>OY992881.1:48108229-48288229 GCA_963921405.1 Cepaea hortensis
AGGAGGGAGGAGGTAGAAGGAGGAAGAGAAGGAGGAGGAAGGTGGAGGAGGAGGAAGAAGAGGGAGGAGGAGGATGGAGGAGGAAGAGGAGGAGAGGGAGGAGGGGGAGGGGAAGCGGAAGGGGGTAGGAATTGGAGGAGGGGAGAGAAGGAGGGAGAAGGAGGGAGAAGGAGAAGGGAGGAGGAGGGAGGAGGGGAAGAAGGAGGAGGAGGGGAGAGGAGGAGGACGCGGAGGGAGAAGGAGGGAGGAGGGAGAGGGAGGAGGGAGAATGAGGAGGGAGAAGGAAAGGAGGTGAAGAGGAGAGGGAGGGAGAGGAGGGAGGAGGAGGGTGGAGGAAGGAGGTAGAGGGAGGAGGAGGAGGTAGAGGGAGGAGGAGGAGAAAGGAAAGGGAGGAGGAAGAGGAGGACTGTAGATAACTTCCTTACACATAAAAATATGAATTGTTATTGATATTGCCGTGGCATGGAGGCATATATATATCAGCAGCAGAGTTGATCCAGAAAACCAAAGACTGAGATCTATGGAGAACCATGAACGCCTACGCCAGCCGGCACGGCACTTGATGATGATGATGATTGCCGTGTGACGATTCTGTGTAGGTCACGTCATTTTCTTCGCTTGTCCTATCGTTTTGGTTCGGGGATTCTTTCATCATCATCATCATCATATATTTACGTACGTATTTTAGGGAGGGGGGAGGGAGATGGAGGAAGAAGAAACAAAATATGACAGTTGGCAGCGCTGGAATGAGAGGAAGGCGTGTAGAAATTTCATCTCAATCGGATGGGCCGTTCGCGAACGCAAAAAGGACATACATACAGACATATCCACACACATTGCCTTTTATATATAAGAAAATATATAATATATATATATATATATCTATATATATATATATATATATATATATATATATAATATATATATATATATATATATATATATATATATAATATATATATATAATGAAAAAGTGAGTTTCCACGTAAAAGAATACATAAAACAATAAGAGTTTTACCAGACCACAATACCAAATATCAAATTGGTCATATCTGTATTAACAATAAATGTAAATCATCCCGACATGACATACACGTTTACAGAGATGACGATGTTGATCCAGATTACCATCTGCTGATAAGTAAAATTAAGTTGACACTCAAGATATACATAACTTCTTGTAAATGCAGAAAACAATACAATATAGGATATCTCAGAAATCAAATTTCTAAAAAGTGGCAGCATAACAGTTAGTAAACGAGGTGAACATGAAAGATGGCTGACAGCAGGAAGAAAGCATTTAGAATGAATCATTTAAAGAAGTCATTGCATGAAACATGAAAGGAAACCTAAAGAGTGTATAAAACGTACAACCATTATACATATACAAGGTTTTTTGTAAAGCTTCACTACACTTTGCAGTGGAACAGCTGTTCTTTAGAGAGTAGTTTTCTGTTTGCAAGACGGAAAACATACTCTCCAACAAACCGCTGTTCTACATACAAAGTGTAGTGAGACTTTACAAACACCCTGTATAATAAAAACGGAAACACAAAAGAGCAGCTTTAACTGATTCAGTGCCGTGGCATGATATATTGCCAAATCTAACTTCTCATTTTTTACAGAAAGACAACAAATCGTTATGCTAAGGTCATCGTATTATTTGTTCTGTTTCATGGTAGCTTCCGCAGTTTCAAAGCTCAGTGAACTGAAATTACATTATAATACTTGTTCGATTTCATGTGTACCATGTTTGTTTTTGTTTGGCACTGAATCAGTTAAACAATACCAAACACCAGAGCTAACGGCTGCCTGCGTAGAATAGAAGAACTAAAATGGCATATCAGAGTCACCACTGTGGAGCTCATGGAGCGAACTAAACACATCCCACAGAAAGAAAACAAAATAGAAGACGCAGACTGAATTGGACACACACTGAGAAAAACCTATGAATCCTTTAACTAAAAGACATTTGTGTGGACCCCACAGGGCAAAACAGAGGGCGATCTGAAAACACAGGAAGAGGAATTATAGATAGAGATGAATAATACCCGGGGGACATAGAAAGAACTGCAGGAGACGGTCAAGGATAGGAAGGTTTCGCGTGGTTGGTTGCGCCATTGAAAGAGAAAGGCTTGGGAAAAATCTTTTGTGGTTTTGCTTGAGATTGTTTATGACGCCCAATTTAGCGCTGGCACTTTCTTTCTATGTTGTATCACCAGCATTTATTAGATCGGATCATTTGCAACTTCACAATCAAAGTCTGCTGCGACCAATCACCTGCGCGCTCCTTCTCGCCTAGCCAATGTACGGCCAGACACCTTCTTTTGGTCAGACAGACATTCTCTTCTTGTCAGTCAGATATCCTCTGTTGATTAATATAATGAAGTTATCCTTCCATTGAAATCGTTGTCTATCTCTTGTACGTTTGCCGTCCAGCTTTCCTTCTCTTGTGTGTTACGCTAGTCTATTATGTCTGTTTATGTATCCATTCAGTGCCTTGCCGGCTGGCGTGGGTGAGCATGCCTCTCCACACATTACGATTTCCGACGTCATGGATCAATTCGTGTGTTGACTCCCGTCCGTGCCATGACCACAAGACTGTCAAGAATCTTCTCACGCTGTCTTCATCTATCTTTCCGCAAATCGTTCCGGTTGTCACAACATGTTCCAGTTTTTGTCTTCTTATAACGTGGCCAAAAAACGATGACTGCCTCTTCCTGATGTTTGTGATAAGTTGTCTTTGCACTCAGCTTCACTTAAAACGTCTTGATTGCTCATATTGGCTGTCCAATTAATTTTCAGCAATCTTCTATAAAACCACATCTCCAAGGCATCCGTGGATTTTTTCGCCTGTTTACTAACTGTCCGTGACTCGCAGTCGTAGGTTAAAACTAGTTCTATGTAATCAGCTATAACACTTTTTCCGACTTTCAAGGACAGTGACTTAATGCACAAAACGTTCTTTTTGATAGAATGCAGTTTTTGTTTGTACTATTCTGCTCTTTATTTCAGTGATACATCTTCCATCTGATGTTAACCATGCCCCCCCCCCCCACACACACACGCACGCACGCACGCGCACACACGCACACACACTCACACACACACACGAGGGTAAGTTAATAAGTAAGCCACAAATGGCTGTAGAAAAATAACTAACTATGATAACAACTTGAAACCATTTTATTTTTATACATACATTGTCACTTTATTTCTCAACATAATTTCCACCAACAATGATGCACTTATTCCATCGTTTTATCAGTCCTCCCAAACCGGCTGCATAGAACTGCGCGCTCTGTTTTCTAAACCACGTATTCACTTCGCATTCAACTTCGGCGTCACTCGCGAAATGTCTCCCGCCAAGGTTGGTTTTCAGTGGATTTAGCCCCTAGAGATTTCCCGTAAAGCGGTGCATAGCTGGATAGAAAAAGTTACGAGGGCGAGTCAATAAGTAAGTCACACAATTCTGTGGGATGGCAGGTAAATGAAAACATAGCACATAGTTCTATATATCCGGTTTAGGAGGACTGATAAAACGATGGGATAAGTGCATCAATGTTGGTGGAAATTATGTTGAGAAATAATGTGATATTGTATGTATAAAAATAAATTGGTTTCAAGTTGTTATCATAGTTAGTTTTTTTTTTCTACAGCCATTTGTGACTTACATATTAGCTTAATCTCGTATATATCCCGTGGCGGCAGTTGCGTAGTGACTAGCACACTCACCCACTGTCCCGGTGGTCATGTCTTGTGTTCAAATTCCCTTCCAGGCGGCCATTTCGTTTTACATTTACCTGGGCTTTGAAGTCGATCCAGCCTACAATCTGTGACAGGAAATGTTATGTGAAGTAAAGGCGGCCGGCTGGACATTTACCACATTGAGTGGTTATACAATTATGTGGCTATAACCAGATACCCACCACGCCTGAACCGGAGACCTTTATTTAACGCACACAGTTTAGTTGGTTGCTACATTTACATGTATACATTGGATTCCTTAAACACAATTCACGTTTATTGTTTAAAAAGTTTTAACATTACACCTATTGTCACTAAACGTACCTCAAATTAATTCTAAACTGCAATTAAACAGAATTGCCAATGTTCATATCATTTACACAAGTTTGCCAATGTTCACATAACTACACACATTTACCAATGTTCATACATTTACACACATTTGCCAGTGTTCATATATTTACACACATTTACCAATGTTCATAAATGTACACACATTTACCAATGTCAATACAACTACACACATTTACCAATGCCCATACAACTACACATATTTACCAATGTCCATAAAATTACACACATTTACCAATGTTCATACATTTACATACACTTGCCAATGTTCATACAACTACACACATTTACCAATATTCATACAATTACATACATTTGCCAGTGTTTATACATTTACACACATTTACCAATGTCATAATTTTACACACATTTGCCAGTGTTCATACAACTATTGGAAACATTTCTTCTATCCAACCTTTGAAATCTCTCTTGGCTACACTGTTGCATTATCGATAACGTCACCAGGACCCTTTTCTGTGAGCACTTAAGGCGTAGGAACATGAAAGAAAAAGACAGAGCGGTACAAGATCTGGAGAACATGGAGGACATTCCATAGCGGGTGATACTGTGCACTCCGCCATTAGGAATGAATCTATATGCTGGCGGTTGCGTGCTAAGTGGATCATTATCAACACTAATATGATTTTGAACTAAACTGTAAACACAGACGCCGCAAACAATATGTTACCTGGCATATGTCGCTGCATCTCGTCAGATGCATACTATTAAAAAAATATAAATTAAGTTGCATGTCCTTCACAGGACGTAGCAGTCAACCCCAGCAGTTTCGCTGTTCGTGATTCCTGGGCAAATTTTACGTTCAGTAGTTTGCTATTGCATTCTGAACGACCGGCTTCTATACCTTTTTCGAAAACATCAGCACCGCTGTGTTTCGAACCCGGGTATACGGGCTCACAAACCGCGTTCGCAAGCCCTTAGCCACAGAGACCGACAGATGCATACTGCAGAGTTATAAATCATATGATGTGAATAAATGAATCAGCTGAAACATTTAAACACGTAGTCACAGGTATGTCCAATGTGGAACGGTTGTTATCCCCACGGTAATTTTAAATGTAACACGAACTCTTTCTATTTGCACAAAATCGGCTGGAATTGTCTAATTGCTAACGTCTCACTATACAAGTATTTAAGCAATTGTTTGTTGTTCGTCGAGTACAGTAGAGAAAACTCTTTTTCTTTATTCACGCTATCACCTTATGTTATGGGTGTTGAGAAATGTTGCAAACGTTTTTGCTTTCGAAAACATGCAAATTCTTCACTGTGGTATCACCATATTTGTTTTCTGCAGCCAGGCAATGTGCATCTCTCTCTCTCTCTCTCTCTCTCTCTCTCTCTCTCTCTCTCTCTCTCTCTCTCTCTCTCTCTCTCTCTCTCTCTCTCTCTCTCTCTCTCTCTCTCTCTGTCGCTGACTTCTCAAGCAGAATACAAAAGTTGACATCGAACGGTGTTCCTTCAATAACGTTCCCAGCTGCTGCGATACTATGCGGAACAACATACAAGAAAACTGTTGTCATTTTGGTTTGAGACTAATTGAGAAGGTTTAGTTTAGTATAGTTTAGTCAACGGATCAATATCACGGCACACAGGTGTAACCCATAAGTGTTCCGTTCTACTCCTAACTCAAGCCTGAGTCCGGAGAATATCAGCTTAGTGCACCAACTCCGTAGCACCGGCGAGGACCCTGAAATACTTTGGGTAGATTTCTAACTCGAAATTTTGCGACGGGAAGCGCCGTTAGGCTACTCATTTTCAATTTCCAACGGCCAAGGGATTTTTACGTGCGCAACAATACACACAGGCGTCCGATCTCACTACCCAGAGACCAGGTGAAATTTGTTACTAGAAGTCCATGTGAAAATATCCTCACCGGGACTTGAACCCGGGTCCTCCACCACTCGAGGCGGACATCATACCTCGAGACCACTTAGCCCCCCACCCCCCTTAAATGCAAAAGTTAGATCAACAATGTTGTGTCGCCAAGTTCACTGATGTTTCATAAAACTTTATTTTCTAAGACAGGATCAGTCACTCAAATAAGAGTTAGTCATTCCGGGAACTTTTTGAAGCTGCTTCTTGAACATGACAGGATGAAGTAAATTGCTGATAATTTGAGTCACGCATCATATTGGCGTGCATTCCTTTTCGCCTTCCCAATAACCTCCGAATTGAAGGCAATTTGGCAAATGTACGGTCTACTTTGATCTCCGCTGTGATAAAGCGTGTCGAGATTAAATACTGGATATTTTTCAAGCGACAAGTCTATACAATACTGGCATAATTCTCCATGGGGATGACAGATAAGTAAAACCGCCTTGTAATTGCCATGAAGAAAACGTATGGCTATACTCAGAATTGACTTGGTTTTGCCAGTTGTGACTACGATGACCAGTCTCCGATTCGTTAATTCGATACAGGAGTGAGCAGCAAATAAATTCATATCTTAAAACTATCTTTTATAAGACGTACTGCAGAATCAAATTGGAATCAGAGCGCCCAGGCACGCAATCATACAAATGATGACTAATACCATCTGCACAGAAGCGAATAAGTATCAATCTTCAGACTCCGCACAAGACAGAACAGATTAAGATGCCACCTCAAACGAATGAACGTACATTTAGACTACGAAGCTCAACAAATGAAAGACGAATAAAAATAAAAGCAAATGTCTCACTCAAAGTATTTAGTAAAGGATACAAATACATAAATAAATAATTAGTAAATGAATAACTAAATAATCTACTTAGCTGTAAGCTGTAAGCAGGAATGTTACAACCCACAAAAACTAATCAGAACATTCAAATCTGAATAAAAAATAAAAATAAACCCGGAAGTCCGGATAACGAAATAAAACAGGAAGTGTAGAAAACGATGCAAGAAGGAATGGAGTGAAGACGGAAAGGGGAGAATGTATAGGGGTGAGTCATACAGAGTGTGGGAATGTGTGTATTACATGAGCGCACACATATACGTACATATGCACACACAAAAACATATCGTTAAACTAATCCATACATTTGTACGTCCATAAACACCCATATAGTTGCATATACATGAACACATACTCAACTTCGTGTGTACGTATAAATACATAAAATTCAAAGGCTGGGGAAGATATAGACCTCAGATGTAAGAATATTGGGTGTTCACTCCTATTTAATGGGGAACACCCATTCTGTTAAAGAGTTTATTTTTACAAGATCAGACGAGTAGTGCAGTCACTGAAGCACATTTTAAGGCAGTTACAGAAATATGTAGGGTACGATTTGGCGAGCGTCCTACTCAAAATTTACTTTTACTAATTTTTGGAATCAGCTCAATTAATACAGTCTTTTTATAAACTCAAATTCAGAGTACATTTAGGTTCACGGTTTGAGATAGAATTTCGGAGCTCAATGCTTCAGTTGGACTGTTAGTTGAAAATTTCACCACACGTGAACACACAGATTACTAGAAGTGGCTTGGAGACATGCGAGTCGTGTATTTTACTTACTCTGAACTTGTAGAATTTCATTTACTGTAGCTACTCTGATTAAAATTTGTACCGTGTGGTACTGAAGCCCTAAAGGGGGGTGTATAGAATAGCACAAATGTAGACCTTCAGTGCGTGTCGTAAAAGGCCACTAAAGAGGGATGGTGTGAGACTAGCTACCCCACGCCGAAGAAAACAAATCAGCCAACATCCAACCTATCATTATCATCAAGTGCCTTGTCAGCTGGTGTAGGCGTTCATGTCTCTCGGTCTTTCGTGTTTTGGATCAACGCTGCTGGTGATATTCCTCCGCAACACCTCCATAGCCCATCCAACATCACTTCTCTTTGTCTGCCTTGCCTCTCTTCTCCTTGAACTTTCCAGTCGCAACGATATTTTTCTATACCTCTCTTCTCATCACATGACCAAATGAAAGCTGTTTGACTTATTCTTATTGTTGAATATAATGTTCTAGTTTCTACCATCAGCTGACCTATAAACGGATTCGAAAGTGTGGTTGTGATTTTATACTCTAAAAGTGCGTCCAGAACAAATGACGATGAAGACGACATGAGAGGGAATATTTTAGCCATTTCATGTGTGTTCGTTATACTAATAGTCCATCAGATTAACAACAAAGCACACTGTCAACAAGATAGACCATTTTAACTCTTTCTGTTTTAAGCAGTTTAAACGTTAATTGTTTCTATCCTTCATATTTCTGGGGCGGTCACAACTGGCAAAGATTAGTTTCATTTTCGTGCTAGAGCATTCGGATGTTCAAGGAAATGAGCAGGTTGACAGGCTTGATGGTAATGCTACTGAGGAGGACGGACGAGCAATGGATCAGGCTGATATACTGAATGCTCTACGAGAATTAAGACTTTTGAGAGAACCAAGTGATGACTGAATCTACAACCATGGTCAAACTGCTAAAACCGCTAATTAAAAAGGTGTGGCAAGGCAAGAACACTATGCAGGACTCTTTCAGCAGCCCGCACTGCGGGAAGAGACTGAACCATATGGGATAAAAACAAGGTGCAATGAAGTCGACCCTGTCGACTCTTAAGCATCTTATAAGCGACTTTGCAGGAAGCCAAAGAAGATTAATAAACCAACACAGAACGGGTGTGGTTAGCCGATACACGCCGTGGGATTTACTGAGAAGGGCATCCGAACACTTATGAACTGAATGGTTCGATGTGCAATGAGAGTAATCTGTCGACTAACTAACTAACTAACTAACTAACTAGCTAGCTAGCTAGCTAACTAACTAACTAACTAACAAGTTAGCAAGCCAGCTAGCTACCTCACTAACTAAAGTAGCTAACTAACTACTATCTAACTAACTTTCTAATTAACTAGCTAGTTAGCTAGGTTACTAACCAACTAACTAACTGACTAACTATCCTTAATAATTTACTTACAGGTCATAAATGTTCAGCGGGCGAGTTAGCGAAGTTTATAAGGAACTGCGCTGATAATGTCATGAGCACGTTCGGAGCACGGTTGTTCGAAGTCAGGGCTCGTCGCCTGCTAAAGTAAGCAAAAGATTGGCCATCTATTCCTCTTACTCTCGGAATTATAAAATGTGATGGCTCTATCACAGTGGTTCTCAACCGCGGTGGGGGGGGGGGGGGGATTTTAGAGTTTCCGGGGGGGGGGATTAAGATTATTTCAAGATCGTGTTAATACAAGAATCAATTACTTGATATTGTTTTTCCCTCCATACTTTACTGTTCTTTACTTCACGCTCTTTTGAAATTCGTTTTATAACGTAAGCAGACCTGCAAATCACGTTGTACGTAGACGTCTAGACTTATTCTAGAATGTGTTATTAAATTTAGCTTCCATTTTTACGTATACTGTGTAGGGGCCGGGAGGGGGGTGGGGGTGGGGGTTTATATGGAGGAAATACGAAAGGGGAGGAATGACATTCTGAACATATGGTGAAAGGATGCATGGGCCAAAAAAGGTTGAGAACCACTGCTCTATCACACCACCGGCCTATATCAGTATACTGCTTCGGGAGAAAATGTGTTTGTATATTTGTAATAAATGTTCTGACCTGCGGGAGATTTAACACAGTAAACACTATTTAGAGATAGGTGATGTTAACATGGACGCAGGGAATAACAGAGTCCATGGGAATATCGATACATGAAACCCATAAGCGGGCACTCTCCCGCTGTTTATTCTTCATCTCGACACCGCAAGGTACAAGAGGAACATGATGAGATGAGATGAGATATGTTAACTATTTTACATCATTGGGTGCCTTGCAAATTGGCATGGGTGATCATGCTCCTCCACATCTTGCGCTCTCCAACGACATTTTTCAGTTCATGTGTTGACTCCTTTCAGTGCCATGACACAGACTGTCAAGAGTTTTCTCTCAGTGTTTTCCTCTATCTCCTTTTCCACAATTTTTCCCTTTTCCTTCCTTCTTCAAATTCTTCCTTTTTTTTCAAGTTGTCACAACATGTTCTAGTTTTTGTCTTGTCATAATGTGGTCCGCCCCCCCCCCCTCCCCCCCTCCCAAAAAAAATTAATTAAGACTGCCTCTTTCTGATGTTTTTGATAAGTTGTCTTTGCTTCCCTCGACGGCTATATTACTCATTTTGATTGTCCAAGGAATTGTCAGCAGTCTTCTATAAGATCAATATATATCTAAAATAAAACTCATAAAACCAATATATTTTCAAAGTTTCCAGGAATATTTTTCGCTTGTTTACTAATTGTCCAGGATTCGTAGCCATATGTTAGAACAAGTTCAATGTAACATACAAGAAATCTTCAATGGCAAGGACTTATAGCAAAATATGTTCTTCATTTCATACAATGCAGTTTTTGCATGTCCTTTTTTTTTTTTTTTTTTAAACACGATGAGCGTTAATATCACAGATGTATGGGAATGGAGGGATAACAATTTAGGTCAGGCTGGGAATTTTTCCAAGAGCCAATGGTATCTAATTATATCACACAATCACCTGATCCCTGGGTTAGTGAAATCGGATACCTACCCTCTTCGGATAAGGGCGAAAAGCAGGAGGTCCCGTGGGCAAGTTACTAATCTTACGACAGTTTGAGGACGTATAGAGTAGGCCGTAAAGTCGCTGTCTGTGCAGAATTTGTTAGGACAGAAAATCTACCATTGAGTAGATTGAGCACCATACCTAGGCTGTAATCTGTAACAGGATGCAAATCTTACATAAATGCACGCCGATTTTAAGGTGCAAATCTAGATGGGACTCATTTCCCCCACGAAAGATGAACGAAGAAGAAGTGTATTAATATCACAAATTTATGTGACAGAAGTGTCTGCATACACACACACAGACAGGCGTGGAGGACAGACAGGTAGACAGACTGACTGACACGTGCGGACAGACATATCGTTCAACTGTAGTTATGTACAAAGGGAGACAACAAACTTATTGGATCGCGCATAGCATAACGTTTGTGAGTATGGTAAGGTAAGAGAAATTCAAAGAGGAAAACAAAAATAGAAATATAAAAACATGGACGACAGAAACTAGATAAGAGTATTCATAGTTGACAGATAAATTAGCATGTTTCCAGGTCATAGTTCAGTTCAGCACAGCACACGTGGACTGTCTGAAATTAGGTGGAGATTGCTAATGTTTCCTCCACGGGCATTTTCTTGTCTGTAGACAACAGCCCAGTGCCCAAGGGGAAGTTTCTTATGACTGTTTACATGGACTATCTGTCAAGTTCCAGTACTTGCTTTATACACCCCGCTGGCTTCTGAGTTTGGAGAGGGGAGGGAATTCCGCACAGTCCCCGCTGGAGATGGTACTTTGATCTACAAACTAATGCCATTCCGATATCTGTAACGCCTTTTCGTGACTGAAATGACAACAACGTCAAGACATTAGTTACCACTCAATATTTCAGAGGATTCACCAACCAACCGATATTGTATAGTGCTGTGGTTCTCAACCGGTGGGGAATCCCCCCCCCCCCAGGGGGGAATTTTAGGGTTTCCAGGGCGGGGGGAGGAGGGGGGGGGGAATGAAGACCATTTCAAGATCGCGTTAATACAAGAACTGATTACTTGATATTGTTTTTCCCTTCATACATTACGGTTCTGTACGTCTCATCCTTCTAAAATTCATTTTATAAAGTAAGTAGACCCACAAATCATGTTTTATGTGGATGTCTAGACTTGTTTTAGTATATGCTATTAAATTTACCTTCCATTTTTACGTATACTGTGTAGGGGTGGGGGATTTATAGATAGGAAATATGAAAGGTGGGGGGGGGGATGACGTTCTGAAAATACAGTGAAGGGGGGCACGGGACAAAAAAGGCTGAGAACCACTGGTCTAGTGTGTCCTCTGTTTCTTTCCTTTCTCCAATAGGAGTGCCAATCAATATCTGTGATTTATTTCCCCATGAAAGATCACTTGCGTTGCAATGGATGCCCACATAAGTCCCTGGCCAACGTGGCGGATAGGCAAGCGCATCGATAGCACGTCTGTCTTCGGTCACGATCTACTAGTGCAGTGGTTCTCAACCTTTTTTGGCCCGTGCACCCCTCCACCATATATTCAGAACGTCATCTCCCCTTTCGCATTTCTCCCCTATAAATCCCCCCCCCCCCTCGGTAAATTTAATAACACATTCTAGAACAAGTCTAGACGTCTACATAAAACATGATATGTGGGTCTACGTGCGTTATAAAATGAATTTCAGAAGGGCGAGAAGTATAGAACTGTATGGTATGGAGGGAAAAACAATATTAAGCAATCGGTTCTTGTACGATCTTGGAAAACAAATCTTAACCCCCACCTCTCACCCTAGAACCACTGTACTAGTGCATTTTCCTCATGTTTAGACTTGAAGCACCCAGTTTTGTCGCTCAGATTGAGAGTTTGGTGCGACACTATGAGCTGTGAATTTAATTCGAAATGTGTTTTGCTTGTGTCAACGGTGACCGTTATAAAATGCAGATTAATAAAATTGCGGACGGCTAGTTTTCCTATATTCCGGGCGGCTGCCTTATGCACATATGTGCGTACGCCTGCTTGGTTTTTTTTTTTTCTTTCTAACAATTGTCTCCTCGACAATAAACTGCACAATCAGGTGAAGGCCGGCTTGTTGTCGGTGCTCTGGCGATTTGGCTTGTCGAAATTACTGTTTCTTTCACGAGTTCACAAGGGACAATGTTGAGTATTTCATGAACTCTTCATTGGCGCAGGAATGTAGCAATTATGGGGCGACAAGTTGCAATGCAGTTTACATCGTACGCCTACGATCTTCGTAAGTGTCCCAGTCTCCAATTTATCACGCACGGAGAATCTCAGGTCATTGAACGACCCTCCACGATTCAAATGTTTGTAAACAAATATCACAAATGATATATTTATATGTGGGTATCCTTTTTAAAGTTTGAAATATAATCTGGACTGAGGCCCATTCTGCCTTCATTTCCCGTCTCAATTCTGAACATGTTTGCATCTAATGTCCTGCTTTCCATGACAGGAGAAAAACGTCAGGAAGTCATGTCCGTGCGCCCCCCCCCCCCCCCCGAGAGTGTCAGAAAGTTAAATGGCCCGAAACATCGGCAGGAGCGCGGGCGGGCGGGAGGGGGGAGGGGGGGGGGGGTTATTTCTGATGAGTAGAACTCGCTTTCTCCGTGGCGATGTTTTTGCCACTTTTCCCCGTATGTTTTCCGATTCAGCATTTGGTTATTTTTAATTTGCCAGAGTTTGTCTCATCGATGTATGTTGTTGCTACACACGTTATATAAAAATGAATGTATGAATATATCATTTATAACTTTAATACTTATAAACTTTCCTATTTATTACATTTTATATGCATCTGTAGATAATATACGTAATCACTTTTGTTTATATTTATTTATGGCCAAAACAAGAGTTGACAAATTGAAAATGGCTGTTCAGTGTAAATAAGCTGGCAATGTTGTCTGAACGTTTTAAATTCACCCGAAGATCGGCGTGAACAATATTGTGGTATTCGTACTGATTAAATTTGTTTTTAAATTGTACATTCATAGTTTCTGTAAATGAATAGAATGTTACGATTCATTCATGGTCTAAATTTGTGCATATTATATATAGTAATGATATTTCTCTAATTTTTCAAAATGAAAAATCTGGTCTGCGAATCAGTTTCAAGCAGACACTGAACATTGCAGTGACAGTAGTCAGTACTGGTCAGTACAGAACATGTCATATTCAATGAAAAAATGTCCCGTAGTGAACTTGAATATCGAAGACACAAACAATAGATTGCACGATTTATTGCTTTGCATATTTCGCTGCATCGCATCAGGTGGTACATACTGCATAAATCATACAACATAAAGTAAAAATGTAATTTGATAAAAAGCCCTCTTCAAGCTGAAATATACACACATTTGCACAGTAATTTCAATTTTCTACAACGGTCATTTTAAACTGACTATCATGCCTTTCTGTTCACACAAAATAGGCCTATGCAGATTAATCCTGATTGCGTCTGCGATCTTTAACTTGCGACCGTTTTGTGTAACACTCAAGTCTCTATGAGTCAATCCTGTGCGGTAGATTTTGTAGTAGAATGTTATTTTTTTTTTTATTGGCACTTGCACTGCAGGGAACATAATCCAAAGGTATTAACCCCATTTCAGGTCTCTATGCCAAAATAACAGATAAGAATTTGTGAAGGTTAGTTCCTGTTGCATGAACCTTGCAAACTAAACTGGAAATATAAAATTCTAATGTGCCAAATTGCAAACTCATCACCATTTGCAGAAGGTAATTCTTATCATGGCCTGCCTGAAAGTTGATCTCCTGCCACTTCCCCTGCCTCATGCGATTTTATGCCTTGGCCAGTGGGTGTTAGTAATTGCCATCCAACGTTGTTGTCACAGCACTCGAGACATGCCTATTTGTGCCCCATCTCCCGTGGAGATGTTGAAGAGTTTGTATACTTAATTCTAGTGACCACTTTGGTATGCCACCTCGTTTTGTCCTCTCCCACGTGATCCTTCCTGCTTATGCCGACTTGGATTTCTGATTCATCACTTTATGCCACCTGTAATCATTTATTTTAATTTCTGTGTGAAACAGCTGATCATTTATGGACAGTATCAGGACTTTTCTCCACCTCAGCATTTCCCCTTTCATGACCATGTACACCAGCATGGCCTAAAACACTAGAGCCACTTCCGCCCTTGTAGGTGTGATTACTTTGTGTTTGTCAGCCATTCACGCCAGATATATCTAGACTGAACCTTCTGGAGCTGCGACTGAGAGTCAGTTCCATATGACAGTAGGCGGTACTAGCTGATTCTATTAGTGGCGATCACCAAACACCCCACACACATTATGCTCGTGGCTTTGGGCAGAGGAGCGCAATTGACAGGGTACAAGCCTTAACCTAGTGTGAGGAAATACAACCTGTAGACTAAATGGCAGGGCAGACCAGGCCCTAAGCCTTGGTCGGCAACTGGTCCAGGATGGAAGCTCAGACAGTTACAGTATTGCTTTGCTTATCCAGCAGCTTCTGCAGCTTGTCATGTTCCAGACATATTGGTGTTACTTTTCCTCTGAAGGCAATGAATGAATCACCCAAATAAACGAGAAGTAGATTGTGAGCTTTACTGAAACACGACTACAAGAGACAAATTGGACGTTGCGGCCAAAGCCTTCGTCAGCACAGGACAAACAAATACAAACCAACACAAAACTACATGAAACACACTATGACAATATTAAACTATTAAACTAATTAAAATTGAATGTACTCATCTGAATATCGTGTCCTAGCTTGGAAGGTCTGACACACGTAGGGCGCCAGTGGATCAATAGACCGGATGTATGGTACACGGGTCAAAGGTCAAGCGGGAAGGGAGTGGGGTGGAGACGCGCCCATGTGTGCGGAAAAGTGAAATTAGAGACCGGCAAAGATGTTACGGACGCAGATGACAATTAGCAATTATCGTTAAGCGCTCGAAACACCGCTGTGGAAACCTATATAGTGTTAGTACACACAGAGAGGCATGAGTGGCGGTCGTTCAGAAAATGATGGCAAAACACCGAACGTAAATCCGCCAAGAGAGTTGACTGAGATGTCATACAAAGGATCTGCACGTACCCAGATGGTGGACTGTAAGCTAGGGGTGGGAGGGTGGGGTGGGAAGTTAAATGAAGCTATGTTGGACATTAAGGCCGTGAGGGGAGAGTGTGCCCAACTGGAAGATGAGACGGTGTTCCAATGTCTTCCGATCCCGTTCGTGGGATGCGCATGATTTGATGGCCGTGACCTGTATGTCGGCTACGCCATGGTGGTCAGGACTGTTGAAATGTATGGATACTGGTTTCTGGGCGCCGCTGGTGATGTCAGAAAGATGTTGTCGAAATCTGTCCCCAAGACGTAATCCTGTCTCACCGACATATCTCATGTCGCAACGTGTGCAGGTAATCGCATAGATGACGTTGCGACTGATGCATGAGAAACCCTCACGGATGTGGAAGGTCGTCTTAGGGAATGTCAGACTCTGGGTTTGAAGTACGTATGGACAGGTCTTGCAAACCGATCGAAGACACGCCACCGTGCCAGGAAGAGACTGGTGAGGTTGGGGTAGCCTGCTATGGACCAGCACATCTCTGAGGTTACGATCCCGCTTATATGCCACTAGAGGAGCCTCTGAGAAGACATCACGAGTGGTCGATTCCGCCCGGAGAATGGATAGATGTTTCAAAAGGATATTCTTGGCAGCAATATTGTGGGGATGATAAGTAAGTGAGAGGACAGGTCTATTGTTTCGTGGTTTCGGCCTGGAGGAGAGAGCCTCAGTGCGACTGATAGACTGGCAGCGGTGAAGAGCTGTAGATAGAACATTATCAGGATAGCCACGAAGGCGAAAGAAATCAAGCATCTCGTGGGCTTTTTGATGGAAGTCGTTGTTATCCTGGCAAAGTCGTCGGAGACGTAACAGTTGGGAGAAAGGAATAGAACGTTTGCACGAGGGAGGGTGGGAGGAGGTATAGAGAAGGAACGAGTGCGAGTCAGTTGGTTTATAATAAACCGTCATGCATAGACCAGCGGAACCTAAAGAGACTGTGAGGTCTAAGAAATTGACAGCCGACGAAGAAATGGTGGAGGTAAGTTTGATGCTGGGATGGAAGTCTGAAAAAAAGGCAATGAAGTTCTGTAGGTCAGGCAAGGGCATGTCCGAGACACCAAAGCAGTCGTCAATGTACCTCCTGTAGAGCTCCGGGAGCCTACCGGTGTACTGACTCCATACCTGGTGCTCCAGATAGCCCATGAAGAGGCAGGCATAACTGGGACCCATCTTAGTACCCATGGCCACACCGCTGATCTGGTCGAAGTAGTCCCCATTGAACTCAAACGAGTTGAGGTTGAGGACTAACTCCGCAAGACGCAGTAATGGTCCAGTGGCTATCGAGGGATTAAGCCTTTTCTCCAAGAAAAATTCTAAGGCTTTAAGGCCGTCAGAGTGAGGAATGGAAGTGTAGAGTGAAGTCACATCTAAAGTGAAGATGTGATACTGAGAAGGGTTAGTGAAACTGATGGAATCGAAGATGGAGATAGCGTGGTTGGTGTCTTTGATATACGAAGGGAGGCTGGCAACCAACGGCTGAAACATGCTGTCTAGAAACTCTGAAATCCGTTCTGTAGGGCAAGAGCAGGCCGAGACGATAGGTCTGCCTGGGTTACCAGGTTTGTGTGTCTTAGGCAGCATATTAAAGGCGGGTTTGCCCAAGCAGCTATCGTGGATGATCAACGAGGTGGCGGAGCTGGGTAAAAGACCTTGCTGGATAATGGCGTTAGTCACGCTTTTGACCTGGGTGTTGTTTCTGACTGTCCCATCTTGTATCCTTGGTCTGTAGAAGGTGGCATCGCCCAGTTGCTTGTTGCCTTCCTGTATATATAAGTCTTTCCTCCAAACCACTAGCGCCCCTCCCTTATCGGCAGGTTTGATAACTATGTCATCACGGCGTTTCAACTGTGTAAGTGCCCGTTGTTCATCCGCGGTGAGGTTGGAATATCGTAGTGGCTTAAATTTGAGTTTTTGGATGTCGTAAAGTGTTTTGTCGATGTATAAATCGAGGGCCTTAGATGCCCCTGGATTGGGAACCCACGCAGACCTGCGTTTGGAGAGGTGAGAGAAATGGTCGGTAGGATCCGAAGAGATCGTTATGAGGTTGATTTCTGAAGTGATATTGTAGCCTGAGAGTGCGATGGAACCGATGGACGTCCTGCAGTAATGCGTATCTATCACCACAGGGACGTAGCGGTATGAACCTGAGCCCTTTTCCTCTGAAGTAAACTAGGTAGAGAGGGATCATGCTACATGAGCAACACATGGTCTCTAAATTCAGCCCAGGTTTTGTGCTATGTTGAGGTATAACTCCATTTTATAAACTATCATCTGGCAAGGTGCCAGTCAGAGAGCCATCTCATACCACATATCATTTTTGGGTATGTGCCATGCTCTGCACTGATCTTGTCCCTATAATTAACTGAAGCCCTATATCCAAGTCTTGCCCATCATCATGTGTCATGCTCTGCACTGATCTTGTCCCTATAATTAACTGTGAAGCCCCCATATCCAAGTCTTGCCCATCATCATGTGTCACACTCTGCACTGATCTTGTCCCTATAATTAACTGTGAAGCCCCCATATCCAAGTCTTGCCCATCATCATGTGCCATGCTCTGCACTGATCTTGTCCCTATAATTAACTGAAGCCCCATATCCAAGTCTTACCCAGGTCCAAGTCTTTAATGTCCTGTGTCCAGTTTGTGTTGGTTGACTGCTACCTCATCTTCTAGTTACCAAGCCTTGCTTTATTTATTGTTCTTTCTAAACCACTGTGATGTTTAATATGTCCATAGTTTCTCAGTTTATTATATAGGATGCTGTTTATAAGCCAGTTTTCTTTCATTTTCAGATCTTGTAGAATAATCTTATTTTTCTTCTTGTTGATCCACGGCATTGTAAGAAGTCTTCTCTAAAATTTTAAGTTCAAATGCCTGGATATTCATAAGTGATTGTTTAATAGTCCACAAATTCACTTTCATATGTTACAACAGAAGAGAGTATGTTATCAAGATTGTTACCCTGTATTTGTTATACCATAGGCGCTTAATCACAAACTAGTGAAGCTTTTGATTTAATTAGCTTTAAATCATGGCGCTTGCATTTGTTCTCTAAGACAAACAATGAATGACATTTCTGTCTTTGAGATAACAGTAGCAGCTGAGTATAATATTGAAGTGATTTCATTGACTAGGCTGATGGTGGGAAACAAGATATTGATGAAAAACATGATTGCAGAAAAAGATGATAAAGCAGAATATGATAATCATGTAGAAAATAACGACAATAATTTTGGGTTATTGTATAAAAATGGGGGAAAAGTTGAAGTTAAAAAGATGGTGCTATTCATCATCATTATCATCATGTTTCTTGCAAAGTGACATGGAGGATCAACCACTACATCTTGCTTACTCCAGCTGCGACAGTTTCTTCTGAAAGCTGTGAAAGTATACATAAATATCATAATTAGACATAGAAATAACTTTAAAAATAATGTGCTTTCTCAAAAAGTGTTTTTTCAATACAATTGTTATTCCTTCTTACACCAGTACAATCTTCACTGAGACACACCCACAAACACACTGATTGAGGTCATAATGCCAATGTAATGTCATTGTTGTTTTTTTATTCACGACTCTGGAGAAAACTCAAAATTGCTTTTGGACATCATATATCAGCTATGTAAAAAAAAAGTGGGGGATGAGTGGTCTCAAGTTATGGTGTCCACCTCGGTGAGGGCCGAGATTTGTTATCGTGGACTTCTAGTAACAATAATTTCCTCTGGTCTCTGTGTAGTGAGATCGGACGCCCTTATGTATTGTTGCGCACGTAAAACATCCCTCGGCAGTTGGAAATCAAAAAGTAGTAGCCTAACGACGCTGCCTGGGCAAAATTTTGAGTTAAAAATCTACCCAAAGTATTTCAGGATCCTCGCTGGTGCTACTGAGTTTCTCCAGAATCAGGCTTGAGTTAGGACTAGAACGGAGCACTTATGAGTTACATCCATGTGCCGTGATGCTGATCCGTCGACTAAACTAAAATAAACTAATATCAGCTATGTAGGACATAGTCCTAGAAACTCTTAGAATGAATAATTAGTTTCTTAAATAAACATCATGATGGTTACTGTTAACATGCTCACCATATTTTTAATAATCGAATGCATATAGTTAAAACAAAGAAGTTGTGAAATAAGCAAAGCATGCCTAAAAACATTATTTTAATGTATAACTGATTTCCATTGTCTGCATGCATTCAAGTTCCATAGCATCGATTTTCTTTATGAATTAGTCAGTGAATTAGTTTATAAATTGTGCACAGAGATTTTACTACCAGGCTGAAACCATGATCACATACCTTTTGTTCGCAGGATCCAAAGATCAAACTGCAAGAGCTTAATTTCAGACAATTAGTAACCTGTCAAACTGAATCTTGAATCCCCTCTGCTGTGTGTCCACCGTGACGAGGTAGAGGGGCTTGCACGTTCTAATGACCCCAAGAGCTATGCCGACGGTAGCACAGCTACTGGTAGGGCCACCCATGTCGGACAGGTCAAAGGAGAGGGACCAGACCAAGTGACACACAAACCTGCTGCCTTGTAGGTAGACTGGGGACAGTCAAAGGCTAGGGAAAGCACCCCTAAAAATGCTTCTCGAAATCAGATGTACTGAGCCACAGGCTTGACAAAGCAGTGCAACGTAACTTGATTCATGATGTCACAATTTAAAATTAATCGTTATGGTGCTAATTCCGCGAAGTCCCATCAGGCGGTGATAGTGCCGGGCCCCCTGCCTTGAGGGGATCCACTCATGACTACTGGTGGTCACCTTCCCCTGTGCTGTGGAGTCAAGGCACAGAGGAGTAGGTTAAGAGCTATTGACCAAACACCCCGGACACTCAACATACTACAGTGGAATGCCGAAGGAGTTTATAACAAGAAAATCTCCCTAACACAGCGTCTTCATAAAGATAGAATAGATGTGGCATGTATTCAAGAGTCACACCTCAATGCCAATCGCAAATTCTCAGTCAGAGGATACCAGGCCACACGTTTTGACCGCAAAGGACACACGAAATACAATACCTTGCAGCGAAGTATCTGTGATCTCTGACAACTAAACGGAAATTATAGGTGTTGATATAATGATAAAGGATGTGAAAATAAGAATTTACAATCTGTATAGCCCAGCAGATAAGGCCCTTACACTCTCAAACATGAAAATAACTGACACAAACTGCATTATTGTCGGAGACTTTAATAGCCGTTCAGACAGATGGGGATACCCAGATACTGACAAAAGAGGAGATGAAGTGGAGGACTGGGAAATAGACTCTAATCTCCATCTACTCAACAAAGCTGATGACACACCAAGCTTCTACTCCAGAAGATGGCTTACCACTTCTACTCCAGACTTAGCTTTATGCACAGGAGACATCCTCCACAAAATCGATCGCCATGTGCTTGACCAATTAGCAGGTAGTGACCACAGACCAATCAAGCTTGTAATGAATATGGAGTATGTTCCACAGGAGCAAAAGCCTTTGCCCCGCTGGAATTACAAACGAGCAGATTGGGACAGATTTGCCATACTAACAGACAAATATTGTGAAAACAAATACACGAGATGGCAACATGAAGCAAATGGTAGAAAGTCTAAACAGAGCAATAATACAGGTGGCCACTGAGTCTATTCCTAGAGGAGTGAGGAAAAATTACAAACCATACTGGACTGAAGAATTACAAATTTTGGAGGACAAAGTTGAAGATGCCAGGAAGACAGCAGAGAAAGAACAAACAACTGAAGCGAACATCTCTCTCAAAGCCATCTCAGCAAAATATAAAAGAACAGTAAATCAAACAACAAGAGATTGTTGGAGGGAAAAAACAGAAAACCTGAACTTTGACAGGGATGGAAACAAACTATGGAAACTAGTGAAAGCCATGAACAATGAAGGTCCTGGAAACAAACAAATAACAATTAAACAAGGAAATGCCTTGCTTACAGGAAAAAAGGCTGCAAATGCACTAATGGAACACTATGCCAGTGCAAACCACATTGATATTACAACCGAACAGAAGAAAGCAATCAAAGACAGATACATCATAGTAATACAGAGACAGCAGCAGAATATATGATGGCAAATCTAACAATGGAAGAAATGGAACAGGCAATGAATACCCTAAAAAAGAAGAAATCACCAGGAAAGGATGGAATCACAAATGAAATGCTAATAGGACTAGGCACCAAGGCAAAAAAGAAACTACTAGCAGTCCTAAATTACAGCTGGAAGAGAGGAATAGTCCCACAGGCATGGAAGGAAGCTATACTAATACCAGTCCGAAAGAAAGGAAAAGACCTGGATGAACCAAATGGCTATCGACCTATCAGTCTACTTAGCTGTGTAGGAAAATTAATGGAACGCATTATCAATGGCAGGCTAACATGGCACCTGGAAGAAAACAAACTCTTAACACCACACCAAGCAGGATTCAGAAAGTACAGATCCACTGAAGATCAAATAACCTATATAGCTCAGGAAATAGAGGAGGCCTTCCAAGAGAAAAAACACACACTAGTGGTCTGGATAAATTTAGAAAAAGCATTTGATAAAGTATGGAAAGGAAGGACTGAAAGTAAAACTGCAAAAAATTCATGTTTGTGAGAAAATGTATAAATGGATCAGCCACTACCTTGAGAACAGAACTGCCAGGACATAAGTACAAGGACAAACCAGCAAAATGATGCTGTTGGAGCAAGGTGTCCACCAAGGAGGAGTTCTTTCACCATTATTATTCCTAGCATATATAAATGACATCACAGAAAATTTTCCAGCCAGAGTACGCACATCCTCCTTTGCAGATGACCTAGCCATATGGACATCTGAAGAATATATTAGTACAGCTAACAGCAGAATACAGCAAGCCTTATTAGCGCTAGAGGACTGGTAAAAATCATGGCTAGTGAAGATAAGTGAGAAGAAAACAACATGCACAGTGTTCTCCCTCTCAAATAAAACTCAGCAACCCAAGCTGGTATTGAATGGAAAAATATTGCGCCATGAAGAAAATCCAAACTATCTGGGAGTCACCTTTGATCGTCACCTGACATGGAAGACACAGGATGAGAAAAATCGAACAAGAGCAAGGCAAAGAATGGCAATCATGAAAAAGTTTGCTGGTACAACGTGGGGAGCAGATGAGAAAGTTCTCAAGAAGTTATACTGGACGGGTGAGCCCAGTACTGGAATATGGCATTGCAGCTTGAGCAACAGCAGCTAAGTCAAACTTTCAAAATAGGTAGAGTCCAAAATCAAGGAATGTGAATCATAACTGGAAGCCTGAAGACAACACCTGTTAATGAATTAGAAAAGATCACTTGTTTACAACCAATGCAGGATAGAAGAGATAGCAGAGCCCAGCAACAAGCTGAAAAATTTAGAAGATTGACAAACCACCCTATGTATAGCAGGTTTAATGGTTTTGGAAAGGGAAGACTGAAGCGTAGCAATTTTGTAGCAACTGCAAAACAAATGATTAGGGCAGATCCTATACTTGACATATCAATGGTCAAACCCATTTACAATGCAGACAAGTTCCCAGCTTGGAGACAGCAGCAACTGCCTGAGATGATAGAAAACATTCCTGGTATTGAGAAAAAGAACACTCAGAATGAAACCGAAAGAAGAAAAATAACCCTATACTATATAAAAGAACATTACCCAAGCAGCAATTGGACCCATGCATATACAGATGGATCAGCCAAAAATTCAATAGAAAATGGAGGAGGAGGAATTCTCCTAAATTTAAAAAATGGAATGAAGAAAAAAACAGTCAGTGGCAACTGGAAAATTTTCAAGTAACTTCAAAGAGGCTTTGAAAACTGCAGCAGAAATGCTCTTGATGGAGGAAAATAAAGAGAAGCAAATAGCTATCTTCACAGATGCAAAGTCAGATGTCTCAATACTGAAGAGCAAAAACAGCACAGAACTAGCTGACCTAAGAGCAGCACTCCATGGTCTATGCCAGAAATCCAAAAAAGTTGTAATACAGTGGATCCCATCACATTGCAGTATACCTGGAAATGAAGAGGTTGACAGACTAGCAAAAGAGGGTGGACGACTACCACAGCCTGACATAGACATAACCTATAATGAGGCAAAGAGGTTTATAAAAAGCACTTATAGAGCCAAATGGGAATCAGAACATCCAGACCACCGGAAGGATGATGCATATTACAAACTCGACCGAAGAAAACAAGTAGCAATCTTCAGACTCCGCACAGGACATAACGGGCTGAAATACTTGTTCAATAAACTAAAGATAGGAGACACCGATGAATGTAATTGTGGAACTGGTAAAATGACAGCTAAACATTTGCTGCAGGAGGAGTGCCCAATATATGCAGAACAGAGAAAGATATTTTGGCCCACACCTGCTTCATTTGAGGACAAGCTCTATGGACATATCAACCAGCTCAAGTTAACTACAGCTTACTTTAACTACATTCAGGTTGACATTTAAAGGTGCATGAAGAAGTATTTAGATTGCCACACTTCATACCACAGGCATGTCAGTTATACAAGCCTCCCAGAGGCATGAAATGGAATATTGCTTGGATAGCAAATCCATTATGTGGAAAGTCCGAATCAAAAGCTCACTTTGTGGGCTTCATAAAAGGTGGAAAAAGTGTCCTAGTGGCACGAAATGGAATATTGCTTGGATAGCAAATCCATTACGTGGAAAGTCCAAATCGAAAGCTCACTGTGTGGATGTCATCTGCAGACTGCATTCTTCTGGCTTCCGGAAGAACAGCGTATGGTGAACGGAAGGCCCAATACACGGAAGTGAAGCTAAGCAGCCATGTGCAGGATGTGACGATTTCTTGGGTGAGCCCAGTACCAGAGCGCTGTGTGTTGGCTCTGCAATTATGGAAGCCTCCTTGGATGGCGGGGAATGCCCATGGTCTGCCCCTGCCTTCCCTTGAGGGCTGACCAGGATGCCTTTGGCTGTTCTAAATGGGCCAGCTGGGATGGGGGATAACACAACAACAGTGAGAGTCAAACGTCCTAAGAAACCCCCGGGAAGGTTAACCCTGTCAACAAATGTCCGCAGAAGACGGATGTGTCGGCCTAACGGCACAACACAATTACGTCCGGAAAAAACTCCGGATGAACGCAGAAAAAGAAGAAGATGAAGATGAATCTTGAATGCCATCACTGACATTTAATTTAGCTTGTTTTCATCTACTGTATCTGTAATGGTTGACCATGATCACATACCTTTTGTTTGCAGGATCCAAAAATCAAGCTGCAAGAGCTTAATTTCAGACAATTAGTAACTTGTCAAATTGAGTGCCATCACTGACATTTAATTTAGCCTGTTTTCATCTACTGCATCTATATTGGTTGTAAAGGTTTATCTTTTTAATTTTTTTTTTCCAGCTTTTGTTCAGTGACTTTGTAAAGGACAATGGCCTATGTGCAATCTTCTGATGAGTATGCGAGTGATTCTGATCTTGAAATAGGAGTAAGTTTTACTTTAGCCTCGCATGATAAATTAGTTGGGTGAAACTTATTTAAAACTGATTTCTTGAAGATTATTCTTGTTTGCATATAGTTGTCAAAAAGAATCATGCTATTTGTCAATTTTGTTTTGTGCTCGCTGGCTTTAAACTCAAGCATAGTCCATACACATTACTTCTAGCAGTGTTGGACTGAATTTTGCGTGTGAATTAGCTTTCCCTATTAACTGTGTCCCTCACCATCACACGAACCCACTCTGACCTCAGATGTACTTGTAATTTACATCCCCAAGTCAAGGACGAGAGGTCAACATTTTAGTCAACTTTCCGGTGTAGGAGTTGAAACCCTTACCTCGGCATCTGCACACCGGATGTTTAAGAACACACATTCTTATCCATTCAGCCATGCTGACCTCCTGTCAATTGTAGAATTGCTTCAGGGGTGAGTGATGAGACCTGTGTAGGCTTGGACATGTTGGTTACAGTGAGGGATGAGTGCTGACTGTTGATCAGATGAGAATAGCTGAAGCATTTGGTTTTCATACAATTTTCCTTTGGGTGAGTGTCGCATTAGTGCAGTAGTTGGATGCTTTCCTACTAAAGCGATTGTCTTGGGTTCGAATCTTCATCAGGAAATGATTTATTTTTAAAACTGACATATGCTCCCAGGTCGATCCATCCTAAACTTGGTACCAGAGAATGTTTTGAGAAGTTAAAGTGGCCAGTTTGATACTGACCGAATCACCCAGCTAGTGCCGAGTGGGCTACAAAAATATGGTTACCATATGCCAAATGGGGCTCAAAGAGTATAAAAGGGTCCTTTATTCGCCGGCTCCATGGCGAAGGAGTTACAGACAATTCATTATCCCGTAAATCCGCATTTGAAACACAGCTGCGGCCGATTTGGCAGCAGACCACCTTGCGTTGATTTTTATGAAATGGTATGGGTGCTGGTCGTTCAGAAAGCAATGGCAAACTACTGGACGTAAAATTGTCAAGAGATCGCAACAGCAAAAAATACTGGTGTCGACTGCAACATCCTGTAAAGAATATGCAAGTAACTTTTATTTTTTACTGATGCGTTTGCTCACCTTCTGTGATTTGCACCTGCTCAAAGGTTGCTGTGCCAGCAGAGATCTGACTCCGCCAGACAGTTCGGCAGCTGTATTCTTTCCACCCATTTCCTTGTGATGTATTTGGTATATGGTGATAATCTTATATTTGTATAGACCAATCTGTGCTCCGATGTGCTAACCCTATAGTTGTATAGACCAGTCGGCGCTCCGATGTGCTAACCCTATATTTGTATAGACCAGTCGGCACTCTGGTGTGCTAACCCTATAGTTGTATAGACCAATCAGCACTCCGGTGTGCTAACCCTATATTTGTATAGACCAATCTGTGCTCCGATGTGCTAACCCTATAGTTGTATAGACCAATCGGCGCTCTGGTGTGCTAACCCTATAGTTGTATAGACCAATCGGCGCTCCAGTGTGCTAATCCTATACCTATATTTGTATAGACCAATCGGCGCTCCGGTGTGCTAACCCTATGGTTGCATAGACCAATCGGCGCTCCGGTGTGCTAACCCTATATTTGTATAGACCAATCGGCGCTCCGGTGTGCTAACCCTATATTTGTATAGACCAATCAGCGCTCCGGTGTGCTAGCCTTATAGTTGTATAGACCAGTCGGCGCTCCGATGTGCTAACTCAATAGTTGTATAGACCAATCGGTGCTCCGGTGTGCTAACTCAGTAGTTGTATAGACCAATCGGTGCTCCGGTGTGCTAACTCAATAGTTGTGTAGACCCATCGGTGATCCTATGTGATTAGTATTGTATCAGTCGCCTTCACTTCCCAGCTCAGTTCCTGGTGCCCTTTATAGGCTGGGTCAACCTTGGGACGAGGTCAGGTTTGAAAAACAAATTCCCGTCTTGATGGAGAGTTGAATACATGGTCGGCAGGTAATTGGGCTAGCCACTACTACTACTACTGTGGCTCCCACACTTTTATATGGTTGCATTAAATAGGCAGAAGTGCATTTCAACGCTGCTGAAAACATTTTTGCTATGTACGTTTGGTGACGTATTGGTGCACTGTTGCATATCCTTTGAGAAACAGGGCATGAGTTTTAAGTTCGTATTGGTTGATTATCAAGATATATACAATTACAGAAACAAATTAGATGTTGATAACACTTCAATAATAAATTTGTAACAGTTCAAGTTGTTAGACACAGTCAATTCACTGTAGAATGTACTTGTATACTGACCTGTCCGGAAGTCTGGGTTCTTCTTCTTCTGTGTTTATCCTGAGTTGTTTTTTTCCGGACGTGATTGCGTTGTGCCTGTTTACAGCAGAGTTGCGTTCTTGTGCCGTTAGGCCGACACATCCGACTTCTGTGGGCATTTGTTGACCGGGTTAACCTTCCCGGGTCTGGGTTCAATCCCCAGGCAATGACAGGATTTTTTTTCCCTAACACGTATGGTTTTGAGGTCGTTGTAAAACGTTATTTTGATTGTATGTATAGTAAAAATAAATAGTTGCATCTATAGGTGCAATCTCTCTCTCTCTCTCTCTCTCTCTCTCTCTCTCTCTCTCTCTCTCTCTCTCTCTCTCTCTCTCTCTCTCTCTCTCTCTTAATCTCTATCTCTGGACCCATACACCCACCACCTCTCTCTCTCCTCTCTCTCTCTCTCCTCTCTCTTTCTCTCTCTCTCTTTCTCTCTCTCTCTCTCTCTATACCCCCCCCCCCCCCCCCCTCCCTTCCTCCCTTTCACCACTCACTTTTTCCCAGTGTGGAAACCTCCATTATTTTTTTAACTTGAAGTTCTTCTGATAATATTATCCCTCATTATTATTGTCATGGATAATTATATATATCATGCTCCAACATTAATTCTAACATTTTTTGTTCTTTTCACTTCTAGTGCTGGAGACTTTCTTTGTAGTTTTGAATGACTGTTGACTGGCTTAGGTGGCTCAGTTATAATTTTTTTTCTTTTTTCAAAATAAAATAGTTGCCATCTCCTGATGGATCCGATGACGAGCAGATCAGGACATCAATGAACATAGGGATAGTAGTGCCACATTTCTGCAATAAGCTTCGAGAGCAGACACGACCTTTGCTGTCTCACAGTCATGGTATACCCTCACCATCAAAGCAGCTGAAAGAAAATGCCACTGACAAGTCTCAAGAGTCAAAGGCAAAGAAAAGGTTATTCAAAGGTATTCTTCATTTATACGCTAAAAATAGTGCCTGTGTAAAAGCAAATATTAATTCTTTTTAATAAATTAATTACAAAATCTCTCTGACTATTCCATTATATTTGAATAGGAGAAATTCTGGCCTATTAAGTCACAATGAAATAAAGTGAGGAGGAGCAGCTGGCCGAGTGGCTATAATGCAGTTTTTTCCTCCTTCAAGGGCCAAAATAAAAAAGCTTAATCTGTACAGTTTGCGGCAACTGCACTAGTCAGGTGGCCTTAAATCGTCAGGCTCAAGGCCCATTGTTCTGCAGTAGATGATAGTTATTGTTGTTGACAGAAATAAAGTAAATGAATGATGGTGCGCTTTCAGTTGGATAAACACCAAGAGTAATCTATTAATGTTAAGGCAGATTATTACCTAACATGGGGCTGATGCTTGGTATATTTCATTGTGGGCACTCAGAGACTAGGTTTCTCTGGTATGCTGGTATGTTAGTTGTACATCAGAAAGCAAACACATATGTCACACAGTATTTCAGAAAGATAGAACATGGTATTTCAGAAAGATAGAACATAGTAGGCAAGAACTTTAATTATTGATATTGTTTTGATCGCAAGTTTGTAAGACCAGATGTTGAAATCGGTGCTGTGGAAATGAAATTGCAGTCCTCTCTTTCAAATGTTCCTGAAAATGTTCAGTCTTTAGTGTACATCTTCAAAATAATGAGGTAAACATTTAATGCGTGAAAATAAGTTTCAACTGAATTTATTGTGCCATAAGTTAACTTGGTGGATTTACGAGGGCGAGTCAATAAGTAAGTCACACAGTTCTGTGGGATGGCAGGTAAATGTAGTTGGTGTTGTCTACTGGTGTCATTAGGTGACAGTAACATCGAACTTTATATTCCCGTTCATCAGGTGGCGATAGGTGTCTCATGCGCATGCGCAGTGCATAAACAAAATGGCGACTGTACTTACGGAGTGTACAACCAAAGAGCAACGTGCTGTTGTGCGTTTTTTGTGGGAAAAAGGACTGCCTGCAAAGGACATTCTTAAGGAAATGCTTCCTGTTTATGCTGACATCATACTGTGAAGTTCTATCGATGCTTCATGATGCAATTCGAAGAAAACGTCCAGGACTGCTGACTAGAGGCGTGTTGCTTCTTCATGACAATGCCAGACTACATACGGCTCGATTAACTCAGAAGAAAATTAACCAACTAAGGTGGGAAGTTCTGGAACATCCATCTTACAGCCTTGACATAGCCCCCTAGCGATGTCCACCTTTTTGGTCCACTGAAAACCCACCTTGGTGGGAGACATTTCGCGAATGACACCGAAGTTGAATGTGAAGTGAAAACGTGGTTTAGAAAACAGCATGCAGTTCTATGCAGCTGGTTGGGGAGGACTGATAAAATGATGGGATAAGTGCATCAATGTTGGTGGAAATTATGTTGAGAAATAAAGGGACAATGTATGTATACAAATAAACTGGTTTCAAGTTATCATGTTTGGTTATTTTTCGACAGCCATTTGTGACTTACTTATTGACTTCCCCTCGTATCCCAGTTGACCTGGGCTCCTAGACAGACCCAACCTAAACTGGGTACTGACCACATCACCCACTGAGTCTTGATCAGTCTATAAAAATATGGTTATAACCCTTAAGCCTATTGCGCCTTAGGGCGTGTGACAGGGCCTTTATGTACTTATTTACAAGCTAAACACTGGTGAGTTTGTTGTGTTCTTTGGTGATTTTCATAGGTAAACAACAACCGTCCAGTGGTGTCATTGAGCGAAGATATGGCTACATTCCTAACCCAAGGTGGCCCAAGTCATTTTCATACTCCAGGCCGCCGTATGAGCCGGTTGGTGTAGGAGATAAAGACAGGGCAAGTATCCCAGCAGTTGTCTTTCGTGAAAGGCAGAAATCAAAATCGGACGTCTTTGACAGCAGTTGTGAACATTCCTATACTGAAAGTGATTTTCCAACGCTTCATATATCTGGCACCGAGAGGTGAGCTGTCTTTCTTTTTGTTTGTCTTTTTAACCCCCCATACTTTCTCAGTGATTGATTTAAAATCAATCACACAAATCTGTATGTTGCTTAAGGGTTTTGAGATATTATTTATTTTTGGACTACTTTTTCTGAGAGATGGAATTGTGCCCTGACAGTTCTACATAGAACTTGTATCTGTAAATATGCACTGTTATTGGTTTGTCGAAACTCCTGTCTGTTCTACTTTTCCCATGGGGCAGTGAGGAGCATTTTGTGTGATATTCAGTGGCACAGGAACAGAGTATAATGGGACAAACCTTTGCTGTGAAGTTTGAATCTCAACTAAATAAATAACTAATATTTCAGTCTGTTAACACACACATTTGGGGGTATTCTCATTTTGAATTTGTCCTTTGTTTGAGTATAATTATTTGTTTTCTTAGCAGTTGTTTCTGACTGTCAGTCTTAATGTATATTGTATGGTCTGTGATAATTTGTTTGTTGTTTTTGCTGTATATTTTGTTTGTTTATTTAATTTCTACGCAAATGTCACAATTTGTTTCAAGTTGTTTTGTCCATTGTTTGGGCTAGCTGATAGAAGTAAATTTGATTTTGCCTTTTTGAAAGAGCCAATATGGGCCAAAATAGGCATTAGACACTGTTTCTTTTCAACCATGTAGCTTTAGTAACAGACATGTTCCTAGCTTGTACTAGTTTCTTGAATTTCGTGTGGAGTGCTTTTATATCTGTCTGAGGTTGTTTGTAGTGTGAACTGCATATTCAGAAAAATGGTGGCCAGCCAGTGGCTGAACTAACTAGGTTGCATTATGCAGTAATGTGTGGCTGCTGGTTTTCTAGTGACTGCCGCTTCCATCGACCATGAACTGTATTTTTCGTGGCAGACTTTTGTGTTGGCATTCTGGCAGCGGCCTTATGCTTAGTATACCTGTTTTGGGCGTTGGTTTGTCGAGACTCCTGTCTGTTACACTTTTCACATGGGGCAGTGAGGAGCATTTTATGCATTATTCACTGGCACAGAAACAGAGCATAATGGGGCGACCCTTTGCTGTGAAGTTGGAACCATGACTAACTGGTTTCTTGGTTTTAAGAAACAACATTGTAGTACTCTGAGCAAATCTGTAGATGCTCCATCTCTCTCAACAAAATTTGTAGATTCTGATCGTTCCAATGATACGCTAGTTGTAACCTCATTGGATTAATCTCCCTCATAGGTCCCTTCTTGCTGGAACCACTCGTTAATCCAAACTCATGCATCCTTAAAATATGTTGTTTATCTCTCATCGTATATTGACAGTTATGTTGTTGTTTTTTTTTGGCGCCATACATTTTAAAAATAGTTGGTTTAGGTATTTCAAGAGGTAAACGTGTCTGAAAGGATAAGGGGGCTTGCTCTTTTAAACTTCTGATGTGTTTATGCGAGGTGGGGTTTCAATTGCTATATGGCATTAAGTTGGGCTTAAACATTGACTTCTCATTCTGAAAGTAATGGCAAACTACTAAACATAAAATTGCCTAGAAAATCAACTGGGGTTGATCGCAACATCCAGCAAAGGACATGTAACATTACACGTATATATATATATATAAAGGGGCGTTCATTTGAAATCCGTTCATGCCGCACCGCACGTAATTGCGTACGTTGAACATGATCATGTCACAGTCATGTGGTAAGTACTGACCAATGAATAAAAGAGCAGGTGCTTATTGTCCCATGATGCATAGGTTCTGTTTCTGACCGTTGAGGAAATGGCCGGGTTGATCCAAAATCCGTCCAAAGAAGCTCAAAGAGCGGTAATTCAGTTTCTTTCATTTGAAGGATGTTGACCAGTGGAAATTCATCGAAGAATGCAGGCAGCACATGGTAACAAATGTGTGTCGAAGACAACAGTGACAGACTGTGCACGAATGTTTCAGAAAGGACGTCAGTTCATGACAGATCTTTGACGGCCGGGTCAAGCGCATATTGTTGCAACAGAAAAAACCATCGCCAAAATTGATGCAGCAGTACAGATGAACCGTTGTCGAAACATATGTTCGCTAGCGAAAGAATTGGATTGTCAATTGGGACAATTCAAAAGGTCGTTCGTAAGATACTGCAATATCGGAAGGTGTGTTCATAGTGGATACCACGGATGTTGACCGACCACCAAAAAGACGAACGCATGGGGTGGTGTTTGAACCACTTGCTGCGATTCAGAGTGGAGGGTGATGCATTTCTCTTCCGCGCAGTGGCAGGCGATGAATCGTGGTGTCACCACTTTGAGCCGAGCAGCACAAGGGATAGCATTCAATGGAAGCATGCTGAATCATCAAAAGCCAAAAAATTCAAGTTAAGGTTTCCGCTGGTAAGGTTATGCTGAGCGCATTTTTTGACCATGAATGGCTATTGTTTGGCCGACTTTAAAAAACCTGGTGTCAACAACTCTACCCACTACTTGCAAACACTAGACAAGCTGCAAAAAGCCATCAAGAATAAATGACCCGGCATGCTTTCTCGCGGTGTGATTTTGTTGCACGATAATGCTCGTTCACATGTCGCAAAGATTGTGCAGGCAGCATTAGCAAGGAAGAAGTGGGAAATTCTGCAACATTCAGCCTATAGTCCCGATTTGTCACCATGTGATTTTCATTTGTTCGGACCTCTAAAAAAAGCTCTCAAGGAGCAACAATTTCACAGATGCAGACGTAATGAACGTGGTAAACACTTGGTTCAGTGAGCAACCACAATCTTTTTTTTGCGGGCGGCATTCGCCGTTTACCTAAGCAATGGGATGTTTGCCTAAATGCCTTCTTCTGACCAACCCATGGTGCATAATTCATTCAAAATGAAAGCTTTGTTTAATTATACACCTGTTAATGTTTCTTTCATGCTTTATCTATTTCAATTGTTTATGTGTGTGGACATGCATGCATGTTTCTGTGTGTGTGTGTGTGAGAGAGAGAGAGAGAGAGAGAGAGAGAACTGAAGGTATTTATGAGTACAGAAACATATAGCACATTAGATATACCAGGTGAGGGAAAACATGACAAATGTACAAATGTTTAATTTTCTTCACAGGTCACAAAAATGCACTACTTCTGCCCCAGCAGCTCTTCCACATGTTTTGGATAATCAATGTAATGCTTCAATGGCTGGGCATCAAAATGAGCATGTGTTAATTGGCACAAATGTGATTAGCCCATTCCGGAGCTGCCATGAATCCCCATCCACATCAACTCCTGTGAAACGAGGCAACATAATTCACTCAACGCAGAACCCAAGGCATGCTTCAGTAGAATCTTTGATGTGCAATTCTGACTCGGCAAACAGCTCCTGTAACTCTATAAAGAGCCGTCTGATTTCAGATGTTCAAAATACATCGGGAACGAGATCAAAAAATATTTCCCCCATTTCTCTTTTAGGTGGGACTTCTAATTTCAACCCTCAAGCAGGAGACAGTGATGGTTCGCCTAGTTTATGTAGCATAAAGCAAGATGCCTCACCTCTTACAAGAATATTAAATGAAAGCAACACATGGTCAGACATGCTGAAACAGAAAGGTGAAGGGAGTAGTGATAAGCACAGCTATCCACCTTTACAAACACAGAATTGCGGTAATAGTCGCCGTGCTGATACCAGGCAGATGTCTCCTGTGTGTGATGCATCGTTACAAAGTGAAAGCAGTCTGCCCTCTAATCATTCACAGACATCATCACCAGTCTGGGATTTAACTCAACATGTAGCGGTTTCATCTGGTTCTGCATGGTCACGTGTTGCCAAAAGTCTTCCCAGCCAGAAAGATCATATTGTTTCACCAGGGTTATCAAATTCAGATTCGCACAATTCACAAGCTGAACAGATACACCCTTCATCTGGAGACCGGTCAAAACCAGCAGAGTGGCTAAATTCAGGTGACCAGTGTGAAGCCAGGAGGAATCCAAAAGACAAAAGAACTAGTAGCAGAAATATGAAATTTAAGACTGCTGACACCTCATATAATAATGAGAGCACTAGCGTGAAATATTCTTCATCAGATTCTAATAGAGGAGGGTCACAGGGTAAACTACACAGTTACGGCAGAGGAGGTAGCAGAAATGCAGGCAATTTGCCACGCACATTGACTCTTGAAAGTTTTATTACACCACAGAAGAGTACAAGAAAGAAAAGTGGAGTCCCAAACAGCAAAAAAGATTTGGACTTGCTGCAGAGTCGCTTTGTTGAACAACTTGCAGCCAATCCAATTTCTCCACCAAAGAAGGTCAGGCCTTCTCCAGTTAAAAAACTCAGCTTTTTGAAACAAGCAGAGGAGATCAGTGTTGTACCAGGACATGCTGTGGCAGATTCAGGAGACAATAACATTTCTGAAACAATACAGAGTGATCATAAAGAGTCTCATAGTGTCCCAAACATTGTAAATATGAGTGGAGATTGTCCTACTACTGTACTAGTTACCACTGGGCAACAAAAAACAGACACTTGTGAAACTCAAACAGAAGTCTTCGGATCTACTAAAAATCGAGGCGCGCCTGTGTTTTCCTTGTCAAAAAGTCTGAAAAGTGAACATTTGAAACACAAGAAAGATGTCTTTGAAGAAGAAGCTGAAAATGAGGATGAGTATCCTGACAATAAAGATGATGATTATAGTGAAGCGAAAGTATTCTGGACATCAAAACCTGTAAATAAGAGACAGCCTGGACAACAGACAAGGTAAGGAAAATGTAGTTTTATAAGAAGGTAAAGGTAGTTCCATAGCAAATATTGCCATTTGGATGTGAGGTGTTTGGCCATCGCATATTCTAGGTTATGACATAATAAGGTGGGGTGGTGGGTTCCCTTCCTCATCACCTCTCCTTCCCAGACAATAGTCTGGTACCCATTTGTATGGGGCTGGGTTGACCCCCAGAGTTGTACTGCTTGGGAAAAATAATCCTGCCTGTGTTGAGGATTGAACTCGCTCAATTGTCTTGATATTGTCCTTGACTTGGGGACATAAATTACAAGTACCTCTGAAGTTGGAGTGGGTTTGCCTGTTGGCGCGGGATACTGGTAATAAGGAAAGCTAATCTACGCGCAATATTCAGTCCAGTGCTACTAGAAGAAATGTATGGACTACGCTTGAGTTCAAATCGAGTGACCGTCGAAGCAAAATTGTCTTGATAGGCAAGTGCACTAACAACTATTCCACTGCGACTTCTGAAATCCAGTAGCATAATGTAATTTACTATGAAGACCGTATGCACAGTGCACCTGTGCGGGTTGTTGGCTTGCCAAGACTCCTGTCTTTTCCATTTTTCACATTGGGCATTGAGGAGCATTTTGTGTGATATTCACTGGCACAGGAACGGAGCATAATAGAGACGACCCATTGCCGTGAAGTTGGAACCGCGACTAACCAACCAACCAACCATGAAGACTAACACTGTGGGAAATAAAACATGTATGCAAACATGTACTTGGAAATAAAACACAAATGCGTGATTTACTTGGAAATAAGACATGCATTGATTTCTTCTTTTTCTATCCTTGTCCCCTAATGGAGTATAGGCCCTCCACCAACTTGAGCCAAGCCGTCCTATCATTTGGTGATGTGGTCAGTATCGTGCTGGACGCATTTACTTCTGAAGACATTTCCTGGTACCTGTTTTAAGCTGGGTCGACCTGGTTGCCCAGGTTGATTTTAAACATCCATCACAGTGCAGATTTGAACCCACGTCCACTAGGCCAACAGGCGAGCGTCTCATCTCTATGCTACCATGATTCCCACTAACTACTGTGCATATTGCTGTTCAGTCTATATAATACTTATAGTTTTGTATTGATACTTATCATTAAGTTAGATTGTATTTTGGAAGAAAAACAAAGTATATCATGCAGAAAATTAAGAATAAAATTGATTTCATTTGACCAGGTCATTTTAACATTATTTTCAGTGGCAGTAAGTTAAATATTCCTTGTGAATCAGATGAAGAAGAAGAAATTGACTGCATTGCAAATGCAAAATCTCAGGCTTCATCACGCTGTCAACCAGATTTATATGCTGCGATTGATGACAATGTCGATGATGTAAATCAGGACTCTTTGTCCAAGGTCACTTACAAGTCAATATTGAGGAAATATGCAAGACGTTATTGCCATTATGTTGAAGGTATGTATGTGAAAAATGTGCGGGAAATATGCAACGCGTTATTCCCAATATTTTAAAAGTATGCTTAAAGATTAAATATGCACAGCGCTATTCCGCATTATGTTGAAAGTAAATGAGGAACTTGAGAAAATATTATATTGAAGATAACATACTGTACATATACTGTCTTTATTGTTTCTAAATGTGGAATATTATCAGGGGATTGACTATTAAATATATGGTACTAACCCGTCTTTTTGGACCAATCAAAATGGGATGGATGTGCATCTTGAAGGCCACTTTTACCTCCCAGGAGATTAACTGCTGCCATTTTATATAAATGGGAGCCAAATAGTTGAGTGGCTAGCACATTTGCCGTCAGCCTAGAATAATATGTCAAATGTATATATATAACATGAACATACTGAGATATGGAAATATGATGGAGGAATATGTTGCTGTGGTGGGTGTTTGTCCATCAAGAATGATGATGACCATTCATTTCATCCTGTGGGATTGAAGGTTTGGAGCTCTGAGTTCTAAGATGGCTGGAAAGGCCTATTTTGGCTCAAATTCTTCTTTAACAATGTGGGCAAAGAATGCTTGACGTTTCAGGGGGAGGAGCTCCTGCAGTGGTGTTTTTGTCCAGTCTTTTTTTCGCAGCTCTTGCAGTTCTGGTTGCTTCACAAGTGACTGCACCCTTGCGTAATGATGTAGGCCACGAATTTTGGTCTTTGGCAGCAGTCTCCCAAGTGTCGTGATGAATTCCAAAAGCTTTCAGTGAGATCTTCAGTGTGTCTTTAAAGCGTTTCCTTTGGTTGCCTTGGGAGCGTTTACCACAGCCCAGCCCACCATATGATGCTGTGTAGATATGTTAGCACAGTGGTTCTCAACCTTTTTTGGCTCGTGCCCCCCTTCACCATATTTTCATAACCTCATCCCCCCCCCCCTTTCATATTTCCTACCTAAAAATCCCCCCACCCCTACACAGTATACATAAAAATGGAAGGTAAATTTAATAGTATATACTAAAACAAGTCTAGACATCCACATAAAATGTGATTTGTGGGTCTACTTACTTTATAAAATGAATTTTAGAAGGATGAGACGTACGCAACTGTGACGTATGAAGGGAAAAACAATATCAAGTAATCGGTTCTTGTATTAACGCAATCTTGAAATGGTCTTCATTTCTCCCCCCCCCCCCCCCCCCCTGAAAACCCTAAAATTCTCCCCTGGGGGGGAATTCCCCACCGGTTGAGAACCACTGGGTTAGAGAAGTGGAGAAAATAACATGCAACAATCAATTGAAAAAGGGGTGAAGCCAGGCAGGAGCATTATGCAAGGGGCCAAAGAAGAATTGACCAACACAGGAGTGGTGTCGTCGACCGCTATACGCCGAGGGAGATACTGAGCACTTGTGGACTGAATGTTCCAATGTGCGGTGAGGATAATCTGAAGACTAACATGCAGGTTTGGATTTTGTTGCTGTGGTATGAATGTGGATGAATGGACAGACAGATGTATGGATGATTAGATAAAGCTGTTTGATTGTACTGTCCTTCTTTTCTGAAAATAACATTTTGTAAATGTCAACAGAACATCAAGTGCCAAATATAGCGGTGGAGTTGTATTTCATCATTCAGCTACTCACCTGTTCAAGTGTTGACATGGATCTGCTCAGTTACTTTGGTAAATTGTAACAGAATGTTAAGTTAGTTACATACCCTTAAGAGGACATCGCATTCAACCCCCACATTTTTTTGATGTTTGTGATTTCTTGACAAGTTTACGTTCAGTAGTTTATTGCTTTCTGAATGACCGGCATTCATACCATTTTATAATGACCAATGCAAGGCGGTCTTCTGCCAAATCATCCGCGGAGATAATTACTGTTATAATTGTTCTCATATACTTTTCAAAGATCATGCAGTATATTCTTTGCAGAGTGTCGGTCTCATCACAGCCCACCAAAAAGACTTGATCTTGTGCCATTTCCCTTGCTTCATGCATTCTCATTGTCAAGGTGTCTTTAATGTCCTGTGTCCGCCTTCATGCAGGTCAACAACTGTATCTTCTTCCAGAAACCATGCCTTACATAACTGTTCTTTCTAAACATCTGCAGCATTTAATGTGACTAGAGTATTTGTTATCTACACATGCTACTTTTCATGTCTATAGTTTTCTTTGATGTTTACATCTTATAGCATAGCAGTATTTTTGTCTTCTTGATCCACATTATTCTAAGAATGTTTCTATACTTAAGTTCAAAAGCCCTAATTTGATTGTTTAGTAATAGCAAAATGATTCTGAACTCATCCCTATGTTGCCACAGAAAAGATCTTCTTAAAATTGTTTAATTTGTTTGCTATTGTTGTTTTCTTAGGTTGTTAATACTGTTTAATCTTTGCATTGCTATGTCCAGTCTCCTTTTTCTTCTTTCGTTTGCTTGAAATTTGTCTATAACTGCAAAGTTGTATCTTGAATGAATTTAACTGTCTTTTTTAGTTCACTCAGTGGTCCATTGAGATGATCTTTCACTGGTGTTTCTCTAGACCAGAAGGTTTGGCCAGTCTTCTGCTTTCTTCTTTTAACTTTCAAACAGTTCTGATTCTTGTTAATAATGGAGCCAAATTATTTAAAGTTTATGACATTTTTAATTCTCTTTTCTTGATTATAAAGTGTGGCTGACATGCTGTTTTTGTCTGTGGCTATTTTTATTTAGTTCAGAAAAAGATTGTGATCTTCCTGTGACTTTTGACAGACAGGATTAACTGTTCAACACCTCTAGCACTGTTTGAGAGGACCGTGTCATCTGCATATCTGAGTTATGGACTTGAATTTCCAACAGTTATGAATGGATCCAGACTCACAGATTTTTGGCATTTCTTATTACATTTTCTTTAAAAGAAATGATCTTTGTGTAGAAAATGGCTTCATTCTGATACATGTTTCTTTCTTTCCCCAACACAGATAAACATGGTAGAGAAACATATTTTCGCTCCATCCACAATGGTGTTTACTTTGCTGTCATTGTCATAAGGAGGTTGAAATAGTAAGTATATGATGGATTAAAGTTAGTTTTTTTTATTTTATTTTAATAATCTATCATATGTTTAGTGTTTTTTGGTTCTTTTGTTTGCTTGAAATTTGTCTATATCTGCAATATTGTCTCATGTATGAATTTCACTGTCTTTTTTAGTTCACTCAGTGGTCCATAGAGTTTATCTTCCACTGTTGTTTCTATAGGCCAGAAGGTTTTCCTAGTTACATCATATTTTGGGCAGATCTGCTGTCTGCGAAGCCAATCCATATGTACACATGGCTGATTCACCAATCTTAAATTTTGTATACTTGTGGTTGCATAATCTATTGTGTCCTGCTCTGAGGCGCAGAATAATGATTTGTACTGGTCTGTCCATAAGATGGTAATCATCTTGAGCTGATGTTGGCTTTCAAATCGGATGATTTGATCATTCTTTTCTTTTGGTGGTATGTAACAGGTACATCAGGTTGTTCTTCTATTGCTCCTTCCTTAGCTAGTCGATCAGCTCTTTCGTTAGTACCTGATACCTTCTGCTCTTGGAGGTTTGATGCTGAGTCAGCAGCATCTGCAGCCTACCTTGTTCCAGGTGTACTGGTCACCCTTTCCTCTGGAGAAAAGAAGGCAAGGCCATGAGAAGGATCATGCTGCATGGCAACACATGTTCTCTATATCTTAAGCCCAGGCATTGTGTGATGGAATTTTAGTTCCAATCCACATCCTTCCGTCTGTAAAGACGGCAAGGTGCCACTTACAGTAGAAAGTAAAACATAAAGGAACCTTGTACACACCTCAGGGTGTATTGGGTAGATAGTGTTAGCCCCATACTTTGATAGGCCGATCAGCACTCGATGGATGATGTGGTCAGTTGTGTGCTGGTCACCTTTACTTACCAGATCAGTTCCTGGTACCTGTTTTAGGCTAGATCAACCTGGGAGTCCAGGTCAGTTTTTGAAGACTTGATGGGGATTTGAACACATGTCTACAAGACTGATTGGTAAGTGTGCTAGTCGTTCCTTGTCTATTCCTATTCTTGCCAGCCCATTAAAATATGAGGGAAGAAAATTTTAAAAATAAAGTTGCTTAAAAGTTGACAGGGTCGACTTCATTGCACCAGGTTTTTATCCTATATTCCTCAGTCTCTTTCAGCAGCGGACTGCCGAAGGCGTCACACAAAGCACAAACTCCATAGCTCCAGCGATGACCCTCAAGAGTCTCCGAAACAATGCACTCTTGAACTGAAGGGCACGGCCCGGAATCGAACCCACAACTTTCGGAGCCTGAATCAGACAGCTTGACCACTTCGCCATGGATGGGGGCTAAAATCTTTGCAATGTTATAGTAGTTTTCCATGTTTACATCACAACACACTTCTGCCCATAGAACTATACAACTCTGAAACATGGATTCTAGCCAATGACGATGAAAAGAACTTAGAATGTGTTATCACAGAATACAGAGAGTAAACTAGAAAGAAAAGAAATCCAATGAATAAATTCTTAAAGACATGAACAAAAGGGCAACTTCTGCGTTTATCCGGAGTGTTTTTTTTCCCCAGATGTAATTGCATTGTGCCTGTTTACAGCAGCGCTGTGATACTTGCGCTTTTCGGCCGACACATCAACTTCTGCTGGCATTTGTTAACCGGGTTAACCTTCCCGGGTGTTTCGGAGGACATTCAACTCTCACTGTTGTGTCACCTACATCCCAAAGGGCAACTATTAAAACATATACAAAAATGTGTCTTAGCTTGTCACTGTATGAGGGGCTAGTATTGAAAATAATTGAGGGCGAAATTCAGAGATAGAAAAAATAGAATGTCTAAGAACAACTACATCGTACAGGCATGTAAGAATATCCAGGTAGTGAATGTTTCAAAGCTGATGAGAGCAGGGAATAATGGAGTGACATAATTAGACAATCTAAACATGTTTTTTTGACTGATTAACCTGGAGATGATGCAGTGTGTGTTGTTATAAAGTGAATACAACTTACAGTTTATAGAGCAACTAATATACTTATAATTTTTAACAGCTTGTAGTTCTTTCATATGTTACACTGTACTTAAATATTACGCACAGTTTCTGAGTAAACGTAAAATACTGTGCACATTCTAGGAAACTAATAGAGAAATCCTTTCTCAATTGTAAATACTTTTCCAGCAGTTGAGGTAGCATTTCTTTATCTGACTGTAAATTTCTTCTTGTTTACAATTTGTTGTTTTCCTGTAAGATGTTTGAACAGTATTGATATTCTTTGTTGAAGTAAGTAAAATTCAGTAAAGGACCCTTTCACACACCTTAGACATAATGAGTATATGGTACTTGTCATAGACTCACTGATACTAAATACTTCACCAGAGTGGTGTAGGACACATTAAAGCTTATTCTTTCGCACAAGAAGCTCATTTGTGGCAGGCTCACAATTTGGTCCAGTCAGGACCCTTTAATCAATGATAGCGAGCGTCACAAAATCCCACATGGAAGTGTTTGCTATGCGAAAGCCATTCCAACTCACTATACAAATGTCGGAATGGATAACATCTCAGTACATCATGAATACATAAATAAAGTAGTTACATACAAACGTTCACTCTTCTGCTCAAACTCGCCATAGCATTCAGTTAGCATACACTGGCTCTCTGTCACACTCGCTGGCATGCTATCAATTATACCATCATCGTATTCTCAATCACTATCACACGTCTGCCTCTGTCGCTAGTCTAACTCCATCTGCTTGAGCTCGGGTCTGGTCTCTCGTATCATGGGTTCTCATACCCCTGTGATTCATGCCTGACCTGGCCTGGTCCGTTGGTCTCGGGTCTGTGCTGAGTCACAGGCTCACCTGCCATCAACCCTATGTTGTCTGTCAGCTGCTGTGACCTGTCTCGGTACTGCTCCCTACCTGTCTTAACCTGCGGTCCCTGTAGCTTACTGTCTTCCCTGTATGCTGTCCTGTCAGTGCTGTCTCTACCTTGTTGAGTCTCTGACAATACTAGACATATTTTTATAGACAAGTCAGAACTCCAGAGACTATATGACTAATATCACACCAGCTGTTCTTAATTTCTGGTACCCGTTTTAGGCCAGGTTGACCTGGGAGGCAAGGTCAATTTTAAACATCCACTCTAATGCGAATATCACACATAATCACTGGACTAACAGGCAAGTGTCCAGCCACCATGCCCCCAGGGTTGCCAGTTATTGGAAATACCTCAGTTCTATTCTTGGCATTTCTTGAAATGCATTGTGATATGCTGAGATGCTCTCATGCTGGGCAAATAAACATATTCTGTATGATCATCTGGTAAACATTACTAGAAAAATTGGACGTTCACAGTTGTGGTTCAAAGACATGTACAAGGGAGACAGGAAAGTGTTGTATATAAATAACCACAACAGCCTGGGAGCAAGACACTTTTGGCTGTACTACGTGGAGATCCAACATTAGGAATCATCTTGAACTTTGTGAAAAGAGGCTGCTGCAGTAAGGAGGGAAGAATAGAACCCCCAAAAGCAGCTCCAGATGCAAGAGGGATTTAGGGATTTTACTCAAATGATTCATCAACTCATTACCAGAAATGTCTGAAGAAGACTATATATATCATTGCTGATTAATATACTTAATTAGGCACTTGCTAACAACTTTTTAACGTTATATTTTTTTTTTTCCAGTCTGTTTCTAGCTTTAGACAAGATGTACTTGGAGTTGTTAATTGCCTGCCCACGAATTGAAGCCTTTTCTCCAGGGCTACACAGATTTCTTGTGCAAGCAGTTAAGAACAAAGAGAGGGTCAGTTCTTATTAATTTGTTTAATCAGTAACCATTAAAAATATTATTTATTGGTGGATTGAGTGGTGGGTATTTTTAACCTTAACTGATTTGATGCCAAAGTCAACTTTTTGGCCCCTTCATCACTGTATTGACAAGATCTTACTTCGTTTGTTTGTTTCGTTTGTGAACCTTGCTTAATTTTAATGCCCCGAAATGACATTTTACGCAGGAAGGTTTTTCGGTTACAAGTAGCTTACAAGCACTGTTCATATCAACATTTTGTGGTGAAATTCGTAGTTGTAAGTTGTGGTTATTTTCTGATCATAGAAATGGCAACGCCCTCTAGTACTACTAGTACTCGACAACATAGATTTACATCAGATCAAGCAAGATTATTGTTTGAAACAATTTTAGACGATAGTGATTCTGATTTCAATGACTGTGGAATATTCTGATAGTGAATCTAGTGATTCAACACGTGGTGATAGGGTAAACAACAATGATAGTGGATGTTTGTCAACAACTGAGGGAATGTGTTTTGTGCAGCACCCTAGCTAAACAACATAGGTTAAAATTTGTTTGCTCAGGCTGCACTAATAGGCCACATTTATGCCCCAAAGTTTTCTTTGCAGCTGATCACAAATAAGCTTAGCAGTATTGTAAATAACAGTAAACACAAATGTGTATATATTAATTTTAAATTTAATTGAGAACAAATCTGCCAAGTGTTTTCCTGATTTTCTCAATTTTATGTGAAAATGACATGCTTCACAATATGCAGATAAGTTATTGTTGGATGATTTCAAGGAGCAATTCTTATTATAATGGTGTAGACAAGTGGTGTGGTTATTATTATTCAGTAAATTAAACAGGATTATAGGCAGTGGATTATCAAAAGCACCTTGGTAAGTGAAATTTAAAAAAAATAATTGTTACATCTTTAATTGAAAATTATTTTACTAATTATATTATTATTATTATATTTCAAAACTCTCCCATAGTAATAACACTGACATGTTCCTTGTGCAATCCCCTTTAATTTGATATATAATAAAATATATATATTTGCTACCCATTTTCTGCCATCAATTTCTGCTTGGGCCAAACCCACCTTTTGTTTGGCACTGAATCAGCTCAGTGTTTGGGTATAAGCCTTGATAGCATAGTCAGTATGTGTTGAAAAAATCTAGCTTATTCGCTTATTATAAATTACAACAAACTATTCATATATGCAATGATTGTTTGATGACATTCATATAATTTTGGTCAAGTGTGAAAATGCACAAATCATGCAGTAATGGGTTACTCTCAAATTACCCCATTGTTTGTTTATAATTATTTCTAAAAATGTTATAGTCAGTTATGTAGAGTAATTTTTGTGTATTTTAATACTGTTGTTTTGTTTTATTTTGATCTAATAATTCCCCAATGTGCACATGAAACACACTAAAAAGTGACATAAATAGTATATTTGTGAATAAGATAACTTTGCCATCTATTTTGTAACTTTAATTTTGTTTTCATAGGAATCAGTTGCCCCATCGCCAGTTGAGCATAATTCATTCAACCCTCATGAAGATGGGGCTATGAGTTTTCCAGATTTAAATAATGCTCATGTGTTTAAGTGTCAAAGGTAAGTCTTGCACTAAGTGATCTTAATCTTACATTTTGGAGGAAGCTCTCTGCTTTCATGTCTTATTATCATATCTGAGAATGATATTGTTTATTAGGATTCAGAAAACGAATAACAATGCAAAGGTAATCATATAAAGTGGAGTGACAACTTCCTTTCTTTGCTTCCACATAATTGTGGAAATTCTCAAAATTATCTGGTGCCAATGTTTACTAGGCTGGCTGGTCCAAGAACTACTGATCAAAAATAAATACTGCCACTCCTTCAGACTGGACCCATACCTGTCTTTGTAAGCAACCTCACTAATCACTATACCACTGACTACCAAAATACACATATATATTCGAAAGCTGTGTATGGCAGTTTCTTGGCATTGGTGGTGACTGCTGGGGAGATGGTAAGAGCTGGAGTCTGTTTATTCCAACAGTTGCTATGTGTGTGAGCAGGCTGCGGCTGTTTATCATCTTAGAACACCACTATTGGGTGCGGTTGATCAATTGGTTTCCATCTTGGTATGAAAGCAACACAATCATTTTGAACATGCTCATGGGTTTTCCAAATGGTGGATGGAGGACTTGGATATTGATAATCTACAATCATCATGGAGAATTCTTATCATCTAAGCGGAGATGATTGATCCTTCCTGTTAGCCAGACTGGTGTCTGCCTAGGTTATTGTGTGTGTAAGTGAGAAGTTGGATGAGCACTGGCTCTTATCACATCAGAGTTTGCATCCCAACTTTGTGCTGCATGGGTTAAGCTCCACTTGTTGCATGTGACAGAACTGCATTGGGCATGGGTTGTCTCAAAATTATGTCAGCTGCCTTTACTTCTAGTTACCACTTTATGAAGATGGCTTGACCCACAGAGCCATTTTCTTCTGCTGCCTTGCACCTCCCAATGGAGCATCGGCCACTACCAGATCTTGCCAAGCCCTTGTAGACTGCTTGATTAGATTTTGCAGGTAAAATGTTCTACAGTATGAGGTGGCCTTTCTCTCTGCAACCTTCCTTAGTCGCCTCTTGCTACATGCATTGCTGTTAGGTTACAGTGCTATTGCTGTTAGGTTACAGTGCTATTGCTGTTAGGTTACAGTGCTATTGCTGTTAGGTTACAGTGCTATTGCTGTTAGGTTACAGTGCTATTGCTGGTAGGTTACAGTGCTGTTGCTGTTAGGTTACAGAGCTATTGCTGTTAGGTTGCAGAGCTATTGCTGTTCGGTTACAGTGCTATTTAGTTAGGTTACAGTGCTATTGCTGTTAGGTTACAGTGCTATTGCTGTTTGGTTACAGTGCTATTGCTGTTAGGTTACAGTGCTATTGCTGTTAGGTTACAGTGCTATTGCTGTTAGGTTACAGTGCTATTGCTGTTAGGTTACAGTGCTATTGCTGTTAGGTTACAGTGCTATTGCTGTTAGGTTAGTGCTATTGCTGTTAGGTTACAGAGCTATTGCTGTTAGGTTACAGAGCTATTGCTGTTAGGTTACAGTGCTATAGCTTTAGGTTACAGTGCTATAGCTTTAGGTTACAGTGCTATAGCTGTTTGGTTACAGTGCTATTTAATTAGGTTACAGTGCTATAGCTTTAGGTTACAGAGCTATTGCTGTTAGGTTACAGAGCTATTGCTGTTAGGTTACAGAGATATTGCTGTTAGGTTACAGTGCTATAGCTGTTAGGTTACAGTGCTATTGCTGTTAGGTTACAGTGCTATAGCTGTTAGGTTACAGTGCTATAGCTGTTTGGTTACAGTGCTATTTAGTTAGGTTACAGTGCTATAGCTTTAGGTTACAGTGCTATTGCTGTTAGGTTACAGTGCTATAGCTTTAGGTTACAGTGCTATAGCTGTTTGGTTACAGTGCTATTTAGTTAGGTTACAGTGCTATAGCTTTAGGTTACAGTGCTATTGCTGTTAGGTTACAGTGCTGTAGCTTTAGGTTACAGTGCTGTAGCTTTAGGTTACAGTGCTATAGCTGTTTGGTTACAGTGCTATAGCTGTTAGGTTACAGTGCTATAGCTGTTTGGTTACAGTGCTATAGCTGTTTGGTTACAGTGCTATAGCTGTTAGGTTACAGAGCTATTGCTGTTAGGTTACGGTGCTATAGCTGTTTGGTTACAGTGCTATTTAGTTGGGTTACAGTGCTATTGCTGTTAGGTTACAGTGCTATAGCTTTAGGTTACAGTGCTATTTAGTTAGGTTACAGTGCTATTTAGTTGTGTTACAGTGCTATTGCTGTTAGGTTACAGTGCTATAGCTGTTAGGTTACAGTGCTATTTAGTTAGGTTACAGTGCTATAGCTGTTAGGTTGCAGTGCTATAGCTGTTTGGTTACAGTGCTATTGCTGTTAGGTTACAGTGCTATAGCTGTTAGGTTACAGTGCTATAGCTGTTAGGTTACAGTGCTATAGCTGTTAGGTTACAGTGCTATAGCTGTTAGGTTACAGTGCTATAGCTGTTAGGTTACAGTGCTATAGCTGTTTGGTTACAGTGCTATAGCTGTTTGGTTACAGTGCTATGGCTGTTTGGTTACAGTGCTATGGCTGTTTGGTTACAGTGCTATAGCTGTTAGGTTACAGTGCTATTGCTGTTAGGTTACAGTGCTATAGCTGTTAGGTTACAGTGCTATAGCTGTTAGGTTACAGTGCTATAGCTGTTAGGTTACAGTGCTATTGCTGTTAGGTTACAGTGCTATAGCTGTTAGGTTACAGTGCTATAGCTGTTTGGTTACAATGCTATTTAGTTAGGTTACAGTACTATAGCTTTAGGTTACAGTGCTATTGCTGTTAGGTTACAGTGCTATAGCTTTAGGTTACAGTGCTATAGCTGTTTGGTTACAGTGCTATTTAGTTAGGTTACAGTGCTATAGCTGTTAGGTTACAGTGCTATAGCTGTTAGGCTACAGTGCTATAGCTGTTAGATTACAGTGCTATAGCTGTTAGGTTACAGTGCTATTGCTGTTAGGTTACAGTGCTATTGCTTTAGGTTACAGTGCTATTGCTGTTAGGTTACAGTGCTATAGCTTTAGGTTACAGTGCTATAGCTTTAGGTTACAGTGCTATAGCTGTTTGGTTACAGTGCTATAGCTGTTAGGTTACAGAGCTATTGCTGTTAGGTTACAGTGCTATAGCTGTTAGGTTACAGTGCTATAGCTGTTAGGTTACAGTGCTATTGCTGTTAGGTTACAGTGCTATTGCTGTTAGGTTACAGTGCTATAGCTGTTAGGTTACAGTGCTATTGCTGTTAGGTTACAGTGCTACTACTCTTTGCTTCTCAATATGGGCCCCGGTAAGACAAGGCATCCCCAGAGGCTTCATGGGTGGAAACAAATCCTGTCACCACCACTGGGGGTTGAACTCTAGCCCACTGTATTGATAGGGGTCAGTGTGCTATGGCTACAGCTCGAAGAGAGCTGAATCCTAATCACTTGCCTCCACTCTTTGTTATTCCATTTTGGAGGTTAGCAGACATTCATATATTCTCTTAATCAGTGTGCTTGGGAAGACTGCAGATAGATTTATCTTCGTTCTTCGTGTACGTTTTTAAATATTAGCGGGTTAGTTTTCTATGTCTGAGAAATCTTCATTACTCCTTACAATTATGAATATACCAGATACGTGTAATCTTACATGTTGTTTTGGTTGACCCAATAGTTGTGCATGAATATACCAGACATGTGTGATTTTACATGCTATTTTCTTTAGCCTTTAGTTATGAATGTATTACAGGTGCATGTTTTATGTAGAATATTGTTTTGGCTGCAGGGACAACTTCTATGCCTTCTACCGACACTACCATGATACCAGCAGTGCTTATGAGTTCCGAATAGAAAATCAAATCCAGTATGTATATGATGGATGCACGCCAGAGCAGAATTCTGTGGTGAATCTCATGCATTTGGCAAAGTTGTATCTAGATCACATGATTTTGGTGAGTTTGTTGATTTTAACTGGCTCTGTTTTTGTCTGTTCATAAGTATAATTATTACAGAGGCTGAATATCATTATACAAAATAGTTAAGAAAATGGATTTAAGCGAATTTTATTTAAAAGCAGAGTTTCTTTTTGCCTTTATTGATTAAATGATGAGGTTATCTGTGATGAGCATGTCAAACTCTTTCCTCCACAAAATGAAGCTACCATTGCACATGCTAAAAGTGGCCCCTTGACTAGAACACATACTGCAAACGTGCCTTCTCTATGGCAGTGTGAGAGTTCATGCTTAGGCTGATCATGGAATGCTGATTACAGATGAAGAAAAATTCTCCAATTTGTTCAGTAATAGCTAATAGTCATAAGTTCTCCTCAACAAGACACAAAGTTTCTTCATATATATATATATATATATATATATAAGAATTCTGACCTTTGTGTTCAAAATGAAATAAGCAAGTAATGGCTATATTTCAGGGAGATAGCTATCCCCGTCGTCAGACACACTCGATGGGATGGTTGCTAAGCATTCATAATTTCTTCATCTCATCATGTACAACTCTTGACCAGGTTATTCAATTTTTGCTGTATTCTCATGCCTGAAGAATGTTTACTACTTTTTTCTGCTGTGTGTGGAAAGTAAAGTTTTGAGAAAAATAACAAAAGCAGGTACATTTTCTATAGCGATAGATACCTTTGGTAGCAATGTTGCCGCTGTCAGCTGAACAAAAATGTGTACAAAGAATGTTGACAACTTCCTTCTGTTGTGTGTGAAAAGTGTTGATAGTTGAGAAGGAAGTACCAAACAAACACTGTCAGAAACATGATGAAAAGGAATTTGATATCAGTATTTCAATAATCAACACCCAGAAAAATTTCACCAAATTGTTTACATTTAAAAACAAATATTGGTATGTATCTATGTTTTCAGAATAGGCTGAAACAAAGAAAGAAATGTGGTGAAGCAAATTATCTCTTCAATTTTTACAGTTTTTTTTTTTCTGTTCCTGTAGTCACTGCAAATTTCTAATCATTTTTGCATTTTTTGGGTTACTTGTATAAGCTGCAGTTTTACATAAAGCATAAATGTTTCTATTTCTATTTCAGTGCTGCGTGAAGCTGACGGAAGAGCAAGTTGATATTCTGAAAATGATCCAGTCTAAGGGACAAGACGAAAAACTGTTTACATCGTTAGTACAAATTGTCTGCATATTATTTTAAGTGCAAATTGTCTGTATGTTATTTTAAATACAAATTGTCTGCATATTAATTTAAGTACAAATTGTCTGTATATTATTTTCACAGTGCTCGGCTGGAAAATATGCTAAACACTAAAAGCATCAAGAATGAAGTCAAAAATTGGGTCTGAAGAAAACGTTACTCATTATTTTTATGTCCCAGCCACTTGCTTTGAACTCGCATAGTCCACACATTAGCGACTTCTTGTGAGTGCACTGGACTGATTTTAGTTGAGGGTTAGTTTTCCATATGACCCATGTTCTTTGCTATCAGGTGTACCCTCTTGACTTCTCAGGTATTTGTAATTTATGTTCCCAAGTCAAGGATGAGATCGCATCATTTAAGTATAACTGACCGGAATATAGAATGAACCCACTATGTTGCATTCAGAATACAAAGTTTCAGTGTGTTAAACCTCTCAGCCACGTGACCTCCACTGGATGAGATGGTCAGACAATTAACTGTCAAAAACTGTCATTTACTGCCAACATAGTACCTTGTGGTGTATGGCAGAGGGGGTCTTTGAGCCTGAGGAATTAAGGCCGCTTGGCTAGTGCAGTCGCCACGAACTGTGCAGATTAGAATTTCCTTTAAGGTGTAAAATAAAGGGACAACTGCTTAATGAAAGATATAGTGGAAGACAAGCATAGAAGAGGAAAGAGAATATTAGATATGGGTGGACAGTATGATGAGATGGACTGAAAAGAATTTAAGGACCATAGAGACAGGACAGAAAGGGGTGAAGACTCACTACAGACAGCCTTCAGTGTAGAGATGATACTGAATGATAATGAAAGCTTGAAGAATGTTGTGTAGAGAAGCAACATTGATACAGACAATAAAGATAATGTCTTTCTGTGGCAGATATTGCCATAGAGAAGTGGTAGGATGTCACAATTACTAGGTCATTATATTATTAATTAGGGTGACCCTTAATAGTAAACATTCCTCTTTCTACATTGATCCAGTATAACTTTCCACATTCTTGTGATATATCCAGTGTTCACTTTCCACATTCTTCTTATAGATTCGATGTTCACTTTCCACATTCTTTTTATGGATTCAATCTTCACTTTCCATCCACATTTTTGTTTTAGATAAAATATTAAAATAATCTATCTATAAAAATATGTGGCCAGTGAAATATGTCCTTTGTGCTTCAAGCCATGCAAAAAAGGTCCTTAGCTTTTACTAATAGGTGCCATGATAATAGTGGAATAGTTTACCAGCATTGTGATCTGGTTTCTTCAACCCCAAGAGTTTGAAGAAGGCGAAGCATTGTATTTCCAAGATGAATCACCACACGTAACTTTGCCTCGTTGACACTAATGCAATAAATATTGATCACAAGGCGGTCTTTATTTGAATATCTTAGTTGTTGAATAGCACAGCAATTAGTAGACATCAAGTTTAGTTATCTTAGTGATTTGTTTGTTTGTGTGTGTGCTAATTTCTCCCTAGCTATCTCAATTTTACACCAACTTACCTTGACTGATTTTTCTATTACTGTTTATTTGAGCAGCATTTTGGTATAAAACAAAATAATGTAAAGGACTTACATGGCATATTGGAGAGATGGTGCTTGGCTCATTTTTTTTTTTCTTGACCAAACAGAACTCCATGGTTGAGGGGTTAGTATCCCGCCAATTGCCTTACATCGTAGAAATAGGTCTGGTGCCCCTTTAATGAGGTTAGGTTGACCCTGGAGCTTTGGTCACAACAAAATCACCCTAAAAGAGGTTTTGAACCTTGGACCATGAGGCTGGTGGGCATGTGGACTATCACTACCATAATAGCAGTTCCTTGGTTTGAATATGGTTAGGGGGAAAATACCTTCAAATGATTCAAATTTACAAGTAGGATGAGCATGCTGTATGAAAAACGGTAAATTCTTTAAGATGATTTCATAGACTTGTGGCAACTGATGGCATATTGGTATAAATTGAAAATATATCAAGGACACCCATTATTATGGCATATTGAAGATATGGTGCTTTGCCCATTGGTTTCTTGACCAAACAGCACTGTAAATGGGTGATAATGACATGGTCATTGTCACATCAGTAGCCTTAGCCGACAGTAATAATTCTGATGCCCTTTGTTATCTTTGCAAAGATGAAACACATGGGATCAATGATACATTGCTTGAAATGCCCACATAAACGTTTGTTTTCAGGTTATATGACGTATTCTCAGAGACATCCAGCATCAGCTCTGCCTGCCCTTCTCCCGGATTCTCTGAGAGGCAGATGTTCTTTAAAGATTTCATTGAAACTTTGAGCTGCCCGGCCTTCAATGAACATTTGAGAAACCTTGTGGTGTTCAAGATTTTAGAGGTTTGCAGATATGTTTCTTGTGTTCTGATTTCGTCATTGCCTTTGTTGTATTAATTTTAGGATATTCAGTGTTTGTTTAATTACATTTATATGTACGCCCATCCATTCATCATGTGCCATGCCGATAATCGTGGGTGGCCATGTTTTGCTATCTCATTCGATCAACAGAGTCGTGGATCAGCTATGTGTACATAGTCAGAGTCAATTTATTCAGAAAACAATGGCAAACTACTGAACGTAAACTTGCCAAAAAATCACACAGCCAAAAAAACGTTGGGGTTGACTGCCACATCCTGTGAAGGATATGCAGCTAACTTTTTATTTACACAGCCTTTAGCAAGATGAAAAACATATTGACCAATAAAAAGATGTCAATTGAAACGAGAAAAAGAGTGTTGAGATGCTACATTGAACCTGTACTTTTGTATGGATGTGAAGCGTGGACAATGAGCAGTCAGGCTGAGAAACATCTGATGGCTGTAGAGATGTGGTTTCTGAGGAAAATGCAAAGAATACCATGGACAGCCAGAAAGACCAATGAACAAGTCCTTCAAGAAACAAATGAAGATCGTAAATTGATTAGAGAAATTACGTAGACAGTCAAAATTTTTTGGGCATGTTATGAGAAGAAATGGATTGGAGAATTTGGTGACAACTGGTAAGATCGAGGGGAACAGACCAAGGGGAAGACCTAGAAGCAAGTACATGGATGGCTTGGCCTTGTGGCATGGTCGAGACAGAAACACGGAGCTGATCCACGACTCTGGTGATCGAGTGAGATGGCAGAACATGATCGCCCACGCTTACCGGCATGGCACATGATGGATGGATGGATGTTAATTACGTAAATATTATGCTGTTAATTATAAATAAAATAATATGTTAAAATTAAATAATCCTATATTCTCTGTATATGCAAATCCAGTAGACTGGTATTAAGTTTTATAATTATTATGTTAATGTCAATTTATATGTATAGCTTAAATCATTTGCTTTACATCTAGAGTTACAATGTATAGTTTCCATTTGTTTTACAGTTGAATGCAACGGATTTCAGCAGCGTAATGAATCTTCACTCTGCAGTCACTGTTCCAGATGACAAGGTAAGTTCTTCCCCCTCTTCATCTTCTTCTTGTTCGTCATCATAGGGAGATGAAGGGAATATGATAATTCCTCAACTAGGATGGGTTCAGAGGTTTTTATTGTCACTGAAAGTTTCTCACTTTGCAAATATTTTGAATCTCACCTCAGGAAAATGATTTTCAAATATGGTAGTACTCACTTGATCAGTAGCTTAGGTCAGGAGGGCATGAGCTGAGAATGTTACACTGTATTTGCCCCACAACTTCTATCCCTTCTTAACTATGCTGTTTACATACTCAACACACTGAGGTTTCAAAATGACAGAACTCACTGCTAAAATACCACATAGCGGAAATATATTGTTGTTAAACAGCGTGATTCAGGATTGTGAAAAGTACTACAATAGTTATTTATAGTCATGAGAACTTTACATCTTGCACAAAGTCATAAATTCAGTCCATCCTGAGCTGGAAGATGAAATTAGTAGTTCCCGTGGATAACCTCCTTCTTGTTTCTTCTACTTGCAAGCGGCTTAGTGAAAAGTCCTATTAAGCTTGATTCTTCATATGGTTCTGCTTTTGAATGAAATTGTGAACCAACTTACCTCTTATGGCTCTCGTAGGTGATGATCGACTCTCATTCAGAGGTCTGGATGGTTCTATATTTGTTACTCTTGTGTTTAACCAAGGTTTGATACCTCACTCCCATCTTCAGCAACTAGGTGTAACAGTCTCATAAGCATATGCTTATGATGATATGATTACAACACCCAGGACACATCCATATATGTTAAGTGTCAGACATCAGTGTGTACGAGTGTTCATTGTTCCCATAGCCTGTAAATTTGGGGAAACAATTTTGTTTGAAAATGTTGTTTCTTAAAAGTTAAAATTGTACACATAAGACTACAATTTTCCAATCCAAAATTATATTTTTAATACTGAATTTTTCACAGACACCATTAAGAGCAGGGAAGTTTACAGAAACAGCGAAGACCCTTTGTTTGTTGGGGAAGTTACTTGGTTACTTGACATTCTATCCCTACACATCAGGAGCACAGAACATTGCTAGTGATCAAACTGCAGAGTTGTTGGCCATGAGAGAAATGGTAAGTATGGAATATTTTAGGGTAAATTGTTTTCATTTCAATGTGTCTACTTTTGTAATAACTGCCCTCAGTAATATCCTCCTGGCGGGTACCAGTAATAGTGCAACATGCTCTTGAAATTCATATTTTTGTATTCGGTAATAGCAGACCTACCTAGGTTGCAGACACTGATAGAAGACATTGACATAGCAACAGCTATTTTTGCATGTTGTGCCAAACATATGGGGAAATCCCATACTTACGGTGAAAAGGAAATCTATGGTATTTACAGCTTATATGATCAGCTCTACTTGTGTCTTGTCCAATGGTGAGATCTGGATCACCTATGCCCATCATGAGAAAACACTTAGCAGTTTCCATGATGTCTGCGTTCCAGCCCTAGCTTTTGCGGGAAGGACAGAGTTGCTGAAGTGATGTCACAAACTGGTTAAATGATCATGTACACCTGCAGCTTAGACTGCAGAATGAGATTGCTGAGCCACGTATACTGCATGCTCAATTAATGTTGTTCGTAGATCGCTGGAAAACGATAATAGGAAAACTGGACGTCCGCAGCTACAATTCAAAGATATATGCAAGCGAGGCATGAAAGTGTTGGGCATAGATAACATAACTGGAAAGGAAAAGGCTTCTGGCCATACTATTGGAGACTAACTAAGAAATCAGCTAGAACTCGATGTAAAGGCTACTTTAACAGACTGAAGAGACCAGAACTCACCCCCTAAAAAAAACAAACAACAGATTGTGCGGCCAGAACTTCTCATAGTGCCCTTTAGCTCACATTCAGGTATGACTGAAAGGGCTTATCATATTATAACAATCATTTTTTTTTAAAATATTGAAATACTTCTGGACTGTGCAAAAACAGGAAAGATTTTATCGCAACTCTACTTCTTACTTTGGTACCACTTAACTCACTTGCCTACTGGCAAGGATGTTCACATCCTTATTGAGGCAAGGTGTTTTGTAAATTGAACTGGACTGGGTCTAAAATGGTTACCAGTAAATGTTCTGAGGAGTAAAGGTGGCTGGCAGGATTTTGACATCATTACACATAAATTACCGATTAGTCTATGAAAATACGGACTAGCACCATATACCCAATATGCCTGAAGGCATAAAAAAAGGGTTTCACTTAGATGTTACCTCTGGGTCATTCATTCATTCATTCAGTAGCATGTTCTTTGCAGAACCTCGCTCCTATAACAACCTTCCGGAAAACCTCTCAATCATAAGCAAGATGTCCTGCGTCTGATACACCCATCTGGAGATCATCCGCCACATCCTGCACCCATCTTCTCTTTGGCCTTCCTCTTCCTCTCTTCCCAGGCATATACCACTCCATTATTGTTCTCTCCTCTTGGTGCAGTGGAATTATTTCACTTACATGTTACCTCTTGGGGCATTGGAATTATTTCACTTACATTCACCTCTGGGTGCAGTGGAATTATTTCACTTACATGTTACCTCTGCTTGCAGTGGAATTATTTCACTTACATGTCACCTCTGGTTGCAGTGGAATTATTTCACTTACATGTCACCTCTTGGTGCGGTGGAATTATTTCACTTACATGTTACCTCTGGGTGCAGTAGAATTATTTCACTTACATGTTACCTCTGGGTGCAGTGGAATTATCTCACTTACATGTTACCTCTGGGTGCAGTGGAATTATTTCACTTACGTGTTACCTCTGGGTGCAGTGGAATTATTTCACTTACATGTTACCTCTGGGTGCAGTGGAATTATTTCACTTACATATTACCTCTGGGTGCAGTGGACTTATTTCACTTACATGTTACCTCTGGGTGCAGTGGAATTATTTCACTTACATGTTACCTCTGGGTGCAGTGGAATTATTTCACTTACATGTCACCTCTGTGTGGAGTTACTTCACTTACATGTCATCTCTGGGTGCACTGGAATTACCTCACTTGCATGTCACCTCTGGGTGCACTGGAATTACCTCACTTGCATGTCACCTCTGGGTGCAATGGAATTATGTCACATGTCACCTCTGGGCGCAATGGTCACTTGCTTTGTCATTCAGATTATCAGAGCAAGAAGAAAAAGAAGAAACCAACATGTATGGCAGTTAAATAAGTTCTCATGTAGATAATTCAATTCATTGATTTGTAAGTCTTGCTTCATTAGCAATTACATATAAAATAGGGCCTCTGCATTGTTGTTATTGTTCAAAGGGCATGTTATGAGAAGAAATGATCTGGAGAACTTGATAACTGGTAAGATCGAGGGGAACAGACCTAGGGGAAGACCTAGAAGCAAGTACCTGGATGGCTTGGCCTTGTGACATGGTCGAGACAGAAACACGGAGCTGATCCACGACTCTGGTGATCGGGTGAGATGGCAGAACATGAACGCCCACGCTTACCGGCATGGCACATGATGGATGGATGGATTTTAACATTCATCTTTTAGATTTAGTGCAGTACATATGCATGTGTGTATTAATTGTTGCTTTGTTTTTATGGTGTCCACAATACTTCAATGCAAGTTAAATTTCCTAATATCATCAAGAGCTTGGGATTAAAAGATGCAGTACTGCATGTGTTTTAAACAGAGTGCACACTGGGTAGCTAAATTAATTGCACTCATGTTCTTAACAATGCTGTCTGAAAATGAACCCACAACTGTCAGAGTGCAGGGCAGCCAGATTGACCACTTCGCCATGGAGACTCCCTGTTTTTATTAGTATTTGTTCTTAAAAAGGAATATTCGTAAAGTGTTTGCTGTAGCATTTACATAATCTCTTCGCCAGAGTCCAGTTCCTGTTCCACTGTTGCTACTTCTGAAGCAGGCATTTGATCAAGGTCAGCTTTGCCTAACTGTGCCTTGGATTGTAGAGTACCTGGCCATGATGGATCAGATGGCACCACAGTTGTCCTTGTACAGAGCTGTGCTGAGGAAGCTTCATTTTATTCAGAGGTACCCTTATCCTAAAGCATCATTGCATAAATGTTCTTTCATTCTTCTATGCATTGCAATGTTTTACATTTGTTGTAAGTTAACCAAAATCGCAGATAAAGATGTCCTAATCTAACACATTGGAAAACGTAGAAATCTTATACAAACCATTCTGGAAGGAAAAGTTGAAGGCTGGTGAACAAGAGATGAGTAGCCAGTAGTCTGTGAACTGACACTAGAAACAGGCTATTGGAAACCCACTGCAGCCAACATTTATTCCTCAGATGGCACATGATGATGACGAAACAAACTAGGAGTGAAAAGATGATTGCTAAAAAAAAAATACCCCCATAGCTTGTGCATTCATCGCCTCTGGCAGCAAAAGTCCAACTTCTGGCCTTCATGTGGTGAAATTGTTTTAACTAACAGGAGAAGAGGCGATAGCGAGTCTCTGGTGCTGTAAAATCAGACTGCTCTAGATATGTATGTATGGACATACATGCGCAGACACGTGTGTATACATGTCTAAACAAGAGTAAGACCACAGTCTACCTCGGCAAAAGAAAAGTGCTGAAATCAGGTGAAAGCAGCCTGGAGGTGCACCACTACACTCAGGAGGCCACACAAACATGCCATGAAAAATGTCTGCAAATTCTGTGGACCACAGAGTGAACTAACAAAGACAGTGAAATTCATACAAGAGATAATATTGCAGATATAGACAATTTCAAGCGAACAAAATAGTAATTGCTAAAAACAAAAATAAATGAAGATAAAGAAAATAAAATAAAAATATTTTGATAACATAAAAAGACACAATATAACACCCTTGTGATAACCATGCTGGAGGAAAAGGTGGAAAGCAAAATGTGCATGAAGAAGACACAAGTTTAAATGAGAGAATAGCATTAGAAGGTGGACGTGTAGACGTTGTATAATGGTGAGTTATATGCTGGAGATCCATTGTTGCTGGCCTTTATTGTGAAGATGGCAACTGGTCTGATTATTTAATTTAGCCCATGGGGGAAGTTATCACCAATATGTGATGTAAAAATAGAAGGGAAATTGCTCAACCAGGTTAAATTCAAATACCTAGGGTTAATCTTAACATCAGATTAAAGGTGCTTGATAAAGTTTAAAAACTGAATAGACTAAGAAAAAGCTGCAGTAAGTCACTATCATTGAATGTTATAGTGTGCTGAAATGCTATGTAGAACCTTTTCTGCTCTACGACAGTGAAACATGAAGCAAACAAACAGATTAGGAAGTGCTTGGGGCAACAAAGGTTTGGTTTCTGAGACTATTTTGCCAAAACTTTGGACTGCCAGAGTAACTAACAAGTGTCTGGAAAAGGCTAATGACTGTAGAACATTATATACAAATATAAGGAAGCCAACAGTATTCTTTGGTTATGTAATGAAAAGAGACAATGGATAAACAGTGACTTGAAAGGTCAGCAGTAGAAGAGGCAGTGGCAGACTCAACTATATGATGTTGGATGGACTGGGATAGTGGCATGTAGGAATATCATCAGTAGCATTGATACAGAATGCCAAAAACCAAGATCTGTGGAGATGCATGATCGCCAATGCCAGTTATGTCACCTGATTATGAATTCAATAGGGAAAGGTGTCTTTTTGTTCTTGCTGGATTAATGTTCCTTTCAGATTATTTAATACAGCTGTAGAGTCATGTTTTCTTTGTTTCCAGTCCAAATGAACACTGCAATATAGACCAGTCTATATCATATTGTCATGAAAAGGACATTCTTCTTGTTTCTCATTTGTCCAGAAACAGATGTTGGTTACAATGTGTCCACGCGAAGTGCCGCTGCAATGTTTGCCGACACATCTGACTTCAGCATAACAGTTTTAGAGCCTGGTTGTGCCATTTCCTTGACCATACCAGTTTGTTTCCTGCACCACAATGTAGAGATGGAGTAGAGTTTTAGCTTGCCCTAGTTTCCTGACACTGATACATTCAAATTATGAGTCACTGCCTGTATTCAGTCATCTTTGTTGTCACTCTGTAACAGAATCACATTTTCATTGTCAAAATAGCCTGCGTGTATTTTTTATAAAATCACAGTAATGCCTATTTTTCTTCATGCCTCTCATCACCCAGTGGAGCATAGGCGCTCTGCCAATTCAAGCCCTTTGTTGACACATTTATTATTGATTGGATTTTGTAGCTGAAGTTTTCTATGTGATGGGGTAGCCAGTCCCACACCAATTCTCCTTGGTCGCCTCTTATGATATGCATCGTTGGTTACAGTGTTACTATTCTTTGCTTCGCTTATGGCCCCGGGAACGCGAGTGAGTAATAAGTATGACTGTGTTTAATAACAAAAAAGCATACAGCTTAAGCTTAATGTAAACCTTTGAAAAGAATTAATTTACGTGTAAATTTTGAACTATCATGTAATAATAATTTATGAGCTAATCTAATATGTATGGTCACAATTATAGCTTCTCAAGTATTGTGTGTTTCAGGTATGCATGGACAGCTTTATACAGAGAAGGTCACCATTATTCAGGGCTGCTGATAGTCTCTTGCATCAGCTGGTTGTTTGAGGTCAGTTATAGTTGAGGTACACAGAACTGTGTCTTTGTTTCATGGAAAATGTATTCTTAGTGTTCAGTGTTCAGTCCATTGGTCAGGCTATCTGTAGGCTTCTAGCCATGTTGAAGTATGTTGTCTTCTCCAGGTCAGTTCAGGAGTCCCATAACTTCTGCATCAGCCCTTCACCCTCTGACCACATTTGCCTTCACATAATTTTTTTCTGCTCTTATTTTAAACGAAGAGGCTGGGCATCCAATCTGCTACCCAGGGATGGTGGTGTGTGTGTATGTGTATCCATGCATTTATTATCATCATGTTCCTCAGACCAAACTCTTCAGTCGTGTATGCACTGAATGAAAAATAATAAACATGAATCCAAGAACTCAGTAATTAAGATTTGCTGTTAATAAGAATAAAACTGACGAAAATTTAATAGTTAGGAAAGGCTGGAAAAGATAATTTTGGAGGGAGATATACCAGGGAAGTGAATACGTGTATGACCACAATGAAGATAGATTCAAGATGTGATAGATAGTGTACACATGACAGAGGCAGGACATCTGGCTTATTAGATAATTTACACATGACAGCAACAGAGGCAGGACATCTGGCTTTTTAGATAATTTACACATGACAGCAACAGAGGCAGGACATCTGGCTTATTAGATAATTTACACATGACAGCAACAGAGGCAGGACATCTGGCTTATTAGATAATTTACACATGACAGCAACAGAGGCAGGACATCTGGCTTATTAGATAATTTACACATGACAGCAACAAAGGCAGGATATCTGGCTTATTAGATAATTATACATGACAGCAACAGAGGCAGGACACCTGACTTATTAGATAATCTACACATGACAGCAACAGAGGCAGGACATCTGGCTTATTAGATAATTTACACATGACAGCAACAGAGGCAGGACATCTGGCTTATTAGATAATTTACACATGACAGCAACAGAGGCAGGACATCTGGCTTATTAGATAATTTACACATGACAGCAACAGAGGCAGGACATCTGGCTTATTAGATAATTTACACATTACAGCAACAGAGGCATGACATCTGGCTTATTAGATAACTGACACATGACAACAGAGGCAGGACATCTGACTTATTAGATAATTTACATATAATAGTTTATGATAGAGAGAAGTTTAGAAATACGAAGGAGGCGGGGTTGGGTGGAATTATAGTGCCTCAATTCTGCACAGGACAAGCGGCACTCTGGATGATGATATGTTTGCATGCTTGTATCTGTTTTGTACATCTGCATGTGTATTCATTGTTAAACCAGCAGGTATGTATTATGGTAACCCCGGGAAGGTTAATCCGGTCAACAAATGCCCACAGAAGTCGGATGTGTCGGCCTAACAGTGCAAGAACGCAGCTCTGCTGTAAACAGGCACAACGCAATCACGTCCGGAAAAAAAAAATCCGGATGAACGCAGAAGTATTATGGTAATACATATTTATTTCATTCTGCATATGCAATCAGTGTTAAACCAGCAGGGATTGTTATGGTAATACATATTTTATATTTCATTCTGCATATGCATTCAGTGTTAAGCCAGCAGGGATTTTTATAGTGATATGTTTTTATATTTCATTCTTAGACTCCAGCAGTTCCAGGAGGGTTCTTCTACTTGTATAATGATTGTGAAGAGATCTCAACATTCACAAGCTGTTCTCGCTCTCTCCAGATTGTAAGTACACATTTCATAGATGTTTAGCATTCAACTGGCTGGTTTATCATTAATTGAAACAAAATGAACAAATATTGACTGTTATATTTTCTGTATTCAGTGAGTAAGTTTCTCCATTTCTTTATGTTTGTCTGATTGTTCATCTGATGGTCTATCTAATACTGCATGATTTCATGATTTCTTTTTCTCTTCCCTCATTTATTCATTTACTTTGCACATTTCATTCATACCTTCAACCATTCTTTCACTCACACATCCATTCATCCATCATTACCAGAAACAGATAGTCCATCTCTCTGCAACTAATCACTCCATAATACAAGAAGTATGCCATATTCAACAAAGCTTATGAAGATTGAGGTTTTTTTGTTATGTGCTATTGTGAAGAATATATAACTCCTTTCTTTGTGTTAAATTCTGTTTTATTTGTTTCTAAAGTCTTGTCTCAAGAATACCAAGGAGTCTGTGCTGTTGATTGGTACTTTGTTTGATCATCTCCAATTTAAAAATTGCATTACTCTACCAACTCCCATAGTGATTTGTACTAACCCCTTGGGAGTGGAGAAGAGATGTGTGGGTGACCTTTGAACTTTTGAATTTGAGGTAGACTTAATATCAAGATAATGTGTGTATATATGGGACTCAAAGGATTATGGCTTAAGCAGTATTGGAAAACAGCTTGAACAAAATTTGAGAATCATTGGTCTAGAACACGTACATGTATTTAGATAATTTTTGTGAACTGCAATAGTGTGATTAATTTTGTTCTGTTATTAAATGTTCACAGTTCTGTGAAATTGTTATTAACAGTACTTATTGCGTATGTCAGGATCGACAGAAACTCGTCTGCCAGCAACTTCTTTCTTGGTGTTGTCCTTACCTAGGTAAGATTTTGTTTTTAAAATTAGATGACAGTTTTTAATTTAAATAAATTTTTGCGATTGATTGGTATTGGGACCGAAGATGGTGTGTGTATTTTTATTTTTTTATTTTGCATGTGTTTGCTTTGAACTCAGGCGTAGTCCATGCACATGTTACTACTTTTAGTGCACTAGACTGATTTATACATGTAGTAGTATATAGGGGATTAGAAAGAGTACACTTCCCCACAGACCCCGCGGGGTGGCCGAATCGCCCCCTAAGGGGGTCAAATAAGGGTCCGAACCGATGCGCGCCCCCCTAACTATAGCGCAAAAATCCCCCGGGGCGACCCCGAGTGCGAGCAACCATTTCTTTCTTCTTTTTTTTTGGTCGTACATAGGCCTGCAAATATCGTAGGAGCCGACCGCACCGGGGGTCTAGGGGGCCCGTCGCAATGGGAAGTTGTTGCATCTAGGGAGGTTGCATCTGTCGCACTAGGGATTGTCGTCTCTGTACTCTCTATCGTAGTTGCCGCCCCTGTTGCCTCTGTGTACAAGGCTGTGTGCGCCTGGCTATCTGTCTGTGCCTGTCTGTGCACGTCTGTGTGTCTGTCTGTCTGCCTGTCTAGCTTTCTGGCTGTGTGGGTGTCTGTCTGTCGGTCTGTCCGCCTGTCTGTCTGTCTGTCCGCCTGTCTGTCCGTCTGTCTGTCTGCCTGTCGGTCTGTCCGCATGTCTGTCTGTCTGTCCGCCTGTCTGTCTGTCTGTCCGCCTGTCTGTCTGTCTGTCTGTCGGTCCGCCTGTCGGTCTGTCCGCATGTCTGTCTGTCTGTCCGCCTGTCTGTCTGTCTGCCTGCCTGTCTGTCGGTCCACCTGTCTGTCTGCCTGCCTGTCTGTCTGTCCGCCTGTCTGTCTGTCCGCCTGCCTGTCTGTCTGTCCGCCTGTCTGTCTGCCTGCCTGTCGGTCGGTCTGTCCGCACCTGTCCGCCTGGGACGCTATCTGTCCGCCTGTCTGTCTGCCTGTCCGCCTGTGCCTGTCTGTCTGTCTGCCTGTCCGTCTGGGTGTCCGCGCCTGTCTGTCCGCCTGTGTCCACGCCTGTCTGCCGGTCTGTCCGCCTGCCTGTCCGCGCCTGTGTGGGTGTCTGCGGCTGTCTGTCGGTCTGCCGCTGTCTGTCTGTCCGCCTGTCTGTCGCCGCCTGTCCGTCTGTCTGTGTGGGTGTCCGCGCCGCTGTCTGCCTGCCTGTCCGCGCCTGGGCCGCTGTCTGTCCGCCTGGGACGCTATCTGTCCGCCTGTCTGTCTGCCTGTCTGTCTACCTGTCCGCGCCTGTCCGCCTGTGCCTGTCCGCGCCTGTCTGTCTGTCCGTCTGGGTGTCCGCGCCTGTCTGTCCGCCTGTGTCCGCGCCTGTCTGTCGGTCTGTCTGTCTGTGCCTGCCTGCCTGTCTGTCCGTCTGTCTGCGGCGGTCTGTCTGTCCGCCTGTCTGTCTGCCTGTGTCCGCGCCTGCCTGTCGGCCGCTGTCTGCCTGTCCGGGTCGCTGTCTGTGTCGCCTGTCTGTCGGTCTGTCCGCCTGTCTGTCTGCCTGTCTACCTGTCCGCGCCTGTCTGTCCGCCGCTGTCTGTCTGCCTGTGTCGCCGTCTGTCCGCCTGTCTGCGTGTGGGTATGTGTCTGTCCGCCTGTATGTCTGTCTGTCGGTCCGCCTGTCTGTCCACCCGTCTGCGTGTCCGCGCCTGTCTGTCCACCTGTATGTCTGTCTGTTTGCCTGTCTGTGTGCCTGCCTGTCTGTCCACCTGTCTGTCTGTGTGTCTGCGGCTGTCTGTCGGTCTGCCGGTCGCTGTCTGTCCGCCTGTCCGTCTGTGGGTGTCTGTCGGTCCGCGTGTGGGCCGCTATCTGTCCGCGTCTGTGCGACGGTCTGGGTCGCTGTCTGTCCGCCTGTCTGTCTGGGTTGCAGTCTATCCGTGTATGTTTGCCTGTGCTCCTGCGCCTCTGTACGCGTCTGTGCCCAGCTGTCTGCCTTTGTGCGTCCCTATGTGTGTGCACGGGTGTCGAGGCGTCTGTATGTGTGTGGCTGTTTGTGCACGGGTGTCGAGGCGTCTGTGCGTGTTGCCCCCTCTACGGCCACCTCTGTTGTCTCCTCGATTGTCCCCTCTAGCACCTCCATTGCAACTTCTACACACCTTCTCTCGACCGTCTCCTATTTGGTGGGTTGGACAGCCACACAAGGTACGCATCGCAGGTGTATCGTCCACCTAGGAGGCACCCCAGGCGCCCGCCACTCTTGGAGACACCCTATTAGACATATGTGGTATACAGGTACGAATCGCTAGAACCATAGCACAAGCAACCATGTCTATACAAGCAACTTTCGAGAGTATGGGTCTCCGCGCCGAAAAGGCCGTAGCTCCCCACCTTCTCCTCGAAAACGCCTACGAGAGCAACCTCGCACCCGACATTGCGAAAGTCGACTACTTGGAGGGCAACCTCGGTCGCACCCATCTCCAACCGCTCGATGGACTTCCAGTCTTTGTCGACGACCTCTATGTGTTCGGCTATCTACGGCGCGAAGACTGTGTGTCCAAGGGTGGAAGTATTTGCTGCACCTCGGGGGAGAACGGCAGCGCCAAGCTGGTAGTCGCAGACATCTCCGCCGCCGCCCGCAAAAGCTTGGTTACAGCCCCAGATGGCAACCCCCCCGGGCACATCCACACTGCCATCGCCCACACCGTTGGAACCCACAACACCACCGCTGGTGGAACAATCCGAGCCACCATCGCCAGGATAGAGAGCGATACCAACCGTAGAGCCCTACAGAAGTGGCAAGAGATATACCCCAACACGGTGCCCGTAGCCATATTTGTAGCCAAACTCGATGTGTCCGAAATTCCCATGGTCGAGCTACTGGCCGAATTGCCGAGCTTCGAACGCCAGCTACACATCCACGGCTATGGCCTCTATTGCATCGACTATACCCAGGATTTCTCTGGCGTTCTCGATCGCCAGGTGTTGGTGGAATACCTATGTGCGAACCACGACTTCCGCGAGCAGGGGAGCCTAGCCACAGCTATAGGAGAAGACAAGCCCACAATTCTCGACAATACCAACAGTGTAGGACGGCACGTATGTACCTGGGTCCAGAGCTGCGAGGGTGGGTACACGACCCGCACCAAGATATACAACAAGGTCGTCTCGAACTTCGAGGCTGGCGAAATCCGCGAATCGTTTGGTGGACACCTAGCAGACTATGCCGACTGCCCCAACCAACACCTCCGCCAAACATTCCAACATCCAGACACCCAAGCACGTGGTTGCACCCGTATCGAAGTGTCCCTATATGCCTGTCGCGGGCGCGCTCTGTCGGCAACAACTGCCACCGAAGTCCTGCAAGAAGCGCTAGCCTTGGTCTCGCCACCAACGGATGGATTGTTTGTTGTGCAACCACCAGCCAAACAATGGGAAAAACTTGCTGCATGTCTCGACCGCTGCTTGGTTCTGGCCAACCGACCACAGGGGGAAATCTATGTGGGGTGGTACGCCCACACCACCACCGGACGGCTATCGGGTGTTCGAATCCGCCCCACCCAAGAAAAGGTCGACAACGATGCAACCTGGGAGCGGGCGGTACTGTGGGCCGCAGCAGACTTTGGCTTTCGCGCTTGTCCAATCTTTCGGCTCGACATTCTAGAGGCCAAAGCCGAGACGGGTGTGGAGCTCGCGCCTCTCCGCTGCTATGCCAAGGACAAAGATGCAAAAACCATCCTAGCCGCCAGCAAGAGACCAACTGCGCTCCACCCCAACAGCCCGACCCTCCAGACCATATTTCCAGAGACCCCAACCGTTTCCTGGACCTGGAGGAGCAAGAAGTGCCATGCAATTGGTGTGGAGGTATCCTCCTACGATCTGGAGGAGGTACCCCAAATCGCCCAAGAACGTGTTGTCTCGCTCCTTTCGACCAGAGCCCGCGAAGACCGTCTCCTACAAATCCAAGATGCAGCAGCAGCCGAAGCCTGGCGCCATCGCATGTGGGAGGAGCAGGAGGCGGAAGTACAGAGACGAGCCACAGAACTCGAACGACTGCGCCAATATGCAACGGCTAGCAAGATATACAAAGAAAGGAAGCAGCATATATACGAGGAGGTGGTATTGGGACTGCAAGGAGGCACAGAGAAACTGTCCGCGATGGTGGGTCGTCTGGAAATCCTCGGATATAGGCGACAGGGACAAACACTCCCCAGAGTAGTTGTGTGCAAAGATGGGGAAACTACACCCAGCGCTGTATGGGCCACCAGAGGGTTGGAGAAACTTCTCGCCGCAACCGAAAATTGTTTCGAGCGTCGTATAGACTGCTACAACCGCACAACTTTCTGGCTCCCAGCCGGAGCGAAGGGGATCTCCAAGCTGGAAATCGATGTACTTCCAGCCAGTACCTTCTACAACGAAGAAAGTCGAGAGATACACTGGAACAAAATCCAAGTCGTCCGCACCCCAAAACCCGAACAGCTAGCACTCCTCCAACAGATAGCGAGTGTAGCCGACGAACAGGCACCACGCCTACAAGAGCTCCAGGCCACACTCGCACAAGTCCCCCCACCCAAAGCAAAGGATACATCGAAGACTACAGATCTTCCAGCTGGTGTGTATCTGTGTCGGCGGTATTCCGTAGGGACTTTCCAAGGCACACAACGCATAGTCCTGTTTCTTTCCCCAACCAACGCAGAAGGCGAGCCATCTACAGACGTAGAAACCCCTGTGTATGGGCACTTTCTCGCCGCAGAGGTTGCCAGACTCGGTGGACCCACCGAGCTCGAGAAAATGCAATCCCCCATGTTCTGCCGCCTCGGCGATATTCGAACCACACCACAGAAAAAGAAGGCTCGCCTGGTCGTGCTAGCAGCCATTTGCAAATAGAATACCTCGAGTGGCATGCCTAGGAGGCCACAAACCCTCCAGGGATACAAAACACATAGCCACCACCACAACCCACAACATACAGCTCTGCATACTCTGGGGAGACCCACGCCGCTGCCGTCTCGCGCGAAATATGGCCCAAGATAGTAGCCGGGCCCTTCCACTCGGCAGCCTGCCGTTCGAGCTCCCCAAGATCTACAAACTCGTGCTTCTCTGCCCGGCTATCGTATTCGGCCTGGGCAACACGAAATTGTTCGTACACAAAGTGGGGGGTACACCCTCCTCGTACAAAGTCCATCTCGAAAACAGCTGTAGGGGTTTGCCGTGTGCACGGCTTTCTTTTCCAACTCTACACCTCGAAATGGAAAACTAGTAGGTCTACACAGCACCACAAAGGCTACCAACGAAGATGGAGAGTCCGCAACTGTCGTGCAAATTCCATGTCGCAACCAACCGTAGGGGTTCGCCGCGTGCACTGCTTTCTTTTCCAACTCTGCATATCGAAATGGAAAACTAGTAGGTCTACACAGCGCCACAAATGCCTCCAACGAAGATGGAGAGTCTGCAACAGTCGTAGAACAACAGTATGGGAGTGGGCAGAATTCGTGCAATGGAACGTGCCGTGCAGACTCCATTGTATATCTTGGAAGGCTCGAATCTATATGCTAGCCGCGGTGGTTCGATAGGCTCTACCACATAGGATCTAGATAGCTGCCACATAGCAGCCTAGCTCCTAGGCTCGAATCTATATGCTAGCCGAGGTGGTTCGATAGGCTCTACCACATAGGATCTAGATAGCTACCACATAGCTGCCTAGCACCTAGGCTGGTGCTAGACAACTGCTTGGCTTGTTCTAGGTTGGTGCTAGACAACTGCTTGGCTTGTGCTAGGTTGGTGGTAGACAACTGCTTGGTTTGTGCTAGGCTGGTGCTAGACAACTGCTTGGCTTGTGCTAGGCTGGTGCTAGACAACTGCTTGGCTTGTGCTAGGCTGGTGCTAGACAACTGCTTGGCTTGTGCTAGGCTGGTGCTAGACAACTGCTTGCCTTGTGCTAGGCTGGTGGTAGACAACTGCTTGGCTGGTGCTAGACAACTGCTTGGCTTGTGCTAGGCTGGTGCTAGACATATGCTAGCAGGTGCTAGGCAGCTATGTGGTAGCTATCTAGATCCTATGTGGTAGAGCCTATCGAACCACCTCGGCTAGCATATAGATTCGAGCCTAGGTGCTAGGCTGCTATGTGGCAGCTATCTAGATCCTATGTGGTAGAGCCTATCGAACCACCGCGGCTAGCATATAGATTCGAGCCTTCCAAGATATACAATGGAGTCTGCACGGCACGTTCCATTGCACGAATTCTGCCCACCCCCATACTGTTGTTCTACGACTGTTGCAGACTCTCCATCTTCGTTGGAGGCATTTGTGGCGCTGTGTAGACCTACTAGTTTTCCATTTCGATATGCAGAGTTGGAAAAGAAAGCAGTGCACGCGGCGAACCCCTACGGTTGGTTGCGACATGGAATTTGCACGACAGTTGCGGACTCTCCATCTTCGTTGGTAGCCTTTGTGGTGCTGTGTAGACCTACTAGTTTTCCATTTCGAGGTGTAGAGTTGGAAAAGAAAGCCGTGCACACGGCAAACCCCTACAGCTGTTTTCAAGATGGACTTTGTACGAGGAGGGTGTACCCCCCACTTTGTGTACGAACAATTTCGTGTTGCCCAGGCCGAATACGATAGCCGGGCAGAGAAGCACGAGTTTGTAGATCTTGGGGAGCTCGAATGGCAGGCTGCCGAGTGGAAGGGCCCGGCTACTATCTTGGGCCATATTTCGCGCGAGACGGCAGCGGCGTGGGTCTCCCCAGAGTATGCAGAGCTGTATGTTGTGGGTTGTGGTGGTGGCTATGTGTTTTGTATCCCTGGAGGGTTTGTGGCCTCCTAGGCATGCCACTCGAGGTATTCTATTTGCAAATGGCTGCTAGCACGACCAGGCGAGCCTTCTTTTTCTGTGGTGTGGTTCGAATATCGCCGAGGCGGCAGAACATGGGGGATTGCATTTTCTCGAGCTCGGTGGGTCCACCGAGTCTGGCAACCTCTGCGGCGAGAAAGTGCCCATACACAGGGGTTTCTACGTCTGTAGATGGCTCGCCTTCTGCGTTGGTTGGGGAAAGAAACAGGACTATGCGTTGTGTGCCTTGGAAAGTCCCTACGGAATACCGCCGACACAGATACACACCAGCTGGAAGATCTGTAGTCTTCGATGTATCCTTTGCTTTGGGTGGGGGGACTTGTGCGAGTGTGGCCTGGAGCTCTTGTAGGCGTGGTGCCTGTTCGTCGGCTACACTCGCTATCTGTTGGAGGAGTGCTAGCTGTTCGGGTTTTGGGGTGCGGACGACTTGGATTTTGTTCCAGTGTATCTCTCGACTTTCTTCGTTGTAGAAGGTACTGGCTGGAAGTACATCGATTTCCAGCTTGGAGATCCCCTTCGCTCCGGCTGGGAGCCAGAAAGTTGTGCGGTTGTAGCAGTCTATACGACGCTCGAAACAATTTTCGGTTGCGGCGAGAAGTTTCTCCAACCCTCTGGTGGCCCATACAGCGCTGGGTGTAGTTTCCCCATCTTTGCACACAACTACTCTGGGGAGTGTTTGTCCCTGTCGCCTATATCCGAGGATTTCCAGACGACCCACCATCGCGGACAGTTTCTCTGTGCCTCCTTGCAGTCCCAATACCACCTCCTCGTATATATGCTGCTTCCTTTCTTTGTATATCTTGCTAGCCGTTGCATATTGGCGCAGTCGTTCAAGTTCTGTGGCTCGTCTCTGTACTTCCGCCTCCTGCTCCTCCCACATGCGATGGCGCCAGGCTTCGGCTGCTGCTGCATCTTGGATTTGTAGGAGACGGTCTTCGCGGGCTCTGGTCGAAAGGAGCGAGACAACACGTTCTTGGGCGATTTGGGGTACCTCCTCCAGATCGTAGGAGGATACCTCCACACCAATTGCATGGCACTTCTTGCTCCTCCAGGTCCAGGAAACGGTTTGGGTCTCTGGAAATATGGTCTGGAGGGTCGGGCCGTTGGGGTGGAGCGCAGTTGGTCTCTTGCTGGCGGCTAGGATGGTTTTTGCATCTTTGTCCTTGGCATAGCAGCGGAGAGGCGCGAGCTCCACACCCGTCTCGGCTTTGGCCTCTAGAATGTCGAGCCGAAAGATTGGACAAGCGCGAAAGCCAAAGTCTGCTGCGGCCCACAGTACCGCCCGCTCCCAGGTTGCATCGTTGTCGACCTTTTCTTGGGTGGGGCGGATTCGAACACCCGATAGCCGTCCGGTGGTGGTGTGGGCGTACCACCCCACATAGATTTCCCCCTGTGGTCGGTTGGCCAGAACCAAGCAGCGGTCGAGACATGCAGCAAGTTTTTCCCATTGTTTGGCTGGTGGTTGCACAACAAACAATCCATCCGTTGGTGGCGAGACCAAGGCTAGCGCTTCTTGCAGGACTTCGGTGGCAGTTGTTGCCGACAGAGCGCGCCCGCGACAGGCATATAGGGACACTTCGATACGGGTGCAACCACGTGCTTGGGTGTCTGGATGTTGGAATGTTTGGCGGAGGTGTTGGTTGGGGCAGTCGGCATAGTCTGCTAGGTGTCCACCAAACGATTCGCGGATTTCGCCAGCCTCGAAGTTCGAGACGACCTTGTTGTATATCTTGGTGCGGGTCGTGTACCCACCCTCGCAGCTCTGGACCCAGGTACATACGTGCCGTCCTACACTGTTGGTATTGTCGAGAATTGTGGGCTTGTCTTCTCCTATAGCTGTGGCTAGGCTCCCCTGCTCGCGGAAGTCGTGGTTCGCACATAGGTATTCCACCAACACCTGGCGATCGAGAACGCCAGAGAAATCCTGGGTATAGTCGATGCAATAGAGGCCATAGCCGTGGATGTGTAGCTGGCGTTCGAAGCTCGGCAATTCGGCCAGTAGCTCGATGTCACCGCCTCACTGGGATATCTAGTAAAGGGCTGCAACTCCAGCCCAAGGGAAACCATTGAGTCGAGCAGGACCCAAGTAATCTAGAACCTTCTAGATAGAGATGGTCACCAAGTCCATGATTCCGTGGACACTGATGTGGCCCGCCTAATGCGGGGTCCACGAGGAACTCGGACAGAGTTACCGCCCGTGTCGGGTTAGGACACGCGGAGACCGGCAGAGGACGAATGGACTTGAGAGAGGCAACAGGGCCTGCCTTTGAGGGACTCTATAGATATCAATAGATATATAGACATAGGCTAGATAGTTTGCTAGACTGTTAAATGATACTTATGTGTGTGATGTTTACTATTTGACAGATGTAATATAGCGCGGGTCTGTTTACCCACTGCGCCAACGCATACTGTATATGTAAATACAATAAATACTCGATCTCATAACGAACAGATTTATTGTTGCCTGTATGAACCCAAGTTTAGTTATCTAGATACGAGCAAGACTATGACACTCGACCATGGGAATTTCGGACACATCGAGTTTGGCTACAAATATGGCTACGGGCACCGTGTTGGGGTATATCTCTTGCCACTTCTGTAGGGCTCTACGGTTGGTATCGCTCTCTATCCTGGCGATGGTGGCTCGGATTGTTCCACCAGCGGTGGTGTTGTGGGTTCCAACGGTGTGGGCGATGGCAGTGTGGATGTGCCCGCAGGGGTTGCCATCTGGGGCTGTAACCAAGCTTTTGCGGGCGGCGGCGGAGTCTGCGACTACCAGCTTGGCGCTGCCGTTCTCCCCCGAGGTGCAGCAAATACTTCCACCCTTGGACACACAGTCTTCGCGCCGTAGATAGCCGAACACATAGAGGTCGTCGACAAAGACTGGAAGTCCATCGAGCGGTTGGAGATGGGTGCGACCGAGGTTGCCCTCCAAGTAGTCGACTTTCGCAATGTCGGGTGCGAGGTTGCTCTCGTAGGCGTTTTCGAGGAGAAGGTGGGGAGCTACGGCCTTTTCGGCGCGGAGACCCATACTCTCGAAAGTTGCTTGTATAGACATGGTTGCTTGTGCTATGGTTCTAGCGATTCGTACCTGTATACCACATATGTCTAATAGGGTGTCTCCAAGAGTGGCGGGCGCCTGGGGTGCCTCCTAGGTGGACGATACACCTGCGATGCGTACCTTGTGTGGCTGTCCAACCCACCAAATAGGAGACGGTCGAGAGAAGGTGTGTAGAAGTTGCAATGGAGGTGCTAGAGGGGACAATCGAGGAGACAACAGAGGTGGCCGTAGAGGGGGCAACACGCACAGACGCCTCGACACCCGTGCACAAACAGCCACACACATACAGACGCCTCGACACCCGTGCACACACATAGGGACGCACAAAGGCAGACAGCTGGGCACAGACGCGTACAGAGGCGCAGGAGCACAGGCAAACATACACGGATAGACTGCAACCCAGACAGACAGGCGGACAGACAGCGACCCAGACCGTCGCACAGACGCGGACAGATAGCGGCCCACACGCGGACCGACAGACACCCACAGACGGACAGGCGGACAGACAGCGACCGGCAGACCGACAGACAGCCGCAGACACACAGACAGACAGGTGGACAGACAGGCAGGCACACAGACAGGCAAACAGACAGACATACAGGTGGACAGACAGGCGCGGACACGCAGACGGGTGGACAGACAGGCGGACCGACAGACAGACATACAGGCGGACAGACACATACCCACACGCAGACAGGCGGACAGACGGCGACACAGGCAGACAGACAGCGGCGGACAGACAGGCGCGGACAGGTAGACAGGCAGACAGACAGGCGGACAGACCGACAGACAGGCGACACAGACAGCGACCCGGACAGGCAGACAGCGGCCGACAGGCAGGCGCGGACACAGGCAGACAGACAGGCGGACAGACAGACAGCCGCAGACAGACGGACAGACAGGCAGGCAGGCACAGACAGACAGACCGACAGACAGGCGCGGACACAGGCGGACAGACAGGCGCGGACACCCAGACGGACAGACAGACAGGCGCGGACAGGCACAGGCGGACAGGTAGACAGACAGGCAGACAGACAGGCGGACAGATAGCGTCCCAGGCGGACAGACAGCGGCCCAGGCGCGGACAGGCAGGCAGACAGCGGCGCGGACACCCACACAGACAGACGGACAGGCGGCGACAGACAGGCGGACAGATAGCGTCCCAGGCGGACAGACAGCGGCCCAGGCGCGGACAGGCAGGCAGACAGCGGCGCGGACACCCACACAGACAGGCGGCGACAGACAGGCGGACAGACAGACAGCGGCAGACCGACAGACAGCCGCAGACACCCACACAGGCGCGGACAGGCAGGCGGACAGACCGGCAGACAGGCGCGGACACAGGCAGACAGACAGGCGCGGACACCCAGACGGACAGGCAGACAGACAGACAGGCACAGGCAGACAGACAGGCGGACAGATAGCGTCCCAGGCGGACAGGTGCGGACAGGCGGACAGACCGACAGACAGGCAGGCGGACAGACAGACAGGCAGGCGGACAGACAGACAGGCAGACAGACAGACAGGTGGACCGACAAACAGACAGGCAGACAGACAGACAGACATGCGGACAGACAGACAGACAGGCGGACAGACAGACAGGCGGACAGACAGACCGACAGGCGGACAGACCGACAGACAGACACCCACACAGCCAGAAAGCTAGACAGGCAGACAGACAGACACACAGACGCGCACAGACAGGCACAGACAGATAGCCAGGCGCACACAGCCTTGTACACAGAGGCAACAGGGGCGGCAACTACGATAGAGAGTACAGAGACGACAATCCCTAGTGCGACAGATGCAACCTCCCTAGATGCAACAACTTCCCATTGCGACGGGCCCCCTAGACCCCCGGTGCGGTCGGCTCCTACGATATTTGCAGGCCTATGTACGACCAAAAAAAAAAGAAAGAAAGAAATGGTTGCTCGCACTCGGGGTCGCCCCGGGGGATTTTTGCGCTATAGTTACAAATTGATAGATAGTTTGTGACCCCCCTCCCACAGCTTCTGCACGGTTTGGTACATGAACCCTTCCGTATTAGCACTGCATGGACTTTGCAGTAGTCCCTCATACAACTCCGATTGCAGGGCTCTGTGGAACGTAGCCGTAGCCACTTACAACTGTTCTTCGCGGTGCGCATCTTGGTATGTCTGTAGATGATACTCTAAATCGATGGCTCGGTCGCCATGCGTGCGCTCCGGGATACAGAGGACGGCCCGGTCGGGCGGTCGCGCCCCGGGGCCCTGGGGGGTGGGGCCCCCGGGGGTTGGGTCCCTAGGGGGCTTTCTTTTGGCGCTCCTGTAGTGCCCCGACCCTTTTGGCCATAGGGGGCTTTCTTTTGGCGCTCCTGTAGTGCCCCGACCCTTTTGGCCCCAAACCGCTAATTGACATCTACTCATGTTGATTAACATTCCCTTTTACTAGTGTCCCTTGTCATCAGGCGAACCGACTCTTGACTTCTGGGGACTTGTAATTTACGTCCCCAAGTCAAGGACGAGAAGTTAGCAGTTTGGTCCAGCTGACCGTTGTAGGGGTTGAACCAGTTACCTCGGCATCAGCACATTGGAAGTTTAAGAGCGAGTATTCTATCTAGTCAGCCATGCTGACCTCAGTAGTCTATGCGTTGCTGCATTGACACAGAATAATGTGTTATTTTTAACTAATTCAAGCCTAATAATTACTTTCATACTAGTAATCCTGAAGAATAATTTTTAAGGAATATATTTACCAAACTATTAAGTTTTTTACTCTGAACATCTGTTGGATTCTCAGTGCATGAAAAAATTATCTCCACCTAGGCATGATTGAATTTTATTTTATGTGCTCTGCATTCAACTTAATTTTATATAAATAAAAAGGAATTTGAAAAAAATACTAAAATAGTGAGATTAAATCTGTATTTAAAGACAGCCAGTTTATTTCTGAAGGCTGTGATTCAAATAGGTGCATTAACATTGTTAGAAGAGAAATGATTTCATTGATTATGAAAAAACTTTGTTGAGTATCCTGAAATACACTTTTCATAATAATGAAGCACATTGGAGTAGAAAAACAAAATAGATTGATCTTCAGTGTATATTCTTAGCAGGAGGCAATAGTATCTAAGATGGGGAGCTTATCCAAAGATTTTATTAAGTATATTCTGAATGGAAGATGAAACAGCCTTTAAAAACATGTAGGTTGGGATAAGTTTAAATGTCATAAATTCATAATAAATTCCACAAAGTTCACTGATTGTCAAGCTCTTGTGGAAAATACAGAAAAACCACACCAAAAATTATACAATGTATTGTTTGAAGATACTTATTCAGAACACAAATAACACCATGATAAAAGTGCCAATGTCCGAAGCATTTACACTAAAAATTGGACTGATTGTCAGGAAAGGTTTTCCTTCTGAGGCCGACACATAACTCAAGAAGTTTGTATGAATGACATTGAAATGAAAATTGGCAGCGGAAGAAGCAGAAAATACATTGAAACGTTTAAAGAACCTCAGCACATGTATCTGGCCAGTAATGCGCCTATGGTTCTGAAATATGGACCAATAATCAGGGGATCTAAAGCTGATCAACTTGAATAAACTATCCATCCATCATGTGCCATTCTGGTAAGTGTGGGCAGTCATAACTCGTCATTTTACTCGATTACCATAGTCGTGGATCAGCTCAGTGTTAATGCGTCGACCATGCCATGTGGTCAAGCCATCCAGGTATTTACTTCTCTCTCTTCCCCTTGTTCTCCTCCCCTCATTCTTGCCAGTTGTTACCAAGTTTTCCAATTTATTTCTTCTCGTATCATGTCCAAAAAATTTTAACCAATTTCTCTAATCGACTTACGATTTTCATTTGTTTCTTGTAGTACTTGGTCATTGGTTTTTCTGTCTGTCCATGGTATTCTTTGCATTCTCCTCAGAAACCACATTTCCGCAGCCATCAGATGTTTTTCATCTTGACTGCACATTGTCCAAGCTTCACATCTATACAAAAGTACAGGCTCTATGTAGCACCTCAAAACTCTTTTTCTTGTTTCAATTGACACCTTTTTATTGGTCAATACGTTTTTCATCTTTCTAAAGGCTACTTTCACCATGGCGATTCTTGTTCTTATCTCTTCAGTGCATCTCCCATCAGATGTTATTACTGCTCCGAGATAATTGCACCGATTCACTTGTTGAAGAATATTCCCATTTACTTGTATATTACATTGTGGTATTTCGTTCTTCCTATGATGACCATAATCTGTGTCTTCTTACAATTTAATTCTAACCCTAGTTGTTCACTGTGTGCAACAAACGCATCTACTCATTGTTAAATTGAATAAACTATACATTTAATAATTAGGATCAGGAGGAAACATGGCTGAGATGTTAACATGTCTGCCTCAGGCTCAGAAGTTATTTGGTTTGAATTCCAGCACCAGGCTCATTTTCATAAGAATCATTGGTTTCTAGTGATACACCTTACTCCCCTGTTATCTTGGGTAGTAAGATGGGATACCAAGCCTTCAAAGATAAAGGTAATAAAACAGGGGGCACCATGTGCAAGTTCTTGTTAAAAATCCCACAGCAGCAAAACTGGCTGTGGTGCATTTGACTTCTGAGGTGCATTTGACATCTGAGGTGCAAAGCTGGCTGTGGTGCATTTGACTTTTGAGGTGCCAAACTGGCTGTGGTGTAATTGACCTGTGGTGAATTTGACATCTGAGGTGCAAAACTGGCTGTGGTGCATTTGACCTCTAAGGTGCAAAACTGGCTGTGGTGCATTTGACTTTGAGGTGGAAAATTGGCTGTGGTGCATTTGACCTCTGTGGTGCAAAACTGGCTGTGGTGCAATCTCCTTGAAAGGAACAAGGAAGGAAGCAAAGAAAATGGCCATTGGTGAAATTAAATTACATGAATATAAAACTACATTTAAAGAACTACTTTTGTCATATAGTTTTATTGAAAATTAGTAATTGTAAAATATCTATGCTGTTAAAATTAGTCCTTACACTGAGGTGAGGACTGTTTTATTGTAAATTAGTAATTGCAAATATCTTATGCTGCTAAAAATAGTCCATGCACTGAGATGAGTATTGTTTTAGTGTAAATATCTATACTGCTAAAATTAGTCAATGCATTGAGATGATTACTTTATTGTAAATTAGTAATTGTAAATATCTATCCTGCTAAAATTAGCCCATACGCTGGAATGAGGATTGTTTCATTGTAAATTAGTAATTGTAAATATCTATGCTGCTAAAATTAGTCCATACGCTGAGATAGGGATTGTGATATGTTAAGCATGGCAGTTAAGTTTGGTTGATTCTACAGAAACTTATTGCCACTCAGCTGAAAAATATAGCATTTATATCTGGTCGATTTGATTTGTAAATGGTCAGTTTCATTGCACACTCACACAACTCTGCAAGTGCTCCAGTCTCCTTTTATAGGTCACACACAGAGAACCTCAACACAGAAACACAGCATGAACTGCATATCATCAGCAAGGATCCTCATGAGCGGACATTCAACCCACACATGCTTTCATATACTTTTGTGGTTAAGTGTTCTAATTTTGCTTGGTCAGTCGCCAGTTTGGCCTAATCTTTTCTAACAGATGTTTCACATTTGAACAATGTCTGACTATGTGTTTCAATTATTTCAGCCTAACTATTATTCATTTACTCACTTCATATGATATATAACTGCAGTAGGCACCTGGCGAGATGCAGCGAAATATGCCAGGCAATAAATCGTGCAACATATTGTTTGTGGCTTCTGTGTTTAAAGCTAATCTTTTCTATTTCCTTCTGCCAAGGGATTTTTCATGTGCTCATGGGTTCTCCAAATTTTTGGCTATGAGTCCTCTGTACACTTAGGCCTTAAAAAGATGTGATGGTCCTGACGCTTCACACATCCATGGAAGTTCCGCTACTGGAATTAATATTTTTATTATATAAATAGTCTAAATGTTCAATCCACTTCCCAAGATTTACATTTCTTTTCTGTTCTTTCTTTTCTTTCAGAGCAAGGCCAGGTCTTGCTGACATCATTTTTACTGAAACAGCAAACTGTAGCTGTGGAGCGCAATGTCCTACCAGTTTCAGAAACTGATTGTTCTAAAGTAATCTCCTCTACTGACCAGGTAAAGAAGGAAGTTGCAGAGATTCAGACATGGTTGGGTACCTCATTTGGGCAGGACACAGAAAAGTAATTACTTGTTTCTTTTATCTTCACCTTTTTATTTTAAATGTTCCTTTTCTTGCTTTCTAATTGCAGTATTTTCAGTCGCTAATGTATAAAAATGTCTCATTTGTGAATGTGAGAGAGGTGGGGAGATTTCAGCTTTTCATTTTAATCATTTGCTGATACATACTGAGAAGTGGTGATGCTGATGATGATTGGTGCTGTGAGTAGTGGATAGTAAGACAAGCAGTTTCATAATTCCCTGTCATACCGAATCGAGGGTTAAAAATCAGCTGCGGGCGATTTGGATGCAGACTGCTTTGCATTGATTTTGATGGTATCAGGTGTCAGTTGTTCAGAAAGCAGTGGCAAATTGCTGAACTAACATTATTTAGTAAATCATAAACAGCCAATACACTATCCAGTCAAGATCAGGGCCTGGAACTGGAAGGACGACATATTTGTAGAAGTTGTCTTACCATGGAAATAAACCTTATTTTATCTGAAACCAACAGTCTTTCTTAGTCCTTCACACTGTTATAGGACGAATTTTGGATTATGATTTATTTACGAATTATGATTTATTTAGTAAATCATAAACAGCCAATACACTATCTAGTGCCGTCCACTGGGCGCTGGAACGCAAATTATTCCTCCCCACGACGCTTGACGGCAGAAGTGGAAGATGATGATGATGATGATAAACAGCCAATACATGCTGGGGTTGATTCAACATCTTGTGGTTCAGTAATGTGGTTCATGTGGCTTATACACTTGTATTCGGGGTGTTAGATCACATTTGGTTCTTTATTTCTTTATTTATACATTGAACATTTCTTTATTTATACATTATCTTTATAACCAGAATGTTAACTAGCATTTAATAAAAGAGACATGATAATCACAGTGTTAACTTTAGACTTCATCAAGAGGCTTCATAATATCAGAATGGTAACAGTTTTAGTAAATTTGATATCAGAATGTTAACAGTTTCAGTTTAAAAATATCAGAATGATAACTTTTTCAGTCAGTTTGATAATAATTTGTTTAGTAAGCTTAATGATATCAAAATGTTAACAGTTTCAGTAAGCTTGGTCATATCAGAATGGTAAGAGTTTCAGTAAACTTGATAACATTGCTGACTCAAAAGGATATCACACTAACATGCAAGGATGTTGAAGCACAGACTTATGCTGAACTGAAGAGTTGCTGAGAATAGGAGACAGTTGAAGGATATGATTACATGACTTATGATTGATCTGGTGAATTAAGCAACTCAAAAGTTTGATAATCTAAGCAGTGACCCTGTCCCATTTTAAGGAACTTGATTTTCAGAATATCGATATTGTTGGGTCTTGTATTTTAATATCACCTATCCTCCATTATTATTAGTTCATTTAATGATTCTCTTGTGATGTATTTTCCATTATGGTAATTTTCCATTGGAATGTAATATCTGCCATTTTGCATAAATAGTACAGTTTTGCATACGATTATACTCAATCTTTCAGCTGTGAGAACACAAGGCATAGTGTGATTGATGATGAAGTTGTGCCTGCCTATGTTCTAACCCATTTGCTTGCCAGAAAGGACTCAGATGACTTGGTAAGTTCATACTTAAGTGCTACTTGCTGCATTTGTAACAGTTATTTGTGTTCACTTAGCTCACTAGCATGTCACTGGTGGCATTCAAATTTTCTGCAATTGAAACATAACTTAAAATAAACCTTGAACACCTACACCAGGAAACATGATTATGGTGAGTAGTTTATGAGTTGACTCGTTTTTCATGAAGGAAATCACATCATTAATTATATCTTACAAGACCAAAGCACAAGTCTTCATGAAAGTACATTATATGTGAAATGATCAAGGAGTTTTTGTTGTGTATATTTGATTATAGTCATTGTTCAATGTGTGGTGAGTTTCTTGGTACAGAATGAGTTATTTTATGCAGGAATTTTATGTATTTTGATTTTTAAAGCCAAACTGGCATTTTGTAAATTGCATTATGTAAACAGCTATTTTGTATTTAAAAACAGAAAACTGCTTAATGTCATACTGTGTGAATCTTAAGTATCTACCTTTATGACAGCATGGGCAGTTGGCATCTTTAGTGTGTTCCTTAATGTATGTTAAACTATGTTTTCCATTGCCAGGATGACATGGAGACTCACTTAGTGGAGAACAGTCCTTACCTGAAGGCATCCATAGACACCACTGTTGAGCTTTTGTATGCTAAGTTAACAGACTATACACATAAGATTGTGCTAAAGCTTTTGATATTTGAGGCTAAGTCTGAAGTTAGGACACTGTTTCAAGGAGCTTCTGCCGGAATTGAAAGTGAAGTAGTCAAGGTAATTGTTGTGCAAAATCCAGCTGAATTCTGCAAAGCTTTTTCTGTTGATCATCATCATTCTCATCCAGTACCTTGCCAGCTGGCATGGGCTATCATGCCTCTCCACAAATTAGGATCTCCAATGTCATGGATCATTTCGTGTGGTGACTCCCTTCCATGCCATGACTCAAGACTATCAAGAATCTTCTCTCACTGTCTTCCTCTATCTCTCTTCAAATCTGTCCAGTTGTCACAACATGTTTCATTATTTGTCTTCTCATAATGTGGCCCAAAAATATGACGTCTGCCTCTTTCTGATGTTTGTGATCATATTGTTATGGTGTTTAAAAAGTTCAGATCCCTTTTGCAAGCATAGAGGTATATGAAGCCAGCCCCATATTTTCATAGGCCAGTTGGCACTCACTTGGTCATGTGATTAATACCACACCGGCTATATTTACCACCCATAATTTGTCCTGGCAACAATTTTGGGCTGGGTGGTCTGAGAGACATTCATGTCTCTTTACATGCCCAAAATATTTGATTTTCCTTAATTTTATTTGTCTTAGTGACCAATTTTCTTCAATATTGAATTATTTTTGGATACAATGAGTTATAGAAGAAGAACTAAAATAAACTAACGTGACTTTTAAAAGGAAAGGCTGCTTCAAGAAAATTATAAAGAAAGCTATAAAAGACAACAGTGTGAGTTGTAAGCAACCCAAGGCAAATTGTAAACTTACAGCCACAGTACCCAACAGTGGTAGTGTGACAGAAAGATGATGAATATACTGATGAAAATACAAGATTAGATTAGTTGCAAGTAGCACAGATACCATTGAAAAGAGACTCGATAAAGTAGTTCCTAGAATACCTAAAGAAATGTGCCAAGACGTTACCTACTCCATTCCATTGTCAGCTTGTTGAAATAAAAAGTATACATTTGTGAAATGGGTTACATGTTATGAAATAGATTATATAAACACAAAGCTGCCTTTAGGAACCAAAGAATAGATAAAAGTGGTGTAGTGGATTATAGCACTACAGGTATTGTTCGAAAGTGAAGCATTTTGTTTTGAACTAATCTCTGTAGTTTTCACTGCCTGTTGCAGGACAGAATATTAGCTGAAGCCAATCTTCAAGCAAAGAGTTACAGTGAAAAAGCCAAAGAAAGTTTCCAAGTTTTGTGTGAAAGGTGAGTCTTGTCTGTTGTAAGTACAGAATCCTTTCACGTCTTTAGGCATATTGGTGGGTATATGGGGCTAGTCCATACTTTTATAGACCAATTGACACAGGTACATTTTTAATAAGTTTCCACCTGGATGTAGATTTGAATACACAGCAAGCATGCTAGCTACTGCACGATCACACCTCCCTTTTCTATTGTTGTGTACATAATAACAGCCTGTTATATGCCTGATAAAATGTTAGGTGTGTGTTAGTTAGTCGACAGATCATCCTCATTGCACATCGAACCATTCAGTCCATAAGTGTTCGGATCCCCTCCTCAGCAAATCCCACAGCGTGTAGTGGCTCACGACACCAGTTCTGTGTTGGTTTATCATTCTTCTTTGGCTTCCTGCGTAGTGTTCTTGTTTGGCCACGCCTCTTTTAATTTGCTGTTCTCGCAGTCTGGCCATGGTTGTAGATTCACAGTCATCACTTGGTTCTCGCAAAAGTCTTACTTCTCGTAGAGCATTCAGAATGTCAGCCTGGTCCATGGGGCATCCGCCCTCCACAGTAGCGTTACCTGCGAGCTTGTCAGCCCGCTCATTCCCTTGTACTCCCGCATACCCTGGCACGAAGATGAAACTAATCTTTGCCAGCCGAGACTGCTCCAGAGACAGCAACCATTCTCTTCGGATCCCCCCCATCTCTATCCTCTTGAGCATGTTCAATGAGTCGCTAAGGAAACATGCCCTAGTGAATGTCTGTGTCTCGAGCCATGTTATTGCTTTACTTACTGCCATGACTTCCATAGTCAGGCTACTTGTGGTCTCAGCAAAAGCACCAGAGTCCTCCTTCACAATTCTCCCTCTGGCCTGAGCCGTAAAGGCCCATGAGCTTCTCACATGTCGGACGACCGACCCATCTTTGTAAATGACAGCATCACCGTCTAGCGAATTCTCGAAAAGCAACGCTTGTACTTCCGCTTCCACAGCTGCCTGGTTTTCTTGTCTGCATTTTCTGTCTAGTTGGATGCAAACTGAAAAGGATGTGCAGAAATCTGTTGGTACTTGTACCCACTCCTTGCCAGGTTCTAAGTCCTCAGGTGAACACACCTGTTGAAGAATGTCTTCGGCTTGACCCATCCACGACCGTCCTCTTTTTAACCAGCTGCCCTTCACCTTCATAATTTCACTATGCAGTGGATGTTGTGTGTTTGCGTTACCTCTGAGGTAGGCGCGAGCTCTGCAGGCTTGTATTCTGTCTTCAATGGTTGGAAAATCAAGAAGGTAGCGCATCGCCCTGCACGCTGTATCTCTTGTACAACCAAGAATAATGCGCATAGCTTCATTCTGTATCCTTTCCATCCTTTCTATCTGCTTATGGCTGAGAGTCAGGATTGCCATCGCATACTCAAAAACAGACATGACCAGCCCCTTCGTATAGAAGACATAGATGATGCTGCTCAGTTTGCTGCAGCCAACCCCTGCTTGGCCTTTGTTATCACCTGGTCTATGTGCTCATTATAAGCAAGGCTTCGATCAAACCGTATCCCCAGGTAATTCATTGCCTGCGTTCTTTCCACCGTCTCTGAACACAGATTTACAGTTGGTGTTGGAGTGTTGACAATATGATTATTCAACGAGAACCAAGTCACTGTTGCCTTTGTTGGGTTGACCATTGCCCCAGCCTCAACACACCAAGTAATTATGCGATTGAGTTCGGTTTGTAGTTCCACAGCAACCTGATCTTTATCCTTACCCTGGCGATACACTAAAACATCGTCGGCATATGACAATGTCCTACCAGGTCCAGTGATCTGCTCACTGGTGATTCTCACTGTGTAGGCATTGAACAGTACCGGAGATAATGGTGATCCCTGTGGTAGGCCAGGATATATTGTTGTTGGTTCCGACGTCCAACTGCCACATCTAAAAACTGCTTTTCTTTGGAAGAGGGCTGCAGCGATCCAACTAAGGAGGAATGGACTTATTTTGAGTTCAAGAAGCTGAAGCATTAAAAAATCCAAAGGTACTCTGTTGTACACGTCCTCAAGATCAATCGCTGCAGCAAACCTTCATAGACATCATGGGCAAAAACTGCTGCATTGGTCCAGGTTTCTCTTTTTGGACGGTACCCACCCAGGGTAGGTGGGGAAAACACCTTGCCTCTCTAGCTGGCTTGATATTTTCCTGGCAATTAACTTCTCCAGCAGCTTGCCTATTATTCTGCATGGTTATAACTCGATATCCCTGAATTTTTGTGTGGTCTTTGCCAGGCTTCAGCAAGGGAATCAGATAGCTGTGTAACCACTCCTCCTTGATGCTAGCACTCCCTATACTACTGTTGTACATGTCTGCTAGTTCTTCTAGCTCGGTACACCTATTGATGTCGTTGTATCTTATGCCATCTGACCCTGGAGCGCTGTTTTTTGATCGTCGAAGCACAGCCTTGATTTCTTTCACTGTCACTGTCTTCATCCGAAGTGTTCTGGGCCTTGCACCTGTCTGACGTGACCTCCTTGGCAAGATTTTGGCCTCTCATGTCTGTCTGGTTGCTCTCCTCTAGATAGCGTTCAAAGAGGGCTTTGCCCTTGTCCTCGTCAGTCCTCTGCCAGATGAGGTCAGCACCTTGGAAGTCAAAAATGCTCTTATTCTTGACTACCCCACTCATGCTTTTATGTAGTCGCCAGAACAATTTCAGTGACTTGTCTGTGCTTACTCTTGACGAGTTTTTTGAAATAGCTTACTTTTGTGTGCATCTTTCTAAGTGCATGCAGGGACTGGGATGGCCAGCTCTGTTCTTCTTGGCATTTTGCCATCTCCTTACAGCACCACGTTTATCCAACCACGCCTTCTCCACCTCAAGATTCCACCACAGTGGCTGCTCCCAGCTTTTTTTCCTGCCCTGAAGCTTTCTGCGCTTGTCACGTCTTATTTTACTCACCACATCTTGCCCTGTACTGTCATACTGGAAAGTCTTGACCGTTAATTTGTGCTGCCTGGTTCTGCCTTTCTCAACCAATATGCTGCAAGGGTGGTGGTCGCTGCCATGGTGTCCTAGGACACTCCGTCTACACACTGCAGTGAGTGAAGGAGAAACCAGTGCCAGATCAATAGCACTGTCCTCATCCCCTGGACGGCTTGCTGTCCTGGTGACACAGCCACTGTTGATACAAACCAGGTCAATGGTTTCAAGTGCAGTCTCGAGCTCCTCCCCTTGTGTGTTGGAGGAAATGTTTCCCCATGATCTGCCTTTAGCGTTGAAATCACCACAGAAAATAAAAATTTCTCTCTTGACCTAATATGTCACTTAAGCACTGCCACTTCTGGGAATCCATTCTCGCATTGCGGGCATAAACATTATCCAGCACAATGGTAGACTGGATTGAACTCTTACCGCCTGTATTTGTATATCCTCACTGACCCAACTGGACATGTCTAGCTCTGACGCCACCATGCTGCCATAATTATGTTCTCATTTTTGTCATGTTGAAATAGTTCTTATAGTACGTACATGTCATTCCATTTAAAATGGGCATATTTTTTTCAAGCGCAAAACTAATAATTTTACATAATTCTCATTAGTGTATATGGATCAAATATTCTTTCATGAAGTAACCTGATTTCATTATGTTTATTATTTGAGAACATGGCAGCAGACATAATAAACCAATAATTTTACAGAGGTATATTAATTATTCTCTGAATGAAGTACGTTGTTTAATGTCACCTCCTGTGTTTATCTAAAGGAGTTTGGGGAAGGAGCTGTCAGATCTTCTCATGTTTCTGGCATGTAACGCATCTGAAGACGTGAGACAAAGTGTTATTCACATAGCCAAGAAATTAGTAACAAGGCGTCTTCAAGAATGGTCAGATGTTCAGCTTGGACCAGGTGAGTCTAGAAGTGCCTCCATGCTTTTGATCTTGAAAAACTTAACTGATTCAGTGCTAAACAAAAATTAGATATAAACTAAATAAAAATGGATGGCCAAAAATGGGAGGTAGGGGTGTGCCGTAGTAATGACTTATAAGGTGTTAATATGGTAGCAGTCATGTTGTATTATATATCAAATTGAAAGGGGTTACATAGAGAGAACTATTGTATTGATCTTTTAACCATAGTTTAAAAAATATAAATCAAATAATGTTAAATTATCTCATTCATTAGCACCTTTCCGTCTTGACAGACGATAGATTGGTACATTGTGCTTCAAAAAGGCATAACAACTACAACCCATAGTGGTGGCGAATGTGACTGATAAGGCCAATTCGCACTGTAAATGTTCGTCCACAGTGGATGCATGTGAAAACATGGTCATTTCCACAATCATGCACCATCTTACATCTCTCACGCTCTATGTGTGCTTTATCTGCAATCATTTTCTCATTTGTCTTTATTCCATTTCTGATAGTTGCCCTCCATGCAACACGTTCAGCGACGACTTGCTCCCAATGTGCATTATCAATCATGTCCCGCTTACACACATCTTTGTATCGTAGTAGAGGCCGACCCTGAGCATCTGAGAAACACAGGAGAAAATTATTCAAAATGTTCACTTACCAAGGCAAATCTCCTTCATGTTGTAATAATCCAATTAAATTCAATGAATGTGATAAATATATCACTTTTCTCTACAAATATCACAAGAACTACTTAATACCATCAGAATATCATAACATATTTCGAGGCACATCATTTTCACTCAAAATTGAAAATCTTGAAAACACTGGGCTGATTTGTACTAAATTGTGTACACTATTTTCTGTTTCATTATAATTATTTACAATACTGCTCAGCTTATTTGTGATAGGCAAAGCAAACTTAATGGGTACAAGTGTGGCGTATTAGAACAAACATAATTCGACATGGGCCATCATATGATGACGCACTTTCACTGTCACCACCTGCTGAATAATTTATTCAATTTGACTATATTATTGCACATGCCTTCAGCATGTTTCACAAAGTACTTCAATTAAGAATCACTTTCATCTAAAATTGTTTCAAACAATAGTCTGATGTAAATCGACGAGGTCGAGAACTAGTGGGTGTTGCCATTTCTGAAATCAGAAAATGTAGCACAATTTTCCAATATTTCTGCACATTTTTGAGCCAATGTGACTAATTTTTCGATGCATAGAGATGAAGGAATTCTCCAATGTAAATTTCCATTTACTGAGCAGAACATATTGAGAAACGAAACAAATAACATGATGATACTTAGTATTGTTATATAATCCATTGGCACTTATATGATATTGCATTTAGTGATAAATCATCCATTCTCACTTAGTTAATGAAAGGTTAGGGAAATGATGCAATGTTATTTTTGTAAGTGGTTTAACATATTTTTTGTATACATATGTTCTAAACATGCCTGTGTGTTACTGTGGCCCTTATAGAAGGCAAAGAGTAGTAACACTGTAACCTACCATGCACATCATAAGAATGACAGAGGAGGGTTGGTGTGAGGCCAGCTATCTCATCCTGTAGAAAACTTTAGATGCAAAATCCAACCAATCATGAATAATTATACAAAAGACTTGGCTTGAGTTGTTTGAAGGCCTCTGCTCCATTGCAAGATGAAAGACAGAATAAGAATGTTTTAAATATGCCTGGCGATATTTTTGTTTAACCCTTTACATGGCAGACGTTTTGTAGCCCTGAACGGGCAAGAAGAATTTTCAGGTTCGGAAAATTTTTTATTACGTTAGTAAAAACATCACGTATAAGTTGTTGGTCAACAGATTTTAGTCAAATAAACAGCAAAATGACGGGAAAAGCATGTAGAATATTTTACTAACATGAAGGTTGCAGCTAATCCATACATGAACACAAATATTTACAAAATGTGACACATTGTTAGTGATTGTCAGTCATCTATATGGCAATTTACAAACATTTTCAGAATTAGAATCACTTTCTTCAAAGTGTCTATGTACACTGATATCTAGCTGCAATTCAGTCATCTTCGTGCACTTAAATGTCACTTAAATTGAACCCAGCTAAATCTCCGTTATCACTTGAAGAATCATCGAAATCCATTTTGAAATACAACGCGTAAAACCCCCAAAAACTATTTTTAAAAATCCGTTCAAATTCAAAGTACACACTTGCAAATGGCGGCCATGTTGTTAAGCTATCGGCGAAAATGAACGTAGACGATCGGAAGCCTTGGAAAGCCGCGAGATCGCGTTTCTACAATGCATAATAGTAACTGGCGCTTTGAGATGGTTTGCCCGTACCGGGGTACGGATGAAAACGGACGCTTTGCCCTGTAAAGGGTTAAGTAGTTGAATCAGGTTTAGAATATTCTTTTATCACTTAAGCAGATTCAACATTTTAAAACAGAATTGATTTCTTTTATATATAGAATCATGTATTTTTAATTTCAAATGATGTTTATATAAACTGTTTTATTCCCAGTACATTTCAGGCGTGTTCTTGTTTGTGAGGCAGAGAAATGTGCCAAAACTACTCAGAAATACCTACCTCTATACCCAAATGATCATTCTAAAAAGTTGGAAGAGTTAACTTCCCCTGAACTTATTCCTGGTTTTACTGAGCACGAACAGCTGTCTGAGCTGATTGACAAAGCTCTGGTAAGTTGTCTGACTTGAGCTGACTTTTGTATGTGTTATTGTTCGCTCACTTTGAATGCGAGTGTAGTTCGCACTGGACTGATTTTTGTGTGTAGGATAACTTTGCCTATTATCAGAAGATGATGATGTGTATATGTCTGTTTCTCTAAATACTCTCACATCATGTAAAGAAGATGTAAATTTCTTGTTGATACATATCTGATCAATTTCATTTTGTGGTCGGGTGAAGACCATGTTACTTTGTAAATTCTGTTATGTAGTGAAACACTTCTTCCTATGCTGTCATCTTATTGTAGGCACCCATGGATAAACTGCAGTGTTGATCCCTGAACCACATGTAATGTGCTTTGTATGGATTCTTAACAAGTAATTTAAGGACTTATTTTACACCCCGTAAGGTACAGTGGGCATATGGTGCTGTCCCCATATTTATATCGACCAGTCTGCACTTGAAGGGTGATGGGGTCAATATCCTGCCGGTCACATTTATTTCCCAGTATATTTCCAGGTACTCATTGTAGGCTGGGTTGACCTGTGAACCCAGGTCGGTGTTACCATTTAACCTTTATGCGCTGGATGGAGAATACGACACACACATCGTGATTGTAACTGACTCAGAAAGCATGCTGACGAGGGTGAGGACGGGCAGACTTTGTGCGGAGTGGCTTGCTTCGCTTCGGAGGTCACGGGTGACAAGCATCGCCTGGATCTTTTCTCCGGGGCATGCCGGTGTGCTGGGAAATGAACAGGCGGACAGATTGGCTGGCTCTGCAGAACTTGGTGGAGTATTGATACATGACAAGGCAGACGTGGTTGCGGCCTTGTGGGAGCACGTGCACACCTCGGAGGAGCAAATGGATTACCATGGTCTGGCAAGAATGAGACGAGGAGGAGTGACGAAGGGATCTGGCCGACGCTCAACGCTCAGAGGAAAGGCGAGACGGACTTATAATCAGATTGCTACTGGTACTATTAGTGTTGGAACTCTTCGCTGGCTGCTGAGGATGGGGACGGAGCACTTATGGGAATGCCCCGAATGCTGTGATGTCGATTCCTAAATCAATCAATCAATCAAACCTTTATGCAAATTCGACCCCTATGACTGACCACTAGACTGCATGCTAGCTACTGCATTACCTCTGCTCCTATTCTTAAGAAGAAAAACAGTACACTTTTAAAACTGATGCCTGCAATATTTTCACTAAGTGCTTTGTTGTGAAGCTACCCATAGACTCTCAGCCAGTGAATGAACAGCCATTATTTATGTCATTGGCTCAGAAGTAATAAAATAGCAAATACACATTGTACCTAAAGTGTGCATGTCATTCAAAAGGCTAGATCTGCTGGTAAAGGAATTTGTTCCAGAATTGATTTACTATACCAGGCAACAAGGGAGCCATGATGGCCCAGTGACCAGATTGTTTGCCTGCCAGCCCAGTGGTCATGGGTTCGATTTCACATCAAGGCAGAAGCAGGTCAGCATGGTCGAATGGGTAAGAACACGTGTTCTTAAACATCCAGTGTGCTGATGCTGAGGTTAGCAGTTCAACCCTTACACCGGACAGCTGGACTAACATGTTGACCTGTCATCCTTGACTTGAGGATGTAAATTAGATGCAATACTGAAGTCAGAGTGGGTTCGCCTGTTGGCGAGGGACACTGTTAATAGGGAAAGCTAATCCACACACAAAATTCAGTTCATCGCTACTATAATTAGTGTGTATGGACTATGCTTGAGTTCAAAGCGAGCAAGCGCCCAATAAAAAATATCAAGGCAGTTTCAAAATTGACCTTGCCTCCCAGGTCGAATGAGCCTCAAGTGGGTACCAGGAAATGTCTCGGGAAGTAAACGTGGCTGGATTGATACTGACCACATCAACCCCTTAAGTACTGATTGAACTGAACAGATCACCATATGACCAATGTACATCAAGACATGTGGAAAAAGGTTCCTTTTACTACCAGGCAACAAGATCTTGTCTGCTCATCAGCAGTCTCTACCTGGTCATGCTGTCATATCCTAAAAGGCTGTCATTAGTTGCTAAATAGTCTATGTACTGAAGTACATGCAAATGTTCCAGGCTATCCTCAAAATAGTGACTGTGAGTGGCACTTAGATAACTATGGGATCATTTTCTTTTAATGACATTTTAGTGTGGTTAATTGTTTGCTTGTTTTTTTGTTTTTTTTTAAATTGCTTGATTATATAAGTTTAGTTAGTGGACCTAGTGCAGTAATTGAATAGGGAAGGGCAGCCGATAAGCCAGACATCATCATTGCCATAAGAGATGCAGGATGAACAGATTAATTAAGGATACAAGGGGAGTCATCTTCCTTATCCAAAGCGAAAGGGATGCGACTCAAGGCACTGTTAGAATTGAACATTTTGTCACAGTGAAGTTTATTCAAGAAACAACACTGAAGATGTAGACAATCAATTTCAAGCAAATGGAAGAGGAGGAACATTTTGTCAAGAGCACAAAACATTTGATTAAGCAATACAGGACTGGTGTGATCAATCACTGTACTCTGCCTGGGATGTTAAGGAGGGGAGATCAAGGCATCTACGGACCTCTCCAGTGTGCAGTGATGATGCTCATCATTGATCACAGTAGCACACTTAATCTGATTTTACTTCTTGTTTCTATTTCTATTTTGTTTTGCAAGCAAGTAAATACTTAAATACAACTGCAAGTCTTTCCATATCATTGTTGAGTAGAGAAAATGCTTCTAAAGTTTCACAACAAAACATCATTTGAGGTGTAATTATTTTATTTTTCTTCATGCAGTCCTATGGGGTGTGGTACATTAATGCTTTGAGCCCAGGAGTCCGGCCAGATGACGTTCATATGGTTGATTTGATCGAGGATTTCACAAACTGCATTGAAAAGAAAATGGTAACAATTTGTTTTAAATAGTATATGGTCAATTTCTACTGTTCTACTTATTTAAAGGAGAAAAAGCAACAATTAAGTATACCTAGAAATTGAAAAGAAAAGCTAAAGGAAGCTTGCGCAGAAAAGAGGTGGACAGATATGACATAAATGTAGATTATTCTTCTCTTCGTCTTCAGCATTCCGAGTCATTGAGGTTCTTTGCTGCAGATACAATCCGTCTCCATTCGTCTCTCTTGTTGACCTTCTCTTGCCAGTCGTTGATTCCAAGTGCTTGTAGGTCTGTATATATATTATATCTCCACCGTCTTCTTGGTCTACCTCGGGGTCTACGGTCATTTATTTCCTGAGTGTAAGCGAGTTTTGTTTCCCTATTATCTTCCATTCTTTCTATATGCCCCAGCCATTGTAGTCTATTAGCCTTCATGATACCAGTGATTAGCGGGGACTTAAACAGATCATAAATGTCTTTGTTACTTCTTCTTTTCCACTCTCCACTTTGTGTATCCCTAATGGGTCCAAAGATGCATCTTAAAACTTTGTTCTCAAAGGTTTGTAACAAGGCTTCATCTCCTTTTGTTGTACTCCAGGTTTCAGAGCCATACAGCACAACTGGTCTGATCAGTGTTTTGTATATTGTGATTTTGGTGTTACGAGAAAGTGCATTTGATTTTAGCAGATGTTGTAGTGCATAGTATATCTTATTTCCAGAGTTGATTCTAGCTTGTATTTCTTCCCTTATTATGTTGGAGCAATTGAAGATTGTACCCAGGTATTTGTATGTTTCCGTTCTTTTAATGATCATATCTATTTGTATCTGGTCAGAGTTTTTAGCCGTTCCTTCTCTTGAAATTACCATATATTCCGTCTTGTCTTGGTTGGTAACCAGCCCCATTTGTTGAGCTTTTTCCTTTGAGTCAATATTTCCAATGTCTTTTGTTCATTTCCCCTATAATGTCTATATAATCAGCATAAATGTAGATTATGCAGATAAAATCTGGATCACTAGCAAGATCAGGATATGACTCCAGTTTGCCTTGTCTGCCATGCCGAGACTGAATGTATTTTGGAACAGCAACAATATGGAAATCAAACTAAATAATCTGTAGTGGTTACCCCCATTCTATTATGTAGATGTGAAGGCTGGACACTTACTGCATACTTGGAATGAAGGGTGGACATTTAATGCAGACCTGGAGTGAAAGACTGGAAATTTACTGCAGACCTGGAGTGAAGGGTGGGCATTTACTGCAAACCCAGAATGAAGGGTGGATATTTACTGCAGACCCAGAGTGAAGGGTTGACATTTACTGCAAACCCAGAGTGAATGATCCAGGCTTTCAAATGCAAGTGTTAAGATAACTTTTCTAACTTCCATATATTTAGTTTGTCGTCATTATGTGCCATTCCAGGCACATACCAATGATCGTCACCCATCCAGCATTTTCTCGCTCTGTTGACCTCTGTATCATCATATGACCAAGAAATAGTGATTGTCATGACCATATGTCAAAAATTAAATAACTTTGCGAACTGACCTCTAGCTGTGCTTGGATATTGGTTACCTTGACCATTGATGGGACTCTTAGTGTTCTATTGGGAAACAGCATCTTTGTTGCTTTCAGTATTTCATATATAGAGAATAAAATAAATGTTTGTTCTAGGGATTGAATAAATACAAATGCAGTTTACTATGAGCAGCTCGTCTCAGTAGTGAAGTTTTTGAAATGTGCCCAGTTTAACTGTTTTAAACTGTCCACTTGGCTCAAATTAGGAACCAATGGAAGACCATGGCAATGGATGCTCTATTCACATTGGCACCTTGCCGTCTTGACAGACGATAGTTTGTGCTTTAAAAAGGCATAATAACTTTTAACTATGGCGGTAGCGAGTGTGACTGATAAGGCCAATTTGCGCTGTAAATGTCCGTTCACAGTGGGTGCATGTGAACACGTGGTCATTTCCACCATCATGCACCATCTTACGTCTCAAACGCTTGGTGTGTGACTTTTCTGCAATAATTTTCTCCTTTGACTTTATTCCATTTCTGATATTTGCCCTCCATGCAACACGTTCAGCGGCGACTTGCTCCCAATGTGCATTATCAATGCCTGTATCAATCATGTCCCGCTTACACACATCTTTGTATCGTAGTAGAGGCCGACCCTGAGATCTCTTACCCATCTGTAATTCACCAAAAAAGATATCCTTTGGTATTCTACCATCATCCATCCGCCTAAGATGTCCTATCCATCTAAGTCTACGAAGACTGAGCATGGAATAAACTGTCACACAACCTGATCTTTCCAATACTTCAGTATTTGTGATTTTGTCTTGCCACTTAATACCAAGAATTCTTCGCAGACACCGCATATGAAAGCTGTTTAAATTGTTCTCTTGGTGTGAGTAAGTTGTCCAGGTTTCACTGCCATAGAGAAGAGTACTAAGGACACAGGCTTGATAGACAAGGACTTTTGTTTTGGCAGTAAGCTTCCTGTTCTCCCAGACTCTTTTTCTTAACCTGTTCATTGTTGTTGCTGCCTTACCAATCCGGATGTTGATTTCCTGATCTAGGGATAATTTGCTATTTACCACCGATCCTAGATATGTAAAATGGTCTACTATCTCTAGTTCGGCGTCGTCAATAAAGATTGATGGTACCCCATGTGCACCTTGTGACATAATCTGTGTCTTCTTTTTGCTAATTGTTAAACCAAATTCAGAACAAGCAGATGCTCTATTAGTGTCTCTGTAACCCCACAGTGGGCACTGGGGTACTAGAAGAAGGCTTCAAATGTACACACATATAACAGATTACATCCACTGGGCATGGAGCTGGAATCTGTTGACAATGAAATACATAAATCCGGTAGAGGAAACCAACCCAGGTCTAATCTCAGCCAGCCTGTATATGGTGAGCTGAATTATGATCTGGTTATTTCCTAATATGTCTCTCCACAAATGTTAGGTTCTAGTGCTAGTCTTGCACACCTTGCTGGTGCCGTAGCTTGGAGAGGGGAAGGACAGCTCTGACACAGTCCCCTCAGATATGGTACTTTGATGAAGGGTCAGTCTCACTCCGATAGATGCAAGCCCTGTAATGGGGCTCGTGTGACCTGAATGCCAATGCATCAGACTTTAATTACAACTCAGTCTTCCAGAGAATTCGTGAAGAACATGAAATACAACCAAAACTGAAACAAATAGTTTTGTACTATAAATGAATCTGAGGGGAAAAACATTTTATTTTAAGGCTTTAAAAAGTGGGTATTTTTCTATGATTCTGCCTAATATCACAATGTCATTGAATATTTTTGTTTATTTTAGTCTACCATGTCCTGCCTGCCATGTCTTATATTCTGAGGGGGTATTCTGAGTCTGTATTTTTAAATGCCAGTGATCAACGGCATAAATTACTGCAGTTAGTTCAAGGTTCTCTGGCATAAAGCATGAAGTCAGCTTTCTGTGGCAAGGTAAAACAATGGGAATAATAGTCCCTGCTAAAGATGTGTGTTTCCAGTCTACTATAGCTGTATATACCAGGAACCCATACAGACACGTACATGGGATGCACTAGGTGCACTACTTGTTTCATTTGCTTGAAATTTGTCTATAACTGAAATGTTGTCGCTTGTTTGAGTTTGTCTTTAGTTCACTCAATGGTCCATAAAGTTTATCTTCCGCTGTTATTTCTGTAGGCCAGAAGGTTTGCCCAGATATGTTGTATTTTGGGCAGTCTTGGAGTATGATCTGCTGTCTGCGGTGCCAATCCATATGTGCACATGACTAATTCACCAAACAAGGTGTTTTGAAATTTTAGGTCTTGAAACTCCCAGCATGACTTGGTGCCATCAACCTTTCACTCATTTGGACCCTTGAAAGAACATTTGCAGGGTCAGAGGTTTACAGATGATAACAAGATAATGGAGGCCGTGCTAAATTAGTTTACGGCCATACCCAAAATGTGTTCCTAGAAGGCATCAACAAGCTAGTGGACATGGGGAACCAGTTGTGGTGCCTGTCAGGCAACTATGTTGAGAAATAACACACACAATTTCTGGTTCATACAATTAGTTTTAAAAAAAAGTTATTTGTAAAATTCCTGTTAATTAATGACTTCCCCCTCTTGTGTGTGTGTGTGTTTAATATGATACATATATTAAGACATCAAGCACTTATATAATCTCATTGCAGATAACTATGGATTTTGCCTTTACTGTGATGGCCAACTTGTTGATGCATTTAATCATTCAATACAGTAAGTTCTTTCCCATCTAGATTTTGGCATGGACCTTGGTTATATTATTCATCACACGTACTGTAAACATCTTTACTAAATTTTTTTACACATGTTTTGTCCCATTGGCAGTCTGTGATCTATAGTAATGATTTAGCTTATGATGTTTTTTTTTATTGTTTTCCCCATTCCTGATGTTTTGTTAGCTTAGTGTGTGCCGTGTGAAATATGTTGTGTCAGTTTAGTTTATAACCTGTGAAATATGTAGTGTTAGCTTAGTGTGTAGGATGTGAAATATCCTGGCGAAAGACCAAGAAACTTTTTGTCCGGCCGTGATGAGAGCGACATTCTCCAAAGGCCCTGATGAACATACATGACAGGGAATCATGAATGTGCGTGGCTACCACACTTGCCTGTTGGCCCATTAGTCATGTGTGAATCTCCATCAAGGCAGGTTGTTTAAAAACACCTGGGCTCCCATATCAACTCCATGTAAACTTGGCACCGGGAAATGTGTGAAGTAATGGCGGCTGGCATGATATTCATCATGTCACTCACCAAGTGCAGATTGACTTATAATATGGACTAGCACCATATGCTGGTATGCCTCAATGCATGTAAAATGTTCTTTACTTTATAAAAATAATACTTGATGACTGTTATTTGTCAGGTCATATCAGATATGATGGAGCTACCGGTTAACAGTAGATGGTACAACCTGCTCTCTGTTAGCACCAAATGTTGGGCGGCGCTCTCCAAACCGGGCACCCCACATTGTGCCAGCGGCTTTGGGCGGAAGAGCACCATTGGGAGGGTTAAGGCCTTATCCTAGTGCGGGGAAATGCAACCTAAAGACTAAATGACAGACCAGGCCCTAAGTCTAGGTAGGCAACTGGTCTGGGAAGCTCTGACAGGCGGAAGTTATAGCATTGCCTTGCTAATCCGGCAGCTTCTGCAGCTTGTTTTGTTCCAGATGTATTGGTGTTACCTTTCCTGTGGAGTCAACTAGACAGGCCGAGAAAGGGATCATGCTGCATGGGCAACACATGGTCTTTACATTTCAGCCCAGGCTTTGTGCTATGGATAGGTATAACTCCATCCTTGGCCTTACCGCCACCATCAGTTGTAGTTTTGCCATTTTTTTTTTTTTGGTGACACAATGTAACAATCGTCTGTCAAGAATGCCATAATCTACCATGTATGTCATAAGAGGTGACTAAGGAGGGTTGGCATGAAACAGATTATCATCACATAGAAAACTTTAGCTACAAAATCCAGCCAATTATAGTCTACAAAGAGCTTGGTGTGAGTGGGTTGAGAGTATATCCTCCATTGTGAGATAAGCTGAACATCATCATCATTAGTCATCACTGTGCTCTTGAATGACAGGTATATTCCTTTGTTGATAACCGTTCTGCTTTTATGTTGCCTTTTCAGTTGTGGATGCTCCGCAAAACTGGACAAAACAGGCTGAAGATGCATTCGTCAGGTTGTGTTGTTTGTGCAAGGAGAGAAAGATTGAGAATGACAAAACCATCACCAAGATGTCTGACATGATGAAGAAAAAGAGGCTAATGGTGAAGGTGCTGAACTTCTTATCTGTTTTCTGTGTCCAGTGGCTGGCCAAGAGTGAGAATCAGGTGAGCTTTTCTGATTTTAAAGCATTTATGCATATTTTGTTGACACATACGATAAAGGGTCGACACTTGTAGCTTAGGGATAGTGAATGCAGTTTCACAATCCTGGCAAATGCGGTTTGAATTCAGTCACAGGTTATTTGAGAACAGATCGCTTTGTGTTGATTTTCACATTGGTGTGAGCGTCAACCATTCAGAAAGCAGTGGCAACTACTGAACATAAAATTGTATATAAAATCGCAAACAGCCAGTAAATGCTAGTGTGGATGGTGACATCCTGTAAAGGACATGAAACTGACTATACGTTGAAGGCAATTCAGTGTGTATCAGTGATGTGGTATCTATACTTTTGTCAGAATTATTTTTATTTTATTTTTCCAATCTAATAATAAACATTTGTTAACCCACTTTAAAACTTCTTTATGTTATACGGTGTTGGTCATCTGGAATTTATCTTAAGTCTCCTAACCTCACAACTTTGTAGCAGTTACACCATGAGGGTTAGATTGTGTTGTTTAGCCGGTGTTCAACATCCGTGCAGCATGGAACAAGTATGACATGATCAGAGATAGACAGGGGACATTGTAGAAGATGGCGGCCTGGTGTGGACAGACATGTTTAGTGGTGAACCCTGGGAAGACCAGTGTATTGTGGTGTTTGTTGGACATTGCCATTGGGAAAACAAAACTGTTTAGCAAATCTCTAATGGGGCAGTCACTTGAATGGCGTGATAAATTAAAATATCTTGACAATAGTCTATATACAAATTGTGTACAGCAGACTTTTGTTAAATACAAACATTACCTAGCAGCACTGAAGACTGGTTGCTACTCACATGAAACAGACTACTTGTCTTATTGTTCAGTCATCTAGTCCTCTCAAGTAATTCATTATGGCCTGGATATTTTAACAATCTGCTTTACAGTGTAGAAAACAAGTAGATTCAGGGTGAAGGAATGCGAATCTCTTTGGTTGTCATGAGATACCCCTATTAGAACCATGAGACATGTGCTTGGGCTTGTATCCTTGAAGTCTAGGCCTGCATTGGCATAGGCCAAGGCCTACATATGTCACCAGGGATGCTAGGCAGCCACTGCCTGATAACCTGAATGTTCTCAAAGGAAGCTGGATAAAGAGATGATGATCGTGGATGACACAGGCAAGATATCACCTGGCAGGGTTACCAGTCAAGTCGATACTGAGTGGAATGGAATGGATTGGCAGTAGCAAATACAAAATGAGCTTTCATCAAGTCACAGTGGGCAAAGATAGAGAGTAGTGTAGTGGACTTGGTAGAATTGGGGTCCAACATTTGATAGATGAAAATGCCAGAAGAGACGATGCAATCATATACTGACAGTCATATGCATTGTGAAGTGAAATCGGTTTGGGATTCTCAGCTACAGCCAAAGAGAAGATCATGGCTGAGTAGAATGAGGCCAATAAAAATAGAACCTCCAGTATGAAGATGTAAGTGGCTGCAATCACTGTGGCTTGCCAGTGCTTATGTCACCAGAGCAATGATAGTATCTGGTTCTGTCTGTGTCAAAATGGACATATGTGGCATGAGTGGGTCCTATCTTTTAAGGACTTAACAAGGGTAAAATGTCGTGGGCATGCTAGGCAATGAGTGTGCAGATAGTTTTCTTCAAGAGTGCCAGTAATATTAAAGATGGACATGGAAGATATTCCCTTCTTCTTCATACACCTTCAGATGTTAACCTGTATATGTTTAAAGAAAGTAGCAGTAAACTTGAGATTGTTGACACTTCATAGAGTTTGTCCTCAAATGGAGCGGGTGTGGACCAAAGTAATTTTCACTGTTCTGCATATGTAGGACACTTTTGCAGCAAATGGTTTAGCCATCATGTTACCAATTCCAGTTATATTCACCAGACCTCCTATCTTTAATTTATTGAGCAAGTATTTCAACCTGCTATGCCCTGTGGGGAATCCGAAGATTGTTACTTGTTCACTTCTGCCCAGTTAGTAATATGCATCTCTTTGGTGCCTAGATTTCCACTTGTGCTTCTTATAAACCTCTTGGCTTGATCATAAGTTATGTCAGTGTGTGGGCCAGGTAGTCTTCCACCTTCCTCTGACAGTTTTTCAGTGTCTTCCCCATATGTTGCTTTGTGAAGTGATCTACTGGCTTTCTGTTATTAGTTCATGTAGTGCCCTTCTTTGGTTTGCTAGTTTGGCATTGTTTTTGCTTTTCATTATTGCAAAAACTGACTTTGCATCTTTGATGAGAGCTATGGTTTTCTGTATTTTCTCTGTCAACAGCATTTCAGCTGCACTTTCAAGGTATCTATCTCTGCTCTATAGCCACTTGAGAATTTTCCAGTTGTCGCTGACTGTTTTCTATGTTTCCTTTTTAAATTCTGGAGAATTCCTGAGCCTCCATTTTCTGTTGTGTTTTTTATTTTATTTGGCTGATCTATCTGTATTGGTATGGCTCCGGGTGTAACTTGGGATAGATATTTTCTAGATTTATAGTTTAAGACAAAATAACCGATGAAACAACATATTTGAGGATGGTTACGTTTGGACTCAACAAAAGAGGAACGTACAGAGAGATGAATCCAGTGTGTTACAACCAAATTTCCAATGTGAAACAGTCAGCACGTATACTTTATATTTGCTGAGAAAGACAGAGCATCTATGGGTTCTGGAGAGTTATGATGTTGATTCGTAAAACCAAGAACAGTTAAAATTTAACCATGGATTTAATGTGACATAATTTAATGTTCCGTTAACACATTATTATAATTGTTTTAATTTATTTGAGTTGTTAGGACCACTTGTCCCCAAACCTGTTTTAGTTCTTATTTTCATCACAAAATAATAAGCTAAAAGGAGTGTTTATTATAGTATGCTGAAAGGAGTAATGTGTTTATTATAGTATGCTGAAAGGAATATTGTGTTTATTATAGTTTGCTGAAAGAAGTTAAAAGGAGTTATGTTTATTATAGTATGTTGCAATTATTTTTTGTTATAGTATGCTGAAAGGAGTATTGTGTTTATTATAGTATAGTTTGCTTATTGTGGTTATTATAGTATAGTTTGCTAAAAGGAGTATTGTGTTTATTATAGTATGCTGAAAGGAGTATTGTGTTTATTATAGTATGCTAAAAGGAGTATTGTGTTTATTATAGTATGCTAAAAGGAGTATTGTGTTTATTATAGTATGCTAAAAGGAGTAATTATAGTATGGTTAAAGAAGTTAAAATGAGAGTTATGTTTATTATAGTATGTTACAATTATTTGTTTATTATAAGTATGCTAAAAAGATTATTGTTCTTATTATAATCAAATATGTCCTGTGTTCTGGTTGTGAAATGAAAGTATTTGTATATTTCCCTCCCCAACCAGCTGGACACACTGATGGCTTACTGCAAGCTCGTCTACAGGCTGGTGACGGCCCAGCTGTTGCATGTGGAAACAGTCTACAGAAAACTCACCTTTACAAGGGAAAACAGAAACCTGGATACCCAGACCAGAGTTCTGATAAACAGAGTTCTTATCAAAGTGCTGGGCTTGTTGTATGAAACCCAAGCAGAGGACGTGGCCAGCTGCAGCCCAGACAGAGTGTTGATACTGCTGGAGGATTTCATTAAGCCGCTGAAGACAGTTCCAGAGATGGAGTGGGATGATGTGTTGTCTGATATGGCCGTCCGTGTTCAGTCAACATTTGGACATGTGCTAGGCCTTTCGTTCCAGTGTGGGTAGAATTGGGTGGTATGTTTGGGGAGGGGGGAAGTCATGGCTGAGAGGCTGTGGTGTCCACCTGAAGCTCAGAAGGTACCGGGTTCAATCGCAGCATAGGGCTGGAATTTTTTTTCAAGAACCATTGGTGTCTAATAACACACATTCCTGTCTAATGATATTACACAATCCCCCTGATCTCTTGGGTAGTGATCTGATACATAGCCTTTTCAGATAAGCGCAAAAAAAAAAGTTATTTGCAAGTTCTGCACATTAAGAAAATCCCACAGCAGTTGGAAATAGCAAAGGGTAGACCGTAAAGTCGCTGCGCTGGCAACATGCAAAATTGTTAGGACAGAAAACCTACCCACGTGTATCATTCCTTCTGTATTGTAGGGACTACAGTCATAGTGTGGTTTGAGAGTCTGTACGGGTTAAAGCGGGGCCGCAGCAGCGCAGTGCTTGCCTGCAGGTCCGGTGGTCATACGTTCTTATTTGCATCTAGGTGGATTTTTAAAAGTGACCTAGATCCATCCAGTTTGAAATGTGTACCATGAAATGTTTTTAGATGTAAAGGCGGCTACAATGACACTGACCACATCAAGTGCCTTGGTCTGAGCACTATATGCTCGAATACAGCTCAAGCCATGTTTTAAATAAAAGGATCTTTTAAGTTAAAGCAGGGACACTTGCCTTCTATAGCGAAGTGAAGCTCATGGGGTTACAAAAGGACACTGTGTGGACCTTCAGTGGTACAGGCTGTGTCCTGTTTATTGACTAGAGCTTTAACACAAGTGAATTTATGCTTTCTTTTAAATTATGATTTTAAAGATGTAAGATATGTGATTATTTTGTGTAAATGTGTATATAATTTAATAAAGGGGTCTAATAATGTCACTTGCATTGTGAATGTGTGTATATTATCTTGTGTTCTGTTTTGAAATTTGTAAAAGCCAAATGAGAGTATTTGATATTTCTAGAAAAGTCATTGAAACATAGCTGTTGCCCAATCTCGTATTTGAATCATTTACCCAGTCTCTCATTTTTAAATCTGTTACCCAATCTTAAATTTATATACCTCAAAAGAAGAGTGTGTCATGAGTATCCATTTCTTCTCCCCCCCCCCCCCCCCCCCAAACACGTTTCCATCCTTTTTTAGGATATTGCGGTCAACACCAGCATCTTTCAGCTGTATGTTGATTCCTAGGCTAGATTACGCTCATCAGCACACCACGACTTTCTGAGCGACCGGCTGCACACTCTCACAGGTCACTAGCGTGACTCGAACCACTTCTAATTCTCGCCCGCTCACGTTGACTACGAGAATATTCGAGATTAACGGAGAAAAGCTGCTAACCCCTCGGCCAGGCAGCCGGCATGAGTATCCATACTTTTTTTAAAATAGTCTCTCTCAACACACTGACACGCATATCAGTTTTATCACCATTTTCACAACATCCATACATACAAGGGGGGAAAAAAGTAAATTCTTTTATTTTTTTTAATGTGAGAAATAATTATGGTCATGCGTGTTTTCAATGTATCTGTGTAAATTATACAATACTCAAAATATATATATGCCATATGTGAAATGCTGACAGCATGATTATTATAACAACAAAGAGTATAATTATACCTTTGAATTTTTGTTAATGATAGTTACACATTTACTTATTTCTGATAATGTTCTCTTGTGGGCTAGAATTAATTCATTCTCTCTTCCCTCCCCAACCCCACCAATTCCATTTCTGAATAATATCTCAACTGCTATGCTACAAACCAATATACTGTATTCAGGTTTCTAGGTGTTTAAAACAACACACACATACCAACCCCCTTCCCCCAACACATAACATCCGCTTTCCTTACATTTTTTTTTTTTTAAATTTTATTTCCTCCTTCCCTTCTTCACTTTGTTACACCATCTCTCTTTCTGACACCCACTATTGTATAAATATAAAATCAACATTGCTACTTCATGTGTCTCTCTATGTATATAACCTGCATGCATGCAATGTTATTAAGACTACAACTCCCGTGTGCCTCATAAAAAGCACCTGTTACACTTATTTTTATGATCTATCAATATTTACAATGTTTCATCTACATAATAAAAACGCAGACACATAAATATTTACCAAAATCACATTCCATATTTTAAAATACGCATAAAGGCAGCAGTTTTTTTTTTGTTTTTTTACAGCCAAAAATGTTACATTTATCACATGAAAAATCTTCACATTCTGATTCATTGAACCATTCATTGCATTAGCATGACAGTGGTAAGAAAGACTTGACAGTATACATTCATATTACCAAAAAAATGTATTTCACACATGATCCTTGTCAACTTGAGATTTTGCTTGGTCAAGTTTGAGTCTAGTGTTGCCTCAGTTTTGATGGTCAACAAGGCCAGGGTTGGGCTGCAGACGAAGACTTGACAAATCTTAGGACGGACCAGAAACTCTTCAGCTGATGTGTGTGAAAGAGGACAACAAGAAAGAAGCATAATTAGAGGAGGTATTCCTCATCAGCAACTGGAGTTTAGGAGTTTGTGAACACAAATTTCACAACTTCCTGCCATGCCAGGTTGAGGGTTCGAGATCAGCAGTGGGAGCGGACCACTTTGCATTGATTTTGATGGAAAGAGTCTGCCGTTCAGAAAGCAATGAGAAAGAAACTACTGAACAGAAAAAGTGCCAGGTTTGTTGCTGTTGTTTTTTTTAAATTGTTTTTATTTTGCTTGCTTTGAACTCTAGCGAAGAACATACACTTTGCTGCTACTACTAGTAAGGAGTATGCTGAACTGATGATATTTGTGCTTCTGTGTCCCCCACTCTGACTTTTGAGGTACTTGTAGTAAATCACAAATCCCCAGTAAATGCTGTGGTTGGCTGCAACATGCTGTAAAAAGATATGCAATTAATACATCCTCCTGTAAACGGTGCTGGATTTTCAGCAGTGTCTGTCCTGAGCCTTGTGTGTACGTTCTAGGCTGTGCTTTCACCACATCTTGATGTTTGTCCATTTATATTTATGAAGCACTGCAGGACATTTGTCCTTGTCCCCCAATTACGGTTTTTCAATATGTTGTTTAAATAAGGGACCCTTTTACATGCCTTGAAGCATATATTGGGTATATGGTGCTGCCTCATATTTCTATAGACCAGTTGTCACTTGATGGGTGATGTGGTGAATACCTGGCCAGCCTTTACTTCCCAAGGTCAGTTTAACAATTCCATTTCAATGGGTATTCAAACATGACCACCAGGCAAGATTGCTAGCCACTGGCTCATTTTATGTCCATTAATTTGTTGTTTCTGAGATTCTTGTCTTCAACAGCTCTTGGATCTATCTTGCCTTATAAAATAGGTAACAGATTATTTTCTATATAGCAAAGCTAGCTAAATTAGGGAGTTGAGCACCTCATCTGATCACACTGTGCCATAGTACACAAAAAGGCCAATAGGATACAGTCCTATCTAGCACTGGTTGCATTTTTTTTTAACAATAGAATTAACTGAATAGAATTAACTGAACGCAACTTTTTTACTGCAAATGTCACTGTTTTTCTGGTATCTAATGTGTTATTAATCCTTATCAGCCACTACAACAGCTACTGTTCTTCTGCCCTTTTTCCTCTATTGGAGTATAAACCTTCAACCATTTCATGCCACGCCATCCTGTCTTTTTCTCCCCATATTAGGGCAAAATGTAAGACCAGTTTGTGGCCCATTAAAATTAGTTTTATCATTCGTTCTCCAAGTATTTTTATGTCTAGAAGGACGGCATTCTAATTTGTATCGGGTGTTCTCAGTGTGTGCCCTATCCAGAAAATCTGTATGGTGTGAACTGGTTGGGGCACGATAGAAATCATGTGTTGACTATAAATAGACATCAAAAAGGGAATATGAATGGCCAAAAATGCTTTCAACGACATTAAATCAGTATTAACATCTAGACAGATTAACAATGCATTAAAAATGAGAATTGTCAAATGCTACGTATATTCAACGCTACTGTATGGCAAGGAACCCTGAACATTGAACAAGCAACTAGAAAGTCAGAGGCCATGGAGATGTGGATATACAGATGAATATGTTGCATTTCATGGAAACAAAAACAATCAAATGCAGAGGTTCTAGAAAAACTGAGAATGAAGAGAGAGTTGACAGAAATAAAGAGAGAAGGCAAGTGAAATATTTTGGCCATGTTAAAAGACATGATACTCTTTTAAAAACCACACTGGGAAGATAACATCAAGAGATGGACGAACATCAGCCTGACAGAATGTACAGTCAGGGCGGGCGACAGACAGTGTTGGAGATCCAATGCAGCCAACCTTCATTGTAGAGATGGCACCTGACTACACAAGTTATCTTCAGTGTTTTTGAACACTTTATTCTGTTTAAAAGGTTTAGTTAACCCCAAAGCAGATACTAATTGTGACACTGCGGCTTTATTCTATTCGCCACCTACATATCCTGTGCATCTACAAAAATCTTATTCTTCAGTTTACCACACACGTACTCATTCTTCAGTGTTTGTTTTTCTTTTCGCATATCCTTTACAGGACATCGCTGTCAACACCAGCATTTTACCGCTGTTGTTGATTTCTTGGCAAGATTACGCTTAGTAGTTTGCCATTGCTTTCTGAGCGACCGGCTCACATACCCCTAAGTTAACCAAAGTGGATATACAGGATTGCGGAGAAAGTTGTTTAGGCCAGGGAGACTGGCTTCTTCAGTTTACCACATGCATAATCATTCTTCAGTTTACCACATAATACTCCTCATTTTTCAGACAAAGTAACCATATCTTATTTTCCTCTTGACTACATACTATTTTTGTTACATATGCACATCTCCATTTTCTGTTACCAAATACTAACTAGACACATACACGACACAACAAATAAATCTTTGGTCATTGATAAAAAGTTGGTCACTTGTGTGGAGAATGTTTCATGTGCTTGGGCCAAGCAATGTTGGCATCCAGTCTCTTAAATGCAAAGTGGCAAGACTTGCCAGCTGCCAGATTGTCTCCCTTAATAATCTGGGGACAGTCTACATCGGCCATGTGGCTCTCTGGGGGAAAATAAAACAAAGAAACATCTGTGACAATAGTAGCACAGCAGTTAAAACATGAGATTATTATAGTTTTACATCAGGATGGCAGCAAGTATGGTAGATTCAAACGTTAAAATGTTGCATTATTATAGTTATATATCAGGATGGCAGCAAGTATGGTAGATTCAAACGTTAAAATGTTACATTATTATAGTTTTACATCAGGATGGCAGCAAGTATGGTAGATTCAAACGTTAAAATGTTACATTATTATAGTTTTACATCAGGATGGCAGCAAGTATGGTAGATTCAAACGTTAAAATGTTACATTATTATAGTTATACATCAGGATGGCAGCAAGTATGGTAGATTCAAACGTTAAAATGTTACATTATTATAGTTATATATCAGGATGGCAGCAAGTATGGTAGATTCAAACGTTAAAATGTTACATTATTATAGTTTTACATCAGGATGGCAGCAAGTATGGTAGATTCAAACGTTAAAATGTTGCATTATTATAGTTATATATCAGGATGGCAGCAAGTATGGTAGATTCAAACGTTAAAATGTTACATTATTATAGTTTTACATCAGGATGGCAGCAAGTATGGTAGATTCAAACGTTAAAATGTTACATTATTATAGTTATATATCAGGATGGCAGCAAGTATGGTAGATTCAAACGTTAAAATGTTACATTATTATAGTTATATATCAGGATGGCTGCAAGTATGGTGGATTTAAACTCACAGCTGCATATTGGTAGTCCACCTGTAGAAAATGTAATCGAGCACAAAGCACTGCGTCTTATCATTGATCAAAATCTAATTTTTAATTCCCATGTTCATGCTGTCATCAAACAAATAGCCTAGCTATTCAGCTTGCCAATAGAAAAATAAATTTCCTTACTGAAAATACAAGAAATGTTATTCTATACTTCCCACATACAAACACATATTGACTATTGCTCCACAATCTGGGATGGATGCTCTAAATCAATAACAAAATGCTTTTATTCACTCCAGAAAAGGGCAGTGTGTTTAATTAATGGTAAAAAGCTTATTGACAATTCTAACCTACATGAACGTCTTCAGTTACTGACACTCCACATATGCTTTTTAAAAAGGCCAAACTAATTCACAAAATACTATTTCAAAATGCTCCAAGCTACCTTTGGCAAATGTTTAAATATAACTCAAGACATAGCGAACGACTAAACACACTTCATGTCCCTAAACCTAGGACAGGCTTGTACAAAACAAGATAAGCGTACTCTGCCGCTCAGCTGTGGAAAAATCTTCCACAAAAAATCGGACACCACAAATCATGGTATATACAGTCGCAACCTGTCTGAACACTATCTCAGTACAGACTACATGCCCCCCTAAAAACAAAAACAAGAAATAATGGAAAATTATCTCAAACGACAACTAGCTAATAAACATTCTCATATGTATGGTACGCTACACCTTCCTTAGGTATTTATAATGGCCATATTAAAATTGTTTTTTAGTGAGTCATGTATTATTGATTATTTTCCATGCGTTTTAATGCATATTATTCTTTGTTGACTAAGATTAACTTCATAAGTGGTGCTGAATGAAATAACATATGAGAGGAAAGGGAGAAGAAGGGCAGAATGTCAGGTGGGCCCAATTCTCAACCCTTTGAAATAAAGTTTGTTCGTTCGTTCTGTCTGTCTGGCACTCTTCTCCCTCAATCTCATCCATCACCCAATAATACATTGTTTTACATTTTTACTTCTGAGTTTCCCAGAAGCCACTTATGTGTGTGTTTTATTTAAGGTATATATATTTATCTGGGAATTGTAACACAGTCTCTTGTGTGCTTGCCAGCCAGCCTTGTACTCCTAGGTTCAAAGACCTGTCTACAAAGATTTTTAAAAAAAAACTTGACCTAGGCTGTCAGGTAGACTAGCCTAAAGTGGGTACTAGGAAATGTCCTGGGAAGTCGACCCGCCAAGTGCTGATTGGTCAAAAATATGGAGCTAGCACTACATACCCTAAATGTCTCAAGGTTGTAAAAGGGTCCTTGACTTTTTTATATATTTAGTCTCTTTGAAAGTAATGCACTTGTCTTTTTCATAGTGGTTATTTACCCCCTAGATCATCTGCATGATCATCATCATCATCATCATCATCAAGTGCCGTACCGACTGGGGTAGGCGTTCATGTTGCTAGGTTCAGGTAGACTAGCCTAAAGTGGGTACTAGGAAATGTCCTGGGAAGTCGACCCGCCAAGTGCTGATTGGTCAAAAATATGGAGCTAGCACTACATACCCTAAATGTCTCAAGGTTGTAAAAGGGTCCTTGACTTTTTTATATATTTAGTCTCTTTGAAAGTAATGCACTTGTCTTTTTCATAGTGGTTATTTACCCCCTAGATCATCTGCATGATCATCATCATCATCAAGTGCCGTACCGACTGGGGTAGGCGTTCATGACTCTCCACAGATCTCAGTCTTTGGTTTTCTGGATCAACTCTACCATTGATATTCTTCCATGCCACCATTGCAGTCCATCCAGCATCATTTCTTATGGTCTGCCTCTTCCTCTCTTCCCCTCGATCTTTCCAGTATTCACGACGTTCTCCAGCGCCTCTCTTCTCATCACATGACCAAAAAAGCTGTTTGTCTCTTTCTTATTGTTGTATATAATGTTCTAGTTTCGGCAGCTCTTTAAGGCATTCGTCGTTAGTTACTTTGGCAGTCCAAGCAATTCGCAACATTCGTCTAAGGAACCACATCTCTGTTGCTTCCAATCCCTTCCTAATTTGTTCACTTATATTCCAAGATTCACAGCCATACAGCAAAACAGGTTCTATATAGCACCTCAGCACTCTTTTTTACATTCAATGATAGTGACTTATTGCATAAGAAATTCTTCATTTTTTGAAATGCAGCCTTTGCTTGCCCTATTCTGCTCTTGATCTCTGTTGTGCATCTTCCATCTGATGTTATAAATGTCCCTAGATATTTAAACTATCAACTTGGTGAAGAATTTTCCCTTCTAACTCTATTTCACATTTGGGTGTCACCTGTTTCTTTGATACCACCATTGTTACTGTTTTATTGATATTCAAGGAGAGTCCTTTCTTTGCACTCTCTGTTACTACAATGTCCAATAATTGTAGATCTGTTGCATTATCCGCTATCAATACTGTGTCATCTGCATAGCGTATATTATTTATATTATAACCTCCAAATATTATTCCTGCATGATACTGAATATTTTTCTGCCACCCAAATGACAACAGAAAACAATGTAATACTGTTTGTGATTGAACAACTCACCAAATCCATCACACAAGAGAAACAGTCCATAGTCCTGAGGATTTGTGATCTTGAACTTGTGGGCAACCATTGCACCTGCAATAAATGCACAAAGGTTAGAAAATCCAGTAGTGTCCAAAAACCAGTGTCTACATATTATTTCAACAGTGTAGATCACAGCCGCATGTGTGACATCCAGGTCACAGCTATTAAATCTTGCACATCTCAAGAAAGAGTTCTTAAGCTTGGGAAAACTGCCCCATTATTCAACTGAGGACTTTTTCGCTTTATGACCTCAATGTCCAACAGTTTTTTTTTGTTTTTTTTTTCCCAAACTAAATTTGTGAAAGAAATCTGGTCCCCTCATCCCTCACTCAGCTGTCATTCTCACTTTTCTATTTTTATACCCTCCCCTTTCTTTGCTGCATGGTCATCCCACTTGTGCCTTCCTTATAAAGACTGGTGACCGACACCACCACCACCACCACCACACCCCCCCCCCCACCCTCTCTTTCCACACATGCACAAAACGCTTCGCCATTGGTTACACTTTTCTCACTATGTCACTTCCTTTCAGCTGATCTATGGAGTTTGTAGCACAGTTTGATTATCTTTGTGCCCCATGATTTTGATGTCTCTACGACGGTTGTGGAGACATCTAAATCATGGGGCACAAAGATAATCAAACTGTGCTACAAGCTAAGTGAATTAGTTTTTTAATGTAGTTGTATAGTATTTTTCTTTGTGTGCTGATGATGGTTCTAAGTCACAGCATCCATTCCATCATGCATGTGTTCTTGTAAAACTGACCAGGTTCACTCAATGTCTTTGTTGATGTACTCATTGCATTTCTGAGGAACACACTCAGAACCAGTGTGCTAACAGGCACTAACAACTGGACTATGCAGCTCAAAACATCATACATGACAGTAAAGTAGCACAGCTAAAGAATGCACACTGCTGTCATAGCAGTGTTATGTGAGTACATTTTATACTTGCAAATGTCCCTGGTGTTTATGATAGTTCTTATAACAACTAACGAGCAGGTGGACAGATTGGCTGGGTCTGCACTGCTCGGTGGGGTAATGGTGCAGTGTACGGCAGAGGTGGTTGAAGTCCTTTGGGACTGTGTGTACAGTGCGGAAATATAGATACATCATTACGGCCTGGAAAGAATGGTGCTGCAGGGAGTGACTGGAGAATCTGGTGAACACTCAGGACTCATGGGAAAGGCCAGATGGACACATAATCAGATTGCTGCTGGTATCATTAATATTGGGGCTCTTCACTGGTTGTTGAAAATGAGGACGGAGCACTATGGGAATGTCTCAAGTGCTATGTCGATTCTTAACTCAACTCCACTAACAACTATACTACCACAGCTCTAACCACACATGGAGGTCAAATATCAAAGGTAAAGAATGCAGTGCTGCCACGGCAGTGTTACATGAGTACATTATATACTTACAAACATCCCTGGTGTTCATGTTAGGTCTCACGGGTAAAGTTTTCCACATTATGGAGCCATGCAGTTCATCTGGAATGGCAATCTTCAGGAAGCCCTGCATGTCTGACAATGTAGGTAGCTTGCCCTGAAGGTAATAAATGAAGTATTTTTCATATACACAATACCACAATAACAAAACAACTTCATTTCACAACAGATATTAACAATAATAACAGGAAGTGTGGATGATAGATTAATGTGTCTGCCTCAGGCTATGAAGTTACTTGGATCACATAGTGGCTGGACATTTTTACAAGAACCATTGGTTTCTAAAGATATCACACATCCCCCCTGCTCTCTTGTGTGGTGAGATACCTAGCCGTCATGGATAAGGGCGAAAAATAGTAGGTCCGGTGTGCAAGTTGTGCATGTTAAAATCCCAGCTGGAAATTGTAAAGAAAAGGCTGTAAGGCTCTGGCAAGACTAAGGAAAGAAAGCCTACCCACAGATAGACAGAGCCTATTGGATTGAATCATCTGTCTAGATTCCTTGTAATCCTTACACAAATGTATGTGGACACACATTCCTGAAGTGGATAACTGACACTGCCTCAAATGAGTAATAAGGATGAATACAATAACAAAACTTATTTCACAAGTCAGTGGCTATAATATATTAATACAACAACTACATTGCATCAACACTTAATGTTTGCAAGATGAAGGCTGGTTGTAATGGGGTCCAATAATTTCTGTCCGTCACTCTGATGACACATTCTAACAAACTGCTGTTGCTCTATCTCATATCTTTTCTTCTCATTTCTCAAGAGTTCAAGACTAATTATGTGAGATGGTCAACAATGATTGCCTCTGCTTATCGACATGATACATGATGATAATTTATCACTGCCTTTCTTTTGCTCCACTGACCAACTTTTCCATCTAAAATGGTTTTTAAAAAATTGTCATATTTTCTTTTTATGTAGCCAAAGTATTTAATTTGCCATTTTCTGTTTTGTTCCTTCCATCAGCTCTCATTTCATTTTGACCTCTAGGACCTCTTATATTTGCTGAATGTCATTTACGTGACAAATGATTACTCTTCTGTACGTCCACATTTCTGGAGTCATAGCACAGTGGCTAAAGTGTGCCATCCAGTGCAGTGGTCATGTGTTCAAACCCTCACTGCGCCAGAGATGTATTGTTTTCATTGACCTAGGCTCTCAGGTCGAGTCAGCCTAAGCTGGGTGTCAGGAAATGTCCTGGCAATTAAAGACAACCAGTGAGATACTGACATCTTCATCATCAAGTGCTGACTGACCTGCTCCAAATACCCAATATGTCTCAAATCATGGGAAAGTAGGTCAGCATGGCCGAATGGATAGGAATGTGTGTTCTTAAACTTGGGGGCATAAATTACAAGTACCTCTGAAGTTGGATTGGGTTTGCCTGATGGTGAGACACACTGTTAATAGGGAAAGCTAATCCACACGCAAAATTTAGTCTAGCACTACTAGAAGTTGTGTGTATGGACTATGCTTGAGTTCAAAGCGAGCAAACACCAAAACAAAATCCTGGAAAATGGTCCTTGACTTGTATTTACTGATTTCCACATTTCTTTCTAGAGTCCCTATCCAATTTTCTTCTGCTTCAACTTCATATGTTGGTGTTGCTGTACATATAAGACTTGACTTTTCTTATTTTGCAGTTATTATTTCTCTCTTTGAAGGTACAAACAAACACCCGAAGCCGAAGCTTAAGCTTGGGCAAGCTGCCTTTACTTCTTCCCAGTTGACATCATTGATACGAATTCCCTGAGAGGTATATTCACAGGTATTGATACACACTCATAGAAGTAAACAGAGGGCCGTGATAGTGCTGTAGCTTGCCTGCCAGCCTAGTGGTCTTGTGTTTCAATCCCCATGGAGATGTATTTTTAAGATTAAATTGGGCTTCCTGTTCGACCCAGCCTCAAATGGATACCAGAAATGTCCTGGGAAGTAAAAGAGACCACATCATCCATCAAGGGCCATCTATACAATACGGCACCAGCACCATATAGCCAGTATGCATCACTGGGAATCAACTGAGGTTAGAGGTCACCCTAGACCAGTGGTTCTCAACCAGTGGGCAACTCTCCCCAAGGAGGGAATTTTACGGTTTCTGGGGGGGGGGGGGGGGAGATGGGATTTATACCACAGATTGGCAGGCTCAAAATGGCTTCAGGGCACAATATCCTGGTTTTCTATTGAAGCGTTTTGTTTGATGAAGCACAGTTTTCTGGCATTCTGGTGTTGTGTATTGAGTGACAATTCTTTGATGTTTTACTACACTATAAAATTAATCTATGCATGCAAAGATTGTGTACACAAATGGAAGAAAATAAGGATTTTCAGTATTATAGGCATGTTATTTTGAATGCACCTTTTGAGGCTGACAATTTTGGAAAGGGTGGAATTCTTCTTTTTTCGTTTGCTGGAAAGGGAGGAATGATATTCTGACATAAGGTAAAAGAGTGCATGGGCCAAAAAGGTTGAGAACCACTGCCCTAGACAGTACAAATGCAGAAAGCTGAAGGCAACACCCGAGTTTGTATTTTTTTTTTTATGTATATTATGTGTGTCATCTAATACCTGCTTCTTTATTGTATTTGTATGTGTGCCAATTCACACTTGTGGACTTACTTCTCAAACTATTTTAATGCTTTCAATCCTTTACAGGGCAAACGCTTGTCCGTTTTTTAGCCCTGAATTGGCAAGATTTTTTCAGGTTCGGTAAAATTTCGGGTCGCGTTAGTAAAAACATCACAAATAAGGTATTACTCAACAGATTTTAGTTAAATAAACAACACAATGAAGGGAAAAGCATGCAGAATATGTTACTCATGTGATTGTTGTCGTTAATCCATATATGAACACAAATATTTACGAAATACAGCATGTTGTTTGTGATTTCCCGTCATCTATACGGCAATTTACAAACACATTTTCAGAATCATAATCACTTTCTTTAAAGTCCGACTCAGACTGCTAATGCAAAGTAATGCTTTGCACTGATATCTAGCTCCGATTAATAGTCAACTTCGTGCCCTTTAATGTCACTTAAATTGAACAGAGCGAAATCTCGGCTATCACTTGAAGAATTGCCGAAATCCATTTTGAAAAACTAAGCGTAAAAACCCCGAAAACTATAAAAAAAAGTCAGTAAAAGTCCGTTCAAATTCATAGTAGGCGTTTACAAATGGCGGCCAAGTCGGCGAAAGCGAAAGTAGCCATCGGAAGTATCGTAAAGCCGAGAAATCGCGTTTTTACAATGCATAATAGTATCAGACGCAATCGGCCGATTTGCTCATTAAAGGCATCGGACGGAAATGAACGTTCTGCCTTGTAAAGGGTTACGGGTTCTTGGCAATTAGTATTTCTGTGTATTACATATGCCCTAATTATTTAACAGATGGCTACCAGAACATCACAATGAAATAAAGTAAACTAAAAACTAGAAGTCCAGGAAAAGAAACAAAAAGTGTGTACACTGTCATGATCCCAGTTTCTTGGATTACAAATAATTTAACTGATTCAGTGCCAAACAAAAAGTAGATTGGGACCAAATATGATACACAATCAAATGAACAAGCGTTGTAATGTAAGTTCCTGTTCATTGAGCAATAAAATTGTGGAAGATACTACAAAACAAAACAAATAACATGATGACCCTAGTATGGCAACATATTGTCCAATTGGGAGGTCACATTTGGTGATATCCGTCAGCACTGAATCAGTTAAATATATGTTTAGCCCACACTACGACAGTGCTTCAATACGACCTCTCACCTCAACCTGGGTTGGTGCTAGCTGGTGTGTTTCCTGGAAGTTTTTCAATATGAGGACAGCGCTGGATAGAGTAGTTAAGTAGTATCCACCTTCTCCGGTCAATAAAGATGGCTGCAGCAGGCCCCACATGAAGTCAGCTTCAATCTCAGCAGACACAAGGCCACAGTGGACTATGACGTAGATGAGTATGGGCAAAAAATCTGGACAGATTGCAATGTTATATTAATGATAATATGAAAGTAATTTTTAAAACAGTTTGTAGTCTAAAGATTGAGCACAACTCACTACTGGGAATGCTGTTCGTATTCCAGTACCAACCTAAGGCCTTGTCCATGTCAAATCTGACGTGGACAAGGCCTTAGGTTTGTACCGAAATACGATCAGCGTTGCCAGTAGTGGGTTATGCTCAATATTTAAACCTAAAATTCTGAAACAACCAAATAAATCAATTTGTAGTCTGTTTATTAACAGTAGTGTATGGAACAAAATCAAGAAGAGAATCTGGATGGCAAAAGTTGTATTCTACAACATGCAAAATATTCTATCTTCTTCCTTTGCAACATGTAGAATATTTTCTCTTCTTTTATTCTTGAATAAAAGTCTCTAACTTCCCCAGTTATCAATACACTGAAAGTTAGGCTTAAGACTAACAGGCTAGCTTACCTTCTGCACCCATTGATGAAGATCTTGTGGATGACTGATTGTTGCTGCCTTGGACCTGTACACAAAGAAGAATGGCTGTTTGAAATTATTTTGTAAAATAAAGATTATTAGAATAAGAATATTATAGACTATACAATTCATATCCCTTTAAAACAAACTAGTGGATTTGTGAATATCAAAAGTATATCAGTATATTAAATTCTTTACTCTGATAGTCTGTCTTCAACATAAAGCAAAGATGTGAATGTTACAACTACTTATGATAAGTCAACAGCCCACACAAACAAATTTAAAATAATGTTCTAGTTAAATTATAATATAAAATTACTGTGCTAAAGTAGTCAAAACACACTAGTAACTTTCTATTTGCGATAAGTGATTTTTAAAGAAAATTATATCTGTAGTGCACACTTAAGGATTAAAAGAAATAATGTTTGTGTGAAACAGCTAATCGCCATAAGTGGATGAGAATGAATGATGTAGATGAGCTGTGAGGTGTACCATCATTATGTAGTGAACAAGAATGTCAGTTTTGGACAGACTATGGTGCCCAACCAGGCTGACTTGCTGCCATGAATAGTTCTTGTTATGGTGGGCACAGTATATGACTCCTTATGGTGGTGTTAATGTAAGTTCTTATAATGGTTGTTGGGATTTATGTATCAGACTGTCATTTAGGAAAGCAAACAATCAGTCCCATAATGTGGTTCCTATATACAACCAGCAGTACAGTTCAGTTGTTGAAAATGGTGCAATATCTCATAAATCGTGCACATAAACACAGTTAACATTGTGATGAAACAGTCACGGTGATTAAATTATGCGTGTTTAATACGACTCCTGATTACTCAGCATCATGTTTACAATATCAATGTTTCATATAGTTATGAGCTTTAAAAATAGTCTCTGGATGATCTTTCCACACCTTATCTTTCAGTTAAAAATATCGCATTACAGAAGTCTGCTCTTGTACACTGATTTTAATTAGTACTGATAAGTCTAACTACTTTTGACTTTGTTCCTCTTTGTATTCCTGCAGAATGTTATCTGTGCTTCACACTAACTTAAACTTTTCGCTGAAGCTTTCACCACACTCTGTGCCGATTGTCCTAGTAAAACTATAGCATAGACCAATCAGAAATTGAACTGTGATATGAATATTATCATGCCAGCTGCCTTTACTTCCCATGACATTTACTAGTACTCATGTTAGACTGGGTAGACCTGGAATGGGAAGTCTCCGTGGCGAAGTGGTCAAGCTGTTTGGTCCCGAAGTTTGTGAGTTTGATCCTGGGCCGCGTCCTTCGGTTCACAAGCGAAACTTTTCGGAGACTCCTGTGAGTCATCGCTAGAGCTATGGAGTTCGTGCTTTGTGCAACACTTTCCGCGCTGCTGAAAGAGACTGAGCCATATGGGATAAAATCCCTGTGCAATGAAGTCGACCATGTCGACTTTTAAGTGACTTTTTGGGTAGACCTGGAAGCTTGGGTCAGTTTTGAACATGAGGAAAACCCTGTCAGGACAATTCTTCTGTTTTCTTTGTGTATGTTTTATCCCCCAATGGGACATATACCATTAACTAACTAAATCCATGTCAGTTCCTCCCTGATGACTTGAATGTAATTGTGTAGCTAAGGCTGTGTACAGAATTGGATATCCAGCTCCACGCCACTAATTTTTAGCCTCATCTTTGACATGCTGGATGGTTTATGATGCTACTTTTTGTTGCTTCCCTTATAGGCCCTGGTACTTGTAATACACACACAACTCTCATGCATATATACAAAGTATGTTCAAATGAAAACAGCTTACACTGTGATAAATGGTGGATGTTGCATTTAGAAGATTCTGAAGCTTCTGAAGTGGAGAATAGGACTTCTGCATGAGGTCCAGGTAATGTTTTATAATTTCCATGTCTATGTTCTGTGGCAGCTTGAGACCTGACTATAAAGCAGTAAATATATTAAAAGATTGACATAATCTTTCATGAAATCAAATTACAAATGCTTTACACACAATCTTCTATGAAATCGGATTACAAATATTTTACACACAATCTTTTATGAAATCAGATTACAAATATACATCTTTTATGTAGATTACAAATATACATCTTTTATGTAGATTACAAATATTTTACAACCAACATTGGTCCTGTGTCACAAATAATTTTGTAGCTCCATATTTTTGGTGCTACAATCTTAATTAAAACAAAAAGACTATAAATATGAAGTGGCAGCTGTTTGGGTATGAAAACTGGATCCTGCAGGCTTGGATTACAGGATCCAGGCATTCTAATACAGTTGTGAAAGAAAATATCTATGGATTTCACATTAAAAACACAAAATTGATGCATGTGCTAAGGAACAAACAAATACATATGCAAGGTTCCAAGAACTGCTCTTGTAAGTAACAAAATATAGAAAGTGCTAGATTCAGCCATGATTCTTTAAGAAAAAAATTATCCTCCAAGGTAGAAATAAACTGGCAGAGAAAAGAAATCCAGGATTAATAAACTGAAGAATGGACAGAATACATCATAAGCACCCTCAGGCATTTTGCTGAGCAGTGGAAGACCTTGAAAGATAAACAGAACTATCATAATATTCGTGTGATCCATTTAAGGAGGAAGTAAAAAAAATTATGGAAGAAGACAATTGTGGGTGGAAGGTTCAGCACAGGAAAAGCCACTGGATGATAATGAAGGAGGAGAGAAAGAAACGGAAATCAGCAGAACAAGAAGATTAATACAGTATAAGTATTGTTGGCTTTTGGTAACTTACTCGTACTCCAATATCTTGTGCTGACTTTGTCCTAGCATACTTGATGTTCTTAGACAGCTGTTCAAGTGCCCCATTTCTGGGTGAAAAAATAATACAGAATCAGCTTCAAGGAACTATGTTGTTAGGCTCTTATTTGCCATGGCTGGATGGCCTGATGTGGTTAGTGTGGGGCTGGCTACTTTCCCAGAGAAATCTCTGATAGCTGTCATGAATGTTTGTGTTCTCTGATAGCTGTCATGAATGTTTGTGTTCTCTGATAGCTGTCATGAATGTTTGTGTTCTCTGATAGCTGTCATGAATGTTTGTGTTCTCTGATAGCTGTCATGAATGTTTGTGTTCTCTGATAGCTGTCATGAATGTTTGTGTTCTCTGGTAGCTGTCATGAATGTTTGTGTTCTCTGGTAGCTGTCATGAATGTTTGTTTTCTCTGATAGCTGTCATGAATGTTTGTGTTCTCTGATAGCTGTCATGAATGTTTGTGTTCTCTGGTAGCTGTCATGAATGTTTGTGTTCTCTGGTAGCTGTCATGAATGTTTGTGTTCTCTGGTAGCTGTCATGAATGTTTGTGTTCTCTGATAGCTGTCATGAATGTTTGTGTTCTCTGATAGCTGTCATGAATGTTTGTGTTCTCTGATAGCTGTCATGAATGTTTGTGTTCTCTGATAGCTGTCATGAATGTTTGTGTTCTCTGATAGCTGTCATGGATGTTTGTGTTCTCTGATAGCTGTCATGGATGTTTGTGTTCTCTGATAGCTGTCATGGATGTTTGTGTTCTCTGATAGCTGTCATGAATGTTTGTGTTCTCTGATAGCTGTCATGAATGTTTGTGTTCTCTGATAGCTGTCATGAATGTTTGTGTTCTCTGATAGCTGTCATGGATGTTTGTGTTCTCTGATAGCTGTCATGGATGTTTGTGTTCTCTGATAGCTGTCATGGATGTTTGTGTTCTCTGATAGCTGTCATGGATGTTTGTGTTCTCTGATAGCTGTCATGAATGTTTGTGTTCTCTGATAGCTGTCATGAATGTTTGTGTTCTCTGATAGCTGTCATGAATGTTTGTGTTCTCTGATAGCTGTCATGAATGTTTGTGTTCTCTGATAGCTGTCATGAATGTTTGTGTTCTCTGATAGCTGTCATGAATGTTTGTGTTCTCTGATAGCTGTCATGAATGTTTGTGTTCTCTGATAGCTGGCATGAATGTTTGTGTTCTCTGATAGCTGTCATGAATGTTTGTGTTCTCTGATAGCTGTCATGAATGTTTGTGTTCTCTGATAGCTGTCATGAATGTTTGTGTTCTCTGATAGCTGTCATGAATGTTTGTGTTCTCTGATAGCTGTCATGAATGTTTGTGTTCTCTGATAGCTGTCATGGATGTTTGTGTTTTCTGATAGCTGTCATGAATGTTTGTGTTCTCTGATAGCTGTCATGAATGTTTGTGTTCTCTGATAGCTGTCATGAATGTTTGTGTTCTCTGATAGCTGTCATGAATGTTTGTGTTCTCTGATAGCTGTCATGAATGTTTGTGTTCTCTGATAGCTGTCATGAATGTTTGTGTTCTCTGATAGCTGTCATGAATGTTTGTGTTCTCTGATAGCTGTCATGAATGTTTGTGTTCTCTGATAGCTGTCATGAATGTTTGTGTTCTCTGATAGCTGTCATGGATGTTTGTGTTCTCTGATAGCTGTCATGAATGTTTGTGTTCTCTGATAGCTGTCATGAATGTTTGTGTTCTCTGATAGCTGTCATGAATGTTTGTGTTCTCTGATAGCTGTCATGGATGTTTGTGTTCTCTGATAGCTGTCATGAATGTTTGTGTTCTCTGATAGCTGTCATGAATGTTTGTGTTCTCTGATAGCTGTCATGAATGTTTGTGTTCTCTGATAGCTGTCATGAATGTTTGTGTTCTCTGATAGCTGTCATGAATGTTTGTGTTCTCTGATAGCTGTCATGAATGTTTGTGTTCTCTGATAGCTGTCATGAATGTTTGTGTTCTCTGATAGCTGTCATGGATGTTTGTGTTCTCTGATAGCTGTCATGGATGTTTGTGTTCTCTGATAGCTGTCATGGATGTTTGTGTTCTCTGATAGCTGTCATGAATGTTTGTGTTCTCTGATAGCTGTCATGGATGTTTGTGTTCTCTGATAGCTGTCATGAATGTTTGTGTTCTCTGATAGCTGTCATGAATGTTTGTGTTCTCTGATAGCTGTCATGGATGTTTGTGTTCTCTGATAGCTGTCATGAATGTTTGTGTTCTCTGATAGCTGTCATGAATGTTTGTGTTCTCTGATAGCTGTCATGGATGTTTGTGTTCTCTGATAGCTGTCATGGATGTTTGTGTTCTCTGATAGCTGTCATGGATGTTTGTGTTCTCTGATAGCTGTCATGAATGTTTGTGTTCTCTGATAGCTGTCATGAATGTTTGTGTTCTCTGATAGCTGTCATGAATGTTTGTGTTCTCTGATAGCTGTCATGAATGTTTGTGTTCTCTGATAGCTGTCATGAATGTTTGTGTTCTCTGATAGCTGTCATGAATGTTTGTGTTCTCTGGTAGCTGTCATGAATGTTTGTGTGGGAGTAGTCTCTAGCCCCATCGTGTTGGTAAGGGTTTGGCAAAGAGTTACATGAGACTCAGTTCACTAATACTACCTGGTGTACATGAGTTGAGGGCTTACATGAGTTGAGGGCTAGTACTTTTAGACAATAAAGTAACTACATTAAGGCATAACTTAATATAGTTATTTTGTTGTCATTTCCACTTTCTGAATAATATAGAATACTTGTCTGTCAATGCAGGGATGTCACTGCAATGTTCTCTATTTTGGTTTGTTATTGTTATTTTAATCATATTTACCTATACTTAGTATTTTCCAATTATTCACATTTCCACAACCGGTATCTGTTGCTTAGGGGATAGCGAAACGCAATTTCATAATTCCCTTATATACAGAGTTGAGAGTTCTAAATCAGCTGTGGGCAATTTTGAAGCAGGCCACTTTACATTGATTTTGATTGCATGAGACGTCAGCCCTTCAGTAAACAATGGCAAACTATTAAAGTAAACATTGCCTAGAAACCACAAACAACCCAAAAATGCCAGGATTGATTGCAACATCCTGTAAAGGACGTGCAACAAACTTGACATTTCCACAGCTTGACTGCAGTTACACCCATTTCATTTATAGAAGATGTGAACACCTGTAAATATCTATGGTCAGCTGTGCAGTGGTGGTCACCAACATGTAGCAGGCCCTTGCAAGATGTGGCTATCATTACCACCAGCCGATAAGTCTCTCGATGCCTTGCCAGCTCTCCTGCCTCAATCAGCCTCATACCCACAGTATCTACAATGTCTTCTGTCCATCTTCATGCTGGTTGACCACTGCTTCTTCTTCCAAGAACCATACCTTGATTCACAGTTTTTTCCAAGTCCTGTGATATTTCATTTTAGTTGAAGAAATTCAGTTTCCAAGACGATATTCTGTTAATGAGCCAGTTTTCTTCCAGGAGATTTCCACCTGTTTGGATAACTCAAAGAGTCATTTGGACATTTACGGTTTTCATTTTAAGCCCACTCGTACTATTTAATCTCTGTATTGTCTTGGCCAGTCTACATCTTACTTCTTGTGAACAAGCCACGTTTGTTGTAGACTGTGGAGCTCATTCAATTTCTTCACGACTCATTGTGGTTTATGTTCGCATGTAAATTTTTTATGGACACTATTTTTGTTTTTAAGCTCAGAGAAGGATTTTGACTTTCACTATGTCTCTTGACAGACAGGAACAATTGTTCTAATCTCCTCGCAGCGATGGTATTAGGGATGTTCATTTGAAACCCATTCCAATGGCTTTATTACAAAAGCATGAAAGAAGCATTAACAGGTGTGGTAGAATTAAACAAAGCATTCATTTCTAATGAATTATGCACCATGGGTTGGTCAGGAGAAGTCACCGTAGACATTCAGGCAAGCATCCCATTGCTTAGGTAGGCAGCGAATGCCGTCCACAAAAAAGGTTTGTGGTTGCTCACTGAACCAAGTGTTTACCACATTCATTACGTCTGCATCTGTGTAAAATCGTTGCCTCTTGAGAGCTTTTTCTAGAAGTCCGAACAAATGAAAATCACATGGTGACAAATCAGGACTATAGGCTGGATGTTGCAGAATTTCCCACTTCTTCCCTGCTAATGCTTCCTGCACAATCTTTGTGACATGCGGACGAGCATTATTGTGCAACAAAAGCACACCACAAGAAAGCATGCAGGGTCGTTTATTCTTGATGGCTTTTTGCAGCTTGTTTAGTGTTTGCAAGTAGTGGGTAGAGTTGATGTTGACACCAGGTTCTTTAAAGTCGGCCAACAATAGCCCTTCATGGTAAAAAAATGCGCTCAGCATAACCTTACCAGCGGAAACCTGTAACTTGAATTTTTTGGCTTTTGGTGATCCAGCATGCTTCCATTGCATGCTCTCTCTTTTGCTGCTCGGCTCAAAGTGGTGACACCATGATTCATCGCCTGCCACTATGCGGAAGAGAAATGCATCACCCTCCACTCTGTAACGCAGCAAGTGGTTCAAACACCATCCCATGCGTTCCTCTTTTTGGTGGTCGGTCAACATCCGTGGTACCCGCTGTGAACACATCTTCCGATATTGCAGTTTCTTATGAACGACCTTTTGAATTGTCCCAATTGACATCAAATTCTTTCGCTAACCACTTCGACAAATGTTCGTCTGTACTGTTGCATCAATTTTGGCGATGGTTTTTTCTGTTGCAACAATATATGCTTGACCCGGCCTTCGAAGATCTGTTGTGAACTGATGTCCTTTCTGAAACATTCGTGCCCAGTCTGTCACTGTTGTCTTCGACACACATTTGTTACCATACACTGCCTGCATTCTTCGATGAATGTCCACTGGTCGACATCCTTCAGATGAAGGAAACTGAATCGCTGCTCTTTGAGCTTCTTTGGACGGATTTTGGATCAACCCGGCCATTTTCTAAACATTCAGAAACAGAACCTATGCATCATAGGATGATAAGCGCATGCTCTTTTATTCAGTGGTCAGTACTTATCACATGACTATGACAAGATCATGTTCATTGTACGTAATTACGTGCGGTGCGGCACGAACGGATTTCAAATGAACGCCCCTTATAGTTCAAGTAGAGAAGATCAAAACAAGAATTGAGATGGCCTCATCTGCAAAGATAAGACTAAATTCTTTTAGGAAAAGGAACATCAGCTTTCCTGTCAAGATCATACTATACAAGTCACTTTTTGTATCCATTCTTTATAAAGGTGTGAGAATTGGACACTTCACTGTAGAAACAGAACACAGGATCCAGTCAGTTGAATGCAAATGCTTTAGGAAAATTCTCTGCATATGGTGTGGGAGAACACCCCAAAACTCGTATGTGAGAGACAAAGTAAATAAACATGCAGGCTAGCAAGAACTACTGTTCTCTGTGATGAAATGTAATAAGCTTGCCTGGTTTGGGCATGTCACATATCAGGACACTCTGAAATGTAATCCTTCAGGGCACAGTTGAGGATAAACAGAAGAGGCAGGCAGAGAAAATCCTGGACTGATAACATTAAAGAGTGCAGCTTGTAGCATCTTCATATCTTCACACTTGAGAGCACTGCTGAGGGCAGACAGTGGCGTAGTGTCTCAATATCTCCACACTTGTGAGCACTGCTGCGGACAAACAGTGGTGAACTGATACTTCTATGACGCCCATACAACCCACAACTGATGTTATCAGGTGAAATGTGATCATAAGACTTATTCATGTTTGACTGGATGTTGTAACTAAATTTTTCTATGATGTAAGGTAGTCTAGTGCCAACCTTCCTTGGTCACGTCTTATGTCATGCATGGTAGGTTACAGTGTTACTATTCTCTGTTTCCCATATAGGCCCTGACAACACACAAGCGTGTACAGTACTTACTTGCTGTATTTTTCCACAAAAAGTCTGTAGATATGATATTTCAATGGTTTCAGCACACAGATATGCAATGCTTGCTCAATGATTGCATCTATGTTTAAAATTTCATTGACTCCAAGCTGTAAATAACAAAATATTTATTCGGTTATGTGCCACACAGATTTTCTTACTTAAAAAATAAATATAGAGGATAGAATCAAATTGAAAAGACAGTTATCCAACAAACTATGTGTACATTTGAACAGAACATAAAAAATCAAGTTGCATGAGGACACCACATTGTCTATCTAGCTAATCAGAACCAATGTTCTCAATTAATCAAATATAAGAAGCCACTATGTATTTTTATAACATTTTTTGATTATGTAAATTTTAAAACTCACACATATCCTACAATACAAAACTGTTCATTTACTTACTTCTTTTATCTCTATATCACCTTATTTACCTTAAATTACAAAACTGTGTTGATCTAATTCCTGTTCTCTCTCCACCAATCAGCTTTATTGTCTTACAGTACAAAACTATATTGATCTCCCTACTTCATTTTCTGTCTCCATCAATATATTTATTTTACAGCACAAATCTTTCTAAAAAAAAAAATAACTCAAGAGATAGTAGCACAGCTTACCTTACTTCTTTCTCTCTCTATCAAGTTTTCAAGTTCCCCCTCTCCATGTTTCACTAAGTAATTTTTGATACCTGTCATGAATTGCCGTACCTGAAACATTTGAATTATTAAAATCAGCACATTGTCTGGTGACTCGTTAACCCAAACTACATCTCTTGCCACTTGCAGTGATAAGTATTTTCGAATCAGATTGCTCAAAGTCACTTCAGATAGTACTTACAAATCAGCCTTATTCTGAAGACAAAATTAATTAGTGTTCTGTTTGAAAAAATTGTGTTTAAGTTTCTTTCCTGGCAACTCTTTTGTGCACATGTGGCAAAATTTGCATTTATTTCTCTACATGAGTTTTCTACAAGAAGAGTGACACAATGTTTGCTGATCGTTCCCTAAATTTTAGTTCCAAACGTGAACAAGTACAATCATGGACTTCCAGTGTGTATGCTATGAGCCATATTTATGTTAAGATCAGAACTGATAATGTGCACTGAATGTAGACTGCACCTTATGCTGTTATGGGTTATTAATGGTGCTAATAATGAAGGGTGGCGAAATAGAGGTATCCCCTATCAAAGGAGAAGTAAGATGCCTCCTTCCCTCAGGTAACTTATGGGACACCCTTGGGCAAGGTGGAGTACCCATTTATCCCCCAAGCAGAGTTACATGAAGCCATGGGTGCAGGTAGTGGATGAAGTTTAAGAGCAGCTGACAGATGCAGGTTATGGTCTCCAATTTCACGACACTAGGCAGAGGATTTCTTTTTGGAGACAATGGTTACAGTCATCGGCCAGTATGGTTACTGTTAAGAAGGAAAGCAATGGCAAACTACCTTCTTTACAGATGCCTAGAAAATCGTGTTTCATCAATTAACCACAGCTCTGGCGATTGTGTAAGATGGCAAAACATAACCACCCAGGCTTATCAGCATGGCACATGATGATGATGGACAATGAGGATATACAAAGTCAAGTGCTGAGGTTACATGCCACTAGTGTCGATTTGGGGCACTCTTTCACATGACTTGAGGCATACTGGGTACATGGTTCTAACCCCACTTGTATAAACTAATCAGCACTCAGGGATGGGTGATGTGGTGAATGTACCAGCTGCCTTTATTTCCCTGGACATTACCTGGTACCTGTGTTAGGCTGAGTCCAGATCAAGTTGTAAGTCTGTCTCAGTGGGGCTTTGAACATAGAAAGCCAGGCTGACAGGCAAGCATGCTAAATCTCCGCATGACCACAGAAGGTCAGGCTGACAGGCAAGCATGATAATCTCTGCATGACCACAGTAGGTCAGGCTGGCAGGCAAGCATGATAATCTCTGCATGACCACAGCAGGTCAGGCTGGCAGGCAAGCATGATAATCTCTGCATGACCACAGAAGGTCAGGCTGACAGGCAAGCATGATAATCTCCGCATGACCACAGAAGTTCAGGCTGGCAGGCAAGCATGATAATCTCTGCATGACCACAGTAGGTCAGGCTGGCAGGCAAGCATGATAATCTCTGCATGACCACAGAAGGTCAGGCTGGCAGGCAAGCATGCTAATCTCTGCATGACCACAGTAGGTCAGGCTGGCAGGCAAGCATGATAATCTCTGCATGACCACAGCAGGTCAGGCTGGCAGGCAAGCATGATAATCTCTGCATGACCACAGCAGGTCAGGCTGGCAGGCAAGCATGATAATCTCTGCATGACCACAGCTACCATTATGGTAAATTTGGTAATGTTGCATGTCCTTGGCAGGATGTGGTGATCAACTGCAAGTAGATTTTCTAGGCAATTGTACGTTCAGTAGTTTGCCACTGCTTATATACAGGGTGTATTTTTAATGAAAAAGCAAGGAAAGCAAAGCGATGGATACAGTGTAGGCAACCATGGTTTGGGAGAGAGAAATGAAAGAGGTTACAGACTTGTAGAATGGGCAAAAGAACAAGAATTGGTTGTAGGAAACACCTGGTTTAAACAACATCCTAGAAGATTATGGACATGGAGGAGTCCAGACAGCAGGATTAAAAACCAGATAGATTACATCCTGATGAGCAAAAGGTTTCGAAATGCATTAACAGTTGTAAAAACAGTTCCAAATGCAGACTGTTACAGTGATCACAGATTAATTACTGGCACATTGAGGGTAAAGTTAAAGAAAGTCAAGTATACAGCAGGAAACCCTAAATATGACTTGTGCAAATTGAAAACTGACAAAGAAATACAAGATAATTTTAACATAGAAGTAAAGAACAAATTTGATTTATTGTCTGATCTAGAGATCCTATTTCAAGATGTAGATGATCAATGGGAAATGCTGAAGAATTCAATCAGTTGTGCAGCAGAAAAAACTATTCCAAAAGTAAAGAAAGTTGGCCGTAAGACATGGATGACTGAAGAAATTTTACAACTAATGGAAACAAGAAGACAGAACAAAAATAATCCTGCCAAATATGAAGAAATTCACAGAAAAGTCAGAACCTTATGTAAGGAGGCTAAAGAAACATGGCTTGAGAAAAATTGCAGAGAAATTGAAAAACAACACAACAGTAAAAATGCGAAACTAATGCACAAAAGAATTCAGGAGATTACTAATCAAAGAACACGTACATCAGCAGGCTGCCTAAAGACAAAAGATGGAAGAGTCATAATAGAAAAAGATCAGATTTTACATGTATGGTCAGATTACGTGAAAAACCTTTATGACGATAGCAGAGACGAACAATATATTGTTCAAAATAACAATGAAGGGCCAGCAATTTTGAAGATGGAGGTTCAGAATGCTCTTAATCATATGAAATCTGGCAAAACCCCCGGTCCAGACAGCGTCACAACAGAAATGATTAATGCTTTAGAAGAATATGGAATAGATAAAGTTACCAGTCTGCTTAATACAATATATGATACTGGAAACATACCTCATGAGTTATGTAATTCTGTATTTATTGCAATCCCAAAGAAATCAGGAGCCTTGGAATGTGATCAACATCGAACAATTAGTATAATGAGTCACATCACGAAGATTTTGCTAAGAATTATCATGCAAAGAGTTAGGAGGAAAATACAACCTGAAATAGGAGAAGAACAATGTGGGTTTGTAGTAGGCAAGGGTACAGTAAATGCTGTGTATATACTGAGAACCGTAATCGAACGTTCTATAGAAGTAAACAAAGATCTACACCTTTGCTTCATTGATTACACAAAGGCTTTTGATAAAGTGAGACATGTCAACATGATAAGGATGCTTGAAGATCTACAAATTGATGGGAAAGACCTTAGACTTGTAAAAAACATATATTGGAAACAACAAGCTGCCATAAGAGTTGATAATGAAGTAAGCCAATATCAGCCTATTAAGAGAGGTGTGAGACAGGGATGTGTAATGTCTCCAGATCTGTTTTCCCTGTACAGTGAAAATATTTTCAGAAATATTGAAAATATGGAAGGAATCAACATTGGGGGACGATGCATCAATAACATTAGATATGCAGATGATACAGTCTTGATTGCAGACAATGAACAGGACCTGCAAAATTTAGTAGATGCGGTTGTTACACATAGTGAACAACAAGGGTTAGAATTAAATTGTAAAAAGACACAGATTATGGTCGTCACTAAGAAGAACGAAATACCACAGTGTAATATACAAGTAAATGGGAATACTCTTCAACAAGTGAATAGGTACAATTACCTCGGAACAGTAATAACATCTGATGGGAGATGCCTTGAAGAGATTAGAACAAGAATCGCCATGGCAAAAGTAGCCTTTAGCAAGATGAAAAACATACTGACCAATAAAAAGATGTCAATTGAAACGAGAAAAAGAGTGTTGAGATGCTACATAGAACCTGTACTTTTATATGGATGTGAAGCTTGGACAATGAGCAGCCAGGCTGAAAAATATCTGATGGCTGTAGAAATGTGGTTTCTGAGGAAAATGCAAAGAATACCATGGACAGCCAGAAAGACCAATGAACAAGTCCTTCAAGAAACAAATGAAGATCGTAAACTGATCAGAGACATTAGACGTAGACAGTCACAATTTTTTGGGCATGTTATGAGAAGAAATGATTTGGAGAACTTGGTGACAACTGGTAAGATCGAGGGGAACAGACCAAGGGGAAGACCTAGAAACAAGTATCTGGATGGCTTGGCCTTGTGGCATGGTCGAGACAAAAACACGGAACTGATCCACGACTCTGTTGATCGAGTGAGATGGCAGAACATGACCGCCCACGCTTACCGGCATGGCACATGATGGATGGATTTTTAATGACTGTGCAGTGTTTGAAAATATTGCTGATCCAAGTTTTGTACTCACCCTCTGTAAAGTTCATGCAACATAATAGGTAAATACAAAACTTGGACTGGCAATATTTTCAAACACTGCACGTTAATTAAAAATACACCCTGTACTAATGGGTGCATGAGTAAACCATAAGGTGATATAAACAGGATTACATTACTTTCTCAGATGGTTGGTTTTGGTTTGTTGGTTGGTTTTGGTTTGTTGGTTGGTTGGTTTTGGTTTTTTGGTTGGTTGTGAATTCTCAGAAAGACTGAGCTTTAACTTTTAAGCCTGATATATTGGCGTTCAGGTCACATGAGTCCTCACAAGGACTTGCATATATCACAGTGAAGTTGGTGTAGAGATTCTTCTCCTGACCCAGTATCACAGCACTATATCCACAGGGATTGTGTTGATGTCTTCCCTTATCCCAGCCCCAAAACTAGAAGGATGTGCAAGACCAGTAGTGGACCTTCACATCTGTGGGGAGACATGTGAGGTGATGAGTCTACACAGCTTACAGATTGGCTGGGACTGGGCCTGGTTGGTCAACAGAATTTAGCTTTTGTTGTCAACAGATTACAGGTAATACAAGAGTACAAATTATAAGTAATACAAGAGTACAGATTACTCTTTTCTCTGTGTAAATTAGGCAGGCAGAGAGAGGGATCATGCTGCATGGACAACATGTGGTCTCTACAATTCAGCCCAGGTTTTGTGCTATGGAGAGGTTATTGTGCCTTTTTTTTTTTTTTTTGGCAACACAATGTAACAAACTATCGTTGTCCAGGCGGCAAGGTACCAGTATAGTACAGATTACAAATCAATGCCCTTGGGTAAAGATTCCTAGATACATCTCTTAATACCCATTATAATCAGGCTGACCACAGAGGCATAATGATGCACTGGTATGATACAGATTTTTTATACTTTTCTTAAGTGTGCTTATATTTTACGCATATTTTTACATTTGTGTGTGTGGAGTTACTGGGAATTTTATTCATCTAACCTGATGTCTTTGTGATATACAGCATATACATTTGTACCTATCTGTTCTCTGCAGGATCTTGATACACGTTTTGTTCCAATTTTGAATTACCATATCATGCTGCATTATTATTCATATTGTCAGATTGTCAGCTGTGGGTTGATTTTTTCATTTTGAATGTCAGGACAGCAGTCATTACAGCATTTGCTTTAGAATTTTCAATTGATGAGAAATTGATTTATTTGGTTGTTTCATGATTTGAGGTTTGAAGATTGATCACAACCCACTACTGGAAAGCTGATCATATTCTGGCATGAACCTTGGGCCTTGTCTATATCGGACATCAATATGATATCGAGAGCGAAACTCGAGTCTAGTGCTTCCAATCTGACATGGATAAGGGCCAAGGTTCATACAGAAATATGATGGCAATTGTTTAATACATGCAGTGTGCACACCAGACCCTCTATTTTTTCACCCTTGTCTGGAAAGGCTAGGCTTCCAATCCACTACCTGATACACCATGTTGCTCTTAAAATATTGTCCTCTCCTGGATTCAAGCCCAGCACTTTCTGAATTAGACTCAGATGCCACACCTCCAAGACACACCAATCATAATGTATTGATGATTTAGTTAATGTGAATCTACACGAACTGTAACTTCATTAAAGAAAACTTACATTACGCATGACATACTGTGGATTTGACTCTTGGCTCTCCAAGGTACACTGAATAAAGTTCTCAATGGTGCTGCCAAATATGGTCTGTCGATCACCAGACAGCCTGAATGAATTATATATATATTTAATATTATATTCTGTATTCTTAAAACTATTTATAACACTGTCTTAAAGTTCAACTAAACAAAATAGGACAGACAAAAACTGCATTTGATATAATGAAGACGATCTACTTTCAATAAGTCTTCATTATGGATGGTAGAAAGAGGATTTTTTGTGTGTGGGTTACTTAGAACCAGTTGTAATATATATTTTTTTAAATTCTGACAGTTACTATGCAAGCAAAACAAATCCCTGAAGTTAGAGAAATGTGGTTTTACAAAAGAATTTTGGCAATATAACAGGCAACCTAAAATAATTAATAGAGGCTAAAACACAAAATTATGCCATGTAGCATGACCAAGAAAAGAACATGAAGCTGATCCATGACTCAGGTGATCATGTGAGATGGCAAAACATGACCACCCACGTTTATCTGTATGGCACACACTGATGAAAACGCAAAGACTCATTTTTAAAAGAATTAAGCAGGTAAATATTGTTTAGCCACATTATGATAAGAGAAAAATTAACATAATACAACTGGTAAGAATTATGGAAAATGAGATAAAAGAAGGCAGCAAGAGAACATTCTGGACAGTATTTCATCATGGCATGGAAAGATTTCAGAACATAAATTGATACATTCTGCTGGCGATCAAGAGTTGTTAAGAAACATGTTCACCTGTGCCAGCTGGCAATACACTTGATGATTAGGGTAATGATGAAAGCTTGAAAACCATATCAAAACATAATTTCAGCCATAACCTAGGTTATCATATTATGAGAAGCTCTGGTAGACAAACACAACTTGTCTTGCATACATAATTACACCAACTTTCAGTGAGACTTTCCATGTAGAATATATAATTATGGCAGGGAGTTTATCAGGGTGGTGGAGAAGAGGAAGACCAACATTTCGATGAATTTAAGATTTGATTGATAATTTACACATGATAGCAAGAGAGGCAGGACATTTGGTGTATGACAGAGAGACATGTTGAAAGCCTTGTATGGAGGTGCTGGGCTCTGTGGCAAAGGGGTTGTGGACGCAGTTTGTAATCCAGCATACCACGTTCGAAACACAACTACAGGTGAGATTTGGTAGCAGATCACCCACCTTTGGTGTTTATAAAATGGTATGAGTGTCGGTCTTTCAGAAAGCAATGGCAAACTACTGTACATAAATTTGCCCAGGAATCACAAACAGCCAAAAAATGCTGGGGTTGACTGTGATGTCCTGTAAAGGATATGCAACTGACTAACTTTTGTGGGGGTAAAGTTCTGCACATGACAGACCACTAGATGATGATGATGATGATGATGATGATGATGATGATGATGATGATATACAAGATACAAGTTATGATATTATGCTAACCACTCTGATCTGTACCGAAACACAGAATCACCGCTCTGAAACTTTAGGTTTCACTCTTTCAGTACCAGGCAAGTCACCATTCATTTGTTGGTTAATCTTTTCATAACAACTTTGGGTGGAGGAGTGCAACTGGCAGGGTACAAGCCTAGTGCTTGCCTGTCAACTTGGAGTTCTGTTGTTTCATGGGGGGTCGGGGGTTCCTGTGGTGAAGTGTGCCTGCCTCACGCAGAACTTCTCTGTCCTGTATCTCTTGTAGTGACTCAGCTGGCAGTTAAGGATGGCTGAGCATCAAAACTAAGAGTGTCACAAGGCAGATTTAAAAACAAAATAAACAACAACACTGCTGCTGGCCATCCAGGCACCTCGATCAAATCACCTGAATCATGAAACTGGCCCTGACAATCCACAACCAGACAATAAGTTGATTGTGCCATGCCCTTTTTATGTTTTCACTCTCCTACTATTATGACAGAGCAGGATCCCTTTTGAACTAGATAATAGGTCATCTCACTCAGTCCTAGAGGTGTCTCACTGGATAGTTACTGCATTGGCATCATAATCCTTTCTGACTCTCAGTTCTCCAGATGACAGGGAATTCTGCGGCATCATATCAATTACAATAGTGACTATCACTCTTCAGGTCAGTCGATTCATAACAACCATCTTATTCAGAAACATTCTATTGTCAAGAAATATCACCGATGTTCTTTCCTATATCAATCAGTTCTGTCACACAACTTACACACTTCTGGATTGAAACTCCTCTCTGCACCGCTAGAAAGCTCAGAGTTAAGTGCCTGCTCTAAGTCTGCTATGATTTCACATGACGCCTTCGGTCACTTAGCTATTCTCATGCAAAGCATTCCATCCTGTAAGCTTGCCATAAACTAAGACAACACAATCAGTGTTTGATATGTTCAGGCCTCTGTGCCTCCATGTTCCTAATCAACTACAAACTACCAGCCCTGTAATTCTAACACCAGAGTTCGCAACAACTCCCTACTGTCTTTACTAACATTCATACTTTTGATTTAACCCTTACTCTGTAACATTGACTGGACATCCTACCTAGGACTGAAAGGTTGTATCAGTCTGGTCTGTAATTACCAATAAAAAGTAACTTTTTGTTAATTATAACTGTGACTGTTCAAGCAGGTTGAAGGTGGACAGATGAACAAACCAGTTGCTACCCAAGTCATGCTACCAACTCTTAGAAGACACAATCTGCTCACACAATTTTAGCCCAACATATGCTCAAAAACTGGAACATGTGACAACTGGAAAGATTTGCAGAAACAGAGATAGAGGAAGACAGTGTGAAAAAATTCTTGACAGTCTTGTGTTATGGCACGGAAGGGATTCAGCACACAAATTTATCCATGATGTCAGAGATCGTAATTTCTGCAGAGGCATGATCACCTTAGTCAGCCGGCAAGGCACTGAATGATGATGATGCTCGAAGTATTTAACATATTTGCGATGTGTTCTTTAACTCTTAGAAGCTTCACTGATCCACTAAGACAAATTAAGTGTGTGCTTCTGTTGGTTGGGTGTGTACACTAATGTGTGAAACACACACAGTGACAAATATGACAGCAGACTACTTTAACATCACCAGCAATATGTTGCCATGGATACTTACTTAAAAATGTATTCTCTGATTTTTATCCCGGGAGTTTTCCACTCTTTGGGAGACCCTGGTAATCCAGGCTTTTGTTTAGCTGTTTGAAATAAAAGAATCACAAAATAGAACTTATATTCTGTTAAAGAACATAATAACAGTAGCTTCAAACATCATAACAATATTACTGATAAAACATATTGTTGTTTGTGGAATATTAACTCTAGCCAGTCTTCTCTAGGCTAGCCTCTTTCTGATTGCTCATATATTATTCAAATGCTGTGGATGGTTTTGTTCTGAAAGAACGCAAGGCCAATGTTTAAGGTTGAGATTTCAATGTTTGTCTTATGAGTTAGACAACTCCCAGGAAGGTTAACCCAGTCAGCAAATGCCCACAGAAGTTGGATGTGTCGGCCTAACAGCGCAAGAACGCAGTTCTGCTGTAAACAGGCACAATGCAATCACGTCCAAAAAAACTCTCCGGATGAATGCAGAAGAAGAGGTTAGACAACTTTTACAAAAGTGTTTGTTTAATTTTATACTTAATTACTGATATTTCAATGTTTGTCTTATGAGACAGACAACTTTTACAAAAGTGTTTGTGTAATTTTATACTTAATTATAATTTTTATATTGATTTCACAACCATGCATAATGCAATTCTTGCTGAAGTGCATTATTTATTACTACTGATTTATTTGTTTACTACTTAGACATAGCAACGGGAAACACTCCATTATGCTGATCAAAAATCATTGATTCGTGGTAAATCACTGCCATAAAAAAAAACTGCTGTTTACTGCCTATAGTACCTTACGATGCAGGACATGGGGGTCTTGAGCCTGAGGAATTAAGGCTGCCTGGCTAGTGCAGTCAATGCGAACTATGCAGGTTAGGGTTTTCTTTTTTCCCCCAACAGAAAAAAATCCACACTTTACCAAGGATTCAAACTCAGGTCTTCTGAAGGAGAACTCAGCATTCTAGCCACTCAGCCAGATAAATCACTAATATAAATATATTAAAACTGACATTACAATTAAATGCATTTTCATTAATGTCTTTTTTACCAACTACTAATGGGAACTGTGTAGAGACACTTTTAGATGGCTGCTGTGTCAGAGGACTGAACATGCAAGGGAATAGTCAATGTCTGACTAAACCTGCATGGGAATAGTCAAACTCTGACTGAACATGCATGGGAATAGTTAATGTCTGACTAAATATGCATGGGAATAGTCAATGTCTGACTAAATATGCATGGGAATAGTCAATGTCTGACTGAACATGCATGGAAATAGTTAATGTGACTAAACATGCATGGGAATAGTCAATGTCTGACTAAATATGCATGGGAATAGTCAATGTCTGACTAAATATGCATGGGAATAGTTAATGTGACAAAACATGCATGGGAATAGTCAATGTCTGACTAAACCTGCATGGGAATAGTCAATGTCTGACTGAACATGCATGGGAATAGTCAATGTCTGACTAAATATACATGGGAATAGTCAATGTCTGACTAAACATGCATGGGAATAGTCAATTTCTGACTAAATATGCATGGGAATAGTTAATGTGACTAAACATGCATGGGAATAGTCAATGTCTGACTAAACCTGCATGGGAATAGTCAATGTCTGACTGAACATGCATGGGAATAGTCAATGTCTGACTAAATATGCATGGGAATAGTTAATGTGACTAAACATGCATGGGAATAGTCAATGTCTGACTAAATGTGCATGGGAATAGTTAATGTGACTAACATGCATGGGAATAGTCAATGTCTGACTAAACCTGCATGGGAATAGTTAATGTGACTAAACATGCATGTGAATAGTCAATGTCTGACTAAATATGCATGGGAATAGTTAATGTGACAAAACATGCATGGGAATAGTCAATGTCTGACTAAACCTGCATGGGAATAGTCAATGTCTGACTGAACATGCATGGGAATAGTCAATGTCCGACTAAACATGCATGGGAATAGTCAATATCTTACTAAATATGCATGGGAATAGTCAATGTCTGACTAAATATGCATGGGAATAGTTAATGTGACTAAACATGCATGGGAATAGTCAATGTCTGACTAAACCTGCATGGGAATAGTCAATGTCTAACTGAACATGCATGGGAATAATCAATGTCTGACTACACATGCATGGGAATAGTCAATGTCTGACTAAATATGCATGGGAATAGTTAATGTGACTGAACATGCATGGGAATAGTTAATGTGACTAAACATGCATGGTAATAGTCAATGTCTGACTAAACATGCATGGTAATAGTCAATGTCTGACTAAACATGCATGGGAATAGTCAATGTCTGACTAAACATGCATGAGAATAGTAAATGTCTGACTAAACATGCATGGGAATAGTTAATGTGGCTAAACATGCATGGGAATAGTCAATGTCTGACTAAATATGCATGGGAATAGTCAATGTCTGACTAAATATGCATGGGAATAGTTAATGTCTGACTAAATATACATGGGAATAGTTAATGTCTGACTAAATATGCATGGGAATAGTTAATGTGACTAAATATACATGGGAATAGTTAATGTGACTAAATATACATGGGAATAGTTAATGTCTGACTAAATATGCATGGGAATAGTTAATGTGACTAAATATACATGGGAATAGTCAATGTCTGACTAAACATGCATGGGAATAGTCAATGTCTGACTAAACATGCATGAGAATAGTAAATGTCTGACTAAACATGCATGGGAATAGTTAATGTGACTAAACATGCATGGGAATTGTCAATGTCTGACTAAATATGCATGGGAATAGTCAATGTCTGACTAAATATGCATGGGAATAGTTAATGTCTGACTAAATATGCATGGGAATAGTTAATGTCTGACTAAATATACATGGGAATAGTTAATGTCTGACTAAATATACATGGGAATAGTTAATGTCTGACTAAATATACATGGGAATAGTCAATGTCTGACTAAATATGCATGGGAATAGTTAATGTGACTAATATGCATGGGAATAGTCAATGTCAAAGGATGTCATTTGTGAATCTAAAACTGTGTAGGTTTTCACAGGAAACAACCATAAGCTATTGTTAGCAAACTACAACTATTTAGGGAACTTGTATCACTGTATCAGTCACACAAATAAATAATTAATATGTCATCAATAAATTGCAATGTTAATTTGAAGAAAAACATTGTTTACTTCAAACCTAGGTTTAAATTTGGGCAAACATGTAAAAGTGAACAGAGAAATGGCAACACAGTTAACCGGAAACTAATATTAGACGTTATGGCAACAAATTTAATTAAATCCAATAACAGAAAAAAGAATTTCCAACTTGCACAACCTGCTTTCTCAGCCTTGGTTATAAGTGATAATATCCAAAAAATATTGATAAAACTGGATAGGCAGTGAGATACTAAATGTTGCAGAATGAATTAGTTAAGTTTTATGAATTATGACTATTAATCCAGAGTTTCAATTTTTCTTGTTTTAAGTTTATTACATGTTGTGACGTTTTAACAAATGTATACTTATCTCATTTTATAGGTTCCCGTTTCTCCTTTGATGAAGGTTTTGTTAACTTTAAAGTATGTTGTTATATAGTTTCACTGCATTTATATTGTTGCAATACTTAAGTAAATTATCTGGCATACCTAAAATCTGTCCACTTTCTGTGATGCTAGTGTCAAGGACATCTTTATTTTCTTTGTTTCTGCTCATTTCTTTAGAGGTGTTCATGTTCTGACTGACGGCTGTGTTGTGGCAATTGACCACGTCAGGACAGTGTGAGGACAGTCTGTGAGGTGATAACACTGAGCCACTGGTATTGCCAGCTTTGGTTGTCTGTGGTGATTGTGGAGGTGAAGCCACATGTGTACCAGAATCTGCAACAGTAGAAAATACTTACACATTTATACAAGTACATACAACTTCAGTATGATTAAAAATGCTATTGATCCTATGTTATATGTTTTGATACTTCTACCTAAGTATGCTGTTCTTTTGAGCTGAAGATGTGGAGAAAAAATATTAATGGGAGCTAAACTGACAACACTCTTGTAATAATACATATTGAAGTTTAATTAAATTCTACCGTTGATAATGAATCTCTCTCTCTCTCTCTCTCTCTCTCTCTCTACCTCCCACCCTCTCTCACCTTCCCATGCTCTCCCATCTTCTCTCTCATTCTTCCTTCCAACCTTCCTCCCCACACCCCATTTCTCTTCCACTCTCTCTTTGTCTCTCTCATCTCTCAATCTCATTCTTCCACCCTCCTTTATCCATCTCCATGTACCTCTCTCACTCCTTTTCTCACCTTATCTCTTTACATCCTCTATCTCTTCCCTCTTCCTCTCTCTCTCCCATATAATTTTTTAAATATTGTATTGCATTTATGCCAATAATATCCTGTTTAATCATTCTGGGATATATTGGATTATTGTATCCATTGTTATTTCATATAATGGATCCCTTCTTCTGTGTATCCACCTTATAATGGTAAAGGTGCTTGCTTATTCTAATGACCCCAAGAGCTATGCCGAGTGCGCAGTTACTGATAGGGTCTCCCATGTCAGAAGGGACAAAGAGTAGGGACCAGATGAAGTGATACACAAATCTACTGCCTTGTAGGTACACTGGGGACAGTCAAAGGCTAGGAAAAGCAAACCAGAACAAATGTTTGTCAAAGTTGAATGTTCTGAACCACAGACTAGACGAAACAGTGCAAAAATATCACATAACATGCACGTTTTTCAAATTATATTTTGCTATTTCATATGTAGGTTACATAATAATGTTTTTCAGGCAATTTTGCTATTTGTAATTTTCTATTTCATCTTCACTCATATGAGTATAAATATGTTTATAAGTACAGTTTAAGTAATTTGGTTAGCTTTACATGATAATTCAAACAGAAAGGAAAACCTGCACCAGAAAGGGCAACAAAACCCACATACTCTAGCAGTTAAGTAAAAGTGTGCCAACATGAGGTAAACAATAGAATGAATATAATAGAAACTACCTATACAATTAAGCACAACCAGACAATTGTAAACAATATCTCATATATACCAACCTGCACGATTCAATCTGTGTATGTCCTTCTCTGGGTGCTGCATGTGATTACAGTTGGTGGGATCATGATGCTGTGTCCGTGCGCTACCAGCACTCATCTGACGGTGAAAGTCCGGAATTTTTGTCTTAGCTTCACATTTGATTTGTTGTTGGTGCCCAAGAAGCTGCTGTTGCAGCCATTGCTGCTGTTGCTGCAAATGCTGCTGCTGTTGTAGCTGTTGCTGCAGTTGCAGTTGCTGCTGTTGTAGTTGCTGCTGTTGTTGTAACTGCTTTTGCTGTTTTTCCTGCTGAAGCTGCTGCTGCTGCTCCTGTAACAGCTTCTTCTGTTTCTGCTGTTGAAGCTGCTGTTGCCTTTGTAGAACATGATGTTGAAGAGACAGGCCTTGCTGGTGGGTCTGACTTGAAGTGTTTGTATTGCTTGTCATGAAAGAATGACTGATAATATCGATGCCATGGTAACTGCTGCTGGCTTGCTGCCATCGCTCAATCCTCTCAGTGATATCCATTGCTGGAGGCAAGTTGTCAGCAAGGAGGGGTGGTGATTCTCGAATCAGTTTATTTGCTGTGCCTATTTCCCATGGAGGTGAATAGACTGTGCCTAGGCTACTATGGGTGGATTCCTGTGAAAAATACAAGTACAAATAAAAAAATAGATTCAATGCCAAACAAAAAGTAGATTTGTACTTGACAAAAATGGATGGCGGAAAATGGGAAGTAGGGGTGTGTCACCGTTATGACTTAAAAGTTGTTAATATGGTAGCAGACATATTTAATTATACATAAAATTAGACGGGGTTGAGATTGAAAACTACTGTATATAAGTCCATGGCAGAAACGGGAAGTCGTTGGAGACAATTAATCATCCCATGGCACTTAAATCTGTTAAACTGTGGTTTACAAGAAATTAAAAATATTACAAAACTTAGAATATTTAACTCTAATGTTAATCAGTGATGTTGTATGGATCAGTAACGTACAGAATAATTGAAATAATTACTTATAAACTGCAAATATTGATTAATTTGTGCCTGCACAAAAACTTCTACTTTTGCAGTTTATCCCCCATTGAAGCATAGACCAACTTAACTATTTTTTGCTTTTTTCCTGCAGCTCCTTCTATAACTTTCCCATGTTATTTATTTATGTCTTTAAATCTCTTCTCTGTGTGTTTGCAGATCTCCCACTATTCCACTGGCCCTGTGGGTTTTCAAACAGGGAGTGTCTAGTTTTACTATCCTCAGGTGTTTTTTTTTATTACATGTCCTATCTGTCACCAGCGTCATTTATCTCTCTACTTGATTCACTGTAGTTTGTTTAGTTCTCTCCATGAGTGCAGAACTGATGGACTAACATAGTCTCACATCATCACCTTGGCAGAGGCCGCAGAAGAATAGTTAAACAACACAGGACTGGTGTTGTTGATTGCTATACACTGAGGGAGATACTGAGGAAGGGATCTGAGCAATTATGACCTGAATGGTTCAAACTGCAATGAGGATAATCAGACAACTAGCTAACTAAAGAACTAACTGTTAGGGGTGATCTCCCCTTGTGAAACCTATTTAGGTAGCAATGTAGACAAAGATAAGGGTAACAATTAACAATGTTAAAATAACATTATAAAAGGCAAGAAGAACTTCAATAGCAATAGGAAATTTGTGGAAGAAACCAAAAAAAAGTTACCACAAAAGTTTAGAATATTTGATTCTAATGTTAAATCAGTACTACTCTATGGATCAAATAACAAGGTTAGTTAAAGTTGGTTGCATATCCTTTACAGGACGTCACAGTCAACCCCAGCATTTTTTAACTGTTTTTGATCTCTTGGCAAGTTTATGTTCAGTAGTTTATCATTGCATTCTGAGCGACCAACACCCATACTATTTTTTAAATAAGCCACCGCAAGGCGGTCTGCTGTCAAATCGCATGCAGCTGTGTTTCGAATGTGGAATGCAGGATTACGAACAGTTCCATAACCCCTTCACCACAGAGCCGGCAAAATAATCAGGAGAACAACTATCTAACAAACTACAAACATTCATGAGCAGGTGCCTGCCAGAAGAAAGACTAAAATGGTATGACAGAATCACTCATGTGAAACTTGGGAAGAGAACTAAACAAATAAGTGAATCAAGAAGAAGGGCTAAAATGGTATGACAGAATCACTCATGTGGAACTTAGGAAGAGAACTAAACAAATAAGTGAATCAAGAAGTGAGGAAAAGATGCTGGGGAAGGGTAGAGCATATATTGAGAAAACCTGAGGATAATATAACTCGAAACTCCTTGTCTGAAATCCACAGGGCATGCAAAATACAGGAAGATCTATAAATACATGGAGGAAAGAATTTGAGACAGAAGTGATGAATAATATAGAGAGGCTAAGAATGGAGCTGCTTGAAACAGATAACATTTGGACAGCTTGAAGTAGTTGGTGGAGAGTCCGTGCTCCAATGAGGGAATGAAGACAAAAGAAGAAGAAGCGGTTTCAGCATTGACCCAGCCTTATAAAGTGGATACTGACTAGTTTCCAAGGAGCTCTCTGACCAGGCAAGGTAAATGACCACCTCACATAGTTCTGCCATGACTTAGAACAGGTAAAGGCCTTCCACCTCATACCCCAGTGGCAATACCTGCCATGAGACTACTGTTACCTTTTGTTAGATCGGTAAATGTGCTTAAATATCATTGTTTGTGTGTTCACTTGCTTTGAACTCCAGTGTAATCTGTGCACATGCTTCTAATTCTAGTGCAATGGAATGATGTTTGTTTGTGGATTAGCTTTTCCTACCAGACGATTCCACTCCACCTTCTGAATTACTTGTAATTTATGTCCCCAAGTCAAGGACGAGAAGTCAAAATTTTAGTCTACTGACCGGTGTAGGGGTTGAACCTGATACCTCAGCATCAGCACACCGGAAGTTTATGAGTAAACGATCTTATCCATTCTGCCATGCTGACCTTTATCACAAGTGTTTCTTCATTGCTACTCGTACTTGGTCAAACATTTTCACTGATGCTGTAATACTGTGGCTAGTTCGATGGTTTAATGTGACAGTGGTCAGATTTCAACCTCATATAAAAGGTCAAGATAGTCACAGTGACGGCTGTTGGAGTGTGAAGTGACGGCCTTCCCATGTTCTAGGCCATGATATATGGGGTGCGGTGTCAGCTCATTGCTTTACCTTCCCAAAACATTCTCAGCAAATTCTTCAAATTGTCAGCTACCCAATTTTTAAAAGGCTGGGTTGACTCTAGCGCCTTTCTGGTCAAGAAACATAATTCTGCCACTACTGGGGTTGAACTAGATCCGTGTCTAGGCAGGCAAAAGCACTAATCACTATGCCACTGTGGCTCTGTATCAAAGCATAACAGATTGTTTAAGTTCAAAATTTGGTTATCTTCTTCTTCTGCTGCTGAGTTTTTTCGGACATGATTGTGTTGTGCCTGTTTACAGCAGAGCTGTGTTCTTGCACCGTTAGGCCAACACATCTGACTTCTGCAGGCATTTGTTGACCGGGTTAGCCTTCCTGGAAAATTTGGTTATTATTTACAACTATTTTAAAACATAAACAGGATCATTACTGAACGAAACCAGTTATAGTATGTCCCGAAAAGAATGCCTTCATTCATGATCAATTATTTTGAAAACTGTCTGTTGCATCGTTATGAAATTTTTCCTGCCATCTTATATTTACCCCCACCCAAGGAATATGTCTTTGTTAGGTCCAAAAGCAACTTAAATCATCGAAAGCTGCGACATTTCTTTGATGTTTTGCTGAAAAACTAGTGATTTCTCGCTAACAAATTTGTGTTTACAGTAATGGACGCTCCTCCAATTCAGATGACACACAAGGCATATCCGGATTCGTATGGGAGTGGGTGCAATGAAAGAAGTAGCTTGTCTACAGGGTCGACTGCATTGCATCGGGGTTTTATCCCATATGGCTTAGTTTCTTTCCGCAGCGCGGAAAGCGTCGCACAAAGCACAAACTCCGTAGCTCCAGCGACGACCCTCCGGAGTCTCCGAAAAAATGAACTCGTGAAATGAAGGACGCGGCCCAGAATCAAACATACAACCTTCGGAGCCCAAGTCAGACGGCTTGACCACTTCACCATGGAAAATCCCGAGAGGGGTGCAATGTGTAATATTAGTAAAGACAGAGAATTTACAAAGGCATGGGGTAAATAATTTGTAAATTAACAGGAAAGTAGAAGGAATATATTTCTTACCTTATTTTTCATTTCCTTCTTGCTTCTTCAGCTGCTGGTTAATAATGTGTACACAAGTATTCATGTTAGCTTTTTATATTGAGTTCGTGAAAGATTCCAAATAGCTGTGTGTTAATATGCGTATGGAGTGACCAGAAATGATACCGCAATTTAGTCATCATGTTCCATTTGTAAGGATCTGTTCAGCTGTCTGTGTAGTTTGTTCACACGTACACATGGGTGACAGACCCGCTTTGAGTCTTCGTGAAAGATTGTCTACTCTGCTGTTTACCGTTCAGAGATGGAATATGATTACCTGTTTTGCACTATGAAAATAGTTGTCAGTGTCTCTGTAGTGGGCTTTCTTCTTAATGACCAAGATGGTGGTCCTCTTTTCATTGAAGTTTATAGATTGATTTGTATGCACGTGTGTTGTCCCCTAATTTGACAACGTGTTTGCTCTCACGTTTCTTGTTATGCCACAATATTTCAGTTTCCACCGCAATATTACTCTTCTGTTGGTATTCAATGCGTTTAGTGTGTGTGTGTGTGTTTTTTTTTTTCAATACAGTTGTTTGTCACCGCTGAGGGCTTGCGGAATTGAAAATTCATCATTGTGGAATACAAACTGTTGCCATTGACATTATGCTGATGCTGTAATGTTTAGGGCCTGCAATTCGTCTGAATAGTTGGAGCAAAATATCCCAGTAAGTGTGTACGTAGATTAAGGTCTGTGATCTGCTCAGACCTTAACCTGTGTCAGACGATTCCAGTAGGTTGATGATTGCTCTCGGTTGCATAAAATTCAATCCATCCTTTCTCCAATAGTCCTCTTCCTCTTTCAACACATGGTCCTCACATTTTTTCCAGTAACTTTTATCAATATTTAATAGCGCGGACTGGTTGACAGACAGACAGACAGATAGATAGAAAGGTAGGTAGGTAAGTGGATGGATGGATGGATGGATCCCCGCCCGGAGCTGGGCGAAGCCGGGCCGAGTCAGCCAGTTTATTTATATAATCATGTTTCATGAAAGAACCCTCATTGGAGACACCCCTGAACAATACCAATTAACTCCGCGCTGTTTGTGCCAAAACGAAAACCGCGAGACAATTTCAAAAAAAGTGCGGATGTGTCTTGCTGAAGCTGTAATACTTTTAAAATGATGGTATTAATCCCTGAGCCATAAATTATATACCGCATATAAACAAACATTGATATCTGCCGTACAATCTCCAGAACAAAATTTTTTTTGTTGGGTGGACATAATGACAAGGTTATATGCTAAATCTCATCATTTTCCCTCAGTTGGTTACTGAGATATTGAATTTTATATTGGGGCAAAAAAAAATAAACACACTATAAAATTGTTATGGATTGGAACAGACAAGACAAAAGTCATAAAATGAAGAATGTGCTTATTTCCTGGTGCAACATTTGTGTGTCAAACTTTGATATTTCATAAATCATCTGAACACCATATATATATATGCCATTGAATAAAAATGTTTGAAATATATTTAATAATTAATTGTTTGGAAAGGAGAACAAGGAGTAGCCAAAAGAAGTCAATATTGAAAAAGATTGGTTATTAAGACAGAAAAAACTGAGGACTATTAAATATTCTGGACATGTAAAAAAGACAATAAAGTCTAGAAATTATAACTATAGAAGAAAGTGTACCAGGTAGGCAGAGAAGAGATTGAAGGCCACAACACAGGTGAATTCAAGATTTGATAGATAATTTATACATGATAGCAACAGAGGCAAGACATCTCATTTATGATAGAAAGGCATTTTGAAACTCTCTCACTCACACATACACACTCACAGAGATAGAGAGAAGACTATAAAACAATCCAGCCTTGTTTTTAAGAAATAATTTTTGTTATGTTATTTTACTGTGACACAATTTTACTGCTAAACTTACCCTATATACAAGAAGATTGTCATATTCAGATGGTGGTGTGTCTTCAGCCCTCTCATTGGGTTTCAAGAATCTTGCAGCAACTGGTTTGACTGAGAGTTCTGGATGTGCACAAGATATTAAATCCTGTACTGTGGATGACTCTGAGAAACATGAAGCCCTGTTGAACTCACGCTTACGATCTACAGGGAACTTGCCCGGATAAGATCTACTGAGAGCAGAAGGGTTCTGTGCTAAAGATGAATTCAGGAAAACAGCAGCGTCCAGTCTGGGTTGGTCTAAACTAGTGATTGTATTATTTCTTAAACTGGCAGAAGTTGGTGAAGTTAGATTATGAGTTAAAACTTTAGTACCAAGTTTCAGACGATTTAGTCTTTCTTTCCAGCTCTGTTTGGATTGAAGGTGGGAAATTTCACTGGCCGTTCTCATGCTCTGACTGCGTGAAATACTGGATACGATCTTATTGTTCGATGGGTTAAATACAAATTTAGACTGTGCATCGTTGTTGCTAGAACTCTGAGCATCTGGTGAGAAAATCGTGTCTAGTTGTGGGTTTTGTGATACTTTTGTTTGTTGCTCTTTGCTAGGCTTGTCTTTTATTTTTAGGTTGACAGCTAAAGGAGCTGAGAGTCTTCTCACCTGGATGTTGATTGCCTTTCCATCTTTGTCTCTGAGCCTGACTGCATCTACAGGTTCTGCATAAAGGGGGCTGGACACTGTGGCCAGAGATGATTCCGAGGATGATTTGATTCTAGACAGATGTCCTTGAGGTTTTGCAGTGTATTTTTTGTTATTGGCAATAGATGAATGTTCACTTGATGCAGACTCAGAGACAACAACAGACATGGTTGTGGTAAAAACACATTTAGATACTGGTCTCTTCAAATGCTCAAAAGAAGCACACTTTGATGAAGAAATCTGTGGACTGACATCGGTTATTGAAGTTACCACTTCACTTTTTGGAGTAAAATCTAACGAATGAGAGGTAACAAATTTTATCTGATGGGCAGAATTGGCTGGAATTTGTATGCAATCAATGTGTTTTTCATTTGTAACCGTTTCTAGTTTTACAGTATTTGTACTGCTGGTGGAGGAAGTATCATTTGGCACAAGTTCATCCTCAAACAAATTTTCCATTCTTCTGATGCCTCTGACATGGGCAACAGGAATGGAAGTCTCATCTTCACTTGTAGATCCAGCAATCATCCGTGCTTGCTCTAAGGCTGTAAGACCAGTTGACCCCCCTGTTACAGCATCTCTATGAACAGGAACTGGGAACCGGGCTGGAGGCGATACCTTGCTGGTCTTCCTCAAAATCTTCCTCTTACCCTCTGAGCCATTCCTTTTATTATGTTTACTGCTGACTTTGGCATCTAGAATAACACGTGGATCGTGTATCATCTTAGTGTTTTTTCTGTCTGCATCTCCTTCACAGCTGGAGTTTCTCCATATATCTTCATAGTCGCTGAGTTTGTCAGACAAGTTGGACATGAAGTAGCTGTTCTCAGGAATATTTAACAGGTCCAAATTAGTGGTGAAATAAAGATTTGATCTAAACTGTGGCACTGACCCAGGATGTGTCCACGATCGCTCCTTAGTGACACCATCTAGTACAGAATTTGAATGCTTATCATGCAAACTACGGCTGTGAGAAGAATCACCATTTCTTGAATACTGTTGAACAAAGGCAGTACCAGCCTCCTTTTTTATAGGCTGGCTGCTTGGATTTGATCTATATATATCTACATTTTGAGCACCATGTGTAAACGTATTATTTTGTGATTCTGAAATAAGTGGACTAGAAGCTAAATCCCATGAATCTTGACTGACTAAACGAGTAAACTGCTGAGAATTCTGAGTGAGCTGCAAGCTTTCTAGATGTGATGTAGCAGCTGAGTGGCCAGTGAGCACGACAGTGTCTGTGAGTTCTTTACTGCTATAACTACAACTGTGAGAGAAAGCCTGGACTGTATTTGTAGCCACATTGGTACCACCTGGTGGCGGCGTTTGACTGGCTTGAGATTTGGCTGAGACTAGATTGCACTGGAGATTAAGAGAACTCTTGCTTTGAAGAGGTAAACTACCGTTTGTTTGAATGTTCACATTCTGACCTTCTGCAGAAGAGTCAGGCAAATGCTGCTGGAAATACTGTTCCATCTCTACTTGGGTCTTCATAAAGTGTGAGAAGTCTGAAGAAGACTTGGAGGCAGCTGTGTTGTGTGTGGTATTTTCACTGCTAACTGTGGCAGCATGAATAGGCCGCTGGATGTTGATTGGCTCACTACATGATTTATGCAAGATTCCAGACATAATGTGTGGGAAGGGAGACTTTCTGGACACTGATGACACCCAGAAATCTGCAGTAAAGACAGAAACAACAATATTAAATCAAACAGATAAGCAATATTCACTTCATACTGCACACAGTTATGCATACATTTAAATATTCAGATATTTGTTTACGCCCGACAGTAAAAGAACTTGGTCCTCTAGATACCAAATCCATCTGCATTTATCAATTTACATTCAGTCTACCTACATCAGCAGAACAGAGAGGCAGCTAAATAACAGAGTGGTAGAACACATACTCAATTGGTATGACAGAATAATAAATCAAGACTCTGGTAACCTGGCAAAACCTACAAACTGCCAATCTCCTACCTCATCGATTGGACAGCACATTTTGGAAACTGGTCACATGACTGATTGAAACAATACATTTCATGTGTTGTTTAACACAAAATGGTCGCATGTTAAAGCTGGCAAAGGCAATTGCCATTCATTTACAAAAACCAACTTTGTGCAGACAAATAGACATGATTGTTAGTTAAAATTTACTGTGGTAGACAATTCAAAAAAATGTGTGAATATGTATGTTGTATATTTTAGCTGGAAGTATTTATTTTACTGCTTTAGTTTATGTTGTGTGATTTCTGCAATTTGTACCTGACGAGATGCAGTGAAATATGCCAGGCTATAAATTGTCTAATCTAATGTTTGTGTCTTCATTGTTCAAATTCATTACAGGAACACATTGTTTTGAATTTATTTATATAGAAAAGACTTCAATAAAATGTTTCAAGCACCTAGATCAGCATATTCTCATCTTTTCTTTTCTAGCTCAATTAAACTCAAGTGTAATCTTTTTTTTCTTCTTCATTGATCTTGTTTCAACCCATATTGGTTAGTTTCCCCACTTCAGCAATAATTGTATATCACATAAATAAGAATCAACTGTTCAGGTGGTGTAAAAAGATTCCAACGTGTATGTAATGTAAGAAGATACCAATGTGTATGTAATGTAATAAGATACCAACATATATGTAATGTAAGAAGATTCCAATGGGTATGTAATGTAAGAAGATATTAACATGTATGTAATGTAAGAAGATACCAACATGTATGTAATGTAAGAAGATACCAATGAGTATGTAATGTAAGAAGATACCAATGTGTATGTAATGTAATAAGATACCAACGTGTATGTAATGTAAGAAGATACCAATGTGTATGTAATGTAATAAGATACCAACATATATGTAATGTAAGAAGATTCCAATGGGTATGTAATGTAAGAAGATATTAACATGTATGTAATGTAAGAAGATACCAACATGTATGTAATGTATGAAGATACCAATGAGTATGTAATGTAAGACGATACCATTGTGAATGTAATGTAAGAAGGTATGGGTACATGTATATAATTTAAGAAGATACCAACATATATGTAATGTAAGAAGAATACCAAAGTGTATGTAATTAATTTAGAATACAATAAAGAAGTATCAACAAGTTTCTATACCTTATTTCAACCTTATCACGTTGGAATAATTGTCATTCACCATGCTAATCAGACTAAAAAAAACATTAATCTCTTCTTCTTGTTGGCTGCTTGTAACCAACCTATAGCTGCAATGTTGTTTCCTACATGAACTGTGCTGTCTACTGCAGATCCTGCAGGCTTCTGTAGAGTGTGACATCTAATGTTGTTTCATCTGGCCACTGGACCAACATCCATCATGTGCCACGCCGATATGCATTAGCGGTCATGTTTCACCATCTCACATGATCACCAGAGCCTTGGATCAGCTCTGTGTTCTTGTCTCGACCATGCCACGCTGCCAAGCCATCCATATATTTACTTCTCTGACTTCCCCTTGTTCTATTCCTCTCAATCTTGGCAGTTGTCAAAAAGTTCTCTAGCTCGCTGGGCAGACCCCTCCAGACTGTATCAGACACAATACTGTGGCAGTTTCCTGCTTCCTTAAGTGCTCAATCATGTGTGTACACTGTCCCAGCCTAGAACCTTAGGTGCTCAATCACATGTGTACACTGTCCCAGCCTAGAACCTTAAGTGCTCAATCATGTGTGTACACTGTCCCAGCCTAGAACCTTAGGTGCTCAATCATGTGTGTACACTGTCCCAGCCTAGAACCTTAGGTGCTCAATCACATGTGTACACTGTCCCAGCCTAGAACCTTAGGTGCTCAATCATGTGTGTACACTGTCCAAGCCCAGAATCTTAGGTGCTCAATCATGTGTGTACACTGTCCAAGCCCAGAATCTTAGGTGCTCAATCATGTGTGTACATTGTCCCAGCCTAGAACCTTAGGTGCTCAATCACATGTGTACACTGTCCCAGCCAAGAACCTTAGGTGCTCAATCACATGTGTACACTGTCCCAGCCTAGAACCTTAGGTGCTCAATCATGTGTGTACACTGTCCCAGCCTAGAACCTTAGGTGCTCAATCATGTGTGTACACTGTCCCAGCCTAGAACCTTAGGTGCTCAATCACATGTGTACACTGTCCCAGCCTAGAACCTTAGGTGCTCAATCACATGTGTACACTGTCCCAGCCTAGAACCTTAGGTGCTCAATCATGTGTGTACACTGTCCCAGCCTAGAACCTTAGGTGCTCAATCATGTGTGTACACTGTCCCAGCCTAGAACCTTAGGTGCTCAATCATGTGTGTACACTGTCCCAGCCTAGAACCTTAGGTGCTCAATCACATGTGTACACTGTCCCAGCCTAGAACCTTAGGTGCTCAATCACATGTGTACACTGTCCCAGCCTAGAACCTTAGGTGCTCAATCACATGTGTACACTGTCCCAGCCTAGAACCTTAGGTGCTCAATCACATGTGTACACTGTCCCAGCCTAGAACCTTAGGTGCTCAATCACATGTGTACACTGTCCCAGCCTAGAACCTTAGGTGCTCAATCACGTGTGTACACTGTCCCAGCCTAGAACCTTAGGTGCTCAATCACGTGTGTACACTGTCCCAGCCTAGAACCTTAGGTGCTCAATCATGTGTGTACACTGTCCCAGCCTAGAACCTTAGGTGCTCAATCATGTGTGTACACTGTCCCAGCCTAGAACCTTAGGTGCTCAATCATGTGTGTACACTGTCCCAGCCTAGAACCTTAGGTGCTCAGTCATGTGTGTACACTGTCCCAGCCTAGAACCTTAGGTGCTCAATCATGTGTGTACACTGTCCCAGCCTAGAACCTTAGGTGCTCAATCATGTGTGTACACTGTCCCAGCCTAGAACCTTAGGTGCTCAATCATGTGTGTACACTGTCCCAGCCTAGAACCTTAGGTGCTCAATCATGTGTGTACACTGTCCAAGCCCAGAATCTTAGGTGCTCAATCATGTGTGTACATTGTCCCAGCCTAGAACCTTAGGTGCTCAATCACATGTGTACACTGTCCCAGCCAAGAACCTTAGGTGCTCAATCACATGTGTACACTGTCCCAGCCTAGAACCTTAGGTGCTCAATCATGTGTGTACACTGTCCCAGCCTAGAACCTTAGGTGCTCAATCATGTGTGTACACTGTCCCAGCCTAGAACCTTAGGTGCTCAATCATGTGTGTACACTGTCCCAGCCTAGAACCATAAGAGCTCAATCATGTGTGTACACTGTCCCAGCCTAGAACCTTAGGTGCTCAGTCATGTGTGTACACTGTCCCAGCCTAGAACCTTAGGTGCTCAATCATGTGTGTACACTGTCCCAGCCTAGAACCTTAGGTGCTCAGTCATGTGTGTACACTGTCCCAGCCTAGAACCTTAGGTGCTCAGTCATGTGTGTACACTGTCCCAGCCTAGAACCTTAGGTGCTCAATCATGTGTGTACACTGTCCCAGCCTAGAACCTTAGGTGCTCAATCATGTGTACACTGTCCCAGCCTAGAACCTTAAGTGCTCAATCATGTGTGTACACTGTCCCAGCCTAGAACCTTAGGTGCTCAATCATGTGTGTACACTGTCCCAGCCTAGAACCTTAGGTGCTCAATCATGTGTGTACACTGTCCCAGCCTAGAACCTTAGGTGCTCAATCACATGTGTACACTGTCCCAGCCTAGAATCTTAGGTGCTCAATCATGTGTGTACACTGTCCAAGCCCAGAATCTTAGGTGCTCAATCATGTGTGTACACTGTCCAAGCCCAGAATCTTAGGTGCTCAATCACATGTGTACATTGTCCCAGCCTAGAACCTTAGGTGCTCAATCACATGTGTACACTGTCCCAGCCAAGAACCTTAGGTGCTCAATCATGTGTGTACACTGTCCCAGCCTAGAACCTTAGGTGCTCAATCATGTGTGTACACTGTCCCAGCCTAGAACCTTAGGTGCTCAATCACATGTGTACACTGTCCCAGCCTAGAACCTTAGGTGCTCAATCATGTGTGTACACTGTCCCAGCCTAGAACCTTAGGTGCTCAATCATGTGTGTACACTGTCCCAGCCTAGAACCTTAGGTGCTCAATCATGTGTGTACACTGTCCCAGCCTAGAACCTTAGGTGCTCAATCACATGTGTACACTGTCCCAGCCTAGAACCTTAGGTGCTCAATCACATGTGTACACTGTCCCAGCCTAGAACCTTAGGTGCTCAATCACATGTGTACACTGTCCCAGCCTAGAACCTTAGGTGCTCAATCACATGTGTACACTGTCCCAGCCTAGAACCTTAGGTGCTCAATCACATGTGTACACTGTCCCAGCCTAGAACCTTAGGTGCTCAATCACATGTGTACACTGTCCCAGCCTAGAACCTTAGGTGCTCAATCACGTGTGTACACTGTCCCAGCCTAGAACCTTAGGTGCTCAATCATGTGTGTACACTGTCCCAGCCTAGAACCTTAGGTGCTCAATCACATGTGTACACTGTCCCAGCCTAGAACCTTAGGTGCTCAATCATGTGTGTACACTGTCCCAGCCTAGAACCATAAGAGCTCAATCATGTGTGTACACTGTCCCAGCCTAGAACCTTAGGTGCTCAGTCATGTGTGTACACTGTCCCAGCCTAGAACCTTAGGTGCTCAATCATGTGTGTACACTGTCCCAGCCTAGAACCTTAGGTGCTCAATCACATGTGTACACTGTCCCAGCCTAGAACCTTAGGTGCTCAATCACGTGTGTACACTGTCCAAGCCCAGAATCTTAGGTGCTAAATCATGTGTGTACACTGTCCAAGCCCAGAATCTTAGGTGCTCAATCATGTGTGTACATTGTCCCAGCCTAGAACCTTAGGTGCTCAATCACATGTGTACACTGTCCCAGCCAAGAACCTTAGGTGCTCAATCACATGTGTACACTGTCCCAGCCTAGAACCTTAGGTGCTCAATCATGTGTGTACACTGTCCCAGCCTAGAACCTTAGGTGCTCAATCATGTGTGTACACTGTCCCAGCCTAGAACCTTAGGTGCTCAATCATGTGTGTACACTGTCCCAGCCTAGAACCATAAGAGCTCAATCATGTGTGTACACTGTCCCAGCCTAGAACCTTAGGTGCTCAGTCATGTGTGTACACTGTCCCAGCCTAGAACCTTAGGTGCTCAATCATGTGTGTACACTGTCCCAGCCTAGAACCTTAGGTGCTCAGTCATGTGTGTACACTGTCCCAGCCTAGAACCTTAGGTGCTCAGTCATGTGTGTACACTGTCCCAGCCTAGAACCTTAGGTGCTCAATCATGTGTGTACACTGTCCCAGCCTAGAACCATAAGAGCTCAATCATGTGTGTACACTGTCCCAGCCTAGAACCTTAGGTGCTCAGTCATGTGTGTACACTGTCCCAGCCTAGAACCTTAGGTGCTCAGTCATGTGTGTACACTGTCCCAGCCTAGAACCTTAGGTGCTCAATCATGTGTGTACACTGTCCCAGCCTAGAACCATAAGTGCTCAATCACGTGTGTACACTTTCCCTGAAAAAATTCACTCGTGAACTGAAGGACGTGGCCCGGAATCGAACCCACAACCTTCGGAGCCCGAGTCAGGTGGCTTGACTACTCGCCACGGAGACTCCCGCAAGAAGATACCACTGTGCATGTAATTATGTTAGCAGATAACAAAGAAGTAACAACCAGATTATTTACTTGAGTTATACCAGGTTAGAATAAGTGTCAACATACTCATCAGAAACAAATAAATGTTAACAAACATTATGCCACTATGTTATTCAAATGATATTCAAATGTTAAGTTTTGATGTTACTTTTACTTAATCACATTAATAAATGCCAAATCTACATTTAAAAAATAAAATAAGAGACAAAATTATGTTTCTTTACCATAAATTAAACACCTGCGAAAAAGAAATACAGAGAATAAATAATCTTTGCAATGTAACAGTGTAATATAAGAATATATTAGATAACATTCAATGCACATAACTGGAAATCCATAATTAATCATGTGTTGGATATCGTAACTGACTGTGTGCTACCAAGGCCCAGAAGGAAAGCATAGGATAGTAGTAACAGTTGTGTATAGCATAAGAAGTGACTAAAGAGGGTTAATGTGAGACTGGCTACCTCAGCTTGAAGAAAACTTTAGATGCAAACTCCAGCCAACCATGAACAAGTCTACACAGGGTTTCACATGAGTTGGTTGAATGCCTGTATTGCACTGGGAAATGAAATGAAGGAGATGAAGATATCTCAAAAAAGGTGGCTTTCAACTAGACAGATGAAGGAAATTGAGGTAAAGTGAAAGAATAGATTCTACAGCCAGTTTTGCATTAATAATAGACCAAAACAATAGCAAACAATAATAACACTGATCCAGAATGTTCTGACTGAATATTTAAAAAGCCTGGCAAATGGATGGATGCCACTTACTGTTAAAAATAAAGTCACAAAATTAGATGAGTCATTCAAGATAGAATAGACTTCTTTCTTTTTTAACCATTTGCAAATATTATATAGCCACAAACAGAATGACTTAACTGTGGCTAGGATCTATGCTAACAAGCTGATACAGAAGTTCCACACAACATTGTAAATCTGAAACTTCAATATTTAGGCTGTATAGTACAAACCTAATCATATATCACAACAGCAAATATAAACATTTGGTATTGTCTTTAGAAGATGTCTGTCTCCAAAAGCAGAAGAGTGGCAATGATTAAATCTGACATCTCATAGTATTAGCAATGAATGATAGCAAAATGAAAAAAATAAAACCAGCGAAATCTCACATATGATTAATCATTATGACACAAACAAAACTACCTGTGAAGGAAAGATTTTGCAAGTTACCACAGGGAACATATTCTTATATTTTTAAACTAAAATAAGCTGGAAAAAAGGAAGGGGTAGACACTTATAACATTGATAAAACAGACACGCACAGATCTATCAATGCAGACATGCATGGAATTACAGAGAGAAACATAAGGCAAATAGGCAACTGAATGATCAGGAAGCCTGAATACTAGCCCAGGGACAGAAATACTTGATGACGATACAAATAAACATATTCAGCAAACGGCGGAGTAATGTTTGTGTAAAATAAAAGTAACAAAATGGAGGTCAGCATGACCTAATGGATAAAAGCACCCTTTCTTGAACTTCTGGTGTGCTGATGCCGAAGTACTGGATTCAACTCCTACACCGGTCAGTTGGACTAAAATGTTGACTTCTCGTCCTCGACTTGGGAGCGTAAATTACAAATACTTCTGAAGTTAGAGTGGGTACGCTTGATGGTGAGGGACATTAGTAATAGGAAAAACTAATCCACACTCAAAAATTAGTCCAGTGCGCTAGATGTAGTAGCACATGTACGGACTATGCTTGAGTTCAAAGCAAGCAAGTGCACAAATAATTAATTAAGCAAATAGAGGAATAATATTTCCAAGTGCATATATAAATCTAATTGTGTGAGATCTCTAAATTGTGATCACCTTGTCCCAGCATATCCAAGGAGGCTAACTCTCTTGTAGACTTAGCTTGCTGGATAGCAGACGGCAGCCGTAAATGGTATGGAATTTCATCGCTGTAACAAAACAGTTTCATTAACTTTAAATGTAAGTACCCAATAGCACGTGTTTATAAAAGCTGCAGAATTTACAAAGTTTGTTGAATTGTGGATGAAATGAAAGAGAATAATATTGTATCACTGAAATTCTTTAAGGTAATTCATCAGTGTAAACATATCAAGTTAGGATCATACTTTGTCGATATGATACAATGCAGTAGGTATTTTCCAAACGCAACCACATTAGAGCACGTGAGGAGGTATGGGCAAATGTACTTGTCCCTAGACATCATGACACCTCCAATGCAGGTGTTATCACTCTCAGTGGCCTAACAGTCCAGCTACATATGTATGTACGAGTTGTAGAATCAGTGCGATGGTGAGAGTAGTGGGTGACAGTCTGAAGACTCGAATTTGCACATCACTAACAGTCGTACTATGATGTCTGCCGGCAATAAAGGCGTTGCCGTCCATCTCATATAGTCTGTTAAGGGGATTTTGTCAGTAGCCAAACATAATGAACATAAGCGCAGGACCCCGCATCGTGACAGACAACAACACCAGTCTCTAGACTGATTGACCTGATGAATGAATATCAGATGTGACACAATACAGTTGAGCACTCTTCTGTTCTAGGGATTGCTTCCCTTGTTCTTAGGGGTAAAAGTCTTCATGTGAGGATCCCAGTTACAACATTCAGACACCATCCTGGAGCAGATCTAGGGAGAATTAATGTAGAAAACCGGGGAATAGACTGTCGCGCTGGGGTTTTAACATGCTGGTATGGGAGCCGGTCATTCAGAAAACAATGGCAAACTACTGAATGTAAAATTTGCCATCAACAGCAGTAAAATGCTGGAATATCAACCATAATGTGCACTGTGATGAAACCTGGAGAGAAACCAAAGCTTTCACACTTGGAGCCAGCAGGGGAGCTACAGATTTTCCCTGTGATGGTAGTAAGCAACCAGCATCAAGTCTTACACTGATCCCTTGAAGAGCTCATGAGCATTATTTGTTTCTTTGTTTGTTTATTTGTTGGCACTCACTCGCTTTGAACTCACATGTAGTTTATACACGAGCTACTAATTCTAGTGCACTGGATTGATTTTTACATGTGGATTAGCTTTCCCTATTACCAGTGTCACTTGCCATCAGGTGAATCCACTCCAACTTCAGGGGTAATTGTAATTTACATTCCCAAGTCAAGGATGAAAAGTCAACATTTTAGTCCAACTGACCAGTGTAGGGGTTGAACCCCCTACCTCGGCATCAGCACACCGGAAGTATAAGAATGAATGCTCTTATCCATTTGGCCATGCTTACCTCAATGGGCATTTTTGAAATGAGTGTGTTGCTTGTCTGTCAGGGTGGAAGGGAGATATAACCAGTCTCCAATTATACAAGAGTGAACAACTTAAATCTAAATCATTGATGGGTTCTTCATCAACAGCAATAATAATATGAACAGAAGAGCTGTTACAGTCACATTTACTGACCTATCTTGATTAACTATTTTAATAATCAACATTATTACCATCATCATGTGGTCTGACAACAGGCACAAGCATTCTTGCATTTTCACAGTCCTTGGTCTCTGGTGTTGAATCAATTCTATAGATAATATTCCTCCATGCCACTGTCACAGTCCTTGGTCCCTGGTGTTGAATCAATTCTATAGATAATATTCCTCCATGCCACCCTCACAGTCCTTGGTCCCTGGTGTTGAATCAATTCTATAGATAATATTCCTCCATGCCACTGTCACAGTCCTTGGTCTCTAGTGTTGAATCAATTCTACAGATAATATTCCTCCACACCACTATCAGTCCTTGATCTCTAGTGTTGAATCAATTCTATAGATAATATTCCTCCAAGCCAGCATCACAGTCCTTGGTCTCTAGTGTTGAATTAATTCTATAGATAATATTCCTCCAAGCCACCATCACAGTCCTTGATCTCTAGTGTTGAATTAATTCTATAGATAATATTCCTCCAAGCCACCATCACAGTCCTTGGTCTCTAATGTAGATCAATTCTATTGATGTAATTCCTCCATGCCACCATCGCAGTTTATTCAGCATCATTTCTTTTGGTCTGCCTGTGTCTCTTCTACCCCTGATCTTTCCAGTCATCCTATTTTCCTGTCTCTCTCTTCTTATTACATTCAACAACAATACGATAAAATGAACAGAAAAGCTGTGACAATCAAGTTTACTTACTCCTCTTGATAATTATTTTAATTGTATTCATATAACCTTCAATTTATACCTGCTTTAATCTGTCTGTCTGGTCTGTCTGGTCTGGTCTGGTCTGGTCCTGTGTGTGTGTGTGTGGTGTGTGTGTGTGTGTGTGTGTGTCTGTCTGTCTGTCTGTCTGTCTGTCTCTCTCTCTCTCTCTCTCTCTCTCTCTCTCTCTCTCTCTCTCTCTCTCTCTCTCTCTCTTTCTCTCTGTGAGTGTATGTGAGTGAGTGTGAGACTGTGATAGAGTGTGAGTGGAGTGTGTGTGTGTCTGTGCTTGTGCAGCAAATCAGCAAGCACAAGGAAAAGGAGGTGAAGGAAAAGAAACAGAAGCAGAAACAAGAAGCAGAATGAGGAGAAGCAGTAAAGAATGTGATGGAGAAAAAGAGAGTGCAAAGGTATTATGCTTATCTGTGTGCAGGACTGTAACACTTGATAGTACTGTTTTATTCAAGTTATAAAGTTCATGACATGAATCTTTCATCTGATCATGAAAACATCTTAGCTAGACTCACATGTTTTCCACATAGTAGGCTATCAGTGCTGGGATGGAGTGGAAGAAATGTGCCGAGCCTTGAAGTCGGAACCCATAGTTGGTGCCTTCTATAAGATAGTGGTCAACTGTAGAGTGGTCAGACAAATGTGACTGGACACTCAGGGCTAGAGAGTTGGGTTGACTTGATTTCCTGACGATGAATACCTGTTGAATATATGTTAGAATACATTAGTTTTACTCTACAATTGTTAAAACGAGATTGAATCTGAATTAATGAAGGCAATATAATTACATTATTATTATTTTTCAAACAATAAACTGAATGCATGATATTGATTGTTTTCTTGACATTTAAACAAACTAAATATGTTGACATCTGTAGCTTGGAGGTTAGTGAATGTAATTTCACTACTCCCTGTCAAAACATGCTGAGGATTTGAAAACAGCCACAGATAATTCAGTAGCAAATCACTTTGCATTGATTTTGATGGTATGAGCATCAGTCGTTCAGATAGCCACAGCAAACTACTCAACTGAAAATTGGCTTTGTAAACCACAAACAGCCAATAAATGCTGGGGTTAATTGCACCATCCTGTAAAGGAATGCACCTGACTTAAATAAATTACAACAAAAGAATATTCTCAGTGGAAAGAAGATGTTGATTTAGACTTTGTAGCCCAATCCTCCAGCACCAAAAGCTACAGAAACAGTTATTCACCTTAGGACCAATCACAGTAAATCTTTATTTTCTTATGATTTTCATCTCCTTGGGAATTGGGTTCAAATCTGTTGATAATGAAACATTAAATGCCTGGGGAGGAAAGATCACCAACCCAGGTCTGAACCCAACCTGTCTGTGTGCTTGTTTACTTTGAGTTGTATAAGGTTAGAATAATTGTCAACATACTCATCAGAAACAAACAAATATTAACAAACATCATGCCACTATGTTACAGACTTGGATATTCAAATGTTAAGTTCTGATCCTTAATCATGCAAATCATAAATGCAAAATCTAAACTTTAAAAAAAAAGAGACAAAATTATGTTTTTTTAACCATAAATTAAATACTTGGGAAACAGAAATACAGAGTACATACAGAGTATATGTGCAGATGGTACTTTGGTGCCTGGTTGGGAGAGAAGCATCTACACCAACGGCATTCTGATAGATGCAAACCCTTTTCTGTGGTCAGGTGACTTATTCACACAAATGGACTTAATTGTTAAAACTCACAGTATTCCAATGGAATTTTAAAAAGATGTCAATTGTAATGAGAAAAAGATTGTTGAAGTGCTACATAGAACCTGTACTTTTGTACGAATGTGAAATGTGGACAATGAGCAGATAAGCAGAAAAATATATAATGGCAGTGGAAGTGTGGTTTCTAAGGAAAATGCAAAAAATACCATGGACAGACAAAAAGCCAATGAGGAAGTACTAAACAAAAACAATGAAAATCCATAAACTGATTAGAGAAATTAGATGTACAAAATCAAGACTTGGGGGTGGGGGTGTGTTTGGTTTGATATGTTATGAGAGGAAATAAACTGAAGAACTTGGTGACAACTGGCAAGATTGAGGGGAAAAGAAGGAGGAGGCAGAGAGGTAAATATCTAGATGGATTGACCATGTGGCATAATCGAGTCAAAAACACAGAACTGATCCACAACGATGGTGATTGTGTGAGATGGTGATTGTGTGAGGTGGTGATTGTGTGAGATGGTGATTGTGTGAGGTGGTGATTGTGTGAGGTGGTGATTGTGTGAGGTGGTGATTGTGTGAGATGGTGATTGTGTGAGATGGTGATTGTGTGAGATGGTGAAACATGACCGCTCATGCTTATCAGCATGGCAAATGATGATGATGATTCCAGAGGATTTACAAACAATAACAACAAGAAAACGACAACCCAAGTTCTTTAACGGAGACGGCTACTCATGTGGAATTAGAAATCATAGTTCAGACAACAGACTTCAAGCTTCAAGAGCTTTTCCAAATGTATAGAATTTTCAGTTTGGAAAAATACAGTTAGCTGGAGATTTGAAACATTATCTCCTTCAAAGTACTCTACTTTGTGTACTCTATACACAGACGATTGTTGTTTCAGACCTTCTGGTGAGTAACTGAATTTTTAGTGGCCAAAATCCCTGATACTTTTTGAACAAATCTCATATGCAAGCTGTAGAGACCTACAAGGTCAAACCTCTCTGAGTGTGCTGAGCGGTGTCAGATGCTACACAACTGCCTCTCTTGAGTAGATGTTGTGCTTTATCATGAATCTGCAGATATAGCGAGGCCGACGCCCTGAACACAGAGATTACTGCAAGATTTTATTTCTGATAAAAGTATGCAGAATTAGAAACTGGATGAAAGTTAAATTCACTCAAAAGATAAAACTACTAATGAGCTTTGTACCTTTAAAAAATAAAACTTTCTAAAAACCACTGGCCTTGACCATTTCCTGATGCCAGCCTGTGATTTTATTCTAGCTGTTAATTAGTGTGTTCAAAATGTATTTTTATGAAAACATCAATTCTGCCAATTTGAAGATGACATTTTGATGATGTGATGTAAATGAGTAGTTGCAATGATTGTTGAGAGGCTGTGTTCATGACTAGGTTTGAAAGAAGATTTCAGACTTTACTTCCCAGCCCAGGACTGTCTAGCATCATTTATCTTGTTTTAAAACAGCTCATGGGGCTGAATGTAATCCAGGCTGTTTCCATCGAACGTTTTCTTACATTATTCAATACAACAGACTTGCCAGGACAATGAAAATATTGGTGAATTCCTATTTTTAGTTAAAGTTAGTTGCATATTGTTTACTGGACATCGCAGTCAGCCCCAGCATTTTTTTACTGTGATTTCTTGGCAAGCTTACGTTTAGTAGTTTGTCGCTGCTTTCTGAATGACCGACACTCATACCATTGTATGAAAATAAGAACAAGACGGTATGCTTCCAAACTGTCCACAACTGTGTTTCGAACACAGTATGCAGGATTACAAAATGCGTCTGTAACCCCTTTGCCACAGATTATTCCTTGTAGCTGTTGCTTGCATGAACATTAGGGTCTGAAATAGCTGGCTGGTTGGTTGACTGAACAGTTTGTTAGTTATATATCCTCTAGAAGACAGATTTGCAGGTCAGCATGGTCGAATGGATAAGAACACGTGTTCTTAAACATCCAGTGTGCTGATGCCGAAGTTAGCGGTTGTTAGCGAAGTTAGACAGCTGGGGATAAAATGTTGACCTGTCTTCCTTGACTTGGGGACGTAAATTACAAGTACCTCTGAAGTCGGGGTTGGGTTCATCTGATGGCGAGGGACACTGTTAATAGGAAAAAGCTAATCCACACGCAAAATTCAGTCCATCACTAATATAAATAGTGTGTATGGACTACGCTTGAGTTAAAAGCGAGTGAGCAACAACAAAAAACTGACAGATTTAATTAATACATTCCAGTACGCTGGCTTCAGGTTGGCTCAGCACGGATAAGGGCTCACATCTATTTAAGTGAGGTCGGTGTAGAGGATTTCCCCCTGACCTGGTACCAAAGTGAGGTCGGTGTAAAGGATTTCCTCCTGACCTGGTACCAAAGTGCCATCTCCACACAGACTGTTAGAGAGCTCTCCTTCCCCTCTCCAAGCCCAGAAGCCAGTGAGGTGTTCAAGACCAGTAGAAGAACTCCACATCTGTGGAGAAGCATTTCAGGATTTTTTCCCCGTTCACTCACTTTGAATTTGAGCGTAGTCCAAGCTGGACTGGTTTTTGCATGTGGGCAAGCTTTCCCTATTATTAGTATCCCTCTCCATCAGGTGAACCCACTGTGATTTATGGATATCATCAGTTCATGATTCAACAAACATATACATACTTGCTAGGATTACCCCTTGGTAATCACATATACATACTTGCTAGGATTACCCCAAGATTGATCATGTTTCCTCCGTGGTTTTATTTTTGTTTGCACTTGCTCACTTTGAACTCAGGTGTTGTCCATACATGTGCTACCACTTCTATTGCACTGGACTGATTTTTGCGTGTGGATTAGCTTTCCCTATTACCAGTGTCCCTCGTAAAAAGACGAACCCACTTCGACTTCAGAGGTATTTGTAATTTATCTCCCCAAGTCAAGGAAAAGAAGTCAACATTTTATTCCTGTTGACTGTTGTAGGAGTTGAACCCATTAGCTCTGCATCAGCACACTGGATGTTTAATAATAAATTATGTTATTCATTTGGCCATGCTGAACTTCCTCTGTGGGTTTTAGTATTGTCATTTGTTATCAGACACCAACCCAATGTTAAGGGAACATTCTGAGAGGATCAAGATAATCAAATTATGTGACAGAAGGCATTACAATAACAACTGGGATAGAGTGCAGTAACAATTGGGATAGCATGGGTTAATGTAACAATTGAATGTGGCAAAAGTGTTTAAGAGAAGTACACAGTGCAGAGTCTGTTGCTTAAGGGCAGTGAATAGAGTTTCACAATCCCAATATATCAGGATCAAAGTCAGCTATAAGCAGTTTGTGAACAGAGGTTGTGTTGATTTTCACATTGATATAAACACTAGAAATTCAGAAAGCACTGGTAACCTACTTAAATAAAATTACATAGAACATCCCAAACAGACAATCAATGCTTTGGTTGATTGCAATGTCCTGTAATAGACATGCAGCTAAACAAAAAATATGGTGTCAGGAGTAGCCACCAAGCTTTGTTGCTGGAGTCAAGATTATTCAAACAAATGAACATCTATATCTGCTTACCCCAGTCTCCCTGTCCTTGAGAATGTGGACTGCTCCTGCCCTGCTCATGGTAGCCAATAGCCAAATAGAGTTGGTCTTGATTAACCTTTCCACTGTGCTGATGGGTCGAGGTTCATCCATGCTAGAAGAGTCCTCCAATCGTACTGTTACAGGGGAGGCACACTGGAAATAACAAAGGTACTCATATTTTTGTTGTAGTCATGATAGTGTTTCTGTACATTGAGTTGAGTTAAGAACCAACATTACTGCACTCAGGACATTCCCATACGTGCTCCGTCCTGTCGTTCAACAGCCAGCGAAGAGCCACACTACTAATTGTTCCCACCGCTATCTGATTAAAAGTTCTCCTGGTCTTCCCTCTCAGTTTTCTGTACATTAAAACCAACAACAAAGATAATGTTTACGGACAAAACTACATAACCAAATATTACAATCAACAATGAAGAAATTGAAAATATTACAAAGTTTGAATACTTTGTCCCCATAATTAACAACATTTAACAACAATTGGGTCTGTTTAAAGATATCAAAAGGATAATGGCATTAACAATACAGAAGTTGAACAGTATTAAAGAGCCTAAGACACAATGCTAGCACACAAATAAAAGTAACATTTTTTAGAACATGCATACTTCCAAAAGTAAAGTATTCCAAAAGTAAAGAAAGTTGGCCGTAAGACATGGATGACTGAAGAAATTTTACAACTAATGGAAACAAGAAGACAGAACAGAAATAATCCTGCCAAATATGAAGAAATTCACAGAAAAGTCAGAACCTTATGTAAGGAGGCTAAAGAAACATGGCTTGAGAAAAATTGCAGAGAAATTGAAAAACAACACAACAGTAAAAATGCGAAACTAATGCACAAAAGAATTCAGGAGATTACTAATCAAAGAACACGTACATCAGCAGGCTGCCTAAAGACAAAAGATGGAAGAGTCATAATAGAAAAAGATCAGATTTTACATGTATGGTCAGATTACGTGAAAAACCTTTATGACGATAGCAGAGACGAACAATATATTGTTCAAAATAACAATGAAGGGCCAGCAATTTTGAAGATGGAGGTTCAGAATGCTCTTAATCATATGAAATCTGGCAAAACCCCCGGTCCAGACAGCGTCACAACAGAAATGATTAATGCTTTAGAAGAATATGGAATAGATAAAGTTACCAGTCTGCTTAATACAATATATGATACTGGAAACATACCTCATGAGTTATGTAATTCTGTATTTATTGCAATCCCAAAGAAATCAGGAGCCTTGGAATGTGGTCAACATCGAACAATTAGTATAATGAGTCACATCACGAAGATTTTGCTAAGAATTATCATGCAAAGAGTTAGGAGGAAAATACAACCTGAAATAGGAGAAGAACAATGTGGGTTTGTAGTAGGCAAGGGTACAGTAAATGCTGTGTATATACTGAGAACCGTAATCGAACGTTCTATAGAAGTAAACAAAGATCTACACCTTTGCTTCATTGACTACACAAAGGCTTTTGATAAAGTGAGACATGTCAACATGATAAGGATGCTTGAAGATCTACAAATTGATGGGAAAGACCTTAGACTTGTAAAAAACATATATTGGAAACAACAAGCTGCCATAAGAGTTGATAATGAAGTAAGCCAATATCAGCCTATTAAGAGAGGTGTGAGACAGGGATGTGTAATGTCTCCAGATCTGTTTTCCCTGTACAGTGAAAATATTTTCAGAAATATTGAAAATATGGAAGGAATCAACATTGGGGGACGATGCATCAATAACATTAGATATGCAGATGATACAGTCTTGATTGCAGACAATGAACAGGACCTGCAAAATTTAGTAGATGCGGTTGTTACACATAGTGAACAACAAGGGTTAGAATTAAATTGTAAAAAGACACAGATTATGGTCGTCACTAAGAAGAACGAAATACCACAGTGTAATATACAAGTAAATGGGAATACTCTTCAACAAGTGAATAGGTACAATTACCTCGGAACAGTAATAACATCTGATGGGAGATGCCTTGAAGAGATTAGAACAAGAATCGCCATGGCAAAAGTAGCCTTTAGCAAGATGAAAAACATACTGACCAATAAAAAGATGTCAATTGAAACGAGAAAAAGAGTGTTGAGATGCTACATAGAACCTGTACTTTTATATGGATGTGAAGCTTGGACAATGAGCAGCCAGGCTGAAAAATATCTGATGGCTGTAGAAATGTGGTTTCTGAGGAAAATGCAAAGAATACCATGGACAGCCAGAAAGACCAATGAACAAGTCCTTCAAGAAACAAATGAAGAGCGTAAACTGATCAGAGACATTAGACGTAGACAGTCACAATTTTTTGGGCATGTTATGAGAAGAAATGATTTGGAGAACTTGGTGACAACTGGTAAGATCGAGGGGAACAGACCAAGGGGAAGACCTAGAAACAAGTATCTGGATGGCTTGGCCTTGTGGCATGGTCGAGACAAAAACACGGAACTGATCCACGACTCTGTTGATCGAGTGAGATGGCAGAACATGACCGCCCACGCTTACCGGCATGGCACATGATGGATGGATACTTCCAGTGGCAAAATATGGTCACTGAAGAAGTCAACTGAGGAAACAGAACTTGAATTTAAGAGAACAATTCTTATATGGATCGAGTAGAAGAAAGATAATGACATTTTACAAGATCTGAACATAACAGAAAAATGTGTTACAAACAACATCATGTTTCACAAACTGAAATACTCTGGCTTTATGAAACATCACAGTGCTTTAGAGTGGTCAGTAATGGAAAGCATGGTTCCTTGAAGATGGACAGGGGTAATCAACTTGATAGTAGACACATGACATTAAAGCAGAGGGCTGAGTCATCTCAAGGTATGGTGTCCGCCTCAAGTGCTGGAGGTCCCGGGTTCAAGCCCCAGTGAGGACGATGTTGTTTTCACATGGACTTTTAGTAATAAAATTTCCCATGGTCTCTGGATAGTGAGATCGGACGCCGTGTGTATTGTTGCACATGTAAAAACTCCCTTGACATCTGGAAATTGAAAAAGAGTAGCCTAACGGCGCTGCCCGGGCAAAATTTTGAGTTAAAGATCTACCCAAAGTATTTCAGGATCCTCGCTGGTGCTACGGAGTTCGTGCACTGAGCTGAGTTTTTCTGAACTCAGGCTTGAGTTAGGAGTTATGGGTTACACCCGTGTGCTGTGATGTTGATCCGTCGACTAGACTAAACTAAACAGGACATTAAAGATCCCTTGGATATGAAAATGAATTAGACAAGAGGAACTGGCAGAGAATCCAGAATCTTTATGGCAGGTTTTGATGAGAGCGATATTCTGCAAGATCTTGCTATATGATGAGGAGCAACTGACCAACAACAAACCACCCAATGAAATGACACATAACAAACCTGGCCATGTTGTGAACCAAAATGATGAGGATCAAACACCAGCGGTGATGGTCCAAATCTGCATCGCCCACCATGACCACTGTCCACTGAGTCAGAGTCATTGTGGTCATTATCACTTAAACTCACCAAACTGTGGCTGCTGCTTCTGAGGATCAGATGACATAATTCCACATAATATTATATTATTCCAAATAATATCACCAGTTTATTTGAAGTTTCTACTTATAGTCTTAAATAAGTTTTCATATTACTCAGACATCTAAATAACATCACTCGTTTATGTAAAGTTTGTTTCCACACAAATTTAAACAAGTCTCCATTTTATTCAAACATCCAAATAATATCATTAGTTAATCTGAAGTTTGTTTCCAAATGATAAACAAGTTCCCATTTTACTAGAGCATCCACATAATATCACTAATTTTACCAAAGTGTCTTTTCATACACTATTAAACAAGCTTTCACGTAGCTCTAACATCATTAGCCATATGTGTATAGGAAATGTTTTGACCTATTCTATTATAATAGGATAAAATGTTAGATACTCAAGGAATGCTGTATTCTCTTATTTATACTCAGAAATTGAAAATAAGAATATTTCCCTTCTGTGTCGTGAAACAAATACACCACAACAGTGTATTTCTGAACACTTCCAGTAATATAAACAGTTACTATTGCATGCTTTCAGTTGGAGACCTACAAAAAGTGAAATATTATTATTACTTATGCCTGGCTTGAAGATGAAAGTAGAACATAGTTAACATTTAATTTATTTCATTCTGACTTAATGCACCATGTATATGTCTTATGCACATATAATGAATAGCCACAGAGTTCTCATAATCTGTCACTACCAAATTTCTGCACACAACTGTCATCTCAGTGTGTTCAAACATGTGCCTCTTCAGACAAAGAAAACCCTTTTATTGTTTGCTTAGGCTAAAGCAATATAGCAAACAATGAGAATGCATACATAAAGTTATTGAATCAATGTGACTCAAACAGATGTTTGCATTTAATTACTGATATCGAGTCAAGCAAACAAAACATTCCGACAGAACACAATCATCTTTACAGCCACTCCTAAACTTTCAGAAATCCATCGGTGTATGTACAATATTTGCAAAAATACATTTAAAATGTTAATCCGGCACTTGAAAATCTGAAGGAAAAATGCTTCAATGACACACATTATAACAGATAAATAAAATGTTTAAAAACTTTGCTAACAGCCACTTACATAACTGTCATAGCACACAACAAAAATGTAAACAATTTAAATAATTCTTTGGCCTACTTTATTTGGCAATTAAAGATTTCACTTGGTAACCAAAAACAAAAAAGTCTAACATCCTGCTATTAATAGCTGGATGGTTTACTAGAGAGCACACAAAGACAGTATATAAATTTAAATCCTTCACGAGTTAATGATTCAAAAACCTCTTCCTAATGAGAGATCAAAGGAACAGATTTCCTTTTCATTAGTACAGGTAATTTCTGAATGCACATTGTTTTTTAATCCACCCACTCAGTGCAATAGGTCACAGATGTGGGAGTGACATAAATACTCTACTTCCTATTTCACAAAATAGAACGCAAAAAAATTTTGAAAAGGATTACCATATTGACAAAATAAGCGGCAGCTGTCAGTCATACATGCATGATCTATGAAGAGGGTCATGTGACATACAAACCAAGCACAATGATTTATGACACCCACTTCAGACATCACAAATAGGTCAATGGTTAAATAAGTGTATGATTAGATAGTACAGCATGGGTTATCTAACTTCTACTGTCTATAAAATCCCTTGACACCTCTGAGATGTTTTATAGAAGAATGTTAAAAATCCTATGGATGGCCAAAAGGAGGAATCTAAATGTTTTGAAGCTAAGACCTAAAGACAACTTCTCATTTTCATTAAGAGAAGACAGTCAACATTCTTTTGTCTAATAATGAAAAGAAAAACATTAAACATACTTAATTGGAAAGATTAATGGAAAAAGAGAGGAAGGCAAAACAAGTAGATTCTTAAGTCTTTCAAATAGGCATAGGAAGGTATCAGCTCTTGAACTGATACATTCTAGTAAAGAATGTGAGATGTGGAGAAGTATAGTTGCCCACATCAGTTGGCTAGCCACTTGACAATGATTTTGATGCTAAGTATGCTTGGGTGTAATTCACCATGATTCTGCCATAAGGACATGCCCGTGGTAGATATCTCCAACTGTGTGTGAAGTATTGGGCCTTCACGTATTCTAGGTCATAGTATTCTGATGTGAGGCGGTCAGTTCCCTTATTCATTGGCTTTTCTTCCCTCATAACCTGATTTATCAAGCTATGTTGACTCCAGAGGTATAGCCGTTGGTAAAAATAATCCTGCCACTGCTAGTGATCAAACCCTGATCACTGACTTGGTAAATAACTGCACCAACCACTATGCCACCATTGCTAATTTAGCAGAATCCATGTATTTTCCTAGTTGACATATCCATCTTGTGTTTTCCTAGTTGACATATCCATCTTGTGTTTTCCTAGTTGACATATCCATCTTGTGTTTTCCTAGTTGACATATTCATGCTGTGTTTTCCTAGTTGACATATCCATCCTGTGTTTTCCTAGTTGACATATCCATCCTGTGTTTTCCTAGTTGACATATTCATGCTGTGTTTTCCTAGTTGACATATCCATCCTGTGTTTTCCTGGTTGACATATCCACCCTGTGTTTTCCTGGTTGACATCCATCCTGTGTTTTCCTGGTTGACATATCCGTCTTGTGTTTTCCTGGTTGACATATCCATCTTGTGTTTTCCTGGTTGACATATCCATCCTGTGTTTTCCTGGTTGACATATCCATCTTGTGTTTTCCTGGTTGACATATCCATCTTGTGTTTTCCTGGTTGACATATCCATCTTGTGTTTTCCTAGTTGACATATCCATCCTGTGTTTTCCTAGTTGACATATACATCCTGTTTTTTCCTAGTTGACATATCCATCCTGTGTTTTCCTGGTTGACATATCCATCTTGTGTTTTCCTAGTTGACATATCCATACTGTGTTTTCCTAGTTAACATATCCATCCTGTGTTTTCCTAGTTGACATATCCATCCTGTGTTTTCCTGGTTGACATATCCATCCGGTGTTTTCCTGGTTGACATGTCCATCCTGTGTTTTCCTGGTTGACATATCCATCCTGTGTTTTCCTAGTTGACATATCCATCCTGTGTTTTCCTGGTTGACATATCCATCCTGTGTTTTCCTGGTTGACATATCCATCTTGTGTTTTCCTAGTTGACATATCCATCCTGTGTTTTCCTAGTTGACATATACATCCTGTTTTTTCCTAGTTGACATATCCATCCTGTGTTTTCCTGGTTGACATATCCATCTTGTGTTTTCCTAGTTGACATATCCATACTGTGTTTTCCTAGTTAACATATCCATCCTGTGTTTTCCTAGTTGACATATCCATCCTGTGTTTTCCTGGTTGACATATCCATCCGGTGTTTTCCTGGTTGACATGTCCATCCTGTGTTTTCCTGGTTGACATATCCATCCTGTGTTTTCCTAGTTGACATATCCATCCTGTGTTTTCCTGGTTGACATATCCATCCTGTGTTTTCCTGGTTGACATATCCATCTTGTGTTTTCCTAGTTGACATATCCATCCTGTGTTTTCCTGGTTTTCATATCCGTCTTGTGTTTTTCTATTGCATGTGCACGTGTCTCATATTTACATGACAGTGAACCAACAAATACGGCACACAGATATGAATGAGTAGATGACAGCCATGCAAGAGTTCTGCTGTGTCAGTACATTACTGACATTGATTTTGTTACTTATTGTATACCAAGAAACAATCCTACTGCTGCTGCTGCTGCAGCTGCTGCTGCTGCTGCTCAAAGAGGACTCAAACTCTGCACATTTTGAGACTACAAGAGTCATAACAATCTTCCACAATGATGGTAGACAACCAGCACCAAAGTCATGCATTCATTGCTTGGAGACTTCTTGAGCACGTATGAGTGTGTCGCCCGCATGGGTGAGTGCTTTAATGTGCTTAAATTTCTCCACTGACCACAGTGTAGTGGGTTCACTTCACACGCCAGGCGCTCAGACTTAATTGTTGACATCTCTTCCTTAAATTGTGGATGAAAATTAAATATACATCTGATGTCACAAATAGCTGTCTTTGGTCATGTGATGAGAAGAGAGGCATTGGAGAACATCTTGACAACTAGAAAGGCCTAGGGAAAGAGAGCCGGGGGCAGACCAAGAGAAATTTTGCTGAATAGACTAAGAGGGTGGCATGGAGGAATATCATCAGAGGTGTTGATTCAGAACACCAAAGACCGAGATCTGTGGAGCGGCATGAATGCCTACACCAGCTGGCAAGGCACTTGATGATGATGACCTCTGAAGTCAGATAAGGTGTGACTTATGGTGGAGAACACTGGTAATAGTGAAAGCTAACCTTCACATAAAAATCAAGCCCAGTTTATGGTTATAGTTGTAGACATATTTCAAGCAAACGAAAGAAGAAGCCCAGTTAACATCGGGGTTACGTTCTTGGAAAACTCGGCTTTAAGTGAAACGACGTATAGTGAAACGATGTACAGCGAAACACTATTTCCCATAGAATTAAATGAAATACAGTGTATTGTGTAATTAAGTGCAACAACGTATAGTGAAACACTATTTCCCATAGAATTAAATGAAATACAGTGTACTGTGTAATGTTTATTTTGATGGTTGTTAATATTTATTGGCTAAACAGAGATGGGTTGGAGGACGAGCGGTAGAGTTATTGGGATGTAGAGGTATTAAAACCACGACTCGCTCCAAAACTATCATCAGCACTACTAGTATTGCTCTCACCCGATTTCTTAGCTAGATCTTCATGGCAAGACTATGCTTTCTCTTGGATAACCATCTTGCTTACCGGCATATTCCATTGGTTCTGGTCTTTAATCCAGATGGCCAATAGTGCTTCCATGTTATCCATACGAGTACTTCTGGTACGAGTGATCTTGGCTTTGATTTTGTCAGCACCTGCATGAATTTTCCTTACCATGGGAGGTAAACCATGGACTTTACCGATATCAACAGCCCGATCTCCAGCCTCAAAACGATGTAACACATCTAACTTCACTTCAAGATTAACACTTTTCCTGGTTCTCTTAAAACGAGACACATTATTATCACTTACTGTGCACTTTGAACTCATAATTATGGGTGATGACACAATAAAATCCTGGAAAACCCACTGCACAAAATGTAAAATGGCAACGTTTACGCAGCATAGCAACACAGGTGACGTCGTTATGGTGGAACGTAGCGACTTAAAGTGAAGTTATGTCCCATAGTGACAACGATGTTATAGCGAAACGACGCAAACTGAAGTGAGTATAGTAGGGCCTTCCTGTACTACACTCAAGTTAAAGGTCAGCAAATGGAAAAAAAAAAATGAGTGTCTTGCTTGTCTACTGGGACACAGCCAAGTCATAAACAGTCCCCAATTGTTGAAGTTCTGCTAGAGTGAACATTGTGATTTGATGGAGCTTTACAACAAGAGGTAAAGCAGCAAAGGACCCATTCAGTTATCACTTGATGGATGATGTGCTATAATTGTATAATTTTCCTATCTGTTTTTTGCCACTAGAAATATGCATGGTCTCAGATTGGGTCTACTGGGCTTACTATCATAGTCCTAGGAGACGGATGGGCTAAAGGAACAATCATCATCATCATGTGCCACACCGATAAGCATAGGAGGTCATGTTTCGTCATTTCACACGATCACCAAAGTCGTGGATCAGCTCAGTTTTGTCTCTCTCTTCCAAGCTGTCCAGATATTTACTTCTCTGCCTTCCCCTTATTCTTTTCCCCTCAGTCTTGCCAGTTGTCACCAAGTTCTCCAATTTATTTCTTCTCATAGCATGACCAAAAAAGTTTTGACTGTCTGCATCTTCTTCTTCTGCATTCATCCAGAGAATTTTTTCGGACGTGATTGCGTTGTGCCTATTTACAGCAGAGCTGCATTCTTGTGCCGTTAGGCTGACACATCCGACTTCTGTGGGTGTTTGTTGACCAGGTTAACCTTCCCGGGTGAATGTCTGCATCTTATTTCTCCAATAAGTTTATGGTTTCCATTTGTTTCTTGTAAGACTTGGACATTGGTTTTTCTGTCTGTCCATGGTATACTTTGAATTTTCCTCAGAAACCACATTTCCACAGCCGTTAGATGTGCTTCAGTTTGTTTGCTCATTGTTCACGCAATAAAAGCCTATTGTGTATAGATTAATCAATAAACATATGATTTGTTGTTGGCATAAGAATGGATTAACTACTTACACAGCATCACCTTGCCTCCTGCTGGGTTCACCTGTTGATGAAAAAAAGGAATCTTTTCCAAGGGTGTCACCAGAAATCACCGTAACACTGGTGCAGGGGAGCTCCTCCTTGCTGTTGTTGTCCTTGCTGACTTCACAGATGTCAGTGAGAAGCGTGTCTAGATCACTGGCAATATTTCCCAGCATCTAAGGAAAGAAGATTATACTTAACGAATGTTGTTGACATTTATAGATCTATGTTTATATATATATAAATGTTTGGTTGGTTGGTTATGAATCCTATGGGAAAACTTAGTTTTAACTCCTGTGTTTGGTGTTAACTCTTGTGTTTGATTCGTCTAGACACAGAAGAGAACTTAAATTTATTAGTGGGCAGTTGGTGAAGAGAGTTTTCTCTCATTCTGGTACCAAAGCCCCATCTCTATGGACAATTTGTTGCAGAGCCCTCCTTCCCTTCCTGCAGCACAAAAACCAGCAGAGTGTACAAGACCCGCACTGGAGATGCACATCTGTTGAGAGGCCTGTTGGGATGTCACCAGGTCATGGTACAGAACAGCACAAATACCCTGGCTGGCTGGGATCAGGTTAGATTGGTCATGTTCCTTCAAGTGTGTGTATGTGGTGTGTGTGGTGTGTTTTGTGGTGTGTGTATGGTGTGGTGTGTATGAGTGTATGGTGTGGTGTGTATGAGTGTGTGTGACAGCATCATCACATTGTGTAGGTCTAACAGCAAGGAAGAATGGGTGGACAATCATTTCTTCACTTTTACAAACAGCCTGTTGTGTCGTGTGCAGAATCTACTGGTAATGTGTATCGTCTTTCTGGAAAAAGACACACAGACAGATTTTGCACAAGATACACCAGGCTGAAAGATCACATGTTACATAAACTAAAGATAGGAGGCACGGTTGTACTAACTGTAGGGTTGGTAGGCAGCTAACCAATTGCTGCTGGAGTGTGCAACTTACTGGGATCAGCAAACTATTCTGACCTATACGCCTTCGTCCTACACCCCTCCCATACGAAGACAAACTCTGGAGATGTCAACAAGCTCAAGTTGACAGCTGCTGTCTTTGGTTTTATTCAGATTGATGTCTGACGGGTACGAAGATGTATAATTGTGATGGTGACAAATGTTAAGCTACACCATACTGAGTTCTGCCCCCTAGTCAGCTGCCTGGTGGGTCTAATGATAGCATCGGTCCATGCGTCATGCTTTGTGCCTGCTATTTATATCCCAGACCATACGGTCAGCAAAATCAAGCTTCTGTGCTTGCCATCCAGCTACAATGGAGAAATGTTTCTAAACAACCTCAGGCTGGGCACAAAGAAAGAAAGAAAGAAAGAAAGAGAACCACAAGGAACGAGGACATCAGGTTGGGTGGAGGGGCGATTTTGGGGAGAAAAGAAATGGGGGGGGGGGGGGAGGGGAGAGAATCAGTGAAAGTGGGAGGAAGGTTAGGATTGTTGGAGAGATTCTACAAACAATATGAGGAGAAACCAACAGAACATTCTGACAGAAAGAAGACTGTGTATATGCTTTCATTGCTGTGCATTCTTAGTGTAAGCCTCTCTGTGGGGCTGAATACCAGCGTAGTTATGTTTGGTTGACAGCCTATGGCCAGATAACAAAGCAGAGATGTCTGAAACAAGACACAGGGCCTATATTGGGTAATCTGAGTGTTACAAGTACATGATCCCTTTTCGCGCAACGAAGTGTACCGGATACACAGTGCTAGCTCCATATCTGTAGATCAACTTGTACTCAATGAGTCACGTGGTCAATTACACACAGGCTGTCTGCGCTTCCTATTTTACTTACTTTCATTCATGGTACTTATTTTAGGCTGGGTCGACCTGAGCCTAGGTCAGGGGGGGGGGGGGTCTCTGCCTAATGGGGATTTGAACATATGACTACAGGATCGACAGGCAAGCGAGCTGGCCGCTGAGCTACCACGGCCTGCCAATCTTGGTGTTACATTACGTTAACTCTTCGTGCACATGTTTCTAAAAACAGCCATTTCAATAGCTTATTTTTGGGTCATGAATGACAATGACCATTTTAATATCATTGCTACAGATGTGCTTATAAATGAAAATTCGTCACATATCAACACCCAGATTATCAGAAATTATTTATACGAAAACTGGAATGAAATATGAAACATTTGGTTCACTTAATCCAGACTTGTGGAGTCTTAACTACTGGAGCCATTCTATGTGGAGTTTGGTCATTATGGAACAACTTTTGAACTACTTCAAGATGCACATGGATTATTAAGAATTAACAGGTAGTTTTAAGGCGAGAATGTCGGCTTCATTGCACCGGGTTTTATCCCAGTTAACTCGGTCACTTTCCACAGAACGGTCTGCCAAAAACGTCGCACAGGGCACGAACTCCATAGCTCCTGTGGCGACCCCCAGGAGTCTCCAAGAAAACTGCAAGCCTGTATCAAATGATAGAGCCTGTTAACAAACCCATGATCTTCTGAGCGCGGAGCAGGCGGCTTAAACATTTGGCCACGGTGACCCCTTCTAAGAATGGATTCTGTCAAGAAGGTAAAGAGCGAAACATTCCGGGAGGGGGGACAACATCTGACGATCAGAAGCCTCCTGTCGTGTGCTCTCCGCGGCGGAGTTTTTATCACTGATGTCTACAGACTACAGATGAGAACGGGAAAGAATAAACCAGGCGTGTTCGTCTACCCGTCCGTTGGCTTGTTTATTTATCTCTCTGTTGCGAAACAACGAAATAACAACAGCTTTCTCTTTTATCTTACAAGGAAATGGGGTGAATCTGGGTATACTGCTGCCATCAGTTATGAATTTACACGCCATGATTTGGCATATGTAAAGGTAGTCCAATAACAGATACATAAGTTGCTGTGTCACAAATTCTAAGCACCGGCCTAAAGAATTGGAGTGTTTGGTTCCGCTGCATTTCTTTCGCTAACAACTCCCATGCAATTTTCTAATGCCTGTTTTATTTGGTGGTGTCGACGCAAACACGTAGATTCTGAGAATAGTATTCGGCTACTTCTTAGGGTCACCTGGATCACGCTCTTGGTAGGCAAGCATACTAACCATCGCGACTCATCTGTGATTGACCTCTAATTACATTGATTTTCTCATTAAGGTAAATATCATGATATTAAACTGTAGATTTGAATTCGGAATAACTTTACAATGTTGTTGTCTTGTCTGTTTCCCGATATCTGCTTGCGTCCCCTTTTTAACACGCAAGCGCATCAATGAGTGAATAATCGGCGTCTTCGCTTATGGGTGAGTGAAACGCAGTTCCACATTTCCACGACATACCGTGGATTCGAAATCAGCCGCCGGTAATTTTGGAAGCAGATCATCAAGGTTTGATTTTGATAGTATGAGGCGTCGGCCGTTTAGAAAGCAATGGCAAACTAGTGAAATTAAAGATTGTTTAACAAACATCTAATAAATGATGACGTGGATTGCAACGCACTGTTTAGGACACGCAAGTAACTTTAAAATGGTAATAAGAACGGTAACAAGTGTTGTTTATCGAACCTTTTGTATCATGGTGTATGCTTCTACCTCAAATTAAAATCATGACGTTTTATTATCGTAGCCACTACAGTCTCAACGTAACGATACCTACGCTTACCAAACAAAAGTTACATTTCCGAGAACAGAAGAACTTGAGTGAATTAGACCAAATCTGGTGGGAATATCCCATGGTCTGTGCTGTTTAAACTGCCACGCATAAGACGGAAAAGATTAGTGTTAAAGCCTGTATTGGGGAAACAGACAAAGACAGGCTTCATCCAGAGATATCAGGGGATGTGGCGCACACGGAAATTAAATATGTGATTCTCGTGTATAAACTGGAAGCTCTTGTAGAGATTACGTTAACTACAAACGAACAATCATGAGCGTGGTTGAGTGTTAAACGGGGCCATATGGGCGGACAGGTTGGGGTTGGGGGAGAAAGAGAATGGAGAGGGGTGAGGATGAGATGGGAGGAGAGGGTGATTGAAAGAGAGAGCGTGAGGATATCTGAAATAAGGAGAGGGTTAGAGAGGGTTAGAAAGTAGAAGAATGTTTCAACTGAAGTAGAGAGAGAGGGGAGTGAGGAGTAGAGAATGAGGAGAATATAATGAGGAGTGATCTTGAGAGAGGAAGATAGATGGGGAGCCGGTAAGAGATAGAGAGAATGTTATAAGACGGAGAAGGCAAAAGAGAAGGGAGTTTAGAGAGGAAGAGCGAGAGGATGATAGAGAGGGAGTGGGTGCGAAGAAAAACAGGAGGGAAAGGATTTTTGAAAGTACAACAGTGCCAAATTTCTGAAAGTACAACAGTGCCAATGTCATTTAAAATTTAAAAAAAAGACTGAAATACTAATGATGATGATGATGATAATGATAATGTTGATGGTGGTGATGATGATGATGATGATGATGATGATGATGATGATGATAATGTTGATGGTGGTGGTGATAGTAGTAGTAATCTTCTTCTTCTGCGTTCATCAGGAGACTTTTTTCGGACGTGATTGCGTTGTGCCTGTTTACAGCAGAGCTGCGTTCCTGCGCCGTTAGGCCGACACATCCGATTTCTGCGGGCATCTGTTGAACGGGTTAACCTTCCCGGGGAGTAGAAGTAATGAAGATATGCATAACGCTTCCCCTTCATATAGCATGCGGAGCCGGGGTGGCACAGTGGTCAATGTGTCCGAACCATGACAGTGGACACGATCCAGTCACCAGCAATGGCAGCATTCTTGTTTCGCTAAGAGTATAGAAGTAGGGTCAAACAGGCCTCACCAAATGGAGCACCCGGTCATTTTCAGAATTTGTGAATTAACAATGAAGAACGGGTAGCGAGGAAGAGACCTAATCACCCTATCTCATTATTCTGTAATCTATAATATGTGAGAGGCGTCTGCGACTTAGAGGTAGCGAATAGTTTCACAATCCCGACATAAAGGGTTAGAAGTCAGCAGAAGACGATTTGGAAGCAGATTGCTTTGCGTTGATTTTCACAAATATTTAAGCGTCACCCGTTCAGAAAGCAATCGCAAACTACTGAACGTAACATTTTTTTTAACAAAGTCAAACTGCCAATAAATGCTGGGGTTGGTTGCAACGCTCTGTAATCAACATGCATCTAATTTTTAAACACTTTAAACCGACAACGATATCTACCGTAGGACTACAGTTGCATAGCATTCATGACGAAAACAATGAAATCATACCATCTTTCTTTCACATGGTTTAAATGTACACATCTTAAATTAATAAACAATATTAACAACACATGACGACAGAACACCAACAAACAAACTCAAATACAATTGTTGAGAACGTAGATCATTCAAGTGGCAACATGTGTATGTGAGTCATGGATCATTTCGTAAAGAATAATATTTGCGTATTTAACATGTTACAAACAAGTTCTTTGAGTGTTGCAGACAAATGAGAAGACAAATACTGAAATTCTACAAGATCTAAGCATTGAAGAGAACCTGCTCGTGAACAGTGTCATGTCTCGGAGACTGAAATAATGTGGGCCATATTAAAGATCACAGTGGTTTGAGGGTATCAATGAGGGAAAGTATTGGTTCCTGGTAGGAGAGGGTGGGGTCTACCATCACGAAGATGGACACGGGGCATTGACACACACGGTGTCTGAACATACATGAGGCAGGGGAACTGGCACAGGATGGAGAAACTTTTCTGCGGGCCGTAAAAAATCTGTTACGTAACAATGATAATGACGATGATGATGACGATGATGACATCGATGATGACGACGATTATGATGACGACGTTATGACGATGATAATGATGACGATAATGATGATGGTGACGATAATGATAATGGTGACGATAATGATGATGGTGATGCTGACGATGACGATAATGATGATGGTGACGATAATGATGATGGTGATGCTGACGATGACGATAATGATGATGGTGATATTAACATATTTAGCGCCAAACAAAAAATAGGGTTAGATCAAACAAAAATATATGGAGAAAAATGGGAAGTAGGGTGGGGGGGTGTCATAGTTATGACATAAAAGCTGTCAATATGGTAGCAGACATGCTTTATTATAGCGCAATGACAACATTTCGGGGATATATAAGCCCTTAGCAGATACGAAAAGTTGCTCAAGACAATTAATCATCCCATGGCACTTAATCAGATAAGATACAGCAAATATGCTGCAAGATTTATAGAGTATGCTGTGACTTTTTTTTAGCATATCCTTTTTACAGGACTTAGCTGTCAACACCAGCATCTTTCAGCTGTATGTTGATCTCTTGGCAAGATTACGCTCAGTAGTTTGCCATTGCTTTCTGAGCGGCCGGCTCACATACCCCGTAAGTTACCGATGCGATTCGAACCACTGCTGATTTGAACCGTCATCACGTTACCTGACGAGAGTATACGAGATTACGGAGAAAAGTCATAACCTCTAAGCCACGAAGCCGGCATGCTGTGACTAAAAGTAATAAATACAATCACACACGCCACGTTGGTTGGCACTCGTAAAGAATAGCCAGTCTCGTTGATTGCGGCGTACGAATACAAGCAAGCACACGCGGTACGTTGCATGGGGTAGAACGAGTTAACTGATTCAGTGCCACACAGAAAGTAAGTATGGATCAAACACGGTACGCAATCAAATGACCAAGTATTATAATGTAAATTTCTGTTCACTGAGCATTGAAATTGTGGAAAGTACGGCGAAACAAGGGCCGCACCGTGCTATAATAAAGAGAGGCGGCCGGTTCAGGCGGCACCGTAAGGAGGCGGAATATTTAAAGAAACAATATGTAAGGGGGCGGCATGCATTGAATTATTTAAATGGCTGTTGGTATGAAAATTTTCGCTGGCTTTGTTGCACGTGTTAATATAGTTACAATCTTGAGTTAATATTATATAGTTACAATCTAGAGTTAATATAGTTAAAATCTAGCGTTAATATAGTTACAATATAGCGTTAAATGGTCTATGTACAAGCGGCACTTCGGAGTTTTTGACACACGATTTTCCTCAATCTTTCCAACTTTACCAACGAACAAAACATACTATAATCATGAT
>OY992881.1:48293229-48358229 GCA_963921405.1 Cepaea hortensis
CGTTATAAAACGAATTTTATTAGGGCGAGAAGTACAGAACCGTAAAATTTAGAGGGAAAAACAATATCAAGTAACTGGTTCTTGTATTAATGCGATCTGAAAATAATCGTAATCCCCTCCCCCCCCCCCCCCGAAACCCTAAAATTCCCCCTTGGGGGGGGGGGGGGAATTCTCCACCGGTTGAGGGCCACTGTTCTCCAAGATCAGAACAGGGAAGAAAACTGACACATAAAGAGTATCATGTCTCGGAAACTAAAATACTGTGGCCATATAAAAGGTGGCAGTGGCTGAGAGAGAACGGTGATGAAAGGCGTGGTTGCTGGAAGAAATGCCAGGTGTTGACCAGCACAAAGATGGCATTGCAGACACCCATAGCGTGAGAGTGCATGAGGCGGGAGAAATGGCCAGAGATCCAGAGGCTTTTAGTCGTTTCCTCATGAGAGCAACGTTCTGCAAAGGACCTGCTACGTGATGATGATGATGCTAGGAATAGATTGACCAAGGAATGCATTCTTTGGTCGGACATTGACATAACTTATGGGAGTTGGACAACTCCATTGGCAGGACATGATGGCGCTTCATCATGGCCACCGTCGTCAACTTGGGAGAGAGAGGTGGAGAGGAAGGGAGAGAGAGAGAAGAGAGGGTGGGGGAAGAGAGAGAGAGAGGTGGGAAAAGAAAGGAGGGAAGGGTAAGAGAGGGAAGAGAGAGGGAGAATGAGAGGGGAGAAAGAGAGGGAAGGGGAAAATAGAGGGGGAAGAGAGAGAGGGAACGACAGAGGGGGAAACGAAAGAGAAGAAAGAAAGAAAGAAAGAAAGAAAGGTGGGGGAGGGTGGGGTGGGTGCTCTTTACGCCTTTGAGAACACGTGGTTTATTTCGGAAATGTAAAACTACAGCCTTGTTTTGAAATATCTCAAAAACGTGTATTTTAAACAGAACACAGGCTCGCGCGCGCGCACGCACGCACAGACAATCATAAAACTCCCTCCTCACGTTCTATTGGGTATCACATGCTGTGAAATATAATAGCTTTTTGTTCCACAAAAAGATAGTAGCCAGAAAATAGAAACTTCAAACAAGAAAAGAATAGACTTGCCGGAAGCTGAACTACAAAATAATATAACCCAGACTCCAGTATCCTCATTGTCTGCCCTCGCACATAATCTCGGATATGAAACTGTAATGAGTTGTATATGTGCACATCTAGTGCGGGGTGGTCAAATTTCACTTCAGGTAAGACAAAAATCGCATGAGAACAAACAGTACCTCTCCCTTCCACCCCTCGGACAAAGGAAGAAAACAAACTATAGAACAGGAGATGGGTAATGGCAATACTTTTTTTAAAAATTTTAATGCATATCCTTTTAACAGGACATCGCTGTCAACAGCGGCATTTTACTGCTCTTGTAGGTGTCCTGGCAAGCTTACGTTTAGTAGTTTGCCTTTGCTTTCTGAACGACCAACTATTTAAAACCCAGCGCAACGCAGTCTGCTGCCAAATCGGTCGCAGCTGTGTTTCAACGCGGGTAAGCGGGCTTACGAATCGTGTCCATAATCCCTTCGCCACGGAGCCCGGCAATGGCAATAATGAGTTAGTTTATGCCCTTTATATTAACCCATACAAAGGTGTGGGAATGAGAACAGGTAATGGTCATATAAGAATAAATACGAATAAGTCCAGACGGGCGTCTTGGTGTAATGGTTAGGACGTCATGCTGACAATAGCACGAGTGCGGTCGGACAAGTGTTCGATGTCGGCTCTCGCCGTTCGCTAAGGGAGGGGACATTCGGTACGCCGGAGAGCAAAAAGAAATAGGTGGCCCATCGTTCCCTCACTTTGGCAAGTGAGAATCACAAGCGTCGAACCCTGCCTGACCGTGCGCATGGCATCACCAGCGTGACCGCTTGGTGGGTTACACTGTACTTATTACTTGCTTCCATTATGAGTCCGGTAACACACGGGCGCAGACACATAACCACGCAACAGGCTTGAACGGAAAGAAGAAAGAAGGAAAAGACACTATAAAGATACAAGGAGAGAATAAAACACTTTACCAGATAACAGAAATACAAGTTTTCAAAAACACAAAGATGATATTAGTTAATTTTGCCGTTTGTCTTCAGAACAGAAGAAAGTTCCCGGTAAAAACACCCCAACAAGGTCTGGACTGCGCCTGGCCCTGCAGCCAACAGGGTTAGGATCGGCAAGCCTCTCCCAGGAGGGGTGAAAATTAGTAGCCTGCCGTTGACCCACAGACTACACAAGTCATCCCCACCTCCACGTGGTGAAGACTGGGAAACCATGACCGCGAGGTCATCGGCTAACGGGGATATATGGCTCGCCATAGGGGATGGACTCCCTATGGTCAGATTTTTGTCCTAAATCTGCGACTGGCCTAGCAAGCTGGCAGGGGATCTTCATACTGCTCGTAGAAAAACTAAGAAGTATAAACGGACTGACCCTAATGGATATAGACCCGAAAATGTTAATGGACTACGAGATAGATCAGCGATTAAAAAAATATGCACAATGAACGTCTGCCGGTTTAATAGTAAAGAAGAAGAACTTAGAAACAATGAAAGACAGGAAAATTGGACTGATGGGAATAGCGAACACCAGAATTAAGGGGAAGAGTGCAAGGAGATCCACCACAGTTATACGTTTGTCTACTCTGGAGTGGAACAGCAAGAAAGGGCAAGACACGGTTTGGGAATAGTCATTGAACCACGGCTAGCAAGAGGAATACTATAAATAAAATATATATAAGAAAGAATCATAACAGTGAGAATAAAAGAACAAACAATGACAACATATGTACAGATATACGCACCATGTAATGCAAACAATAATGAGCAAGAATGCGAGGACTTCTACGAAGACATCCATGATGTGCTAGGTAAAATAGATAAACAGGACATCTTAGTTATGGGAGACTTCAATGCAAGACTAGAACACAACAGAGCGGGCATAGAAAACATTTTGGAGCATTTGGAGACCAACATAATGAAAGAAATGATAACGGAAGAAGACTGATAGAGCTATGCAGCCAACACGACCTCTATATAACAAATACATTCTATAAACACAAAGACTCACCTGGTATAAATGGAACGATCTAGATACTAAAAGCCAAAGAGATTATATATTAACCAGAAATAACAGAAAGAGAAATATATTAGATGCAAGGACAATGCCCAACTTAGGTATAAAAACAGATCACAAAGCAGTCGTTGCCACAATAAGAATCATCAGTAGAAGGAAGCAAAGACTAGAAAAATACATGCCATGCGAATCAGTAAACTTAAAAAACCTCAAAGACGAGGCAGTGAAGGACAATAATGAAAAAGAGCTAACTGAAATCTTTGTAAAATTACCTATCGAAAGAAAGAAAGTGGAAGACGAATGGGAGATGTTCAAATCATGCATTTTACATACTGTAAAGATAACATGTGGAACCACGAAAAAACGCAAACCACGGATAAAGAAAATAACAAATTGGTGGAGCGCAGAAGTAAAGAAAGCTGTAAAAGACAAAAAGGAAAAATATAAAAAGTGGTCGAAGAGCAAACAGGAATGCGATTACATAGAATACAGAATAGCGAGAAGACATGTAAATAGAATAGTAAAGAGAGAAAAACAAAAAGACTGCGAGGAGTATGGAGAAACTCTAAATAAAAACTACAAGGAGGTAACTAGAAACTTCTATAAAAAGATTAGTGCAATGAGAACCAGAGGAGAACCCTTTAACCCAACTGAAATAATTAACAACGAAAATGGAGAACCAATAAGTGAACAAAAACAAATCCTAATAAGATGGAAACAGTACTTCGAACAACTTCTCAATATCCCATCAGATGTCACAGGAATTCAAGACACCGACACAGATGCCACCGAAGAACTAGAACCAGACATACTGAATGAAGAAATTATAGAAGCCATCAGATTAGCCCCATTGAACAAATCACTAGGACAAGATGAAATACAAAATGAACTAATTAAAGTGGCAAGAGAAGTAGAAGCAGCATGGCTACATAGACTATTCAACCATGTTTGGGTAGAACAACAGACACGACGAGACTGGACAAACGCCATAAATATCCCAATTTGCAAAAACAAAGGCAGCAAAAGAGACTGCACACAATACAGAGGCATTTCACTGTTGATTCATACTGGGAAAATATTTTGCAAAATTCTTGAGAAAAGACTACGAACTATTATAGAACCCCAGCTAAGCGAAACACCACTTGGATTTAGGAAAAACAAAGGATGCACAGATGCCATTTTTGCCCTTGGACAACTTATAGAAAAATCAATCGAATTTAATGAAACATTCTACTTAGCCTTCGTCGACCAAGACAAGGCATTTGATAGAGTAGATAGAAACATGCTGTGGGCAATCCTTAAACAATATGGAGTGAATACACATCTAACAAACCTATGTAGAAGCTTATACAACAACAGTGAATGCATAGTGAGAGCAACTGCAGGACACTCAGAAACCTTCACCATAAGACCTGGAGTACGACAAGGTTGTGCCCTGTCCCCTCTCTTGTTTATAACATATACAGACAACATATGTAAAGAAACCAGCCAAACAGAGACCGCAAGAACACCGCATGACGAGAACACAGAAGAACCATCTGCAAATCTAACCATTAGAGAACTTAGGTTTGCTCACGACCAAGCACTAATAGCAAAATCAGAAGCTGAATTACAAGACCACATGAATAGTCTAAATGAAATGTGTAGGGAACATAACATGAAAATTAGCACAAGTAAAACAGAGGTAATGACTATAACTAAAGAAGAACAAACAACAACGATTCACCTAAATGAACATCCCTTGAAACAAGTAAAGAATTTCAAGTACATAGAAAGTATAATATCATCACATGGCAAATCAGAGGACGAGATCGGAAATAGATGCAATAAGGCAAACCAACTCATTGGACAAATGGCACCAATACTAAGGAACAAACATGTATCAATAACTACTAAGAAAGCACTTTACAACACAATTTTCCTACCAACTCTATGTTACCAGTGCCAAACCTGGACAATGACAGAAAAAGAGAAAAGAAAAATCACAAGAACAGAAGTGAGATTCCTGAGAAGAATACTCAATGTATCAAGAAGAGATAAGATCAGAAATGAAGAAATCAGGACTAAAGTGGGGGTTATAGCTGCACTAGATTTTATTAGAAGGCAGCAAGTCAAATGGTTTGGCCATGCAAGTAGGTTACCAACTAAGTAACAGTATACCACAACAAGCAATGATGTACAGACCAGAAGGAAGCAGAGGAAGAGGCCCGACCACGTAAACGATGGACGCAGGGAATAACAGAGTCCATGGGAATATCGATATATGAAGCCCATAAGTGGGCACTCTCCCGCTGTTTATACTTCACCTCGACACCGCAAGGTACAAGAGGATCATGATGAGATGAGAAGCGTATTTCAATGTGGCAAATTAACAAACATGGCCAGGTTAATGAGACTTCGCGAAGCGAAACAAAATATTCAGCTAATTTCAACAGCCAACTAAGCTCATGGGCGTAAAGAAACGACTGAATGGGAACGCTTGTTGATAAGCAGTGGCACGGCACGTGCAAACAGGAGGCTAAATATAATCTACGTAAAGACGTTTGTGAGCCAGCTTTCACCATTACTCGTATCATGGACTTTCCCAATAGTTCGTATCTGTCTTGCTTCATCGGTGACACGGCAACTAAAATTGTACAGTCAGTTTTTTTTAAAACCAAAATTGCAAGAAAACATTACACCTAGCTTTTCGTCTTATCACCTGGCAATGTGGCAGATGAGGTTAACGCGTACTGCGCGAGCTCAAAAACCTCATTTTCGCCAGCTTTTTTTTAAAAATCCGAATAAACACATCTGTTGGTATATATACCAAGTACATTTCTTGTTTGTTTGTGTGTGATTGTTGTAAAAGTTTTATTTTCTGGTTTTTTTTTTCTGACGTATTATACAACATCGTTTTCCACAACAACACGGTGTTAAAACTGAAATATAACCCACAAATAGAGATTCGCTATTTTGGCTTAATACAACGATTCTGAAATGGAAGAAACACAAGAAAACAACAACATATAAACCACGTAGAAGACACTCATTCATTCATTCATTCATTCAGTAGCATGTCCTTTGCAGAACCTCGCTCCCATAACAACCTTCCCGAAAACATCTCGATCATAAGCAAGACGTCCAGCGTCCGACACACTCATCTGGAGATCATCCGCCACATTCTGCACCAATCTTCTCTTTGGCCGTCCTCTTCTTCTCTTCCCAGGCATATGTCGGATGTATGGTAGTTGTTTGGACAATCCGAAAGTGATAAAGGATACTAAGTCCCCCTCTCTCTCTTTCAATGTGATCCTGCCCGTTATAATTAATTTAGCTGTTACTGGCCCAGTGGTTTGAGACCATTAAATAGAGTTTCGGAGAACCAAGGAATATCTCCAGGAAAACAATGAAGTTTTTACTGAGTATCCAAAATATCCTTTTGGTGGTTCCTTGCCTCTCCTCTACAGACTAAATAATTATTAATCTAGGGTTGTTAATTAAAACAATTTTACTACGACAAGAAAAACACTCAATAAATGTCATGACCTCATTTTTATGGTTTAATAAACATAAACTTGGATTTTGAACATTGCATTCAAAAATACAATCTCATGTAATACAATAAGGACATATACATCTATCTATAACTATACAACATTTATGTGCCAAATATAAGGTTTATATCCTCAGCTATATTCTTTCAATTACTCATATGTACTGCTCATATTCTACTGGCATGTGTGGGTAATCTGAAAAAAGAACTGTTTACACTCTGGTTTCTCCACTTCCAGGTTTGTGGGTCCCTTGTGGCAATCAGTCAATGACTATATGTTATTTATTCTTAGTGTTGATCTGTTCCAGGTCTGAGCAGAATATTGGCTCTAGTTCCCCCCTTTTCAGGTTCATGAATATTATCTATGTTACCTGTCCTTCATGGATAGAGGAATATCTTGCAGGTGAATAGCTTTCTGCACCACACTATCAAAGGGCATCATCAAATGAGCTGCTCCACTCTATCAGGGTGCTTCATTCAACATGGTGCTCACTCAACAAAGTGCTACATTCATAAAGTCAGGTCTGGATCTAGCTGGTTATAGCCACTCCCTGAAATTTCAGCAATCAACATACATCTAATCATATCCTCCATATGACATTAGAAATGAAATGTAAACTCCTAAGAACACAACAAGTGAAATTAATAAAAGGAATCTTGTTCCTAGAGAAAAATAAACATAGGAAAAAATAGTCTTGATGTTCTCAATTAGTTATCACCAACATAATTGTTTGCTCCCCATCCAATCTTCCATTATAAAGTGTTCAAGGTTTAGACTAGCAGATGTGCAGTTTCATCTTCACCTATGCCTGTCCTCATGGTCTCCAGATTGACTAATACCTTGATTGATTTGAAATTTGACAATTATGTCCACCATCCTCTTTTGTACCTAGTTATTTTCTCTACATCTTCTTCAATTGAAGGAAAAAGGTCTCATACATTAAGGGGTTTTAAAATCATTCTCCATTGCAATGAGTAGTTGCTTATAAACAATATAAGTACATCATGGTATCAATTCTTGTATAGTATTCAGGTGCATTCTTCTTAATTAAATGCGTCAAGTGAGAAGTTATCTTCCCTTCTCTTCTCATAGATGTAATATGCTTTTACCTCATTTATCATTATCATCATTGTTATTACAATCCTCATCATCATTCTCATCGTTATCATTATATCATTATCATCATCATCATTACAATCATCATCTTCATTACAGGCATCATCATTGTTATTACAATCATCATCCTCATTATCATTACAATCATCAGGACACTAGAACGTATGTTGTAACAGGAGTGACATGAAATACAAAGTGGGGTCTTGCTTAAGACACAAAACCAGATGCTTGCAGTATGCATGATACTTAATATGGGTTGCGGGTAGCGGGGTAGGGGTACACCCTACCAAAGGAGAAGTAAGGTGCCTCCTTCCCTCCGCTAGCCTACGGGACACCCTTGGGCAAGGTGGAGTACCCGTTTAGCCCCCCTAACAGGGTAACGTGAAGCCATGGGAGCAGGTGGTGGATTGGATTTGGGAGCAGCCGACAGATAGTTGTTGGTTATGGTTTCAAGTCAGTGACGGTGGGCAGAGGATCTCTCAGTAGAGACAATGGCTACGGTCATCCGATCAGTATGGTCACTTCCAGGAAGGAAGAATGGTAGACTTCCCTCCTTATTGATTCCCGGGCAGAGGAGGCTCGTCAGCCTTGGTTGGTATCTCTTCTAAGAGAGGGAACTCTAAATCTCAAACCCCCGCTGCCTTGCGGGTATACCCATATGGGAAAGGCTTCGGGAGTAAACCCTGAGGACAAATCCGGAGATGGAGTCCCTAAGGCATGTTGTAAACAACATAGTTCTGGCAACTCCTGCGACGGCACCGATGCCAAGTTGCATTGGCTACTGCCTTTCCCTTGGTCAACATCGGCGACGTGGAGAGGGGGAACCTGCTACTGGGCAACAGCTGGTTCTCCGATTTCCATTGCCCAGGCTTGTGCCCTGAAGAGGTCACTTCAGCACCGCGTAAAGCGGTGACACAACACGGGAAGCAGCATTTGCCGGTTATAAGTCTTAATGCTCGATTGGCGTAGAGCAAGGCGCCAGGGGCTACTTCCGACGGTGGGAGAGATCATCGTATCTCACTAGACAGCTACCGCCCGCCTGAGCTGGGCATCCCCCAGTCAATAAGGTGTTGTCTCGCCACGGTTCATCTGCTCCTGAGGGTGTGTGGAGCTTAGGGGAATATCCTGACACATGGACCGCAATCTATACACCTAGCAACAAGAAAAAAACAAAACAACCAGCCCTAAGGCTGGGAACATGGAACGTAAGAACCATGACCCCTGGCATCTCAGACGATCTAAACGAGATTGTGGATGCCCGCAAAACTGCAGTGATAAACAACGAACTACTAAGACTGGGGATAGACATTGTCGCCCTGCAAGAGACCAGACTCCAAGAGTCTGGAAGCATCATGGAGAGGGACTTCACTTTCTACTGGCATGACAAGCCGTGCGGAGAGACCAGGGAGCATGGAGTTGGCTTCGCTATCAGAAACAAGCTGCTCAATTCCATCATACCACCAAGTGATGGCACTGAAAGAATATTGAAGCTCCAACTCCAGACAGAGGCAGGCCCAGTTAGTATTATAAGCGTTTACGCCCCAACACTAACTGCAGCATCAGAATCTAAAGACAAGTTCTATGACGACCTTAGCAAAGAAGTCAGTGAAACACCAGAGAAATAACATCTTTTTATCCTGGGGGATTTCAATGCAAGGGTTGGCTCCGACCACGAATCTTGGCCTTCATGTCTAGGACAGTTTGGCGTTGGGAAGATCAATGACAATGGACAACGTCTCTTGGAATTCTGCAGCCACCATAATCTGTGCGTGACCAACACCTTCTTTGACACGAAACCTCAACACAAGGTGTCATGGACCCCAGATCAAAGAACTGGCACCAACTCGACCTGGTGCTCACTAAACGCAGCAACCTCCGCAATGTACGGCTGACTCGCAGCTATCATAGTGCTGACTGCGACACCGACCATTCACTCGTCTCCAGCAAGGTGAAGATAAAGCCCAGGAGAATCTACAGAAGCCGAACAGAAGGAAGACCACGCATTGACACCAGTGGCATCCAAAATAAAGAGAAGGTCAACAAATTCATGCAGGCTCTAGCGGATACTCTGCCTGGCCCCACAGACGGAAATTCCACCGAGAGATGGAGTCATTTCCGCGACACCATCTACAATACAGCACTATCAACATTTGGCAAGAAGCAAACTAAGTCAACCGACTGGTTTGAAGCACACTCCGAAGAGATGCTCCCAGTCCTGGAGATAAAGAGACATGCATTCTCAATGTATAAAACATCACCTTCAGAGAAAACACTGCAGGCATTGCGAACGGCCAGAAATAGAGTACAACAGATGGCAAGAAGATGTGCGAACAGGTACTGGCTACAGCTCTCTGCTCAAATTCAAACTTGTGCAGACACTGGAAATATAAGAGGAATGTATGAGGGCATCAAGCAAGCAGTCGGTCCATCAAAAAATAAGGTGGCCCCTTTACGATCATCTGAGGGGGTAATCATAAAAGATCGAGCGAAACAAATGGATCGCTGGGTAGAACACTACTCAGAGCTATACTCAGTGGATAACACTGTCAGCGAAGAAGCTCTGGAAGCCATCGATCAACAGTCCGCCATGCATGCTTTGGATAACGAACCTTGCCTCACAGAAATCAGCGAAGCACTAGACTCTCTCAAATCCGGCAAGGCACCTGGAAAAGATAGTATTCCACCTGAAATTTTAAAATGTAGTAAAGAAACAATCATCCCAGAACTGTATGCAATACTACAGCTCAGTACCACAAGATATGAAAGATGCAAACATCGTTACCCTTTATAAAAACAAAGGCGACAGAAGCGACTGCAACAACTATCGCGGCATTTCCCTTCTCAGCATTACAGGCAAGATTTTTGCCAGAGTAATCCTTAAAAGATTACACATTCTTGCTGAAAGAATCTACCCCGAATCGCAGTGCGGATTTAGACCCAACAGGTCCACCATCGATATGATTTTCTCACTCCGGCAGCTCCAAGAGAAGTGCAGAGAACAGAGGAAGCCATTATATATTGCCTTCATCGACCTCACAAAGGCATTTGACCTCGTGAGCAGAAGCGGCCTTTTTAAGGTCCTTGAAAAGGTTGGATGTCCACCCACCCTTCTTAGTCTCGTGAAATCATTCAACGAAAACATGCAGGGGACCATTTTATTTGACGGCTCAACATCCCAGTCATTCAGCATCAGCAACGGAGTAAAGCAGGGCTGCGTGCTTGCTCCTACACTCTTTGGTATCTTCTTCGCTGTTCTATTAAGGCAGGCATTTGGGCTTGCCAATGAAGGCATATACCTCCACACAAGATCTGATGGCAAACTTTTTAACCCATCAAGACTCAAGGCAAAGACCAAAATAAGATCAAGATGCGTAAGAGAACTACTTTTTGCAGATGATGCAGCACTGACTACTCATACAGCATAAGATCTCCAAAGGCTCATAGATCGTTTTGCAGCCGCCTGCAAAGACTTTGGGCTCACCATTAGCCTAAATAAAACACAGGCGATGGAACAAGATGCTGATGCGCCTCCGTCAATCAAAATCTCTAATTACGAATTGAAGGTCGTCCACGATTTTGTGTATTTGGGGTCGACAATATTAGATAATCTTTCATTAGAGACAGAAATCGACAGACGCATTGGAAAGGCAGCCACAACATTTTCCAGGCTAGCTAAAAGAGTTTGGGAGAATAATAGACTAACAGAGCGTACAAAAGCTCAAGTATATAAAGCTTGTGTTGTTAGCACACTACTCTACGGGTCCCTGGACCCTGTACTCAAGACAGGAAAGGAAGTTGAATTCCTTCCATATGAGATGTCTGAGACGTATCCTGGGCATAACATGGAAAGACCACATAACAAACAAACAGGTGCTTGAAAGAGCAGATATTTCCACAGTGCACACCCTCCTCAAGCAGGGACGCCTCCGGTGGCTGGGCCACGTATCTCGAATGGAGGATGAACGTATTCCCAAAGATCTCCTTTACGGAGAACTAGCCACAGGAAAGAGGCCAACCGGAAGACCCGAAATGCGATATAGGGATGTGTGTAAACAAGATATGAAAACCATTGGAATAGATCCAGACACGTGGGAGAGAGTTGCAACAGACAGATGCTCCTGGAGAAGAGATGTACGAAACGGACTGGTGCTCTTTGAGCTCAATAAGATCCCAAAAAAAAAAACTGAGGAGAGACGGCACAGGCTCAAAGAGAAGTCACTTACTGCGGGACTTGCCTCGTCTTACAGATGCGGAAACTGTGACAGGGATTGTCATTCTCGAATTGGACTATACAGTCACCAGCGGTGCTGCCAGGCACCTCCCAAGCGGCACAACTCTATAGTCCTTCAGGACTGAAAGAGGCCTACTACTAATATGGATTGTGTCGTGCTTAGGGCACAACACCAGATGACGATAACCTGTGTGATATTTAATACAAAGTGGTGTCATGCGTCGGAGTGCCTAAATTATTACTTAGTGCATTGGTTATGCTAAATATGTTCTCTTGTGATAGACAGGACATTACACATCAAAGTTGCCTTCTATGATGAGATTGATTGCTAGCTTATACTCCTTCTTAGCATGTCACTTCTATTCACTCATTCACACTCATTCATCAGAAATCATTCTCATACTTGCATGTAAGATAATTAATTATACTTATGTGATTTCCCAATGATAACTTTAAATGTGTAACACCATTGACATCACAATAAAATCTCATTCTTCCATAAACCATTCACCATACACAATCATATATGTATGAATGACCATTAAGCATATGTGTGTGCTTTACACATGATACATTCCCATATGTTTAACAATAATGAAATCACACATGACTCACCACAGGCATGCTCTCTTCAATGACATAGGCTTATGTGATCATTAGGCATCATAGCAATAATGAAATTACACATGGATCCCCACATGCTCTCATTAAATGCATATATTTATGTGATATATATCCAATCCACATTCATCATGCGTCATAACCCCACTTGCATGCCGGTTGCTTAGGTATTATTATGTTCCTCACAAATGATAAATCCACACGTTTAACACCAATGAAAATACATTTGCCTCACCACATTGGTGCTTTCACCCACCACACAAAATTATGATACATATAGAAATCTTTTTTTTTGGGGGGGGGGGGGGGGGGGGGGGGGAAGAAACTACTTGACTTGTCATGTGCTCATATAAAAAAAATCTACTTGACTATTACACATTACACTAATTTGTCTTGCCAGTGTTTGCACATTAACAATACTTTTTCTTACCACTGCACTAAGTATTCTTAGCCTTCTAAATCTTAAGTTACTCACCAACTTCTAAATCACTGCTGATTGAGTTTAACTACTTAAGAATTAAAATGTACTCTCTAGGTCTAATGATTACACATTAAATAAGTTGTTTAACTGGGAGAAAAAGAGACTCACTGTGGTTTATCCTAATGTACAGTTTATCCATGACTATGTCAACTGAATATAATATTTAGTTTCTACTAAATTAATTTCTTAAGGGCTAATCAGGTGGTTTACAACACATTGACTTACCAACTCTTCTTGGGAAACAGGCTCACAGACTAAACTAATCTAAAACATTATTGCTTTTACCTTCATTCTTTTTGAGAATGGCTCCAACACCACATGTCAGCATCAAGATTTCAATTCCTAGATTTGGTTGTGTTTCAAAATACACTGGCTGCTGGTTTTTGGTCCTTTTTTTTTCTCTCGACTAAATAATTATTCATCTAGCGTGTGTAGAGATTTTAGAGGCTACAATTTCCAGTATTCACAGTAGGCCTTAATCTAGCGACGACGAGTCTGTGGTATCACAATGAAGCTGTGCACCGGTCGTTGCTGGTTTTTATCCTGGCTTTTCCCGTCCAAGTTTTTGGCTGAATCTTCGAAAATGAGTCGTTATAAATTTAGTATTTTAGAAGCGTGGAACAAACCAGCACTGTTGCCGTGTCTATCTCCAATTGTTTTAAGGGGAATATTCACAGCGACGTTGACGGCTTGCGAAAATATATCACAGCCTATACCCCTCCATTATTGTTCTCTCCGTCAAGTCACCAAAATATTTCAATTCTCATTGTTTTATCGTCTTTAATAGCCAACCTTCTTCAATATTCAGCCCTTGAAGTATGGATGCATTTGTTCTTTTCTTTATCCAAGATATTCTTAGAACTCGTCTATAATATGTATATTAAATGGCATTTGTGCGCTGTTCAGCTTGTTTAGTAAGTCTCCAGGTCTCACAGGCGTATGTTGCAATGGGAAAGATTCATTCATTCATTATAGGCCATGCCGCTAAGAGTGGGCGGTCATGTTCTGCCATCTCACTCAATCACCAGAGTCGTGGATCAGCTCCGTGTTTCTGTCTCGACCATGCCACGTGGCCAAGCCATCCAGGTATTTAATTCTTGGTCTTCCCCTTGGTCTCTTCCCTTCGATCTTGTCAGTTGTCACCAAGTTCTCCAATTCATTTCTTCTCAAAACATGCCCAAACAATTTTGACTGTCTACATCTAATGTCTCTAATCGGTTTACGATCTTCATTTGTTTCTTGAAGGACTTGTTCATTGGTTTTTCTGTCTGTCCATGGTATTCTTTGCATTTTCCCCAGAAACAACATTGCCACAGCCATCAGTTGTTTTTCAGCCTGACTGCTCATTGTCCACGCTTCACATCCATACAAAAGTACAGGTTCTATGTAGCACTTCAATACTCTTTTTCTCGTTTCAATTGATATCTTTTTATAGGTCAGTATGTTTTTCATCTTCCAAAAGGCTACCTTCGCATGCTCTAAAAAATCTAATGTTTGTAGTTCTATCTGTTCCTCTCCACAATTTATTAAGTTGTTTTTGTCTATGAAGAGCAATAGATATTCGTCTTTTAACTTCTTTCATTGTGTCACCGGTAGAAAACACTAGGGTAGATTAATACCACAGAAACAAAGGGGAGACAAAAAAGGGGGAAAACAACACATCAATTTACCCTAGTCCGAACAGGTGCGCTAATTTATCTTCGGAAAGACTATAATAACCCCCCCCCCCCCCCCCTTACGCTTTCACACCAGTCAGATCCCTTCCTGGTATAGACAACATAGACTAAACACGGACAAAACATTCAACAGGTACACCTGAAGGGGCGTCACAACGAACATTCTTATCTCAGGCTGGTTTTTTTTTTAAAGCCGATGCTGGCTCAGCGGGGGAAAAAACCTTTGGTGAAAGATGCCCACTTCAAGTTATTCTCGCTTGTTTAACCCTCCCCCCTCCCCTACAGACGCACACACCGCCCATAAATTATCAAAAGGGAAGGAAGGGGATGTTGCCTCATCTCATCATGTCATACAATCCCTCAGCACCCGAGATATGACGTTTTACACAACTTCGTTTTCCACAACTGAAATATAACCCATAAAGAGAGATTCGCTATTTTGGCTTAATACAACGATTCTGAAACTGTTAAATGCCAGGCACCTATCTTGCTGTCGGTTGAGGAAAAGTCCATCTCCAAGTTGCATTATCTTCACACAGGTGTTGGCATTCTTGAGCTGGCGGGTTGCATTAATTAAAGGCAAACTTCTGGAGTATTAACCTTTGGTTTGTTTGTTAAAAACCTATTGTTTTTATACGCGTATCTGGCTAAAGGTCATGGTAAAGATTGTGTTAGCGATATCCCGCAAGGTCATATGAATGTACTGTGTCCTGAAGTCTTCTTCCTCTTCTTTCTTCTTCTTCTTCTTCCTCTTCTTCTTCTTCTTCTTCTTCTTCTTCTTCTTCTTCTTCTTCATATCCTCCTACTACTTCTTCGTATTGCTCAGCCGTAGACGGTTTGTAAGTACCGTTAAGCGTCGTTCTCGATTGTATGAGGCGCCGCCCGTTCAAAAAGCAATGACAAACTACTGAACGGTAAATTTCCTAGTAAATCACAGTCTTTAAATACTGGGATTTATTACATCGTCGTGTAAAGGATATACAACAGACTATTATTATTATTGTTATTCGTGCGACCTTAAACGAAGGTTGTGTGAGTTGCATTTTCTCTTTCCGGCCGTCACATCCGACTTACAGCATATGTTTATATCCGAGAAGAAGATGAAGAAGAAGAAGAAGAAGAAGAAGAAGAAGAAGAAGAAGAAGAAGAAGAAGAAGAAGAAGAAGAAGAAGAAGAGGAGGGGGAGTATTGAATTTAGGATTATTTATATTGTATACTAAACGCTTTTCAGTATGCAGACTCGGCTCTTCCAGTCGATATTATTATTAGTGTTATTATTATATGACGTAAGTTCACACTAACATACCCTAGACACAACCACAGCCACTTCTATCTGTCAGCAGCATTGTGACAATATTTATTATTTAATGCACTATATCAGTGTAGCTGTACATTAAACAATGACAAGTTAGCATAATTCGTGGCTACATTTAGTTCAACAATGCAAGAGTTCACTTACTCGCTGCTACAGTGTGCCGTATAAACATTTCGCTACAACATCACACATCATGTAGCAGGTCCTTTACAGAACGTCGCTCTCATTGTGGCCTGCCGAAAAGTTTCTCGATCTCTTGCCATTCCTCTTTCCCCATGCTCGCTCAATCCCTAAGTAAGCTATCGCTGCAACGTTTCGTAGAATTGTTACACGTTTCATATTTCCTAACTACTCGTACATACACTTAGTGAATACCACACAATTCACTTATTTTATGGTAGCATCTTACAGTGTAATAAAACAGGGGAGATTAGCATGACGGAATGGATAGGAGTTCGTCTCTCTCTCTCTCTCTCTCTCTCTCTCTCTCTCTCTCTCTCTCTCTCTCTCTCTCTCTCTCTCTCTCTCTCTCTTAATCTTCCGGTTTGCTGATGCCGAGTTAGCGGGTTAAACCCCTTACTACTTATGTCTGCGCGTCATTCCATCCTGTTAATTTTAATTACTCTCAGCTGGACAATAACATGAGATCCGCTGTTCGGCGATTAGGAACAACCGAAAATGAGTCTGATTACACTCCAGCACACTTAAATTTCACATTCAGACAGGAAGTAGTAAACCATAACGTGCAGATAACTCTTGCAGGCTATATATAGCTAGACTAGACAAAAGGAGTTATGTTTCTTGTAAATTCAGCAAATGACAAAGCAGACGCCAGTTCTGTTATTGTTGTGTTACGTTAAGTTGTATGAAAGATAATTCAAAGTTTATGGTTTTCACACGGATAAAAGCTCTGAGGTGTTTGAAAATGGTGTGAAATAATAACGGTGACACACTATTCAGACACTAATGGAGATTCTTCTTCTTTTGTTTGGTGAACACACAATGAAGAACAATCAGTGCTTGGTAAACGGACAATGAGTGTTTGGTGACCATATAATGAGTGAATGATGAACAATGAGTACTTGTGGACCAGACAATGAGTGCATGATGAACAATGAGTACTTGGTGAAGAGACAATGAGTGCATGATGAACAATGAGTACGTGGGGACCAGACAATGAGTGAATGATGAACAATGAGTATCTGGTGAAAGACAATGAGTGTATGCTGAACATTTGAGTATTTGGTGACCAGACAATGAGTGCTTGATAAACAGACTATGAGTGCTTGGTGACCAGACAATGAGTGCATGATGAACAATGAGTATTTTCTGAACAGACAATGAGTGCATAATGAACAATGAGTGCTTGCGGTACAGAAAATTGGTGCATGATGAACAATGAGTGCTTGATATACAATGAGGATTTGGTGAACAATTAATGAGTGCACGATGAGCAATCAGTGCTTGATGAACAAACAATGAGTGCACGATGAGCAATCAGTGCTTGATGAACAAACAATGAGTGCACGATGAATCATCAGTACTTGGTGAACAGACAATGGATGCGCTTAGTGAACAGACAATGAGTGTTTGTTGAACAATGATTACTTAGTGAGAAGACAATGAGTGCTTGGTGAACAGACAATGAGTGCACGATGAACAATCATCGCTTGGTGAACAGGCAATGAGTGAACAATGATTACTTGGTGAACAATGATTGTTTGGTGAACAATGCGTGCTTAATGAACAATCATTGTTTGGTGGAGAAAAAACGATTGTTTGGTGAACAATTATTGCTTGGTAAACAATGATTGCTTGTTGAAAAGACAATGACTGTTTGGTGAACAATGATTGTTTTGTGAACAATGAGTGTTTGGTGAACAGATAATGAATGCTTGGTGAACAGACAATGAGTGCTTGGTGAACAGACTATGAGTGCTTGGTGACCAAACAATGAGTGCTTGTGAACAGACAATGAGTGCTTGTTAAACAGGGAACGCTTGGTGAACAGACGTTGATTTCTTGGTGAACGGACAATTGACTGCTTGAAATCTGGCATCGAATGCTTAGTAAGCAATGAATGTTTTGAGAACAATTGTCACAATGTTGTGACCCAACATACCTAAAGCCATCCCACTTGACACCCCTGCGATAGTACGCGCCATGGAAGTAGCCTACTCCTGAACAACTAATAATACACACGTAGCGACTAGAACAACCATTTGCAAACCCCATGCTCTGGTAAACGAGATGATGCGGGAAATACCTGTCTCTGCCATGATGGTTTTGCCCTGAATGTTCCAGTAACCTCACAAACTAGGTCATATTTACTGAAATTTCTTTAAGAAAGATATCTCGAAGGTCACACATAACGTGGAAACAAGGCAGAATTAACAGAGATAACGTTCGAAGATAGATTGCGCTGTTTGAGTGTTGCCAAGCAACGCAATACAACCGCAACAATAACAACACTGCTATGGCAAAAACAAAAGGTGTCAAGAGTTTTGTTGGGCCGTTGAGTCTGAAGACTGCTATAGTTTCTTTAACATGTCACGTCATCTGTACATAACTTTGCCTCCATAAGTCTTTCGGAATTTCTCTCTACCAAAACTCAGACATCCCACTTACAGAACGCTTGGCCGAGCTGTCGCCATGTAGTGTGCAGTCTATGATTTAAAAACTATATTCTGAGGATCATACTTACTACCCACGATATCTGATGTGCACAGGACTTCCGATCGCTAACATGGCGGTTAGGCGTTGAACCGTTAAGGCCTGTGGCGTGTTTATGCTAGCAGCTACGGTTTGCAATTGCATTTTCCTCATGTTGGACTGGTAGTACATCGTTTCGTCGCCCTGCTACTGAGTGAGTGCGTGGGCGACACTGTGAGCTGTGAAATTCGAGGGGAATGCGTTTACATTATGTCCTGTACAGATGACCTGAATGTTCGGAACAATGGCTACCGGCTGTTGCTGAATTGATTGAGTTGCCTTTTCGGTTCAGGAGTGCATTTTTCAGGAGACTCCCGGGAGTCGGCGCTGAAGCTGCGGAGTTCGTGCTTTGTGCGACACTTTCGAAGGGTCGCCCTGCGGTAAAAGACCGAGCCATGTGAGAAAACTCCGGTCAATGAGGTCTTTCTGGTGACTGCCGAGTCCATCGACGATGAACTGTGGTTTTCGTGGATTAATTTTGTGTTGGCATTCTGGCGGCGGCATTATGCACAGTGTACCTGTGCGGGCTATTGGATTGCCGAGACTCCTGCCTATTCCACTTTTCACATTGGACAGTGGGGAGCATTTTGTGTGATATTCACTGGCACAGGAACGGAGCATAATGGGGACGACCCGTTGCCGTGAAGTTGGAACCTCGACTAACTAACTAACTAACTATCTGATGTGCACAACCTGACTTATCGGCCACCCGCTTCTTCATGAGTGCCAAGAAACGTTAGTTAGTCAGTCAACCCAAGCATTTTTTTTTGGGCTGTTTGCGATTTCTTGACATGTTTACGTTCAGTAGTCTGCCATTGCTTTCTGACGACCGACACTCATACCTTCGTGTGGAAACCAACACAAGGTGTCTGCCTCCAGATCACCCGCAGCTACACCAACGCGGTATGCGGGATTACGAATTGCATTCGTAACGCTTTCACCACAGAGCCGGTCCCAGAAACGTATCCTTGTGAAAGTGACATGCGGGCGTCACAGTTGCCACACCCATACAATAGATTTGCAGGCTATACATATTTTACTGTGGGCAACATTTATAATTTCCGGAATTTTGTCAGGGCAGTGGCAACATGCCGGTCTCCGTGGCAAAGGTGTTGTGGATGCGGTTCGTGATGACACATACCCGCGTTCGAAACACAGCTGCTCGCCATTTGCGCAGGTTGTTTACGAAATGGTTTGGGTGCCGGTCGTTCAGAAAGCAATGGCAAAGTACTGAACGTAAACTTGGCAAGAAATCAACAACAGCAAAAAAAAAATATGCTAGTGTTGACAGCAAACGTTCTGTAAAGGATATGCAACTAACTTTAACTAAAGGCAATATATGGCCTACACTAGAATCTGGTTTCTCATAAAAGGTTTTCATCCGGAAAATTAACGCAGGGTCAAAGGGAGGAAGGAAAGGGGGGGGGGGGGGATATATAATTCTCAGATTCCTTATTTCGTATACAAGAATTATCAAAGACTGCAGGGTTTTTCATGATGGAAAACAGATTGGTTCCCATCAGTGCTCTAGATTCAGTCCCCAGCAGAGGCATAATTATTATCTGATTAAATCGGCTCTGGGGCGACTAGCCTCATCAAAGTAGGTACCAGACAATTTGTAAAAATGTTTAGGAATTGTTTAGGTAAGAAAGGCGATGAAGAAGGGAACTGGAAGCCTCACACCATATGTCGTGGCTACTAGAATATGTCAAGGCTTAACCATGCATTCCCCAAAGAGTTGTTATTGTTGTTTGTTGTTTGTTGCTACATCTTGCTTGTTGCTGGCTTTGTAACTGTTGTTGTTGTTTATTGTTTGTTGCTACATCTTGCTTGTTGCTGGCTTTGTAACTGTTGTTGTTGTTTATTGTTTGTTGCTACATCTTGCTTGTTGCTGGCTTTGTAACTGTTGTTGTTGTTTATTGTTTGTTGCCATTTCTTGTTTGTTGCTACATCTTGCTTGTTGCTGGCTTTGTAACTGTTGTTGTTGTTTATTGTTTGTTGCCATTTCTTGTTTGTTGCTACATCTTGCTTGTTGCTGGCTTTGTAACTGTTGTTGTTGTTTATTGTTTGTTGCCATTTCTTGTTTGTTGCTACATCTTGCTTGTTGCTGGCTTTGTAACTGTTGTTGTTGTTTATTGTTTGTTGCCATTTCTTGTTTGTTGCTACATCTTGCTTGTTGCTGGCTCTGAACTCAAGTGTAGCCCTTACACACTACTCCTAGTAGACCTGGACTGAAGTTTGCATGTGGATTAGTTTTCCCTATTAACAGTTCCCCTCGCCATCAGACGAACCCACTCCTACTTCAGAGGTACTTGTAATGTACGTCTCCATGTCAAGGACGAGAGGTCCACATTTTAATCCAACTGTCCGGTGTAGGGTTTGAACCCCTTACCTCGGCATCAGCACACCGGATGTTTAAGAACACGCGTTCTTATCCATTCGGCCATGCTGACCTATGAGTTTCATATCTTGCCATCGCATCATGTTCCTCTTGTACCTTGCGATGTCGAAGTGAAGCATAAAAAGCGGGAGAATGCTTGCGTATGGGCTTCATGTATAGAGATTCCCACCGACTGTGTTATTCCCGCTGCCCACGGTGTACAGGATAATATTTCAACGGTGTACAGGATAATATTTCAATGTTAGCTCTTAAGTTGAATGATTTCGCATTCGGGTTGCCGGAGTCCAGCAAAGAGCTTGCATCTATCGCAGTGACGCTGTGTTAGAGACGTTCCTCTCGACCCTGCACAAAAGTACCATCTTCGCGGGGATTGGCGTGGGGCTACTCCTCCCCCTCCCTTCTTTCCAAGCTCAGAAACCTTCGGAGTGCACAAGAACAATACTGGAACTTGACAGCTGCACGGAGACATGTTAAATTAAATGTAACCAGGCCATCATTCGACATAGACATACGGACTGGCTGGAATGAGGCTAGATAGATAAAGTGTACTTGACATGTGTCTAGTATTTCTTCATTAACCTTTAATCCCCCCCCCCCCAAACCCCGTTGGGACATAGACCCTTACTTAACCAACTCACTCCAAGCTCCCATATCCTTATCTCTTCTATACAGCTCCGTCCAAGACCTCCTAATATTATCCATTTTTTTGTTCCTACTTCTCTTCTCCACATGTTTCATGTCATCCTCCATTTCTTTTTGCGTTGTGAATTTCAGACAAAGGTGTTTCTAGTTATACTATTCTCAGTTTTCTCTAAGTGTGACCTATCCAGTACCGGCGTGTTTTTTCACCTCCGATTCCGATTTTTAGAACAACAATTTTCCGGCCCCGTCCAACCATCGATCTGTTTTTTTTTTTGTTTTTTTTTTCCCGCGTTTCCATCCTGTTCTGTTGATTGGTTATAATTGGAGTCTTTACTGTGTTTCTTGTTCTGCTTGCGGAAATTGGGTTGCGTATTTCGTTTCCTGGAATCACCATCATTTTCACTTCTAAATTCACAGCTATTTATCCTGTTTTCTCCATGAGCTCCGCTTAATTCTGCATACTTTTTGTTTTAAATTTGCATGTCCGGTACAAGATGTTGCTATCAACCCAAGGTTGAATTTCTAGGTAATGTTACGTTCAGTAGTTTGCCATAACTGCCTACTATCGGTATTCAATTTTTCAACCTTATTTTATTCAATTAAAATTTTTTGTTTGTTTGTTTGTTTTGTAGAAGACTGTTCCGTTTTGTTTTCATGTACGGTCTGTATCGAGTGTACAGGAAAGTCTGATTTCTTTAAATAAATCATCTGCTTAAAGTATCTGTATCAATAACGGTAACACTGCGTGACTAACAACATGCAGGTAATAGATTTGGAAGGACATCAAAGGCAGGATGAGGAAATGGAACATAACGGGAGAGGAAAGATGTTCATCAAATAATCAAGCAAACAGAAATTGTGTGGTAGTGATGGTGGTTGTGGTGATGGTAGTATTTATGGTGGTAGTGATTGTAGTGGTACCGTTGGAGGTGGTGGTGATAGTGGTGGTTGCGGTGATGGTAGGGTGGTAGTTGTGGTGTTGGTGGTTGTAGCAAATATGTAGAAATCTTGCAGTCGTAATGGTCCTAGGGATTGTGGGCGGCTAAGAGTTCAAAGAACAGCAACAGCAGAACATCAATCAGCAGATGTGTATGATACCTCGTGTGTGTGTTAATTCACGCATTCGCTGCATCGGAGAAGTTCCTTCCTGTTGGCTAAACTCTGGCACGATGTTAGTGATAGATGGACGATACAGGTGAACAGGAGCGGGAATGTAAACAGAGCAATCACCAGACAACCAGACAGAAATATCAAGCTCTGAGCTGACACTATGCTCCTCTATATACTTCTTTCTTCAGTGCGGCGATGGCGTTATCTGGAGATGGCTGGTTCGAAATCCGCTGTGCGTATAGTTAATAGGTAGGTAGGTAGGTAGGTAGGTGGGAGAGAGAGAGAGAGAGAGAGAGAGAGAGAGAGAGAGAGAGAGAGAGAGAGAGAGAGATTATACCACACTTACACAACTACGATGTTTGCTTTTCTCACTCTCTGAACTTTCAGAGCTATGAGATAAAAGAGACACAAAGAAAGACTTCAGAACAAAGAGTGAAACAAAATGTCATAAATGAAGATGAACCGCTAGAAACTGACATCACGAACATCTAAAGATGCTGATTTTGTTACCCATCCTGATTAATACTGTTTCTCTCTGCTCAATGCATGCCAGTTTGGCAACGGTGACACAAATGCTACCAGTGGGTGGACGCCGTGGCTCAGACGTGGTGGTGTACGCCTCAAGCATAGAAAGTCCCGTGTTCGAACTCAGCATAAGGCTGACAATTGTCCCAAGTATATCTAGCCTCCTCGGATAATGACGAAAAACAAGAGGCTTGTCCAAGTTGTGCGCGTTCAAAATCACACAGCAATCGAAAGTTGCAAAGAGTTCAAGCCGCTGATGTGAGAAATGTATAGAAAAGAAAACTTACCCACTGGTTGGTAAAGCAGATGGAGTCTATCGCATGCTGAAGTCGGACACACTAGCCGTTGAGGTGCACAACTAGGTGTGTGGTACTCAGCTCGGAAGATGAAGGTAAGAAAGAAGACAAGCAGACAAGCAGAACGAAATAAAAAGAGGAGAAGCATTCATACATTGAGTTACATGTTCTTTTACAAGACGTCGCAATCAACCGCAGGAAATTTGTTGGCTGTTGGTGATTTTCTAGGTAATTTTACATTCATAAGTTTGGCATTGATTTCTGGGGGGAAAAGCGAGGCCGTTATGTCTACTGGAGTCGAAATAAACAATTATAACAGTACATTGCCAGACGAGCGGTCTTTTTAATAAATCCTGGAACAAATCCCCACACCCCTACCCACTGCACCTCGCATTCACTAGCAATGTTACAAATGGCGTATTTATAGTTTTACTGCAGAGGCAGATTTCAAAAAGTGTGAACTGGAAATACAAGTGAGTCATTAAGAGTGCTACATGGAAGTTTTAAAATATATAAGAGAGAATGAACTAGTAAATCAGATGATGAATGACAGGGTTGGCTGACTAACTCACCGAGGGAAGTCTACGTAGTGCTCTATAACTCACATTTGTGAAAGTAACTTCTTCACGTATTGGACTGCAGACCACGATTCAAAAGCTCGTTTGACAGTAAATCGGGAGATTTTAAAGACATCTAAGATTGTCTCTGCGTGCATTTATTTGATCTTGGAGAAAAAAGTAGACACGGACAAGTTCAATGTAAACAAACACCTGGGGGAGGAAATGTCACCCTACATATAAGCCAGTGGTATACATTTGTCACCTATTACTGCATGCATCATGTACACAGAAAGTCGGTGATATTTTATCATTCACGCTAGAAGTCTAGTTATATTTTGTTGGATTCTATGCTTGAAGTAGCTGAAAAACAGTTTTGAGTTCCGCAAAAACAGCGGCACGGCAGGGGCAGACCATGGGCATTCCCCGCCATCCAAGGAGGCTTCCATAATTGCAGAGCCATCACACAGCGCTCTGGTACTGGGCTCACCCAAGGAATCGTCACGTCCTGCACATGGCTGCTTAGCCTCACTTCCGTATATTGGGCCTTCCGTTCACCATAGGCTGTTCCTCCGGAAGCCAGAAAAATGCAGTTTGCAGATGACATCCAAATAGTGAGCTTTCAATTCGGACTTTCCACGTAATGGATTTGCTATCCGAGCAATATTCCATTTTGTGCCACTATGACACTTTTTCCACCTTTTATGAAGCCCACACAGTGAGCTTTCGATTCGGTTCCACGTAATGGATTTGCTATCCAAGCAATATTCCATTTCATGCCTCTGGGTGGCTTGTGTAACCGACATGCTTGTGGTATGAAGTGTGGCAGTCTAAATACTTCTTCGTGCACCTTTAAATGTCAACCTGAATGTAGTTAAAGTAAGCTGCAGTCGACTTGAGCTTGTTGATATCTCCATAGAGCTTGTCCTCGAATGAAGCAGGTGTGGGCCAAAATATCTTTCTCTGTTCTGCATATATTGGGCACTCTTGCAGCAAATGTTTAACTGTCATTTTACCAGTTCCACAATTACATTCATCTGTATCTCTGTCATGAAAATCACCGTGGATTAACCAGTTGAGGATAATACAGGCAATCTGATTAACGGCATGTTTGCAGGGCCCCAATTGTTTTTTTAACAATACAGTAAAAACAGGTCGGATCCAAGCAGAAGTGCCCGGCTCGGGAGATAAAACAGTCCCGTCTGTCATTTAGAATTTCCCGACATCAAACGAAATGGCGGCTTTGCTTGTCACCACATGACAGAAAGTGTGGGCTTGTTATTGGGAACATTGGGACACCTGCAGGACATCAACAACGTCACGTGAACAATTTGCAAAAAAACATGATTGGGGGAGACAGTATAACTCAAACAGTTGATTTAGGCGGACGGCTTTGGCACTGCAGTTATGAATTGGAATAATGTCTACCGTGTGCGAATTAAGGGAATTTAATTTTACACGTGCCTGTCATGGCAAATGTAGATGTGATTTGATAGAACTGCGGTGCTGCCTAAGGTAGTTCATATTTTATAATTAGTCCTAACTAATTTAGGCAGTAGCATGGTTGAAACTAGTTAGAGTAGTGAAGTGATTGTTGGCTCTGCTAGGATGAATAGGATAGCGGGGTGATATTTGGAGAGATTTAAGATGGGTTGGGAGATGGGGAAGGTGTCCAATGGGGTGGGGTGGGGGAATCTTTCAGTGGTTTGCCCACTGAAGTTTTGCACTCTGTTTATGGGGCTTTCCTTGTCATAGCCTGATTCGGACGTAGGTGAGGAGCTAATATGCTCTATGACAGAGTTTAGTTAGCTGACAAATAACAGAGCAAGGCAATAGGCTTAAACTCAGCCGGTAGGATCAGTGACTAGTGCTATCACCAGATGTGTTGTTTCTCTAACAGGTTCCCTGCCAGTTACGAGGAAGCTCAACACTGGGTTTGAAAAAAGTACAACTCCAATTAGAAAGAACACCAGTTGGACACTCAAATGCTTTCTTACGGAAATGAATAACGTCCGAGAAGAAAGATGGTATTATGTTTACGCTGGACTCATTATCAGGAGGGTTCACCATAACGTGGCTCAGAAGAGCCAACCAATATAACGATTCCTGTGTGTTAAGGTTCACCTAGGATGGGTGATGATTGTTGATATGTCACACATCATACAAACATTGTTAAAGGAACGAGAACATTAAAATGTAAGTCACATGGTGTGATAGATTCCAGTGAAATATTACAAAAGACATTATACTTGAGACTTTATAGACACTAGTTAGAATCAAGTATATTAACAATAACAGTGATACCTAAGTACACACAACAAAGGATTCGTACAATTTTTTAGGAACGATAGGAACTTATAATGTGTAGTGTGAAACCGGTCCATGATCAGCTGTAAATTACAAACAGTATCTATTTCGGATGATCAGGAAGATGGATTACCAGGTAGCTACAGATGACAGTCGGTGTCCGGCAGGAGCGATACAGTACTGGGTGAGATGGACTTGTTCTGACTTAACGTGCTGTGGTGTGTCCTTGCAAAGATGAACTGACTATGCTATTATCTGAGGGTCCGATCCTACACACATTATAGAACACATCACACATTTTCTTCGCATACACGTCTCACGTACATTACACTTTTCTTTTAATAAATTAATCTTTATTAATTTTTAGAAGCAAGAGTTGTTGAATATGTTGCGTGGGGAAGAATGAGAGGGGGCATAGTACGACAGTGATAGAGAGAGGAAAAGGTGTCCATGAACTGAAGGAGTGTGTTGGACGGAAGCTGGTGGATTCTCCAGGATATTGATAGGGGAAAAAAATTATAATGTGGGTGTTGACTCACTCCAGGGACGACACTTTAAAATAAGACACGACAATCTCCCATCTTTAGTTTATTGAACAAGTGGTATTTCAGCCTGTTATGTCCTGTGCGGAGTCTGAAGATTGCTACTTGTTCTCTTCGGTCGAGTTTGTAATATGCATCATCCTTCTGGTGGCCTGGATGCTCTGACTCCCATTTGGCTCTATCGGCGCTTTTTATAAACCTCTTTATAGGTTATGTCTATGTCAGGCTGTGGTAGTCGTCCACCCTCTTTTGCTAGTCTGTCAGCCTCTTCATTTCCAGGTATACTGCAATGTGATGGGATCCACTGTATTACAATTTTTTTGGATTTCTGGCACAGACCATGGAGTGCTGCTCTTAGGTCAGCTAGTTCTGTGTTGTTTTTGCTCTTCAGTATTGAGACAGCTGACTTTGCATCTGTGAAGATAGTTATTTGCTTCTCTTTATTTTCCTCCATCAAGATCATTTCTGCTGCAGTTTTCAAAGCCTCTACCTCCGCTTTGAAGTTACTTGAAAATTTTCCAGTTGCCACTGACTGTGTTTTTTTCACTCCATTCTTTAAATTTAGGAGAATTCCTCCTCCTCCATTTTCTACTGAATTTTTAGCTGATCCGTCTGTATATGCATGGGTCCAATTGCTGCTTGGGCAATGTTCTTTTATGTAATTTAGGGTTATGTTTCTTCTTTCGGTTTCATTCTGAGTGTTCTTTTTCTCAATACCAGGAATGTTTTCTATCATCTCAGGCAGTTGCTGCTGTCTCCAAGCTGGGAACTTGTGTGCATTGTAAATGGGTTTGACTGTTGATATGTTAAGTATAGGATCTGCCCGAATCTTTCGTTTTGCAGTTTCTACAAAGTTGCTACGCTTCAGTCTTCCCTTTCCAAACCCATTAAACCTTTTATACATAGGGTGGTCTGTCAATCTCCTAAATTGTTCTGCTTGTTGCTGGGCTCTGCTATCTCTTCTATCCTGCATTGGTTGTAAACAAGTGATCTTTTCTAGTTCATTAATAGGCGTTGTCTTCAGGCTTCCAGTTATGATTCGCATTCCTTGATTTTGGACTTTACTTATTTTGTTAAAGTTTGACTTAGCTGCTGTTGCCCAATGTCATATTCCAGTACTGGCCTCACCCGTCCAGTATATAACTTCTTGAGAACTTTCTCATCTGCTCCCCACGTTGTACCGGCAAGATTTTTCATGATTGCCATTCTTTGCCTTGCTCTTGTTTGATTTTTCTCAACCTGTGTCTTCCATGTCAGGCGACGATCAAAGGTGACCCCTAGATAGTTTGAATTTTCTTCATGGCGCAATATTATTCCATTCAATACCAGCTTAGGTTGCTGAGTTTTATTTGAGAGGGAGAACACTGTGCGTGTTGTTTTTTCCTCACTTATTCTCACTAGCCATGATTATGACCAGTCCTCTAGCGCTAATAAGGCTTGCTGTATTCTGCTGTTAGCTGTACTAATATATTCTTAAAATGTCCATATGGCTAGGTCATCTGCAAAGGAGGATGTGAGTACCCTAGCAGGAAAATTTTCCGTGATATCATTTATATATGCTAGGAATAATGTTGGTGAAAGAACTCCTCCTTGGGGGACAACTTGCTCCAACAACATCATTTTTCTGGTTTGTCCTTGTACTTTTGTCCTGGCAGTTCTTGTTCTCAAGGTAGTGGCTGATCCATTTATACATTTTCTCACAAACATGCATTTTTTGCAGTTTTACTTTCAGTCCTTCCTTCCATACTTTATCAAATGCTTTTTCTAAATCTATCCAGACCGCTAGTGTGTGCTTTTTCTCTTGGAAGGCATCCTCTATTTCCTGAGCTATATAGGTTATTTGATCTTCAGTGGATCTGTACTTTCTGAATCCTGCTTAGTGTGGTGTTAAGAGTTGGTTTTCTTCCAGATGCCATGTTAGCCTGCCATTGATAATGCGTTCCATTAATTTTCCTACACAGCTAAGTAGACTGATAGGTCGATAGCCATTTGGTTCTTCCAGGTCTTTTCCTTTCTTTGGGACTGGTATTAGTATAGCTTCCTTCCATGCCTGTGGGACTATTCCTCTCTTCCAGCTGTGATTTAGGACTGATAGTAGTTTCTTTTTTGCCTTGGTGCCTAGTCCTATTAGCATTTCATTTGTGACTCCATCCTTTCCTGGTGATTTCTTCTTTTTCAGGGTATTCATTGCCTGTTCCATTTCTTCCATTGTTAGATTTGCCATCATATATTCTGCTGCTGTCTCTGTATTTCTATGGTGTATCTGTTTGTCTTTAATTGCTTTCTTCTGTTCCGTTGTAATATCAATGTGGTTTGCACTTGCATAGTGTTCCATTAGTGCATTTGCAGCCTTTTTTCCTGTAAGCAAGGCATTTCCTTGTTTGATTGTTATTTGTTTGTTTCTAGGTCCTTCATTGTTCATGGCTTTCACTAGTTTCCATAGTTTGTTACCATCCCTATCAAAATTCAGGTTTTCTGTTTTTTCCCTCCAACAATCTCTTGTTGTTTGATTTACTGTTCTTTTATATTTTGCTGAGATGGCTTTGAGAGAGATGTTCGCTTCAGTTGTTTGTTCTCTCTCTGCTGTCTTCATGGCATTTTCAACTTTGTCCTCCAAAATTTGTAGTTCTTCAGTCCAGTATGGTTTGTAATTTTTCCTCGCACCTCTTGGAATAGACTCAGTGGCTGCCTGTATTATTGCTCTGTTTAGACTTTCCACCATTTGCTTCATGTTGCCGTATCGTGTATTTATGTTTTCACAATATTTGTCTGTTAGTATGGCAAATCTGTCCCAATCTGCCCGTTTGTAATTCCAGCGGGGCAACGGCTTTTGCTCCTGTGGAACATACTCCATACTCATTACAAACTTGATTGGTCTGTGGTCACTACCTGCTAATTGGTCAAGCACATGGCGATCGATTTTGTGGAGGATGTCTCCTGTGCAGAAAGCTAAGTCTGGAGTAGAAGTGGTAAACCATCTTCTGGAGTAGAAGCTCGGTGTGTCATCCACTTTGTTGAGTAGATGGAGATTTGCGTCTATTTCCCAGTCCTCCACTTCATCTCCTCTTTTGTCAGTATCTGGGTATCCCCATCTTTCTGAATGGCTATTAAAGTCTCCGACAATAATGCAGCTTGTGTCAGTTATTTTCATGTTTGAGAGTGTAAGGTCCTTATCTGCTGGGCTATACAGATTGTAAATTCTTATTTTCACGTCCTTTATCATTATATCAACACCTATAATTTCCGTTTGGTTGTCAGAGATCACAGATACTTTGCTGCAAGGTATTGTATTTCGTGTAAGTATTAGAACTCCTCCTTTGTGTCCTTCACGGCCGAAACGTGTGTCCTGATATCCTCTGACTGAGAATATGCGATTGGCGTTGAGGTGTCTCTCTTGAATGCATGCCACATCTATTCTATCTTTATGAAGACGCTGTGTTAGGGAGACTTTCTTGTTGTAAACCCCTTCCACTGTAGTATGTTGAGTGTCCTGGGTATTTGGTCAATAGCTCTTAACCTACTCCTCTGTGCCTTGACTCCATAGCACAGGGGAAGGTGACCACCAGTAGTCATGGGTGGACCCCCTCGAGGCAGGGGGCCCGGCACTATCACCGCCTGATGGGACTTCGCGGGATTAGCACCATAACGATTAATTTTGATTTGTGACATCATGAATTAAGTTACGTTGCACTGCTTTGTCAAGCCTGTGGCTCAGTACATCCGATTTTGACAAGCATTTATTCGGGGTGCTTTCCCTAGCCTTTGACTGTCCCCAGTCTACCTACAAGGCAGCAGGTTTGTATGTCACTTGGTCTGGTCCCTCTCCCTTGACCTGTCCGACATGGGTGACCCTACCAGTAGCTGTGCTACCGTCGGCATAGCTCTTGGGGTCATTGGAACGCAAGCCCTTCTACCTCGTCACGGTGGACACACAGCAGAGGGGACATGCTTTCAAGGTATCTTCTTCTTCTTCTTCTGCGTTCATCCGGAGTTTTTTTTTTCCGGACGTGATTGCGTTGTGCCTGTTTACAGCAGAGCTGCGTTCTTGCGCCGTTAGGCCGACACATCCGACTTCTGCGGGCATTTGTTGACCGGGTTAACCTGCCCGGTGCTTTCAAGGTATAGGAGTACAGAGAAACAAATCGAACTGCCTGGACTTAACATCAATGGAAGAATTATAAATAATCCTAGGTATACTGATGATAAGTGATACTAGCAAGAAGCGAGTTAAAGTTACAAAATCTAGTGGAACATAGTGCAAAATGTGGCTTAGCTATTAAAAAAAAACTGTGATAATTAGTGTCACAATCCCCGGCAACAGGCAGATATTGGCTGTTGTCAAGGGTCCATATATTATTAATATATAACTGAGGAGTGCAGGGTGACTCAGCCATAGACAACATATATCACTAAATAGGCTGGACTACTGAACCACAACTACTTGTAGCCACTCGAAAACACCAGTTTGCACACACAATATAGTTTTAATTATAGATGAACATGACGAAACTGAAACACTATTCCAAGAACACACACACACACACACACACACATATATATATATATATATATATATATATATATATATTCATTCAGTAGCATGCCCATATATATATATATATATATATATATATATATATATATATATATATATATATATATATATATATATATATATATATATTCATTCAGTAGCATGCCCTTTGCAGAACCTCGCTCCCATAACAACCTTCCAGAAAACCTCTCGATCATAAGCAAGATGTCCCGCTTCCGATATACCCATCTGGAGATCATCCACCACATCCTGCACCCATCTTCTCTTTGGCCTTCCTCTTCCTCTCTTCCCAGGCATATACCCCTCCATTATTGTTCTCTCCAAACTTTCGTGACGTTTCAAGTGACCAAAATATTTCAATTTTCTTTGTTTTATCGTCTTTATATATTAGGGACGTTCATTTGAAACCCGTTCCAATGGCTTTATTGCAAAAGCATGAAAGAAACATTAACAGGTGTGATAGAATTAAACAAAGCAATCATTTTGAATGAATAATGCACCATGGGTTGGTCAGAAGAAGTCACCGTAGACACTCAAGCAAGCATCCCATTGCTTAGGTAGGCGGCGAATGCCTTCTGCAAAAAAAGATTGTGGCTGCTCACTGAACCACGTGTTTACCGCGTTCATTGCGTCTGCATCTGTGTAAAATTGTTGCCCCTTGAGAGCTTTTTTTTTAGAGGTCCTAACAAATGAAAATCACATGGTGACAAATCAGGACTACAGGCTGGATGTTGCAGAATTTCCCACTTCTTCCTTGCTAATGCTTCCTACACAATCTTTGCGACATGCGGATGAGCATTATTGTGCAACAAAATCGCACCGCGAGAAAGCATGCCGGGTCGTTTATTCTTGATGGCTTTTTGCAGCTTGTCTAGTGTTTGCAATTAGTGGATAGAGTTGATGTTGACACCAGGTTCTTTAAAGTCGGCCAACAATAGCCCTTCATGGTCAAAAAATGCACTCAGCATAACCTTACCAGCGGAAATCTGTAACTTGAATTTTTTTTTTTTTTTTTTTTTTTGGCTTTCGGTGATCCAGCATGCTTCCATAGCATGCTTTCTCTTTTGCTGCTCAGCTCAAAGTGGTGACACCATGATTCATCGCCTGCCATTATGCGGAAGAGAAATGCATCGCCCTCCACTCTGTAACGCAGCAAGTGGTTCAAACACCATCCCATGCGTTCCTCTTTTTGGTGGTCGGTCAACATCCGTGGTACCCACTGTGAACACACCTTCTGATATTGCAGTTTCTTACGAACGACCTTTTTAATTGTTCCAATTGATATAAAAAATTCTTTCGCAAGCGAATGTATGCTTCGATAACGGCTCATCTGTACTGCTGCATCAATTCTGGCGATGGTTTTTTCTGTTGCAACAATATGCGCTTGACGCAGCCGTCGAATATCTGTCGTGAACTGACGTCCTTTCCGAAACATTCGTGCCCAGTCTGTCACTGTTGTCTTCGACACACATTTGTTACCGTACGCTGCCTACATTCGTCGATGAATGTCCACTGGTCAACATCCTGCAAATGAAAGAAACTGAATAACCGCTCTGTGAGCTTCTTTGAACGGATTTTGGATCAACCCGGCCATTTTCTCAACGGTCAGAAACAGAACCCATGCATCATGGGACGATAAGCACGTGCTCTTTTATTCATTGGTCAGTACTTACCACATGACTATGACATGATCATGTTTAACGTACGCAATTACGCGCGGTACAGCACGAACGGATTTCAAATGAACGCCCCTTATACATTCGTTCGCTGTTCTATCGGGAAACAATCCTGCCTGCTACAGGCCGTTGTAAAATAACCTGATAAGCCGGACTCTCTCCCGTGTCCGACCGTAACTACCTCAACTCTACCGAGTCTCTCTTTGGGCCAAGTTTTCCTCACTTTCCCACCGCTAACTCTCGGGCTAAGTTCTCCTAACATGCCCAAAACTCAATTGTCAGGCCCATCACTTTCTTCTCTTTTTATCGGCTTCCTCGGGACCCACCATGCGAATCTATTTCCCTGACTTATAGAGTCCCCCAACATTACATTTTGGAGTTTTCCTTGGTGTGTGCGTGCTCTAAAATACCACTGTCGTGGGGCTCTCACATTAGCTGGACATTCTAATTACTCTCCATGGCCCCACCTCTCCAATCTCGCATTGTTAATTTCCCCGTTCCTCACGCTTGTCACAATTAGCAATTAAAAAAGAGACAATCAATGAATATCACAGCAAAAGTGCAGATACTAGAAGAAGTAAATGAGGTTTTCCTACCTGAGACATGTAATATCAGAAGATGGCAGAAGTGAAACAGAAATCAACAAGAGAATAGAGATGGACGAAACTTTTCTCAACAACATGAAATAAGTATTAAGATCTAGAGAGATTAACAACGCATTAACAATGAGAATTGTCAAATGTTATGTTAATTCAGCATGAAATCAGTGTTAAGATCTAGAGAGATTAACAACGCATTAACAATGAGAATTGTCAAATGTTATGTTTATTCAGCACTACTGTATGGCTTGCTGTATGGCAGCGAATCTTGGAATGTAAATGAACAAATTAGGAAGAACTTAGAAGCAACAGAGATGTGGTTTTTAAGACGAATGTTTGCGAATTTCTTGGACTGCCAGAGTAACTAACAACGACTGCCTGAAAGAGACTAATGAAACTAGAACACTATATACAACAGTAAGAAAGAGACAAACAGCTTTCTTTGGTCATGTGATGAGAAGAGAGGCATTGGAGAACATCGTGACAACTGGAAAGATCGAGGGGAAGAGAGGCAGAGGCACACCAAGAGAAATGATGCTGGACGGATTGAGACGGTAGCATGGAGGAATATCATCAGCAGAGTTGATCCAGAACATCAAAGACCGAGATCTGTGGAGAGCCATGAACGCCTACGCCAGCCGATAGGGCACTTGATGATGATGACTATATGGTGCTGAAGCCTGAACAATGAACAAACAATTAGAAAGTCGAATAGAGGCCCCGGAGATGTGGATATACAGACAAATATGTCGTAGTTTATGGAAATAAAAACATTCAAATACAGAGGTTCTAGAAAAACTGAGCATAAAAAGAGAGTTGATAAAAGAAATACAAAAGACACAGGTGAAATATTTCGGCCACGCTAAAGACACAATACTCTTATAAATAGCATACTGGAGGGTAAGACGGGTAAGATTGGAGGCAAGCGAGCAAGAGGTAGACAACGATACAAGTGGGAAGATAACATCAAGAGATGGACAAACAGTAGTCTGACAAATAAGTACAAACAGGACGAGAGACAAACAGTGTTGGAGATACACTGTAGCCATCCCTCATTGTGGAGACGGTACGATAGAATACATTTCGTACTGTTGAGGAAATATGAAATATAAAAATGTCTAAAACGTGCTTAACCTTGCAAAAATAAACAACACATTATTTATTATCTTGAAATAGACAATTTTCAAGATGTCAAACATTCTTGCTGTTTGGTTTGTAAGCAAAGAAATGGGAAACGTCCCAGCGGTAATTTCATACTGCTATGGCTACCTGTTAACCCTGCATCCGGCTTTTACAAACAAGGAATTTGGCTGCCAGAAATACAAGCCAGATTTCTTACGTCTCATCGGATCCGATCAATAATAACTGTTTACGTGATTTCTTGGGGAAACTCTGGCAGACAGATAATCACCAGCTGCACTCGCTGTCTGTCTCTGTTTGTGCAGATTGTAAACAATAAGTGAACTCGAGACTATCCAGAGTTTAGGCCACGTGCAGTTAGCTGGTGCGGCCCTGGAGCGGAAGCCTGTTTAATCTATCAATCAAGTGCCATCTTCGCACTGAAGGCTGGCTGCAATGGATCTTCAACGCTGTCCTGCTTGATCGTACATTCTGTCGGACTGCTGTTCGACCATCGTTTGATGTTATCTTCCCACTTGTATCGTTGTCTACCTCTGAGTGGGGCTGAGTGGTCTCGAGGTATGGTGTCCGCCTCGAGTGTTGGGGGTCCCGGGTTCAGGCCCTGGTGAGGACCGGGATTTATTTAAAAAATACACCTGGACTTCCAGTAATAAAATTTCCCCTGGTCTCTGGGTAGTGAGATCGGACGCCCGTGTGTATTGTTGCGCACGTGAAAAATCCCTTGGCAGTTGGAAATCGAAAAAGAGTAGCCTAACGGCGCTGCCCGGGCAAAATTTCGAGTTAAAAATCTACCCAAAGTATTTTCAGGATCCTCGCCGATGCAACGGAGTTCGTGCATTGAGCTGAGTTTCTCCAGACTCAGGTTTGAGTTAGGAGGAAAACGGAGCATTTATGGGTTAAACCGTGTGCCGTGATGTTGATCCAACGACTAAACTAAACTGTTGTCTACCTCTTGCTCGCTGGCCTTCAACCTTACCCACCAGTATGGTGTTTATAAATGAGAAAGAATCACCAATTTATGGTTTTGTTTCTTGGCAGACTGTTTCATTCATTCTTCTGTCCTGGTACTTTTTGCCTGGATAGATGGAAGGGTAGGACAGGTGGGCAGGAAGGTAGATAGACAGGCAGGCAGTAAGTTTTAGAAAAAAATATAGGTATACATTTTAAAAAGCGTTTCCAAAGGTCTCCTGCTTCGTGGCTAGTCTAAATGTGGAAGACATGGCTAAGTTCTACCATTTATCACACAGCGACGCCACGGTAAGATGATGGTGTTGGTCATTGCAACCGTGGACTTGGGGAGTCCACCTTTTGATGAACTGCAACGTGTATAATTACCTCCATGAATTCACATTGATGAATTATAGCTAGCATGAACCAAGAATTTTTTTATTTTTTTTTTGCGCTCTCTCGCTTTGAACTCAACAGTAGTTCATACACACTATTTTTGTTTAGTAGCACTGGACTGAATTTTGCGTGTGGGTTAGCTATCCCTATTTTCGGTGTCCCACGCGAATCGACTCCGACTTCAGAGGTACTTGTAATTTAAGTAACCAAGTCAAGGATGAGAGGTCAACGTTTTAGTCCAACTGTCCGGTGTAGGGGTTGAACCCCTTACCTCGGCATCAGCACACCGGATGTTTAAGAACGCGTGTTCTTATCCATTCGACCATGCTGACCTCCACCAAGTATCCTGACCTCCAACAAGTATGTTGAACGACGTGAAAACTGTACTTTTTTTTTAATTCTGGAAAAAAATGCCTTCCATATTACATCCTAGGAACTACAATCTCTAACAACACAACTTGAGAACCGCTGTCATACTGAATATTCTACAATTATATTTTTGTACGTGTATTACGTTTCGGCCTTGGAAACGGCAAGAATTGACTTTGTAATGCGTCCTTAAGAACATGATTGCAATTAAAGAAAAATCCGTATTAATAAAATTGCGTTAATAGTGGGTTCGGGAATTTGCCGAGGAAACCAAAAAACACACAAAGCTGCTCACAGAAATCATATTTCTTTATTCTTGTCGGAAGACGATTTCAGAGACAGCGGAAACAAATGAATGAAGATTAGATGACCTCTCTCTCTCTCTCTCTCTCTCTCTCTCTCTCTCTCTCTCTCTCTCTCTCTCTCTCTCTCTCTCTCTCTCTCTCTCTCTCTCTCACGCACATAAGAAGACAAACACTTGAATATGTGACAACGAGCTAGATTTCTTGAAAGAGAGATAAAGAAAGATAGTGAGGCACGACTCCTGATAGCTTTGTGTCACAGCCCAGAGAAGTATGAGCACGTGAATTGATACACACTGTTAGAGACGGTAAAATGTAAAGATACATGATCACCCATACCAGTCGGCAAGGCACTTGATGATGACGATGACGATAATGATCTCAAACTGGAAGTCATGCAATCTTGCTATCCACGCTTGTACATGTACAGCTTCTCACTGAGTCACTTGGGAGCCGAGCCGCGGTAGCGAGGGGCTAAACACTCGTCTGCTGGCACTGTGGCCATGGATTCGATCTGCATTGGGCGAATTCGGATGTTTATTCCGGTCATGTTATTTTATTACAGAAAGAGATAGTTGATAAACATGGGAGGTAGGAGGGGGAATCTCCGTGGTAGAAAGGTCAAGACCCCTGCCTCACGCTTCGAATGCCCCCTGCCTCACGCTTCGAATGTCCCCCCTGTCTCACACTTCGAATGCCCCCCCCCCCGCCCCTGCCTCACGAATTGAATTCCCCCGGCCTCACGATTCGAAGGTCGTGGGTTCGCTTTCTGGCGCCGTCATCCGGTGCACGAGTGTAATTATTTTTTATTCTTTCCCTCTGAGATCCTTGGAGTCATCCCTGTAGCTACGTAGTTGTTTTCTGTGCTACGCTTTCGACAGACCGCTGTGCGGAAAGAGACCGAGTTGTGTGGGATAAAAGCCCAGTGCAATGAAATTGGTCCTTTAAACAATTGTCCTAAGTGTGAAAGCATGTTATACAACAAGTACAGAAACGTTGCCAACTCTAAAGAAAAACAAGAAAACAGATAAAGGCATTAGACAAATTAACATAGCAAACAAGATCATGTGTTGTAAGCGTGCACCAGTGTGTACCAGTGTGTACATTACACGTTGCTAAGGAAACCATTCTGTCGTTGTATGTTACACCCCCACATAAGAGGACGGTGTTCTAATCCAGATAAAGCCAAACAAGATTATACCAATCCGATTAGCTTGGACGTTAAGTGGCTTAGCGTGTCGTGGAGAGTAGTACAGTGTAACGAGACGGTGTGCTGCTGCTGAGAGACAACCGAGACAACATGCCGAGGCTGAAAACTGTCGAGGGATTGTCTGGCTGGTTCACTGGTTTATAGAATATGAGATGAGTTGAGATGAATCAAGAACCGACACCACAGCACTCGGAACATTCCCATACGCGTCCCGTCCTCTTGAAAACAACCAGCGAAGAGTCCCAATACTAATCGGTAGTTAGTTGCTTATCCTTTACGGGACGTCGCAGTCAATCCCAGCATTGTAAGGCTGTTTGTGATTTCTTGGCACGTTTACGTCCAGTAGTTTGCTACTGCTTTCTGAACAACCGGCATTCATACCATTTTATAAAACCAGTGCCAAGCGGTCTGCTATACTAATGGTACAAGAAGCTATTGAACTATATGTAAGTTCGTCTGGCTTTTCCACGGAGAGCTGAGTGTCTCCCAGATCATCTGGTCACTCTCTGTCGCACCATTCTCCCCAGGCAATGGTGGTGTATCTGTGGGGTGGGTTTTGATGTTCAGGCCGTACAAGCCCGGGAAAGGGCTTGCTTCTATTGGAGTGAGGTGTGGGTGTAGATTCTTTCCTCACGACCCTGTACCTGAGCGATCACCTCCTCAGAGACTGTGTGAGCTTTTCTTCCCGTCTACATGCTCAGGCACTAGCAGAGTGTGAACGACCAGTAGTGGGCATTATCTGTGTGGAGAGGCGTATTAGGATACAACCAGGACATGGTTCGGCTTAGCACATACATAAGGATTCGCTGAGATTAGGCCTGGGTTGGTCATTTTTCCTCCACGCTAGTACCCCCTATGGATAACACTCACCTTCAAATTAATAAAATTGTAAGGGTAAACCCGTGGGCAGCTACTATTTGCGGCTGATTCAGTCACAGGATTATTAATCTGAGCCAGGGACGGACCCTAATATAACTTCTCTTTGAGGTTGAACGGGGTAGGGGTAGTGGTGGAATCGAATTTCTCCACGGGTTTTCAGTAGTTCAGTGCCGACAGACTCCAATCCAACGCCCAGAGGGATGTGTCGAGGTCTTCGATACTTGCTTGCTTGCTTGTGTTCGCTGGCTATGAACTCCAGCGTGAAGTCCTGCATGTCGGATAAAGACATCCTGTTGTCCAACATCAGTGTGACGTTATACAGGACCTGAGGTTTGCGTGAGTATCCGTTGTCCCATGTGTGGCTTATTGGTGTGCAGATTGGTAGTTCCTCGCCGTGCAGGCAGACACTCTCCGTCTTCGGAGGAATCAACGATCCTACTGACTTTAGCCAGGACCTCAAAGGGACCTGCTGCCTAGGACGTTCGGCGAGGACGCGCCAATAGGTCTTGGCCAGTATAGAACCCAGCCCTGGTACCTTGGAAACACCTCTGCGTCCCGAGATCTTCTGGGTAATTTGCAGGTTCCCGCGGCGGGCACCTCAAGTCTTCGAAAAAATACAGTAGGCACAGAAAACGCTAAGATATGACACGATAATACTATACTATACTTCCTAGATATGTGGTTTATAACACCGTAATGACTCGGGGAAAAATAATGAATGAGGGCAGAACCAATATCACAGCATCCTCTTGTACAAAGGACAAGGCTCGCAGATGTAGATCACTAGAGGAAACTAGAGTGAAAAGTAACCTAGTATGAAAGGAACATGGACATGAAAGATAGACAATAGATCTAAACAGAGAGGGGCAAATACATTATAAATGCTCCAAATTATAGTTAATTTCTCCTTCTGTTGCCTTTCATCTTCCAATGAAGTACAGGACAACAACGACCTCACATCAATTCCTCCTGTCCTTTGTATCCCCCGCATCTCTCTCCCTGACCCCCTCATATTATTCATCTCTTCATAATTATCCTTCCCGTGTGGCTTTACGTCTCTCTCTATTACTTTTTCCCTGTGAGTTAAGTCAAGAATCATAGGACGATATGCCCAGTTAAACTATTAACAGGTTTTCTCAATGTCTGTCCTTCCAGTGTCAGCTTCTTTTCATTAACTTGAACACTTCTTGATTAACTGTAGTTTGTATAGTTCTCTCCGTGAGTTACACACTGATGAATTATAGCTAGCATAAACCAAGTTATGTTGGACGAGGTGGAAACTTAGTGGGTTGTTTATCATTCTCGAAAACATTCCTCACATAGGTTTCGGGTGTACATTACCTGATAGGGACTACAATAACTTACAAATTAATATTCTAAATGTGGCTGTTTCGTCCACAGAATTATTAATCTGGCATGTGCCCTAATTAAAACTTCTCTTCTGTGGTTGAACGGGGTAGAGGTAATGCAAGTAAAACACAACAAAGTATTTATGTTCTCACGGAGACAAGTTTAAAAACAGTTCCATTTCCTTTACAGGACGTTGCAGGTATCTCCAGCATTTATTGGCTGTCTGGTGTTTACTAAGCAATATTACGTAAAGTAGTTCTGAGACAAGTACGGAGATTAATTTGAGCCGAAATAGCCGACATTTTTTATCACAACATAGTATCACAATTCGCTGGCCATATACCGGGTCCCTTAACAGATTCGGTGCCAAACAAAGAGTAGGTTTGGACTAAACAAAAATGGATGGCACAAATACTTGTTCCATTTATGACTTCAATGTTGTTAAAAGGGTAGCAGACATGTTGTATTATAACGCAATAACAACATTTTGGCGATATAAGCCAATGGAAGATACTGCTAGTCGCTTAAGACCATTAATCATCCCATGGCACTTAACCATTTAAAGAGAGCATAGAACAGTAGCACTGACCTATCATGCATGCCGCAAGAGGCGACAAAGTAGTGTTGGTCTTGGGGGATGGCGAACCCTTCCGGTATAATACCTCAGATGCAAAATCCAAGCCTATCTGTGTCTGTTCCCCGCTTAATATACGATAAACCAGAATTCAATACATGCCCGGCATTCCGGGCACAGCATGAAAAACACTGAGTGTGTAATAACATCTGATAAAATATTTATGTGTGCACAAACGTCAAACCGGCAGACGGGAAAACAAATCAAAACAAAGTGGAAGGAACTTGTGTTCTACCTTTCCGAGTGTCAAGCACTATGCCAGATTCAGATAACGATAAGGCCTAGTTAATTTGCTATAAGTGGCTGCAAGAATGATACCTGCAGCAATGAACTGGATAGACGGTAAACCAAGTTCTGAAACGCCAATTTGGCCTACGTTAAGAGGTGACTACAAGATATGGCTGAAACTTGAAGATAACCGAAAAGAACTCTCAAAATATAGTTTGTTCTAACCGAGACAAGTTTTTAAAAAGTTAGTTACATGTCCTTTACATGGCGATGCAATCAACCCCAGTATTTAGTGGCTGTGCAATTTTACGTTCAGTACTTCCGAGACAATTACAGAGATTTTGCGTGTAATTCGACAGGATAGTAACGTGGCCGACGTTTTTATCGCAAATTAATAGCTTGTCTTGTCTTGTCTTTCCTCTCGTGCCTAAGTTGGCGCATAGGGCAGAAGTCGTGGCTCTCTATGTTTGTGCGGGGCGTCAAACATTTGGTGCCAGAAATCTGATTCTGTAACAGTTGGGAGTTTTATGATGGCGAATTGTCAAGCCGCCAATCAACCGTCTTTAGTCAAGTTAGAAGAAAACATGTCCGGCCAACTTGACCCAAGTCGGAAACTCTGTAATATAGTGACTCTTTACAAAACAAATGGTAGCCTAGAGTCTCGTGCAGTGACTCTTTACAAACAAAAGGTAGCCTAGTCCCGTATTGTTATTTTTCGTCACTACCTCCCTGTGCCGGGAGTGGGTAAGTTGCGCGCCTGCTGCCTTCCTTGGATGTGGTAGCCGTTTCTCATGCTCCCTCTCCGGAATCGAACCCTGATTCCCCGTTACCCGTTAATAGCGCTCGTCCGTAAACGGGATCCTTAAAGGGAGCAAAGAATAGTAAACGCTGTAACCTGCCAGGTATGTCGCAAGAGACGACAATGTAGAATTAGAATAGTTAGTTATTCGTTAGTCGAGGTTCAACTTCACGGCAAATGGTCGCCAAATTATGCTCCGTTCCTATGCCAGTGAATATCACACAATATGTTCATCACTGCCCCATGTTAAAAGTGGAACAGACGGGAGTCTCGACAAACAAACATCCCGCTCAGTTTTACTATGCATAATGCCGCTGCTAGAATGCCAGCACAAAAAGTCCGCCACGAAAAATACAGTTCATCGCCGATGCAAGCGGCAGTCACTAGAAAACCAGCAGCCACACATTACTGCATAAGGCAACCCCGTTAGTTCAGCGACCTGCCGGCCGCCATTTTTCTGAACATGCAGTTCACGCTACAAACAACCTCAGACAGATGTAAACGTGTTAGAATAGTAACACTATAACCTACCAGGCATGTCAAAGTAGTCTTGGTCTTCGAGTTGGCTGCCCATCCCGAAGAAAACTTTACATGCAAAACCCAACCCGCCATGAACATGTCTAAAGATAACTTGGCTTGAGTTGGTTGATGGCCTATACCATTAAGCCTATACAGTTAAACGATGGAAAAAGAATCATAATTTGTATAACTTGTGTTCATAAATGGGGATAGGAGCCTGCCCTACTACTAGGCGCGTCCACTGGGTGGAGGATGGCAGAGTGGCCTTAAGATAATTTGATTGGAGGTCAGATGCAAATATTTTGAATAAGCAGCAATGGACCAAACAGGCGGTGGTCATTGAGAGGAAGCGAGTTAGTTGGTGGAGCAGTTATCTGTATAAAATACCTCAAAACTCTGTGACATGGCCATCGGCGGGCAAGAGTCTCCATATAATACCCCCCCCCCCCCCGCTGCCTTGCAGGGTCTGTCTTTTAGACAACGGCTAGTCGAGTCAACCATACACAAACCCGAGGAAGGCAAGGGGAAACCACCGCAGTATTTTCCTAAGATAATAATAGCTCTCAGCAAAATTGATAAATCTGAGTCTTGTGTCACGGCCACACACGAATTGATCCATGCCGTCTAGGTCTCCATCCACCAGGAATGAGGCATCCATTCAGTCTCTACTGAACCCAGGAAAGGACAAGAAAGATCCTAACTTCTATTCATAAATCTCTTGAGCCAAAGAAACTGATCAAGATGTGAACCAGAGGAAGAAATTCACAGTTAAGTTCATGGGTTGCATCATATGGAAGGTGTACTAGTTACATGAAAATCAGAACGGAACAGGCAAAAAACACTTCGCATTTTAAAATAGGCGGCCGGCAGATACTGACCACATGACCCATCAAGTTTTTTTTTTTTTTTTAGCATATCCTTTACAGGACTTAGCTGTCAACACCAGCATCTTTCAGCTGTATGTTGATCTCTTGGCAAGATTACGCTCAGTAGTTTGCCATTGCTTTCTGAGCGGCCGGCTCAGTATCCCGCAAGTCACGAGCGGGGGTCGAATCGCCTCAGCTCTCGCTCCGCTACGAGACTCTGCGTGATAAACGGGATTACAGAGAGAAAGTGTTGTAACCCCACAGCCAGAGAGACCGGCTCCATCAAGTTTACATGTGTGTAAATTATGCGGCTAGCGCCATATACCCAATATGGCGCGAAGGAAGGGTATTTTACCTTTTTTCCACGTTACCGTTAATATTTTAACAGACAGAAAAAGTGATGGCATGTTTTGATTGAGTTTCATCAAGTGTAGTGAATATTTTGATTATGCGTGTGTAATTGTCTGGAGTAGATGACATGAATATTCCCAAAAAGTAGATAATCATCAGTAATTTTAAGAAAGTTCTCTCTCTCTCTCTCTCTCTCTCTCTCTCTCTCTCTCTCTCTCTCTCTCTCTCTCTCTCTCTCTCTCTCTCTCTCTCACACACACACACACACACGCGCGCGCGCGCGCGCGGATTTCCTGTCCTAGATTTCAAACAGCGCGCTCCATCACACTTATATCACCAGTAACAAGTCTTTCCGCTAAGAATCTTTTACTAAACACAAGACAGTACGAAATCATCCATCACGTTTTCGTAGATTCTCCCCCCGCCGCTCCGACTTTTCACTGATGCCTGATCTAAACTACAACATGGCCGCCAGGCAACGTCTGCAAATTGAAACAGCAAGTTGTGCACGTTCTTGACTCTGTCAAGGCTGTTGTTTTAATCAGCGCTAGCATTTACCGTAACAACACTAATCCTTATTTGTTACTGCTGCACGCTGCATGTTTCTTGTTTTCCATAAACGCAATGAAGCCAACGCACACCAGTACAAGGTAGAGTATATTTTTACACACACAAAACTACATCTTTTTGTTGAAGACTTCTTGTTTACCATGGCATGATCCCAGACTGGAAGCATATACATCAGAGGTGTATTTTGTGAAGTTGCCTAAGTCATGTTGAAAAGTTACCCAGCGTGCCAATCTAATTCCGCCGTCCTCTAATCCGCATTCTCGTGTCCATAAAGTCTTGAAGTATATCAAGCGCTTGTCTTTTATTAGTAATGTTAACGGCACTGTAACACTTAATAAAAACACCAACTTTGTCACAACGTTCAACAGACTGTATTAGCGTGAGTATGCAACCGGTGAGAAAACTACAGAGTTGGTGGTAGGGTGGTTGCGAGAGAGGGGAACGATAGGACGAAAATAGAACTTCGTCAAGTTTGATTTTTGTTGCTCCACGTTCACTCAGTTTGCATCAGACCGCACATTCTTACTTTATGTATCAACACCTTTTGTTTTTAAGGGATGTCAAAACGTGAATTACTTTAAAAGAATCACGTGCTTCCATTTAATTAAAAATTAAATTATTTTACAACATCATGTACTGTATTTAAATTTACTCAGCGTGCCAGTGAAAATCGTTCCAAGTGCCATTCTTGGCTCGCGTGCCGTAGTTGCCGAAATACACTATTTTTACGTAAAATCACGCTCAGAATCTTAACTGAAATAATTCAGGTCTTGCACATTTTTTAAGCCGAACAAATACACCTTCCATAAGCATAATTAATTAGCATGAGAAATACAGTCTCAGATATACATAGGTAATTATCTGAACAAAGTGAGTAAGTCGGTATCATAGAAGAAACTAGACATTATAAACAGGAAAGGCTAAACAGCAAGATGTGAACCTGTTGCCTCCAAATGACAACGGCGACTCGCTGAAGAAACTAGTGCTCTCTGGCATACAATCAACTTAAAGTTAGCAGCAAGACGTTGTAATCAACTATTTGTGGTTGTTTGTGATTTACCTAGCAATTATTATGTTTAGTAGTTTGCCATTGCTTTCTGAACAACCGACGCATTATACCATCGAAAACAACGCAAAGCGGTCTGCTTCCAAATCGCCAGCAGCAAATTTCACACCCTCGACTCGGTAAGGCGGGGAATTATGAAGCGCGTTCACTGCCCCAAGCCACAGTCCCGGCAGCGAAGACAACAGCCCATCTGTATCAAAAAGAAAATACCCCTGGTCAAACTGTTGCATTGTAATTGTGATAATACGGTGGCCGCTATAATTTCAAACTGTTATCTTATCAAATCAATGTGTAAGGCCCTTCATCGCCCCTGCCTTTGTTGAAGTTCAACTGGAGACAATTACTGGCTCTGCTAGAGGAATGTCATGACCAAAGTGTCCGCTGATTCTTGTCAGGTCATTGGCTTCCTGGCCTAATTTCGACTCAGGAGTGCCTTAGTCACTGTGTGGATTCTCCAGGTTGACACGGCCCTCGAATTATTGCGGTCATGGGCGCAGACATTAGACAGCAGCAAATTTGCGATAACAGCATCACAAATTGTCCACGCCTGCGTTCGGTGTCCGCTAAAGTGAGGTGATATAAAATAACACATAGTAATACAGCTTTACAGAACAGTACTACTGAGCGTAATCCTGCCAAGAAATCAAGTCAGCTGAAAGATGCTGATGTTGACAGCGATGTCCGGTAAAGGATATGCGGGGAAAAAATGTTAGGTAAAGCTGTATTACTTTGTGTTATTTTATATTATTTACATTCCCACAACTTTATCCATCCATCCATCATGTGCCATGCCGATAAGCGTGGGTGGTCATGTTTTGCCATCTCACTCGATCACCAGAGTCGTGATTTACTTTTTGGTCTTCCCCTTGGTCTCTTCCCTTCGATCGTGCCAGTTGTCACCAAGTTCTCCAATTCATTTCTTCTCATAACATGCCCAAAAAATTTTGACTGTCTATGTATAATGTCTCTAATCAGTTTACGATCTTCATTTGTTTCTTGTAGGACTTGTTCATTTGTTTTTCTGTCTGCCCATGGTATTCTTTGCATTTTCCTCAGAAACCATATTTCCACAGCCATCAGATGTTTTTTCAGCTTGACTGCTTATTGTCCACGCTTCACATCCACATAAAAGTACAGGTTCTATGTAGCACTTCGACACTCTTTTTCTCGTTTCAATTGATATCTTTTTACTGGTCATGTATGTTTTTCATCTTGAAAAAGGCTACTTTTGCCATGGCAATTCTTGTTCTAATCTCTTCAAGGCATACCCCATCAGATGTTATGACTGTTCCGAGATAGCTGTACCGATTCACTTGTTTAAGAATATGTTAGAGAATATTTCTTCCTACCTAGTGACGACCATAATATGTTTCTTCTTACAATTCTAACCCTAGTCGGGAGTCTCCGTGGCGAAGTGGTCAAGCCCTTTGACTCGGGCTCCGAAGGTTGTGGGTTGCGAATGGCGCTTATCACATCACATACCTATTGCAGACTCTCGCTTCCAGACGTGTTTTCAGTATCACAAATAAAAAATTAAAAAACAAACAAACAAATCACAAAAATCCTAAGTTCGGAAAACAACAATATTGAAAGGCCTTGAAGAACGGACCAAAACCGAAAAACAATATTAAAAAGACAAAAAGATCGGTGTGTTCGTGTGTGTTTGCGCGCAAAAAAATCGGTGTGTGTGTGTGTGTGTGTGTGTGTGTGTGTGTGTGTGATCGATTTCCATACTTATTTCACGTGTTACGTTGGTTTGTGAGTGTGTGTGTGTGTGTGTGTGTGTGTGTGTGTGTGTGTGTGTGTGTGTGTGTGTGTGTGTGTGTGTGTGTGTGTGGAAGGGGAGGATTTTGATGAGTTTTTCAACACCCCTAAATGGTTTCTGTCGTGTGTTCATACATGTATGTGGATTACTGTTTGTGATCGTGATACTTCAGCTGTCTAGTCAAGTGCACGACAGCGGTCATCGGGCCAAGGTGGTCGGCAACTGGTCTAGGATCGAAGCTCCGACAGGCGCCCAGTTAGAGCATTGCTTTGCTGCCCCAGCAGTTTGTCTTGTTCCAGACGTATTGGTGTTATCTTTTCGCTGAATTAAATAGTCAAGCCGAGAGAGGGATCGTGCTGCATGGGCAACACATTGTCTTTACAATTCAGCCAAGGCTTTGTGCTATGCAAAAGTTACGTGTGTGTTTTTTTTTTTTTTGAAGCACAAAAACTATCGTGTGTCATTACAGTGTGTGTGTGTGTGTGTGTGTGTGTGTGTGTGTGTGTGTGTGTGTGTGTGTGTGCTCGCGCGCGTGTGTGTAACGAAACGTCGGCCTGTAGCTGGTTGTACTGTTCCTTATGTGGAGCCTCCTAGTTATATTTCATGCTCCGCCGTTTTCGGAAAATTCGCCATTAACAAGCAACTCGAGCACACGACCCCATTATTTGGACTTCCAGGGAGAGAACCTTCTCAAATACCACTTTCCTGCAAGCAAGGGCCGCTAACTGCGTCAAAATTAAAGTTAATCAGTGGAGGGCATCTGCCCACAAGTGGACGTGAAGCCAGTTTCTGACAGCTGGACAACGGGTCCGCCACACGAGGCCGTTTGAATTAGTCAGGGCTGAGAAGTGAGGCAAGCTGAAAGAACAGTGCGCCAGATATAGGAGTAGATAACAGGAATATTTTTATTGTAGCATATGCTGGAAGTGAAACATAAGTCGGTCGCAGAAGGCGACTGTGGGAATGGGAGTTTTATTGGAGGGATATGAAACTTGAATCATGAACGAAGTATTAGTCATGAGCAAAAACAGCAATCATAAATGAGCAGAAGGGGAACAACTACAGGATATATTACTCATACTGTTTCACACTCTGGCAAGAACTCACACAAACCTGTATTTATACAGTTAGTGCTATGTACAAATGAAGATCGTAAACTGATTAGAATCATTAGACGTTGACAGTCAAAATTTTTTGGGCATGTTATGAGAAGAGAGGAATTGGAGAACTTGGTGACAGCTGGCAAGATCGAAGGGAAGAGACCAAGGGGAAGATCGAGAAGTAAATACCTGGATGGCTTGGCCACGTGGCATGGTCGAGACAGGAACACGGAGCTGATCCACGACTCTGGTGATCGAGTGAGATGGCAGAACATGACCGCCCACGCTTATCGGCATGGCACATGATGGATGGATGGATGGTATGTCTTTTACATGTCGCTGCAATAGATCCTAGCATTTATTGCCTGTTTGTGATATTTACAGGCAATTTTACGTTCAGTAGTTTACCACTGTTGTTTAAAGGCCGACTCTCATAACACCGAAAGCAATGCACAGCGATCTGTTCCCAGATGGCATGCGGCTGATTTCGTACCCTCGGCCCATTACGTCTGGGAATTGTGAATAGGGAATTGCGTTTCCTAACTCCTAAGCTACCTTGATGCTGGTTTTCATACAATGTTATGAGTGCTGGTCGTTCAGAAATCAATTGAAAACTACTGAACGTAGACTTGCCAAGAAATCACAAACGCAAATATATGCTGGGGTTGACTACGACGTCCTGTAAAGAATATGCAACTAACTTTAACTTTAACCCCTAAGCTATACATAATAATTGTACACACACACACACATTGACTGGCACCTGGCCGTCTTGGCAGACGATAGTTTGTATAATGGAGTTATACCTCTCTACAGCACAAAGCCTGGGCCGAATTTTAAGACCATGTGTTCCCCATGCAGCATGATCCCTCTATCGGCAAGCCTAGTTTACTCCAGAGGAAAGGTAACACCAATACGTATGGAACAAGACAGGCTGCTGAAGCTGTCGGATCAGCAAATCAATGCTTTAATTTTTTTACCTGTCGAAGCTTTCATCCTAGACCAGTTACAATTAGTTTACTGGTTTGTACACTCGTCAGCCGACTTAAGTTCATATGTAAGTAATCTCAATCTCTCTCTCTCTCTCTCTCTCTCTCTCTCTCTCTCTCTCTCTCTCTCTCGTTCTCTCTCACTCTCCCTCGCTCTCTCTCTCTCTCTCTCTCTCTCTCTCTCACACACACACACACAAGCACACATACGTGCAGACAAGATGCACATGTGAATGTTATCTCCAATTCTGAAACCCTATTCAAGTGCTAAATACGACCGACCCACCCCCACCCACCCACACACACACACACACTCACACACACACAAACCGAACGTGCAGCTGTCAAAACCTCTGCCTGTAACATTATAAATGATACAGTAACAGGTAATTTGCGAGTTTTACTTCGCTCTTCTCGTCAATAATCACTCTCACACAATTCATCTGAAGCAACTGTCATTAGCACGTGTGTTTCACACGTTGCAGCAGCACTTTGCCGTTGTTCATGATGCACGAATAATTATTTCTGCATGTTCAAGAAGAGTGTAATTAAAATACATAGCACATAAAGTGTCTATTGAGCAGGCACGTACGTTTTTCTTCTTCTTCTTCTTGTTCATGTTTTAGAACAAAATCAGTGATTACAAAACTAGACGATATTATCCCGCTTAAAGTGTTGAGAAGATCCAAGAGAGGGGTGTTGTTTTGAAACTGTAGACATTTTTGTACCATAAATAATGTGTGATGGTGTAAGTGATTATGTCTGAGAAATGACTGATGCCAGCAAGATGTCGATTATGGGAGAAATACAAAAACATACAATAGACAGAGAAACACGTGATGCCAACAAGATGACGATTTCGGGAGAAATGCAAAAAATACAATGGAAAGAGAAACATGTGATGCCAGCAAGATGTCGATTAAGGGAAAAATACTAAAAGATACAATGGACAGAGAAACATGTGATGCCAGCAAAATGTCGATTATGGGAGAAATACAAAAACATACAATGGACACAGAAGCACGTGATGCCAACAAGATGACGATACCGGGAGAATTGCAAAAAAATACAATGGACAGAGATACACATGGTGCCAGCAAGATGCCTTTCTATTCTGGGAGAAATGCAAAGAATACAGTCGACAAAGAGTGAAACAAAAATAACATGAAGCAGTCCTTTGATTAGCAGTTTAAACTGCCAATTGAGTAGATAGAAATAGATGCCACTATTTCCTTTTATTGTGGACATTTTTTTTAAAAACTTTACAGCTTACAAAATATATGGCAGAGAGCCAAAGTCAAACAAAGAAATGAATGCCTTGATTGATTGGCCAAATGACATATGCTGGAAAAGACCACAAACCTCACAGAGAAACCCTGCTTTCAGTTAAAATTATATTAAACAAACGCATGCTTTTCTATGAAATTAGTCGTTGAACAATTGCGTACTTTCAATTAAATGAGTTGTTGAACAATCGCGTACTTTCAATGAAATGAGTTGTTTAACAGTATATACTTTCATACTTTCTCTTCTTTCGGTGGCTCTATAAGAGCTTCAACGTTTTCTCCCGGGCATCTAGTATAAACAATGTAAAACAGATGCTAATCTCAACAGATACAATAAACACGTACACAGGTCAACAAGAACAACTTCTATCAGCAGTGAAGCGCCGAAATTTGGGCTCAGCATCTTCCATGACTCACATCCTAACAGTCATCTTCAGGGGTCAGTTTGAAGGCAGTCGGGGACAAAACGAGGAAGGCAACGAGAATAATGGACCTAGAACATCAAAGAATTCTACGTGCCTTAGTAAACCACGGCTTATGTGTATCAGTGCGGATATGGAACATTTCAGGACTAAATGTCAATCGGAACAAGAATGGAATTACGGGTTGGTGATGGTGGATACCTCTTCTTAATGTCAAATAAAAAATTAAAGGTCCTCTTTACACGCCAAATGAGTATGTGGTGCTAGAACCATATTTGTATGGACCAAACGGCATTCAGTGGCTGATGTGGTCAGTATCACACCGGCTGCCTTGACTCCCCAAGACATTTCCTGGTACCTATTCTAGGCTGGGTCGATCTGGGAGCCCTGGTGATCTTCTCCTGGAGCACCCTTGCCCCATGTACAATGATCCATCCATCCATCATAAGCCATGCCGATAAGCATGGGCGGTTATGTTTTACCATCTCACTCGATCACCAGAGTCGTGGATCAGCTCCGTGTTTCTGTCTCGACCATGCCACTTGGCCAAGCCATCCAGGTATTTACTTCTCAGTCTTCCCCTTGGTCTCTTCCCTTCGATCTTGCCAGTTGTCAACGAGTTCTCCAATTCCTTTCTTCTCATAACATGCCCCCAAAATGTTGACTGTCTACGTCTAATATCTCTAATCAGTTTACGATCTTCATTTGTTTCTTGAAGGACGTGTTCATTGGTTTTTCTGCCTGTCCATGGTATTTTTTGCATTTTCCTGTACACTGATATTATTCGTGTATTTTTTAGACTTATTTCCATCCATGGGACTGCCATTTAAACCGTCCTTTGCTAACTAATTTCGCTTGTGTTTACTTGCTAACCTTACAGTGTAGCAGACACCTTTTGTGTCCCCAGATAAAGACCTCCTGGTGGAAACGCTAGTCGTTGTGCGATCAGTGTTACATCCGCCATTGCTGTCTATGAATGGCTCATTGATTTGAGCACACTGAAATCCTTTCCATTTATCTTGTCACACAAAAACAAACGATTCATCATCCACAGCGTGTGTACCTGGCATTCTGCCATTTATAAACCGTCATTCATTCATTCATTCGTTCGTTCGTTCGTTCATTGGTTCATTCATTCTGTGATGTTTGCATTCTATCTTGACGTGAAGAGCGGGCGTGTTGATTTAATGGCTAAGGTGTAACAATGGCATGGGTGCGGTCGGTCATGAGTTCAATGTTAGCGCTCGTCGTTCGATAAGGAGGGAGAGACTGCCCACCTATTCCCCCGTGCACTCCGGCCTGCTAAAATATGACCGTCTTAACACCTGACACACCCACAGCAGGTTGCTGAGATGGGATGTGTGTATCTGTGTTTGTGCGCTTGTGTGTGCGCGCGCGCGTGTGTGTGTGGATTGAGAGAAAATACTGGGTGTATGGAGAGAAAATACTAGATGGATTGAGAGAACATACTGGATAGATTGAGAGAACATACTGTATGGATTGAGAGAAAATACTGGATGAATTGAGAGAAGATACTGGATGGATTGAGAGCAGTAAAAGAGAATGATAGATCTGTGACAATATCCCCATTGAGGTAATACTTCTGGTCGAGACAAAATTCTCACCAATTGTCCGATAGATGTAAACCTAATCATAGCTGAGACTTCAAGTCATCCATCTTTAAAACAACACAAACAACCAATTCCCCAACAAGATTGTAACTGATTCACTGCCATGGGATGATTAATCGTCTTAAGCGACTTCCCCTATCTGCCATTGGCTTATATACAGTAGTTTTCCCTATGCAACAACCTGTAATGTGATATATAATACATGTTTGCTACCATATTTACAACTTTGAAGTCATAATTGTGACACACCTCTACTTCCCATTTTCCGCCATCCATTGTTGTTTGGTCCAAACCTACTTTTTGTTTGGCACTGAATCTGTAAATACCAAAAAAAAAAAAAACCCACACACCCCCCCCCCCCCAACCATTCAACCACCAAAGACCTCTGTTTACCAATAAAATATTATTGAAACAGACATATATGTAGTTTTTCTCGACTATAATATTTAGATGTGTTTGTTGATTAATTATCGCTTCAGAATATGTATCAGTTGTGTCAACATTAATTTCGTTGATTTATTTGGTTGTTTCGGGATTTGAGGTTTAAAGATTGAGCGCAACTCTCTACTAGCAACGCTGATCGTATTCCGGGTACGAACCTAAGGCCTTGTCCACGTCAGGTTGGAAGCACTAGACTCGAGTTTCGCTCTCGTTTGAGCTCTGCAGTGCATATCATTTTGAGCTATAGCCTACGATGGATGACGTGATATTCTAGTGTGATAATTTGGTCGCGTCTAGGGTTAGCCGCGTGGTCTAGTGGTTACACACCCGCCTCACACACCAGTGATCCGGGGTTCTATCCCGGGTCTAGTCAAGGATGTGCACTACTGACGAGCTCAAACGAAAGTGAAACTCGAGTGTATTGATTTGGTTGACATGCTGATAAATCTAAAGCTGTAATTGCATTGATCGTCAACATTTGTATTCCCGGGTCTCTAGCAAAGACCAGTCTGTCAGTTGTTTATAATTTGCGTTCCCTGACTTTCAACTCAAGCCTAGTCCATACACGAGCTACTACTTCTAGTGCACTGCTCTAACTTTTGCGTGTGGATTAGCTTTCACTGTTATCAGTGTCCCTCGCCATCAGGCCAACCAACTACGGCTTCTGAGATACCTGTAATTTACGTCCCCAAGTCAAGAACGAGAAGTCCACATTTTAGTCCAACTGGTCGGTGTAAGGGTTCAACCCTCCACCATAGTGTATCATCGCCTTTCTCGGAAAGTAAATACTATTTATTATCACGTTGGAAGAATATCAGAGACAATATATTTTACGTATTTCAGTCAAAATATATTTCATCTATTCACTTCATATGATATATAAATAATAAATTATAAATAATGCTGCAGGATACACATGACGACACGCAGAGAATTATGTCAGACAATAAATCATGCACCCTATTGTTTGCGGCTTCTGTGTTTATACTACACACAATACGGCTTTAATCTATAGGCACACCGGTAAACAAGATAAGTTCCTATTATAAAATAAATTATTAAATACCTTCGCATAAGCGCTCCTGGCCTTCCCTTTCTTGAGTCTTGACATCTTGAGGCAGAACTGTGGCTTTTCGGTTCTCCAGTAAAACGTCAACTAACTAGTTCACTAGGTAAATCCATAGAACCAAACCCGGTTAACAATACTCGTCGTTCTGTCAGTGTGGCCCTTGGTTACATTCCAACCAGACAAAAAGAACAACACGGGGAATTCATTCCCCAACACAACACCGCTGTTCTGACATAAATTTGATACGGCAGGTTTCTGCCGCGCGGCGCACGGTAAATACGAATCTTTAACGGTTTCTGCTAACAAACTTTGTTGATACTCAAACTCGGTCGGACAGCCGGCGCGGTTAATTTACAACACGTACCTTCAACACGACCAACAATGACTGTTAAGTGGGTGAATCCACATGTGAATGTGCATTCGTCACGTTTGTCGGCGGCCCTCTCTCAACTAGAGAAGTCAACAAAAGAAATAGACTACAGGGGGGAAATCCATTCGTGTCTTCAAATTTACGTTAACTCCTTAACGAATTTTAACGCAAAATAATGAGAGAAACAAATCCTCAAGCAGCTACTTTCACAATCAGGCGAGTTAATAAGAGGGAAAGCAAATGAAGTCAAGCGTGCTACTCCTAACCTCAGCCACTAGCCGGCGGACAAGCAACATTTCTCACTCTATGCCAGCGGTGAATCTATCACCAGGCTAACGAGAACGCAACGAGCCTGACGGGAGGTGGTAGGTGAACAGACAATAAGCGACGATTGCCCCAGGTGTACTCTATTCCACAAACCAGCGTGAATCCGGGCTTGTCTTCAGAAGCCTTGCTGAATATGGTAGCGTGGTTTTCCAACCTCGTAAAATTAAATATGCGGATGTAGTAATATTTACTTTGCAACCTCGCAAAATAAAATATACGAATGTAGTAATATTTGCTTCCAACTTCGTAAAATAAAATATACGAATATAGTAATAATTATTTTATAAACGCAAGGAGCAACATAAGGAACGAGGTATTTATTTTCCAACCTTGCAGAATAATAGAGGAATGTAGTTTCCTAACTTTCTACCTCGCCAAATGCCAGAATGAATGTAGAAGCATTTACTTTCCAACATCACATTATAGCACACCGAATGTAGTAATATATACTTTCTAATCTCGTATGATAACCAGAAATGTGTTCATTGTCCAACTTCCAAAAATAACGCGAAGAATGTAGTATCCACATTTTCCGACCTCGCCAAGTAACTCAAGGAATATAGTAGTGTTTTACTTACTAACTCATACAATCAGATACCATCTATATCTCGTGTTATGCTAAATGGCGTAGACGTTGACAAATCGCCACAGATCCCGGACGAGTGTATAAGAGAGTCTTAACTAAGAAGTTACATGTTCGCCTTAGGTTCGAAGTTACTAGATTCGTTCCCAGCTTAGGGCAGGGAGTTTGTCCAGGAACTATTGGCAGGTAAATATATTGCGCGCAGTTAAATTTGACATCTAACCTTCTCGGATAATGGCGGAGGTCCCGTGTGCGAGTTATGCAAGTTTGAAATTCACGGCAGTTGGACATTGCAAAGAGGTCGCTGTCCTGACAACACTTTTAGGCAAACAAACTAACCCACGAGTAGATAAGAGTCGGTTACTTTGGGTGGATTCTGTCTAGAGCAGTGATTCTCAACCGTTTATGGCCTATGCACTCCTTCACCATATGTTCAGAATGTCAGCTCTCCCCCCCCCCCCACTTTCGTATTTCCTCCCTATAAATTTCCTCCACCCCCACCCCTAGACAGTATACGTAAAACTGGAAGCTAAACTTAATAACGCATGCTAGAACAAGTCTAGACGTCTTCATAAAATTTGATTTGTGGGTCTACTTACGTTATAAAACGAATTTCAGAAGGGCGAGAAGGACAGAACCGTAAAGTATGGAGGAAGATTCTTGTATTAACGCGATTTTGAAATAATCTTAATCTCCCCCCCCCCGCCCCGGGTTGAGAACCACTGGTCTCGAGAAAGCAAACCTTACATACACACATACCAGAGTCGGACACGCTGATCTATGAGGTACATTTTTTTCTGTGCATATCCTATTTACAGGACATCGCCGTCAACCCCAGCATTTTACTGCTGTTGTTGATGTCTTGGTAAGTTTACGTTCACTAGTTTGTCATTGTTTTCTGAATGACCGGCTCCCATACCAACACGTTAAAACCCAGCGCAACGCGGTCTGCTGCCAAATCGGTCGTAGCTGTGTTTCGAACGCAGATAAGCGAGCTCACGAATAGCGTCCGTAAGACCTTAGCCACGGAAACCGGCATATGAGGTGCATAACTAGCTAAAATGCACTACATACGAAACAGAAGAGAAAAAGAACGAATGTAGTAATATTTACTTTCCAATTTCGCAGAATAACACAAGGAATGTAGCGTTCATTTGCAGCCTTTGCAGCGACAACCCATTCTTGTCGCGTACAATAACATCTGGGCGTACTATTGTATCCGTGACACGTGGGCTGGCATGAATGAATGAAAACATTGTTACCCTGTAGAGTCTGTAACTGCCTTAGTTGTTTTAACCCATGCTGTACCAAACATCTATACATGTATAGGATATTTTACACATTTTCTAGTGCCGTTCCCCATCCTAGCCTTACATAGTTGTTACTTTATTACTGTCTATACCAGTTGTTACTTTACTCCTTCCGCCTCAAAGTGTTATAATGTTAACTTATATACACCCAAAAAGTTGATTAGTATAAACCGATTAAAATATGAGATGGGAACAGTTTGTGCGTGTGACTCCTGCGAAAAAAAAGAGATATAACAGACGCAGTGTACATACAGTGTACATAATCAATGACTGGCAAGAGAAGGTCCACCAGAGAGACGAATGGAGACGGATTGTATTTGCAGCAAAGAACCTCAATGGCTCGGAACGCTGAAGAAGAAGAAGAAGTGTACATACTTTACAGTACAGCAAACCGAATATCATTACCATAAACCACAATGGGGGAAAATAACCGATAATAAAACTAAACTAACATGACGTAAAAATAAGATAGTTTAGTTTAGTTTAGTCAACGGATCAACATCACGGCACGCGGGTGTAACCCATAAGTGCTCCGTTCTACTCCTAGCTCAAGCCTGAGTCTGGAGAATCTCAGCTCAGTGCGCGAAGTCCGTAGCACCGGCGAGGATTCTGAAATACTTGGGTAGATTTTTAACTGGACATTTTATACTCGAAAAATAAGCTAAACCACAACACAATGTATCCGACGTTTCGATCCTAGTAATCTTCTTCGGGGACAACACAAACAGATCTAAATGCAATAAAATTAGTTAATAAAGATAAAACGCAGTCCCTACTCCCCAATTGATCATACTAGGAGATCCTCACCACAGTGCACGAAATCCATAGCGCCGGTGAGGATGCTATTGTTTGCATGCTATAATAATCTAATAATAATGTTCTTTTCCTGGATTGATTTTGCAATTTTAAAATGTCCCCGAACTCTGATCACAAAAGCACGAAGATGGACATTGGACATTGAAGATAACTGGGGCATGAACATGCATGAGACAGTGGAACTGTCTGCTTGCACAAGACAGACAGACAGAAAAGAAAGAAAGAAAGAAAGAAAGAAAGAAAGAAAGAAAAAAAGAAAGAAAGAAAGAAAGATCAACAACACACAAGAGACTTTGCTTACAGCAATCAACTAGATTACAGCTTTCACTGTTCTAGACACCGCCTCAGTTAACACCGGACGGACATCTAACGGCATGCAGAAACGATAAGCTCACACTTAAACCCTCTAAACTTCAACAGGTATCTAATCAGCTTCGCCTGTTGGGAAATCTCACCCAGAACATCTAACGAAGGAGAGAATATAACTGTTCCAGGTTAGAGACATGGCTGGGATACCGTCTGAACGTTAATTTCTTTGATTTAAGATTCTGCCTGCCTTCAGATCCGCAAACGTATTAAATTAAAAACAGCATTTAACAAGATCAAGTTGACTTCAGCTTTCTGTGGATGTATTTATGCCGACGTCTGAAGGTACAGGAAGGGTAATGCATAGCTTTGACAAGTTTTTAGTACAATCAACTAAAGGTGCCCACCATATGTGGCCGTTTTTTTTTAGTAACCTACATGGGAGACAGATTATGCATCTCTTCTTCTTGTCTTATTCTTCTTCTTCTTCTTCTTGTCTTCTTCTTCTTCTTCTTCTTCTTCTTCTTCTTCTTCTTCTTCTTCTTCTTCTTCTTCTTCTTGTTGTCGTCTTCTTCTTCTTCTTCTTCTTCTTCTTCTTCTTTTCTTCTTCTTCTTCTTCTTCTTCTTCTTCTTCTTCTTCTTCTTCTTCTTCTTCTTCTTCTTCTTCTTCTTCTTCTTCCTTCTTCTTCTTCTTCTTCTTCTTCTTCTTCTTCTTCTTCTTCTTCTTCTTCTTCTTCTTCTTCTTCTTCTTCCGCCTCCTGTTTTACTACTCTGCTATATTGTCGATCATTAAAGACATGGATGCGATACCGTCTGAACATAAAGTTCTTTCATGTAAGATTATGTTTATCTTCATATCTGCAAACCTATTAAAGACAGTATTTAACAAACTAAGTTGACTCCTGCCTTCTTTGGGTGTATGTATATATTGACATGTTAGGTACAGGAAGGACAATACTTCACTTTGACATGTTTTTAGTAAATCAATTTAAGGTACTCACCGTATGCTGCCGTTTGTTTTAGAACCATAAATGCAATGAATGAATCACAACATTTAAAAAAAAGAAAAGAAAAGAAAAACGAGATTTGGACTTTTTCTAGCTTTACTAGAACAACAAGTAACAAAATGGACGTTACGGTTAATGCCTTCGTCAGCATATGGAAAGGGGGGGGGGGCCGAGAGAGAAAGAAAGAGAGAGAACACGATTACATAAAGAGTGCGACATGAAAATGTAAATGTAAAAGTTATTTATATGTAACCTTTTTGTGGGCTTAACATGTCTTTCATTAGATCCGCGATTATGATTCCAACAAAATGAGTGAACTGGGTGGCCAGGGCCATAGTAAGAACCATAAATGGGATATATCTCACTCCCTTCTGCCTATCTCTATGTCTCCCTCATTCTCTTCTCAATCTCTCTCATCCTTTCTTCTGTCAATCTCTATATCTCTATCTCTTTCACTGCCTCTCTCACTCTCTATCTATCTGGCTCATTCTCTCTCAGCCTCTCTATATTTATTTATCGCGCTCACATACCTCTTTATCCATCCATCCATACTTATCCCCCCAACACCCCCCCCCCCGACGATCTATCTCTCTCACTTTGTGTGTCACCTCCCTTCCCTTCACCGCGAGTCCATGTATCAAACAAAGCGTTCACCAGCCAAACAATGACTCACATTATTCCACGCTTCAGTGAAGTCATGAACAATTTGGACACGGGAAACTTAGAATGACCCACCATGGCTTCATGGAGATCTGGCCGGCAGCCCCAGTGAAACCAAGCGTGCCCAGGGCATGAAACCACCCCCCCCCCCTACCCATGAGATAAAAGAAAGCATGCTAAGGGCATGAAGCCACCTGGGCCATGAGCTTAGGCTAGTAATCACTCAACCATATTAACGTCAACAGTTGGGCATGACGTTTGATCATTTCTTGCCCTAGTGTGACAAAATGTCAGAGTTGGTAGGTCTGGCCTTCAGCCGTCAACTGTCCGTGCTTTGTCTTTGGTTTCTGTAACAAGCTACGTGGAGGGTCCCAAATAGCCCTATCACAATATTTCAAAATTATTCTCTTTATAGCCCTGGCTGGGCTAGGTCTTTATCTGCCCACCCTCCTCCGTTTTCCCCAGACTCACTGTCACTCTTTCTTTCGACCTAAGGACCTATTTCCTGTCGTGTTCCTCTGGCTGATCCATATATATAACAGTGATCGTTGGAATAAACTAAAACTTGATTTATTAAATCAATAAAGAACAGCACAGGAAAACATTAAGGCAGATAAAACAGATAGTTCTAAACAGACACAACACAGATAAAGTTCAGGCACAGAGCCTCAGGTTGCCATAGTCACAGACCCAGCTTCATATATTGTCCGTTCTGTCCAAATACTTCTCACCATGTAGGCCAGAATCTCCTTCCTTCCCGGTACTTGGGTAGAAGGTCAATAGGCTTCTGTAGAATCAAAGCCACTGGTTGTTGAGGAATTGTTCATGGACTTAACATAGATAGGCGTCTTTCAAAGTCCGGTACAAAATAGGTATGCCTGATAATCATGTGTAGACTCCACTTAGAATTTGACTGCTCTCGGGCCTATGTTAACATAGATAGGCATCTTTCAAAGTCCGGTACAAAATGGGAATGCATGATAATCAGGTACAGACTTCGCCTTGAACTCAAATGCTCTCTGGCCTAGGTCACTGAAAGGACCCGAGATGCGCCATCACTGGAAATTGTCATTTCTTCAAGATATGCACCTTGCCTCTCTCTCAGAGTTAGTCACACCATGTGTGGGATGGCTTATACATTGATCTGGTTTCATCAGACGTATGTGGCTCTAACATAGAAGCTGTGTGGATACTGTCCGATTTGGTCACGTCCAACAAAAGAGGACCCTTTCCACTACTTCAGTAGTATGTTGCGTCTGTGTCGTAATCTTTAAATCACTTGACATGCTGCAACTATCAAACGGTAGGTGTTGGCACGGCCATCAATTGACCAGCAGCTGCACCAGTGCACATTTGACGCAAGGCGCTCCATCGGGTCTACCCGAAAGGAAAGACAAATATATACTCGCTCCATGTAAAGATTGTGGTATGAAGATAACCCAAAGAACCATCTTTCATGGAGATTTGAGTAAACAAGAGAACTGAGAGTTTCCGAAAGCCGTTTCCCCCTGTTTACCAAAATAGAAGAATGCATAAGGACATGGGCCACTGGCGTTTCGCTACATAGGCCCCCTCTTAAGAAAGTCGAACCCTACGAACTTTCTACTGTCAGTGGTTCTGTTCGAATGACCCCACCCTCACATTCAACCATAGGATGCCGTGATAGGAAATCTGCTCCCACATTCTCCCTTCCGGGGATGTATTCGACCGTGAACTGATACGGTTGTAGGAGCAATGACCATCTCATTAACCTCGCGTTCAGTTTCTTCGAAGTTGCCAAGAACGTCAGAGGTTGATGGTCGGATTGCACTTTGAACGGTACTCCATACAGATAAGGTTGAAATTTCTGTACCGCCCACACTAGAGCTAGACATTCCCGTTCGACGGTGGAGTAATTCCGTTCGGCGGGTAACAGTTTTCGACTGGCATATGCCACCGGACACAGCACCGAAGCATCATCTCGCCCTTCCTGCAACAGAGTTGCCCCAATCCCTATGTTACTCGCGTCGGTTCTCAGAACAAACGTTTTCTCCAAATCTGGGAGTTGCAGGACTGGCCTATCCACCAAAGCCTGTTTCAGCTTCCCATAAGCTTCTTCACAGCTCGGGGTCCAGATTATAAGATCTGGCGATCCTTTCTTCAGAGTCTCGGTTAACGGCGCCGCAATTTCGTTGAACTTTGGAATAAATTTCTGGTAAAACCCACACAGAGACAAGAAAGACCTAACATCTTTTTTGGATCTAGGACGGGGTGCGAGACGGACCTTTTCAATATTCTTTTCTTCCGGTACCAGTCCCCCTGGGGTAATAGTATGTCCCAGAAATTCCAAGGATTGATAGCCAATCATGCATTTGGCTGGACGGGCGGTTAACCCTTCCTCTTTTAACCTTTTGAAGATCTGTCCCAAGGACCTCAGGTGATCACTCAGATTGTCCGACGCGATGAGAATATCATCCATAAACGAGACCACAGAGGGATCCTTTAAAGGGTCTAATAACATTCTCATCATGCGAGTGAACACACTGGGCGCATTGCTCAGACCAAAAGGCATCACCTTAAATTCGTAATGGCCGCTCGGAGTACTGAAAGCGAGCATGGGCCGAACCTCAGGCTTCACAGGGATCTGATAATATCCCCGACTTAAATCGATTTTTGAGAAGTACTTTGCTCTATTTAATCTGGCAAATAGTTGATTTGTGTTTGGTAACGGCTCAACTTGGAATGTCGTACAACTGTTTAAATGCCTGTAATCAATACATAAGCGGTGCTCCCCGCTTGGCTTCCTCAACAAGACAACCCCGGCATTATAAGGAGAAGTCGAAGGAGTTATGATGTCATCATCCAGAAGCTTCTGGATTTCGGCTTCCAGGGCCTTCTCTTTCGAAAAGGGCACTGGATATATTTTTTGACGAACGGGGTTTTGGGTAGTCAGAGTCATATCAAACTCGACCAACCCTGTCCGCCCTGGACGATCGGTAAGAATCTGTTGATGGGACTCCAACAAACGGATGACCAGTTCTGTTTCTTCAGTCGACAGATCAGGATTTATATGTACATCCTTATAGGTTTCCCCAGGTTGTAAAGGATACTCCCTATCCGCGTCTTCGCCCGATTCAGTTTCCATCGCGACCGCCATAGTCATGAGTGGGAGAGAAGTACCATCGGATCGTTCCTCATATTTTTTTAAAAGGTTAATGTGAAAGATTTTAGATTTCCCCCTGATCCGGATAGCATAATTGGTACGGGACACAACCCTTTCCACCGGGAAAGGCCCCTGCCAACCAATCTCGAGTTTATTGGAACCTACTGGAAGTAACAACAGAACCCGATCCCCCACCTTAAGAGACCTATCTTTCGTCCTTCTATTGTAGTAGGCCGCGTGTCTCTTCCTGGCCGCTCTCAGATTCTGAGCTGCCAAAGCCCAACCCGTCTGGAGTTTCTTCTTTAACTCTTCGACGTATTTATATGAGGATACAACTTCTTCGGAAGTTTCTTCCTCTGTCCAACATCTCAATAAGGCTTCTAAGGGACCCTTGATTGGCCTCCCGAATAGTAGAGTGGCTGGTGGCAACCCGGTCGACCCATGGGGAACCTCCCGATAGGCGAACAAGGCGGCCGAGATATACTCATCCCATCTGTCTGGTTTCTCTTGAGCCAGCTTCCGAAGCATGGTCATCAAGGTACCATTAAACCTCTCTACTTGCCCATTAGACTGAGGGTGGTACGGGCTTGTGTGAATGTGGTTAGTCTGGAAGATACGAAAGACTTCTTCCATCAGCTTACCACAGAACTGAGACCCATTGTCCGTTAGGATCTGGTTGGGAAATCCCAACCTAGTAAAGGTCTCCATCAGTGCATCAGCCACTCGCTTAGAGTCGATTGTGGCCAACGGTATCGCCTCGCCCCACATGGAACAGCAATCCACCATCGTGAGAATGTACTTATTCCTCTTCCTAGTCCGAGGAAGAGGACCAACAAGATCGATGGCAACTCTCTCGAAAGGAGAGTTCATAATGGGCATGTCTCCCAGGACTACCGGAGCTGTCCAGTGTTTTGGTGCCACACGCTGGCACTCTGGGCACGACTTGACGTACCTACGCACGTCTCCAGTCATCCCTGGCCAGTAGTAATGGCATGAAATGCGCTGGAGAGTTGCCCCGACACCCATATGTCCACTGAAAGAAATGGTGTGTCCCATATGAAGAAGCTGTTCCCGATAAGCCTTAGGAACCACCAGCTGTCCATGCTGGTGATCCTCCACTCCGGCTCTCCGGTACAGTAACCGATTCTTCATATAATACTGACCCCGTCTTGGTGGGTCAGAACCTTTTGGCAACTGGTTGAAGCAAGGTTGCAAAGTAGCATCCTGGCTTTGAGCAGCTCGTAACTCCCCAGGCAAGGGATTCACAATCAAGGCCGGCGTCTGCTCATCCTCCAATTGAGATCTGGTTTGCATTGCCCCTACGTACATGGGTTCGGTTGGAATCCCTAGAAAGACGTAGCGACAACCCAAGATCATTGGGAAGATAGGATCTAGCAGAACGGCTGCCTGTATAGTGCCGGTAACATATTTTGATTTGATGTCCACCTTCGCAATTGGAAGAGACATCGCTACCGCACTCTTTGTCGCCGTTTGAATCTCAATAGATTCCCCGGTTAGCTGCTCTGGGCTCACTAAGTGTGATGAAATTACAGCCTCAAACTGCAAACCGGTGTCGTAGAGACACTCAACTGGTTGACCGTTCACAAGTACCGTTTCTACTACTGGTGGTTTTTCTAAATCTCTGTTCCCAAGATCCCTCCCTTCTACCTCCTTGTGAGACCCTTCCCCGGTTTCTACAAGACAAGCAGCATAGTGAGAGTCCTTCTGTTTACGCCGGCAATCAACCGTATTGTGTGTGGGAGATTTGCAATAGGCGCACCACTTTTCACTCCACTTTCTTTTAGGAGATCCAGGTGGACTCTTACCAGAGGGTTTCTTGATAGGAACTTTATCGGAAGGATCCTCCTTCCTGGTGTGAGCTGTTTTAGGGTTCTTCTTCTTTCCAGACCATGTGTCTGGTGGTCGGGGATTGGGTTGTGACAATTCCCCATTATCCCCATGAGCTAGCACATACCTTTCAGCCAACGTGTTGACTAGCTCTAACCTTTCTGCCCCATTTTCAAGCAAAAAGGTTTGCAATGGCTTAGGCATCATTCTCTTCATTTGGTCCACGACCACCAATTCTTCCAAACTTTCATAGTCGTTAGCAAATCCAGCTAAAGACATCCACTTCAAAAGGTAAGACTT
>OY992881.1:48363229-48375729 GCA_963921405.1 Cepaea hortensis
TTCCTCCAATACACAGGGGGAGGAGCTCGAGACTGTACTTGAAACCATTGACCTGGTTTGTATCAACAGTGGCTGTGTCACCAGGACAGCAAGCCGTCCAGGGGATGAGGACAGTGCTATTGATCTGGCGCTATTCACCTTCACTCACTACAGTGTAGATTGGGTGTCCTAGGACACCACGGCAGCGACCACCACCCTTGCATCATATTGGTGGAGAAAGGCTGAACCAGGCAGCACAAGCTAAAGGTAAAGACTTTCCAGTATGACAGTACAGGGCAAGATGTGGTGAGTAAAATAAGACGTGACAAGCGAAGAAAGTTACAGGGCAGGAAAAAAAGCTGGGAGCAGCCACCGTGGTGGAATTTCGAGGTGGAGAAGGCTTGGGTGGATAAGCGTAGTGCTGTAAGGAGATGGCTAAATGCCAAGAAGAACAGAGCTGGCCATCCTAGTCTCTGCATGCACTTAGAAAGAGAGATGCACACAAAAGTAAGCTATTTCAAGAAACTGGTCAAGGTGGTTAAAAGCGAAAAATGGGCAGAGGTGTGTCAAAGAGTAAGCACAGACAAGTCGCTGAAATTGTTCTGGCGACTACATAAAAGCATGAGTGGTATAGTCAAGAATAAGAGCATTTCTGACTTCCAAGGGGCTGACCTCATCTGGCAGAGGACTGACGAGGACAAGGGCAAAGCCCTCTTTGAACGCTATCTTGAGCAGAGCAACCAGACAGACATGGGAGGCCGAAATCTGGCCAAGGAGGTCACCTCAGACAGATGCAAGGCCCAGAACACTTCGGATGAAGACACAGTGACAGTGAAAGAAATCAAGGCTGTACTTCGACGATCAAAAAACAGCGCTCCAGGTCCGGATGGCATAAGATACGACGACATCAATAAGTGTACCGACAATGAACTAGAGAAACTAGCAGACATGTAAAACAACAGTATAGGGAGTGCTAGCATCAAGGAGGAATGGTTACACAGCTATCTGATTCCCTTGCCGAAGCCTGACAAAGACCACACAAAAATTCAGGGATATCGAATTATAACCATGCAGAATACAATAGGCAAGCTGCTGGAGAAGGTAATTGCCAGGAAGATATCAAGCCAGCTAGAGAGGCAAGGTGTTTTCCCACCTACCCTGGGTGGGTACCGTCCAATAAGAGAAACCTGGACCAATGCAGCAGTCTTTGCCCATGATGTCTATGAAGGTTTCCACTCAGGCATTGAAATCTCTGCTGCAGCGATTGATCTTGAGGACGCATACAACAGAGTACCATTGAATTTTTTAATGTTTCAGCTTCTTGAACTAAAAGTAAGTCCATTCCTCCTTAGTTGGATCGCTGCAGCCCTCTTCCAACGGAAAGTAGTTTTTAGATGTGGCAGTTGGACTTCGGAACCAACAACAATATATCCTGGCCTACCACAGGGATCACCATTATCTCCGGTACTGTTCAACGCCTACACAGTGAGAATCACCAGTGAGCAGATCACTGGACCTGGCAGGACATTGTCATATGCCGATGATGTTTTAGTGTATCGTCAAGGTAAGGATAGAGAGCAGGTTGCTGTGGAACTACAAACCGAACTCAATCGCATAAGTACTTGGTGTGATGAAGCTGGGGCAATGGTCAACCCAACAAAGGCAACAGTGACTTGGTTCTCGTTGAATAATCATATTGTCAACACTCCAACACCAACTGTAATGCTGTGTTCAGAGACGGTGGAAAGAACGCAGGTAATGAATTACCTAGGGATACGGTTTGACCGAAGCCTTGCTTATAATGTGCACATAGACCAGATGATAACAAAGGCCAAGCGGGGTTTGGCTGCGATGCGGGTGATGGCAGCAGCAAACTGTGAGCAGCGTGTGTGTGTGTGTGTTTGTGTGTGTGTGTGTGTGTGTGTGTGTGTGTGTGTGTGGAATGCGAATTATAGAGGAGTGGGAAATAGAGAGAGCGAGTGAGGAATAGTGGGAGTGGGAGTGATGGAGAGAGAGAAATTGAGAGAAAAATTAAGAGAGAGAGAGAGAGAGGAGAGAGAGAGAGAGAGAGAGAGAGAGAGAGAGAGAGAGAGAGTTTTGTTTAGTAGCTGACCGAATACCGTTAGCCAGGCGACCTTGTGTTGTGATTGCAATGATGAAACAGGGGGGGGGGGGGGTTGTCTCTATGTGTGTATGTGTTTGTATCTGTGTGTGTATGTGTGAGAGAGAGAGAGAGAGAGAGAGAGAGAGAGAGAGAGAGAGAGAGAGAGAGAGAGAGAGAGAGAGAGAGAGAGAACTGGTAACGAAGCAAACACACTGCATAGGAATACACGACAAAGCATGAGCACGTTAACAACTACAACACAGACAAACTACACCTAGCTGGTGGAATCTCAAGACATTGCGACGTCCGCTTCTGCATCGTCCAGCCCTGGTTCGGTATGCATACTGTATAGAGTTCTACGACAGAGAAAAAGGATGGTAAACTCGCAGCCAGTCCTGGGTGGTTTATCGGACTTCTAGTTCTCGCAGGCGAGGTCGAAGACATAAGAAGGCTCGTGTTTCGGTTGCGAACATTAAAACATGCCGCAGCAGTTTGAAATCGGAAAGAGCTAGCTAAATAATCAGGCTACATATCAACATCAGAAAACATATAACCCACATACATTTGCATACACATACACTCACAGACACATATACTTATAAAGCTTAAAATGATTGCTGGTGATACAGGCATTGATATTGCACAGTGGGAGCAAGTCGCCGCTGAACGTGTTGTAAGGTGGGCAAACATCAGAAATGGAATAAAGACAAAGGAGAAAATTATTGCAGATAAGTCACACACCGAGCGTGTGAGACGTAAGATGGTGCATGATAGTGGAAATTACCACGTGTTCACATGCACCCACTGTGAACGGACATTTACAGCGCGAATTGGCCTTATCAGTCACATTCGCTACCGCCATAGGTAAAAGTTATTATGCCTTTTTAAAGCACAAACTATCGTCTGTCAAGAAGGAAAGGTGCCAATGATTGCTGGTGAATAGAAATTATGGTGAGCTATTATATTAAACAAATTAATATACAAACGATCACCAACAATAGTAATAGATATTAACAACACGCCACACCTGTCCGACGTTTCAGTTATAATAAATTACCTCAAGAATATTACAAACATGACTAGTATTAAAATATTATAAATAATAAGGTAAATTAAACGAACAATTAAACATTACCGGATTTTTTTTTTTAAACAAAGAAACTGTTGAAGAAAGGTTGCGACCCACTCGGAAAGGAAAGGCAGCGAGAATTGAAACTGGCCACAAAACCTTATATCTCGATGCCTAGAATATGTGAAGAACTAGCCCTTCAAACCTCAACTGCAGTATCTGCTAATGGGCTGGCTTTACCTGTATTTTAACTTGTTCTACTCAAATAGCCTTTGGGCATGACGATTCTTTTCTTTATCTCTGTGTCACATCTTCCTTCGCCGGTCACTAACTTGTGTATCGTATTCTTATAGTTCATGCCTTGTGAGATGATGATCACGTATGTCTATATCCTTCTGTCTCGTGTACTGCTAATAATTTCTGATAGTGATGTTTCTCCAAGCGATGATATCAAACTGTCCAACATCTTCTCTCTTGGTTTCCCACAGCCTCTTCTCTCCTCCAGCCTTCCCATTGTGACAACATACTCCAGCTTTCCCTTTCTCATAACATGCACAAAGAATGTCGGTTGTCTTCGCCTTGTAAGAGTAACCAGTTGTCTTTGTAACCAAGATTATACTCACACGAATTTCATGCTTATGTCCTCCTGAGTAAATTATTATATATACGTTTGTATACATTTCTCCTGACACGATCTGTCTTGTAATCCTAAAATATTAACATTCATCCTTTTTATTTTCCTCTGGATATTTTCCAGTTTACTAACTTGCATGAGTTTTCTCACATTCCACGTGCCAATAACAAATGCTTTACTTCTTGATTTGCTTACTGACAGTAGCTGGATGACGAACAGTCTACCAGGTTGGCATAACGATAAAAGAATCAACTAGAAGCAAGAAGCAGTGGGGCATACAGCAGGAAGGGATTTCCATCATCGCTGAATCATTGCATGTACAACCATGTCTCAAGAGGGTTACTGCTTCTTTCCTACAGAGTGGTCAAGCGTGGGAAATCACAAGTACTGGATGACTCCTGGAGTTAAGCAGTGCGGATTTCTGGGAAAGATTGTCCAGGAGTTAAAAAACGCGGACGTCTGGAAAAGATTAGTTTGCTTTTCAAGGACTTTCTCATTGCACTAACAGCCACAGTGGCTACACGATCTCACAATATGGCTACCGGAAAATGCACCTTTTAGATAAGAAAACACAGAGTGATTCTCATTTCGCAGAAAATAAAAATCAGAAAAGATACACGGGGGTAAGGAAAAGCGTGGTATTATTAACAACCATTGGTTTAGGACAGACGTTGGTCTCCGACAGGCGTTAGTTTAGGACAGACGTTGGTTTAAGACGATTAAACAAATAAACACACATAGTATTATTTGGCGCTCACAGAAGAAGAAGAAGGAAATAGAGATTAGAAGACGCACTAGACAACATAACATTTGAAAGCTATAATAGTTACCGACCGGGATCGAACCTGTCGCCTCCAAATGACGACGGCGCCTCGCTGCAGGAACAAGTGTACTTCGACGCACGACCAACGGACGGGACGCTTGAGAAGCTAGAGTTAGACTATAGTTTCACAGTTACCCTATAATGCTCTGACTGCGTGTATCTCTGAAGCTGAGTGTTCGGTCCTAAAAGACTTTCAGTAATTTTTGTGTGCAAGATGTACGTAATAACCAATCAACTAATAGTGATTTGTTCGGTGTAAGATAAGTCAGCACAAATATACGCTTTTGTTGCGGCCACTATTCAAATCAGGAATAAATGATGACATTAAAAAAATAGGAAAGTGGCAATGGTTGGTCGGCTTTATAGACTGGTCGGTTGTGTTCTCTGGAGTAGGACGGTAAAAGTGTTTTCTATGGACAAAACTATGCGTTAGATACTTGTCTTTTTCTTACCTGTAGAGTTTTACATATAGTTATATTAGCCTTCTCCTTTATATCTTTCCAACGTGATTGATAGGGACAATGCGTTTCGCGTGTTGTTTAACACACAAAATGGTCGCTTGTTACAGGACGCTGAAGCAATCGCCAGTAATCGGCATATGCCAGTCTTGTGCAAACAGAAAGACATGACAGTCAGTTTAAAATGACCGTGGTAGACAATTGAAATTACTGTGTGAATATGTGTATATTTCAACTTGAAGGATTTATCTAATCACTTTATGTTGTGTGATTTCTGCAGTACGTACCTGACGAGATGCAGCGAAATATGCCAGGCAATAAATCTGCCATCTATTGTTTATTTCTTCGCTATTCAAAAGTCTTTATCACGGAACAAAATAGCAACAACAAAATGTAAACAAAAATACTCAGCCAAACAATTGAAATGCCACAATCAGGAATAATTTAAATGTGTGAATGAAGTATTTTTTTTTTAATAATCTGTCATTTTATTTTTCCCGGACATCGCATCTGGATATATTTACATAGCATTTTGCAAGTATCTCTCTTGGGTAGTGAGATCGGATACATCATCTCCTCGGATAAGGGCGAAAAACAGAAGGCTTGTGTCCAAGTTGTTCACTGTAAATATTCCCACGGCAATTGGCAATAATAAAATGTAGTTCTCAAGGTGAATGTCCTGGTGAAATTGTTAGAATAGAAATTCTTCCAACGGCCAAATGGATCCCACACCCTTCAATGGAATATATCTAAAGGAGGGAGTTAAACAAGTAAGTTGCATATCCTTTTACAGGACTTTGCGGTCATCCACATTATTGTTATGCTGTTTGTGATTTCTTGGCAAGTTTACGTGCAGTAGTTTGCCGGTGCTTTCTGAACAACCGGCACCCATACCATTTCGTTAAAAAAAAAAAAAAAGCAAAGCAGTCTGCTGCCAAATCGCCGGCAGCTGTGAATGGAAGGAGACCATGCACAAATGCGTGCCAAAGTCGGACAGCTCTGACCTTGGAGCTAGAAGTGATACACTTCCCTCACAAGTCGGACAACTCTGACCTTGGAGCTAGAAGTGATACACTTCCCTCACAAGTCGGACAGCTCTGACCTTGGAGCTAGAAGTGATACACTTCCCTCAAAAGTCGGAAAGCTCTGACCTTTGACCTAGAAGTGATACACTTCCCTCACAAGTCGGACAACTCTGACCTTGGAGCTAGAAGTGATACACTTCCCTCACAAGTCGGACAGCTCTGACCATTGACCTAGAAGTGATACACTTCCCTCAAAAGAGAAATGAAGAAGAACAGAAGATAATGGTCCATCATCATCAAGCGCCTTGTCGGCGGGCGTGGGCGATCAAACTTCTCCACAAATTGCAATCTCCGACGGCGTGGATCAATTCATGTGTTGGCTCCCTTCCGTGCCGTGACTGTTAAGAATTTTCTCTTGCTGTCTTCCCCTATTTCTTTTTCCACAAATCTCTCCGGTTGTCACAACATGTTCCAGTTTCTGTTTTCTTATACTGTTGCCAGAAAATGATGACTGCCTGTTTCTGATGTTTGTGATAAGTTGTTTTTACTCAGCTTCCCTCAAAATGTCCACATTGCTCATTTTGGCAAGCAAGGAATTTCCAGCATTCTTCTATCAAACCACGTTTTCTAGACATCCAGGGATTTTCCCACCTATATACTAATTGTCCATAATTCGCAGCCGAATGTTAAAACTGGTTCTATCTAGCATGTTATAATTCGTTTTGAAACTTCCAATGACAAGGACTTATCACAAAAAATGTTCATTTTATGGAATGCAGTTTTTGCTTGTCATATTCTGTTCTTTATCTCTGTGATGCATCGTCTATCTGATGTTACCCATGTGCCTAGATATCTGAATTTCAACACCGCGCCATTGATGATCCATACAGCGACTAAATTAACTTACTGGTGAACATTTGCTTCCCGCCTCATATTTGACGATTGGATACATCGAAGAGTGTGATTCTATAAATAGCACTGTGTGAAGGTCAGCATGGCCGAATGAATAAAAGCGCTCGCTCTTAAACTTCCGGTTTCCCGGGAAGGTTAACCCGGTCAACAAATGTCCGCAGAAGTCGGATGTGTCGGCCTAACGGCGCAAGAACACAGCTCTGCTGTAAACAGGCACAGCGCAATCACGTCCGAAAAAAAACTCCGGATGAACGCATAAGAAGAAGAAGAAGAAGAAGAAGAAGAAGAAGAAGAAGAAGAAGAAGAAGAAGAAGAAGAAGAAGAAGAAGAAGAAGAAGAAGAAGAAGAAGAAGAAGTAGAAACTTCCGGTTTGCTGATGGCAAGGTAGCTGGTTCAACCACTACACCGGTCAGTTGATCTAAAATGTTGACTCCTCGTAGTACTTGACTTGGGGGCGTAAATTACAAATACCTCAAAAGTAGGAGTAAGTTCAACTCATGGTTATGGACACCGATAATATGGAAAGCTAATCAACAAGCAAAAATGAGCCCAGTAGTATCACGTGTGTGGACTACGCCTGCGTTCAAAGCGAACTAAAAAAAGAAGTCGCGAGTGTCAAACCCGTTACTTGACGCCAACGTAAACATATGATTGTACTTACATAGGGCAGCACGAAGTAGTCCACCATATTGTCAAGGCGGATGAATACACAGTCATCAATCACTGCAGCATTTAAAACCAGTCGAATAGTTTATCAGTATCGCAATACATTCGGGTGTTCCACTCTACAGTTAGCGCCTTTACCAACTGTCTAAACCAGTTAACAATATTCTGTCCATTGACAAGTAAATATGTGCACATAAGAACCCACACATAAAGATAAAATATTAAGTTGCATTAATCCGGTTGAGCTGCTTTTACCACTGTATATTTAGCAAAACATTCATTAGATATAATCTTTGTCATTTAATTCATGTTAGAAAACTTAAATGTACCTATAAATATACACACGCGCACATGTTTTTCCCGACAAACCACAAGCTGACATTACTGATGTGTTTTCCTTCTTGCAATGGTTGACTAAAGAAGTCACAAGACGAAACTCAAAAACTATGTTGTCCAAGTTCCGGTCTATTGCTCATGCATTGTAGCACTTTAATGAACGTGTCATAATCAACATGAATACACTTTCACATCAGGAGCATAGGGGCATGACTGCTGTTGGTTTTACTATCAACTCTGAATTTATCGGATGTATATAACGTTCATGCGAGCTGTTGTGAGAGGGGAAATAAATAAAATAATCAATACATCTATAAACTAGTCTGTAAATGAATAAATTGCTTATACAATCATCGAGCCACCAAGGAAACCACTTACTTAGTAAATATACTATTTAGTCAGTAAATAATCAACGTGTCTGTGAATCATTAAGTTACTCGTCACACCAATTAATTAGCCAATCTGATATTGAAAAATTATACATAATCCACAAAGCAAAGTTGATTCAAAGCTAAATGTAAGCAAAGCTGTTGAAAACAAGTATTCTTGGCCAACATTTACTCGGATGGACCACCATTATTAACACAGGAACTCCGTTATTGCTCAATTCAGTTATAAGGGACACATTAATTTGTATTTGTCTGTAGACCTTCTAGTTACTAACTACAAGTGTAAAGTATAACTTCAGTTACACGGCAGTGGTCTCACTAGCTATTCGGCACAGTTATGCTTAAATTCAGTTATATGACAGTGATCTCATTAGTAGTTCGGAACAATTATGTATAAATTCAGCTATATGATAGTTCTCTCATTAGTTATTCGGCACAATTAGGCATAACTTCAGTTATATGACAGTGGTCTTATTAGTTAGTAGGCACAATAAAGTATATATGACAGTGGTCTCATCAGTTACTCGGCACAATAAAGTATGAATTCAGTTATGTGACAATATAACCACTTGCGTGGTTACGCCGCCTGCCGAAGTTTCGAAGGTTGTGGGTTCGATTTCGGGCTACATACTTACTCGGTACAATTATGTATGAATGCAGTCATATTACATTTTACTCATTAGTTGCTCTGCACACTTAAACATAAAATCAGTTACATGAAAAGTTGCCTACTTGTTTCCTATAAATAAGGAGTGTTAACTCACGCTTCACTCCAGTTTTAACTACTTTTAACTAACCACCTGGTTACAGTTGAAACATTTACGTAAATGGACATCCTCTCAAACGTTCGAAGCCATCAAAAGATTTTTTGTTTAACTTTACATACACAGACTTGTAATGAGGATAATTATACGTTATGGTGGTTACAAAAAATAAAGTAAAATAAAAAATACACTTTAAATTTACAATCGACCCGTCAAAGTATTATTAAAACTATTAAGCATTATATACATACAAGAGACACATTATTAAAAGAAAATGAAACGTTATTCATATATCAAACACGAAGGAGAATTAATTACTCTGTGCAGAAAACTCACATCCTTGGACAAGTCCTTCACATCGGCGAAGCGTCAAACACTAGGGATCAATTAAGGTGGCATCTAACACATCAAAGAATTATTCACGTCCAACTTCCGTGTCACATCCAAAGGAAAACTGAAGCACAAACCGCACACAGATCACATACTAAATCTATTGCCTGTATTTTCTATCACCTCGCTAGCTACAGAAAAAGCCATCTGGGTGTGATACATTGTGTTAACACCGTTATGTTGATGAACAGTGCTGGATACCACTATCTCTCTGTAGATATGTCGTTGGTATTTACAGATGCTGCACCGTGTATTCTCTGCCTCTCATCACCCTTGTTTTAACGAAAGTTAGGTCTATGCCTATTTCTGTATCGCCTTGATTATGTAGATATCACACCACAGGCATATTTCTGACACCAGTGCGATAACAATGCATAGTACTTTTCGTAGATGGCCCATAAAAACAAATGAACAGATAGCAAATTATATTGAAACAAATAAAACCATGCAATATCATGATTTACCGTCAGTTCAAATGTCAGAAAGAGGTCGTGTACATGAATGACACCAGAACGGTTTAGTGGAAATGATCACGATAGCAAAGTGCATGATTTAGATTATGACTACAACCAAACACTAGTATTTCGACTACACAGAGATATGAGATAGCATAGAAGTGAATAAAGCTATAGAAGTAAGATCTATTTTTTTTTTTTTAAATCAAGTGAACGCAAAAATGAGATCAACCCATTAGTGAGATCTACACAAATGTGAGCTCAAGTACGAAGTTGTGATCAACTGTAAAAGCAAGTCAACATCAAGATGAAATCAATTACAAAATCAAGAACAGCACAAAAGTGTGATAAACGCGTTGTTGAAATAATTAGAAAAGTGGCATCAGAACAAACGTCAGATCAAAACATATGCCAGACTAACTATAACACTAAGATCAACAGAATAGTGAGATCAATACAATCTTAAACCTAACAGCAAAAGCTAGACTTACACAAACTTTAGATCAACAAATAAATTAGATCAAATATAAAAGCGAAATTAACACGTTAAGTAATATTAAATACAAAAGCGAGATCAACATATACATTAGATCACCACATTTGTAAGATCAACACCTAAGTGGGTTATAACTTCGAAGGCAAGATCAACTAAAGAAATGAGGTCAACTACACAAGTTAGGAACTACACAAGTTAGGTCAACTACGAAAATAAGGTAAACTCCAAAAGTGAGGTCAACTACAATAATAATGGAAAGAGGCTGAGCCATATGGGATAAAACCCGGTGCAGTGAAGTTGACCTTGTCGAATTTTAAGAGACTTTAATAATATCAACTATAAAAATAAGATCAACTACAATACTGAAGTCAATCACAAACGTGAGATCAATTACAAAAGTGAAGTCAGTACAAAAGTAGGATCAATTATTAAACAGAATAGTTTGCTGAAACAGTTTGCTGAAGCTATACTAATCAACCTTCGTAAGCCGTCCTTGTGTAAGCAGAAAGACATGTTAGTCAGTTTAAAATTACCGTGGTAGACAATCGACATTACTGTGCGAACATGTGTATATTTCAGTTTGAAGGATTTATCTAATTAATTCACGTAAGTTGTGTGATTTCTGCAGTATGTACCTGACGAGATGCAGCGAAATATGCCAGGCAATAAATCGTGCAATCTATTGTTTGTGTCTTCGTTATTCAAATATTAAACAGAAGTCAAATATACAAGTAACATTAACAATAAAAGCAAGATCAATATACAAGTATGAGAACCACATAAGAGAGTCAACCACGATCAACCCAAGAGTGTAATTCCACTAGGAATGTGACATCAACTACAGCAGTTAGATCAACTAACAAAGGGAGGTGAACCACACAAATGAAGTCAATTACAGAAGTTAGACAACAAAAAAGTGAGATAACACAGAAGTGAGGTAACAAAAAAGTGAGATAACACAGAAATGAGACCAGCACGTTTGAGCAATCAACGGTTATCAACGGGACCACAGAAAACAAATGACATTACAGATAACTCAGTTCTGATTAGTTCATACGGGTCACAATGTCTCTCCAGTATTACTACATGCTGCCAGATACCGTTAGCCAACCAGGAGTATCTCGTCTGTACAGCAATATACGATGGACTGATTACATCTGCGTGGCAGTATTGAGAACATCACAACAGTATGATAAACGCGTTACTAAAATCAATTACAAAAGTGACAGAATAAACGTAATCATCAGTCTAAGAGGGAGTCTCTTTGTCGGCCTCCCACACCTCTAGGGTAGACTGGGCCTTGTTCATAGGTGGTCATCGGTTTTTTTATGAAGGAAATAGGACGAGGCAGGACAGTTTGTCACTCCAAAGTCAATGATACAACCTAGTATATGTGAAGTCCTATCTGTCGTAATCTATCTACAGCTGATTAGATCAGTGGTTAGGGTAGACTGTTGTGACTGGGGCAGGGTTAAGGGGTCAAAGAATGGCTTGCTGTAAACACGGGTACTGGGTAGATAGCTTTGTAGTAAGGTGTGAAAGGTAAAAGACCCTGATTCTCTCATGTCATATTGTGGGTATGGTGATGTCTGTATGAGCAAATGACACTCCGCGACTAGTATGGTCAGTTTTGTACTAGCCGCTTTCCTTCCCAGAATATTTTCTGGTGCGCGTTTTGCCAACCTAGGACAAACATAAAAACGGCGTTGAACCTACTATTACTGGACAGGCAGGAAAGTGCACTGGCATCGAAGCTATCTTGAATCATTCACCACGCCTCCACACAGACACAAAGAGGCACACACAAACACAATTGCTTCTTTTTACTAAAGTCAAAATGGCGATGATCACTTTGACCTACTTTAGTCGCTGCCCAGAATAAACTTGATCGTAACCAGGGAGTTAAAAACATTGAAACTGGAGGGACGCAGAGGTGTTTCCAAGGCACCAGGGCCAGGTTTTATACTGGCCAAGACCTACTAACACGTCCTATTTGTGCG
>OY992881.1:48380729-48493229 GCA_963921405.1 Cepaea hortensis
GCTTCTCTGTGCCTACCTACTTCACTTGTATTACCAGTGGTTGGATCTCACACAGCCCCATCAACTCGTACACTGGACGAGTGGCTCCTGAAGTGTGCTTTGTAACAATCAACCATACTGACTATTTCATAGGGGACAGTACGAGGGAAACGTCGTACGTGTAGACTGACGCGCCCCACATGCCTCATGTGGTATATCACAGGCACTTCTCCTCTCTCTCTCTCTCTCTCTCTCTCTCTCTCTCTTTCTCTCTCTCTCTCTCTCTCCTTACATCTTGCTTCTCTGTGCCCACCCACTTCACTTGTATTACCCGTGGTTATATCTCACACAGCCCTAACAACTCAAACACTGGGCGAGAGGCTCCTGAAATGTACTGTGCAATAATCAACCATACTGACTATTTCATAGGGTACAGTACGAGGGAAACGTCGTACACGTAGACCGACGCGCCCCACACGCCTCATGTGGTATATCACAGGCACTTTTCCTCTCTCTCTCTTTCTCTCTCTCTTTCTCTCTCTCTTTCCCTCTCTCTCTCTTTCACCCTCTCGCTCTCTCCCTCTCTCTCTCGCTCTCACCTCTCTCGCTCTCTCTCCTCCTCTCTCACCCCCTCTCTCTCTCGCTCTCTCTCTCCCTCTCTCACTCCCTCTCGCGCTTTCTGTCCCTCCCTTGATCTCTCTCTTGCCCTCCCCCTCTCTCGCTCTCACCCTCCCTCACTCTCTCTCTCTCCCTCTCTCTCTACCTCTCTCTCCCCCCTCTCCCTCCCTCTCTCTCTCCCTCTCTCTCTCTTCCTCTCCCCCTCTCTCTCTCCCTTTCTCTCTATCTCTCTCCCTCTCTCTCTCTCCCTCTCTCTCTCTCCCTCCCTCTCCCCCTCTCTCTTCTCCCTCTCTCTCCCCCTCTCTCCCCCCTTTCGCGCTCTCTCTCTCACTCTCTCTCCCTCTCTCTCTCCTCTTACATCTGGCTTCTCTGTGCATACCTTCTTCACGTGCATTGCCAGTGGTTGGATCTTACACAACCCCAACAACTCTAGGACTGGGCGAGGGGCTCCTGAAGCGCGTTGTATGACTAGCAACCATACTGACTATTTCGTAGGTTACAATATACCCCATGTGGTAGGTCGCAGGCACTTTTCCTCTCTCTGTCTCTCTCTGTCTGTCTCTCTCTCTCGCTCTCCTCTCTCTCTCTCTCTCTCTCTCTCTCTCTCTCTCTCTCTCCCTCTCTCTCTTCTTGCATGTCCACATACACTAGCATTTTGTCAGTTGAAGTGTGTCTATGTAAGTACACGTGTTCATACACATGGACTCCACCCAGACCAATAACACAATGGGGTCGTGGTCAATTTTACACGCCTCCTACCCCGGCCCCTTCTTTCTATGTGCTCACTGTACCGTAACATCCAGCACCGTTATAAAAATACACCTGAGATTTCCGTAAACATTCACAGGTCCGTACGTGAGGTGAGTATACAGTTTTTTTTCTCTATAAACAGTTTTTCTATTAAACATTTTCTTCGACTAACATTCTTTTCAATTAACATTTTGTCAATTCTCGTTTCCTCTTCATTGCTTCCATTTTCCCATGCATTTGTTCCTCTCGTCCTGTCATCACCTTCTAATGTAGTCACAGGAGTTCTCCTTGACTGTATGTTGTGTTTGGGAATGTGTTTGTTTGCTGATGAAGGCTAACCGCCGCAACGTTCTGTATGTGTCGTAACTCTGTTATGTAAAGCTGCACTACTTTGTGTCATTATATACTGGTTCGTGCTTGAGCGACCAGTTGCAAAAGAAAAGCCCAATACATGACCAGTTGCAAAAGAAAAACCCAATACATGGAAGTGAGGAATTAAAGCAGCCATTAGCAGGACGTGGCAATACCTCGGGTGAGCCCAGTCTCAGAGCAATATGTGCCGGCTCTGCAATTATGGAAGCCTCATTGGATAGCGGGAAATGCCCATGGTCTGCCCCTGCCTTCCCTTGAGGGTTGACAGTGATGTCTCTGACCGTTCTACTTTGACCAGCTGAACCACAACAATAAGAGTCTAACGTCCCTCGAAACCCGAGGAAGGCTAATCTCGGTAAAAACAATGCCCGCCGAAGTCGGATGTGCCGGCCTAAGGGTGGCAAATAAAAACTGGCACTACGCAATTACGTCCGAGTGAAATGTCGATCGTGCCCGGAACAGCTCTGACTAACTAGTCTTCCGAATGTAACGGAACAGCTCTGACTAGTTAGTTTTCCGATTGACCGCAGTGCTTGGAACAGCTCTGACTGTCTTGTCTTCCGAATTACCTTCGTGTCCGGAACAGCTCTGACTAGCTAGTTTTCCGAATGTCCGTCGTGCCCGGAACAGCTCTATTTTGTTTCCGGATGAACGCAGAAGAAGAAGAAGAAGAAGAAGAAGAAGAAGAAGAAGAAGAAGAAGAAGAAGAAGAAGAAGAAGAAGAGGAAGAAGAAGAAGAAGAAGAAGAAGAAGAAGAAGAAGAAGCGCAAAGCAGTCTGCTTCCAAACAGCGCGCAGCTGATTTCGAACCCAGGACTATGTACGACGGGGAATGATAAAACTGCGCGTCTCACTATCCCCTGCACCACAGTACCGGTTATTTAGAGAAAGTACATTGTGTTCTCTAAAAGTACTGGAGAGTTTTGGTCATAGACCACAACTTTATGAAGGGAAAATCCCAACTGCACCTCCCCGCGGTAGAGGATGGGAAACACACTACGGTGTGGCTAACACAGCTCTGGGGACCGAGTATCCACCGGAATAAGTGGACAACTCTGCAGCTGAGCAGAGCAGGGCACTCACTTGTCCTTACAGTCGGAAATGGCTGTCAAAGGCAGAGGTAAAAGACCACCATGTGAACGTGGAAGGCAAGGGGAAACCACCACATTATCTTCCCAAGACTTCATGGCAAAACATATATCAAAGTTAGTGAAGGACGTTAATGGCTGTCTTAGGGCATCCTCGTCCGGTAGGGACAGTCATGAGCCACAGGTGACACCAGGCCGTCATCCAGCTATTGATGGCAAAATCTTAACTAAAATAAATAAATTTAGAGTAGGAACATGGAATGTTAGGACATTAAATGAGCTAGGAAAGTTGACCAATGTTCTAAGAGAGATGGATAGCATGAAAATGAATATACTAGGCGTCAGTGAGATAAGATGGAAGGGATCGGGCAAAATTATAGCTGACAATCACACAATAATTTATTCTGGAGGGGATACACATGAAAAAGGTGTAGGAATAATATTAGACGAAAAAACAGCCAAGTCAATTAATGGATACTGGTGTATTTCAGATAGAGTTATTATGGTAAAAATCAAAGGCAAACCAATAGACATAAATATTATACAAGTATATGCACCAACAGCAAGCAGTAGTGAGGAAGAAATACACCACTTTTATGACGAAATAGAAATGTCGATGGCTCAAATTGGATCACAAGAAATAAAGATAATACTTGGTGATTTTAATGCAAAAAATAGGAAAGGCAAAAATGGAGGATGTAGTGGGGAATTATGGTTTAGGTACAAGAAATGAAAGAGGGGAAAAGCTAATAGAATGGGCAAATATCAATGATATGATTGTCAGAGTCTCACCCGAGGATAGAACGCGTTGTCTGCACCAACGCCCGACAATGCAACGCCAAGATATTATAAGCCCTACAGTTATAATGCGGCGGCCTCACTAGCGCCAGGCAGCCAGCGCTCGATAGTGTAGCGCTGGGCTATTATAAGCACTACAGGCGATAAGCGCTGAACGATGCTAAGCAGGCAGCTAGCACACAGCGTGAACCGTGAGGGGTCACGCGTGCTAAACCAAGCGCTACTAGAGAGTGTGCTGTGTCCAGGCAGACTGAGCTGGACGGTCGTCAGAGACAGACGTGTGAAAGCGGCTGAGAGTTGTTGCATAGCGTGAAAGCTAGCCTGTTTGACAGCTTGAGATGGAGTGCCTGTCTGTGTGACTTGTAAGTTGGAGTGCATTGATATCTTCTATTGTATTGATGTATTGATTACTTGCACTGTTGTAATCCATTGTATATTGTAACTTGTGATTGCACGAAGCGTGTATTGATTCACGATGTGTGCAGTGCGCGAATAAATAGCACGAAATATCTTATCGGCGGTTAGCCTTGTGTTGTTTAGCTAGTGTAATTAAGATCGTACTTTGTCAAGTGACGAGCCCTAATTCTTGCCCTAAGCAAGACTTTGACAAGTGCGAACGTGGTGGCCTTCGTCCGGTTTATGAATCAACTGTTTACAGAAATGTGCCGATAGTAAATAGAATTTTTTTGTGTGTAACAAATAAGAACATAGCGACTGCGGTCAAAACTTTGGATAAGTTAATTATAAGTATTAGTAGAGAAAGCGTGTGCGTTATAGTTTAGAACATAAATATCATTGTGTGAGTTAATTTAATCAAAGCAAAATTACGTTTTTGAACTTAGAAAATTTCAACCGAGGCATCAAAGTGACAAAAACAAAATGGCGGCCATGTCCTTGAATGTCATTGAGTAGTGATAGTGTAAGCGGAACAAGTGGAAAGTGTGAATAGAAAGTTGTTGAGTGTGGTGATACGACTAACAACAATACTTGACGACATACAAACCTACAAAAACTTAAGTGACATTGCATACACCACACACTTGCACATGTTCTAATTTCTCTTAGTCCAAAACGAACAGGTTGTTTGGGGTCATCTACACCTGTCCCTCGGAAACTCCAAAATTTTTTGGCCGACATAAAGTAAAAACCAGTGCGGTTTCGGGCAGCAGTCAGCAGCCATTGCCCAACACATTATCTCAGGAGTACTTGAGTATAAAAATTTTTTCTCTCTTTCTTATATTTTCGTTCTGCAGGCCTAAACACTAGCTATAATATTAAATACTGTAAACCTTTGAACTCAAATTACTAACAACTTTATTAATTATGTGTCTATCGATTTCATCATACATTTTGTTCATCATGGCTAGTTTGACCGAGTACATTGAAATGGGTTTAAAAATGAACTATACTGGAGAAGAATTGAGAGCCTGGAGTGAGAAAAAGTTTGCAGAATACCTCCTACAACAGGAGAAGATTAATGAACGTGATGAAAGAGCTGCCGAAAGAGCTTTAAAACAAGCAGAATTACATAATGCTTTAAAACTTAAGCAAGCAGAAGCAGACGCTGCTTTAAAACTTAAGCAAGCTGAAACAGATGCAGAAATAAGAAAAGCTGAAATTACATCCCAAACCAGGAAAGAAGAACTAGAAATGAATGCTCGAATTAAACGAGAAGAGCTCGAAGTACAGCTAAAAATTGAGCAGCTGAAAGCAGAAACTTCCAAAGAAAAGGAAGATAGAAAAGCTGACAAAGACCAGCCATATAAGAAATACCAAGGGCTGATTAAAAGTTACTCCACAGGTGACTGCATAGCAGCTTTCACTCAAAATTTTGAATGTATTATGGATCATTATCAGATCCCAAAGTCAGAATGGAGTATAATATATATGAGAAGTCTTTCTGGAGATCCTCTGAAAGTAATAGAGGCCATTCCAAATGACCTGAAGAAAGATTATCAGCATATTAAGACAAAAAATTATGGCTCATTTTCTGCTAGATGAAGCAGGCTACAGAGAACAGTTTGGTAAATTGTCTCCTAAACCAACACAAACGTTCTCTGATTACATCTCAGAAATACAAAATGTTTTCTCTAAGTGGCTATCTGCAGCCAAGGTAAATGGTAATTTTGATAAATTGGTGGATCTTATTTTGAGAGATAAAATCATTACATCTCTCCCACCACCATTTTCTAAATTTCTATTAGAATGTCAGTGTGAAAGTATACAACAGATTGAAAGTCGGGGAGCAGGTTATTTTTCAGCCAATAAACAATGTTTCAGTACTGGGTTGACGACCACAGACTTTGTAGCAGCCGCTACTTATGATAGATCTAAGTCAGTGCCTTACAACAAACAAAAGCCCTATAGGCAATCTGCTGATCAGAGTAACAAATGCAGATATTGTCATTTGCCACACATCGAAACTGATATGTGTGACCAACATCCTGGTTACATGTCTTACTTACAAAACTACATAGCAAAGCAAGACAAGGAAAGAAAAGTATACAGACGTGCCACCAAATGCTTCCTCTGTAAAGCTTTCGGCCACTGGCGTAAAGATTGTAAAGCCAAAGCTATGTCTAGAAAGGCTAATGCAGCTATGATTGATAGTTCGTCATCAGATGATGAAAGTATAGAAGATCAAAATGTAAACGCAGCACATGCTATTGATGTGTTTCAACACGACAAATGTACTGTCTGTGATCAATTTCATGAAGATGGCATTTTGACATGTGGCCATTCAATTCCTGTTACAAATGAGGAAGCCAACTTAGTTGTGAACTCCCAAGGTAAACTAAATATCCACCAGGGGTATATTAACGGTAGAGCTGCCACCGTTTTACGTGATAGCGGCAGTACCCTCATTGGCATTAAGATAGACTATATTTTACCATCACAATATAGTGGTAAATATGTTACTTGCAGAACTTTCTCGGGTAACATCGAGAGATACCCTCTTGCATGGGCATATATAAATACACCATTCCTCTCCGGAAAGGTTAAATGCGCAGCATTGAACAATCCTTGTTGTGATGTTATCAGCGGTAACCTTCCAGAGGTTAATGACATGCCACATGACAGTATTGTATCCTCTGCCACTTGTAACATCGATTATACCATCTCACCATCATCACAAATCACGTTTCATGATATTGATGTATTACCACCCATAAATGAATGTATGTATGCCAATTCGGCAATGTCATCACAGGAATGTAGTTGTGTGAAGGTGACACCAAGTTGTAATATACATGTTAACCGTGATAGTACAAATGCAGTAACTAGATCTACTGCTCAAAGGCAAGATCGAATCGATCAGACGGAGGCTTTACAGCTAATAAGCCCAGTTGTAACATCTCCTGAAACAACTAGGGAGAAATTTATAACAGCTCAAAAAGCCGATCGATCATTGCAAAAGTATTTTAAACTAATAGGTCAAAAGCCACGAGTAGCAAAGAACGCTAAATGGTATTTTGCTCTGAAAAACGGAATTCTGACACGGTACTATACCAAAGGTTCTAGCACTACTGAACAAACGGTGCTACCTTCAGAAAACCGCAACCAAGCATTACAGCTGGCGCATGACATACCCTTTGCAGGGCATATGGCGTATGCTAAAACGCGAGCAAGGTTACTTACTCAATTCTATTGGCCTAAATTTTGCAGTGATACGAAAGTATATTGTAGATCTTGTGACATCTGCCAAAAGCTTGTTAAAAAGGGGAAACACCCGCAAGCAGAACTGCAAGTCACTGATTTGGCAAGTAGACCATTTGAAAAGATCTCGGTCGATATAGTTGGTCCCCTTAACCACATAACATCAAGGGGAAACAAATATATTGTTACAATAATTGATTTATGTAGTCGGTGGCCAGAAGCCATTCCAATGAAGAATATAACTTCCAAAGATATCATGGAAGTATTTTTTCATATTTTTGCAAGGGTAGGATTCCCTGACACCATTCTTTCAGATCGGGGTAGCCAGTTTATTGCCGCAGCTACACAAGCATTTACTAAAATGTTGGGGGTGAAGCAATGCTTCAACAGCCCATACCACCCACACTCCACAGGTATCATAGAAAAGATCAACGGCGATCTTAAACATATGCTCGCAAAAGTAACCCAAGAGCATCCCGAAGACTGGGACACGTATCTGCCTGCTATTTTATTTGCATATAGAGAAGTGCCACATTCCAGCACTGGATTCTCACCATTCGAAATCGTGTATGGTGCCAAACCACGCGGCCCATTATCATTGTACCATTCTATGCTAACTGAAAGTAAAACCATCTGTACACCCATTTCATCATATGAACATGTAACATCATTGCGCGATAGAATTATGAGATCATGTATGTTAGCTAAAGAAGCACTACAAAAATCTGGTGCTATCTACCGACAATACGCTAACAGAGGAAATAGAACCATTACTCTGACGCCAGGACAGGACGTTCTTCTCTTATTGCCAAGTGACAGACATCTTCTGACAGACTCATGGCAAGGACCGTTTAAAGTACTACGACAAATTTCGACGGTAGATTATGAAATTGCAGTTAGGGACAAACACAAAATTTTCCATATTAACATGCTTAAACCATACTACCACAGGGACGACGAACAAGTGGAGACGACAGCAAGCACAACAATAGTGGACCAGACAGACGACAACGATACTGACGAGATACCAACACCAGTCCTTGACACGGCAACCAACCTACAGGACATAAAGGTAAATCCCAAACTGACTCAGACACAGATTAACAGTTGCAGGCAAGTATTACAAGACTACAGTACAATTTTTTCTAACAACCCAGGACAGACAGACTTAGTGCAGCTTCATATTATTTTGACATCTGACATTCCAATAAAATGCAGACCATATTCCATCCCTATACACTACAAAGACAAATTGCATCAAGAAATTACTGACTTAGAAGCAAATCATATCATCCAACGTTCACAATCACATTTTTGTTCACCTATTGTCATTGTGAAGAAGAAGGACAACACAATAAGACTCTGTGTTGACTATAGGAAACTCAACGCCATTACACAGTTGGATTTAGAACCAATGAGCAACTGTGAAGACATACTGACGGAACTGACTGACTCACGGTACTTTACTAAACTTGACATGACAAAAGGTTACTGGCAAATACCTGTACATGCTGACAGTATACATTTGACAGCATTTGCCACACCCTGGGGACTATACGAATGGTGCAAGTTGCCATTCGGGCTAGTTAATGCTCCAGCAACATTTGTCAGAATGACAAGACGACTACTGACAGACATTCCCAACATCATTTGGTATATGGACGACATTTGCATACATACAAGCAACATGACAGACCATATAACAGCACTGCAGCAGACATTCGACAGGATTAGACAACATGGACTGACAATAAACCCATCCAAAGTTGATATAGCCTTTGAAGAAATTTCATTTTTGGGCTATAAGATCTCAAATGGCTTCATATCAACTGACGATAACATAATGTCCAGAATTTTAAAATTGTCGCTTCCGACAACCAAGAAACAGTTGCGAAGTGCGTTAGGTCTTTTGAATTATTATAGACAATTCATTCCTCATTTTGCTGAATTGACCAAATGTTTCACTGATTTACTAACAAACAAACATCCAAATGTCATTGTAAATAGCGAATGTTTAAGGCCTGCATTTGCGAAAGTACTATCTTATTTTTCCAAGGAACCCATTCTAAAATTACCAGATCTTAGCACTATTTTCAGGCTAAGATGCGATGCGAGCTCCGTAGCCATTGGAGGGGTACTACTTCAAGAACACGACCAAGTGTTGTACCCGGTATACTACGTCTCCCGGAAACTGAACACCAGCGAACGAAATTACAGCACGCCGGAACTCGAAGCCCTCGCTCTTGTGTTCTCGGTACGTAAATTGTCCAGATTTCTTTTAGGTAAACATTTCATCATTGAAACAGACAATAGTCCGTTGACATTTATCACCAGGGGAACCCCAACTAACCAAAGAGTGGCCAGATGGTCCCTTCTTTTACAGGACTATAGCTTTGAAATCAGACATATCAAAGGCTCACATAACTCTCTTGCCGATCTTCTATCGAGATGTCCTGACGACTCACCCAATAGCCAGGTAACACCCGAGCACATTGCAGATGGTGTATAAACTGCAACCTAGATAGTGCTCAACACCACAGCCAATTGTGACTTCATGTCAGTTACGCTGTGTAAAACTGTGTGATAGGGAAAATGTAATTTCCCAGTGTAAATATAGTATGTACATATTGTTATTATCATGTGAATGAACGGTTCGTATAATTATAAGAAAGTTGCAAGAATGTCATTAATAGTGTAAATATATATTATCATTATAATAACGACACCATAAGTGTCACAGGACAGTACTACAGGACCCAAAAAGACTTACTGAGCTTGAACAAGTACCAAGCAATCCTGAGTACAACTATAAAGATGGTCCACGACGTTTTAACAAGTATGAGTGATGACCGTGACAACCTAATCTGAGAATATGACGGAAAAAGCTATCCTACCACTGATAACAAGATCTGGGTACTCCGTATATATACAGTCTAACGCAACGAGAGACCTTAATGTGAGTGTGCGGCAACATCTTTACACTTCCGTTATATATTTATATTACTTTCATAATAATGTACCATAATAAAATATTTGTAAATTGATGACAATTGTATGTAAATTCGAGTATGAAACATTTCCATATACAAAATTGTATATGTCGATTTTTGTTAGATGTAATCTCAGCATCGTAACTTGATTGACTTTTTCACAAAAGTGACCTTTTTGTACACTTTTGTCAGAGAGGATCAAATTATGACACTAAGAAAGAAAATGGTACCTGTAATTTATTTTGTTGAAAGCATGATGAAATTATTGTCCCTAAATTTTGTGACATAAACAAGGGACATAACTAAAAATTGTTGGTGATGCGTAAATATGTATTGAAACTACCATGTTTGCCTAATAGGTATCACGTCAAGAGGACGTCATGTGTACATGGGAAAACTTGCCAAAACTGAAGACCTTCATCGGGCATTCTATTACATAGGGATAGATGTTCAATGTCGGAGTTATCTTATAGGTAGATACTCACAGACTCACCTGTTTATTTGTAATTTTTCCTTTTTGGTGGAGAGGTAGGGCAAGTTAGCCGTAACTACCGGACTGGCTATGTCTCAGTGAGGTAAAAACCATGGAATTGATTGTACCTGACAATTATGCTGTATGGATAGGCATGGGGATCATATACATATTGCTTACTAATCACTTGTACATATTAGAACTAATCAGAGCTATGTCAGATAAAGTGCAAAGTTCGATTCTGACAAGATAAAGAACAGCGAAATAGAGTACATGAAAGGAAAACCTTTCATGAAATTAAAGAGGGGGAGGATGTCAGAGTATCACCCGAGGATAGAACGCGTTGTCTGCACCAACGCCCGACAATGCAACGCCAAGATATTATAAGCCCTACAGTTATAATGCGGCGGCCTCACTAGCGCCAGGCAGCCAGCGCTCGATAGTGTAGCGCTGGGCTATTATAAGCACTACAGGCGATAAGCGCTGAACGATGCTAAGCAGGCAGCTAGCACACAGCGTGAACCGTGAGGGGTCACGCGTGCTAAACCAAGCGCTACTAGAGAGTGTGCTGTGTCCAGGCAGACTGAGCTGGACGGTCGTCAGAGACAGACGTGTGAAAGCGGCTGAGAGTTGTTGCATAGCGTGAAAGCTAGCCTGTTTGACAGCTTGAGATGGAGTGCCTGTCTGTGTGACTTGTAAGTTGGAGTGCATTGATATCTTCTATTGTATTGATGTATTGATTACTTGCACTGTTGTAATCCATTGTATATTGTAACTTGTGATTGCACGAAGCGTGTATTGATTCACGATGTGTGCAGTGCGCGAATAAATAGCACGAAATATCTTATCGGCGGTTAGCCTTGTGTTGTTTAGCTAGTGTAATTAAGATCGTACTTTGTCAAGTGACGAGCCCTAATTCTTGCCCTAAGCAAGACTTTGACAGATAATTGGAAACACATGGTTTAAGCACCATAAAAGACGACTGTACACATGGATAAGCCCTGATAAGAAAATACGCAACCAAATTGACTACATACTAATTAATAAAAGATTTAGAAATGCTTTAAGTAATGTAAAGACAATGCCTGGTGCTGACTGTAATAGTGATCATGTATCACTATGTGGACAAATAAAAGTAAGATTAAAGAGAGGGCAAAAAATGGTTAAGAACATGAGACTTAATAAAGAGGTTCTGAAAATAGATAAAGAAATGCAAGAACAATACAGAGTGACTGTGAAAAATAGGTACAATGCAATAACTAAAATACAGAGTATAGATGAACAATGGGAAATGTTAAGGGACTCCATTCATCAAACTAGCAAAGAAGTATTACCGGAGAGAGGCAAAATAGCTAAGAAAAAATGGATGAATGAAGATATCTTAAAACTGATGGACAAAAGAAAACAGAGTAAAAATCACAAACAATAATATGCTAAGATAAATAAAGAAATAAAAGATAAATGTGGGAAGGCTAAAGAAAGTTGGTTAAACGAGCAATGCAAAAAAATTGAATTAAATTCCATTAAAGATACAAAAAATATGCACAGACAAATCAGTGCGCTTACAGGAAGAAAAAAAAGAATAAATACGGGGTGTTTGAAATCAAAAACAGGAAAGATAATATTAGAGGAAGATGCTATAATGAAGAGGTGGAATGAGTTTATAAGAGAATTATATGAAGGAGAAAGGGAAGAATTAACAGAAGATAGTAACTTAGAAGGTCCACCTATTCTGAAAGAAGAAGTCGCTGACGCTATGAAACGTATGAAGAAAGGAAAAACAGCTGGGCCAGATGAAATCACAATAGAAGAATTAGAAGTATTGGGAGAATTTGGAGTAGATATATTAACCAAAATGAATGATATTTACAGCAGTGGATATTTACCCAGTGATATGCTGAAATCTGTATTTATAGCTATACCAAAAAGACCAGGAGCAATTGATTGTGAAGATTTTCGTACAATTAACCTTATAAACCATATCACTAAGCTTCTACTCAGAATCATAATGAGAAGAACCAAAAAGAAAATAAAAATGGAAATTAGTGAAGAACAGTATGGATTTGTGGAAGGAAAGGGCACAAACAATGCAATTTATACATTACGGACACTAATAGAAAGGTCAATAGAGAAACAGAGAGACATATATTTGTGCTTCATAGATTATACTAAGGCATTTGATAAAGTAAAACATGATGAACTGATTAAAATGTTGGAAGATATCAACATTGATGGAAAAGATTTAAGAATAATAAAGAATGTTTATTGGAACCAAGTAGCAGCAATTAAAATGGGAAATAAAGAGGGTAGTTACGAACAGATAAAGCTAGGAGTACGACAAGGGTGTGTCTTGTCACCAGATCTTTTCTCCCTGTATAGCGAAGTAATAATGAGAGAGATCAAAGAGATGCCAGGAATACTAGTTGGAGGTTATAATATAAATAATATACGCTATGCAGATGACATAGTATTGGTGGCGGATAATTCAACAGACCTACAACAATTATTAGACGTTGTAGTAACAGAGAGTGCAAGGAAAGGACTCTCCTTGAATATCAAGAAAACAGTAACAATGGTAATATCAAAGAAAATGGTGACACCAAAATGTGACATAGAAATAGAAGGAATAATCCTTAACCAAGTTGATAATTTTAGATACCTAGGGGCATTTATAACATCAGATGGAAGATGTACAACAGAGATTAGGAGCAGAATAGGGCAGGCAAAAGCAGCATTTCAGAAAATGAAGAGTATCTTATGCAATAAGTCACTATCACTGAATGTAAGAGAGTGCTGAAATGCTATGTAGAACCAGTGTTGCTGTATGGCAGTGAATCTTGGAATGTAAATGAACAAATTAAGAAGAAATTAAAAGCAACAGAGATGTGGTTCCTGAGACGAATGTTGCGAATTCCTTGGACTGCCAGAGTAACTAACGACTGCCTGAAACAGGCTAATGAAACTAGAACATTATATACAACAATAAGACAGAGACAAACATCTTTCTTCGGTCATGTGATGAGAAGAGAGGCATTGGAGAACATCGTAACAACTGGAAAGATCGAGGGGAAGAGAGGCAGAGGTAGACCAAGAGAAGTGATGCTGGATGGATTGAGATGGTGGCATGGAGGAATATCAGCAGCAGAGTTGATCCAGAAAACCAAAGACCGAGATCTATGGAGAGCCATGAACGCCTACGCCAGCCGGCACGGCACTTGATGATGATGACATTGTATTTAGGGTGCAATAGACGAACACTCACAGCTGTTCAAATCCACACTCCCTCATCCTCCTTCTTTTCCTATTCCTGCTTACCTTCTTCTTTTCTTCTTCTCCTTCTTCTTCCCCCCTCCCCCCCCCCCCCCCCCACATCCTCTTCCTCCTCCTCACCACTGCGTCCTCATCCTCCTCTCTTTTCTTTTTTCCCCCTTCTTATTGAACCGAATGACCTAGTTTGAATATGAATCCACTTATGAACGGATATAAAGCTCATTACCTTGGTGGGAATCTACGTATCTTGATTAAATAAATTTTATCCGTGCACCGAATGACCTAGTTTGAAAACGAATCCCATATGAACGGATATATAGATGTCATTACCTCGGTAAGAATCTAGTTAGTTAGTTAGTTAGTTAGTTAGTTAGTTAGTTAGTTAGTTAGTTAGTTAGTTAGTTAGTTAGTTAGTTGGTTGGTTAGTTAGATAGTTAGTTTGTTTGTTTGTTAGTCCCTGTTCCAACTTCACAGCAAAGGGTCGCCCCATTATGCTCCGTTCCTGTACCTGTGAATATCACACAAAATGCTCCTCACTGCCCCACGTGAAAAATGGAACAGACAGGAGTTTCGGATAACCAACAGCCCGCTCAGGTATACTATGCATAATGCCGCTGCCAGAATGCCAACACAATTTTACTCGTGAACAGAATAAAGGAGTTCCAAAACGAATCCACGGCAATCGTAACACGGTGCAGACGACTTGACCACTCCGCCATAGATATCCCGTTTTATCTACCAATCATCTCCAGAATGTATTCCAACAAAGAGAACTTGCGGGGGAGGGGGGTTTGAATGGTATTTGAACAAGCGCACTAAGATTTTAATTCCGGGCGGTTCTCCTTCATTTTTGGTGATTCCCCCTGCCTCTTCGCCTTTGAGTTACCGTAATTACTAAGGGAAGCAAAGAATAGTAGCTCCATAACCTACCATGCAGGTGTAAGGATCGACTAAGTCACTAAGGAAGGTTGGCATGAAACTGGATATCTCATCCCGTATAAAACGTTAGGTGCAGAATCTGAAATATCACGAACAAGTATTCAAAGTTCACTAAGTGCATAGTAAAGGGCCTATGCTTGCTTCACTAGTAGATGAAAGGTAATAGACGAAGGTTAATCTGCCTCTTCGTTGCCTGTGACGAAACAGGAAGATGGTATCCAATAAGTGACGCACCTGTTGAAACATATGGCCAAGCTTTCCATAAGATTTATCAGACCTATAATATTGTGACTGTTCCGAGTTGTTTCCCATGCTGTAGATTCAAACAACTCCTGCCATATTCATCAAGTCCTTATGTGTTCACCTTTCACCCCCAGAGGTTGTAAGGAAACGACTGAATCAGGAGAACAAAGGCCCGCCCACTGCACGTCTTACAACAGTGAACTTCGTCTTCTCTGAGCACATGAAACCGAACACTAACCCAAAGGCCATGTATCAGGTTATCAAGGACCTTGGGCACAAAAATTGACAGACATCTGAGGGCGGTGACAGATTCTGGATTGTGTGTATATAATCCCAGCATGCCTCGTTGGCAGTCAATTCGATTTCACCATTACCGCTACCCCGTTCAACTTCAAAGAGAAGATATAGTTAGGGTCCACCACCGGCTCAGAATGATAGTCCTGTGGTTGAGTCAGCCGCAAAAACAGATGCCCATGGTTTTACCCTCACAGGCTTATATTAATCCGAAGGTGATTGTTGTCCATATGGGGTGATGGACTACCTATATATATATAACGCCGGCAAGACATATTATCGTGTTTATAGTTGTGTGGCTAACAGGTTGCGATGCCCGTCTCGGGTTCAGAAGTTGCTGGTTCAAATCTCGGCATTCATTGCAGTATACATGGAAATGAAGAGACTGGCAGACTAGCAAAAGAGGGCGGATGACTACCACAGCCTGACATAGACATAACCTATAATGAGGCAAAGAGGTTTATAAAAAGCACTTATTGAACCAAATAGGAATCAGAGCATCCAGGCCACCAGAAAGATGATGCATATTACAAACTCGACCGAAGATAACAAGTGGCAATCTTCAGTCTCCGCACAGGACATAACAGGCTGAAATACCAGTTGTTCAATAAACTAAAGATAGGAGATACCGATGAGTGTAATTGTGGAACTGGTAAAATGACAGCTAAACATTTGCTGCAGGAGTGCCCAATATATGCAGAACAGAGAAATATATTTTGGCCCACACCTGCTTCATCTGAGGACAAGCTCTATGGAGATATCAACAAGCTCAAGTTGACCGCAGCTTACTTTAACTACATTCAGGTTGAAATCTAAAGGTGCATAGACTGCCATACCTCATACCACAGGTATGTCGGTTACAAAAGCATCCCAGAGGCATGAAGTGGAATATTTCTTGGATAACAAATCCATTACGTGGAAAGTCCGAATGGAAAGCTCCCTGTGTGGGTTTCATAAAAGGTGGAAAAAGTGTCCTAGTGGGACAAAATGAATTATTGCTTGGATATCAAATCCATTACGTGGAAAGTCCGAATTAAAAGCTCACTGTGTGGATGTCATCTGCAGACTGCATTCTTCTGGTTTCCGGAAGAACAGCCTATGGTGAACGGAAGGCCCAATATACGGAGAGGCTGAGCAGCCATGTGCAGGACGTGACGATTCCATGGGTGAGCCCAGTACCAGAGCGCTGTGTGTCGGCTCTGCAATTATGGAAGCCTCCTTGGATGGCGGGCAATGCCCATGGACTGCCCCTGCCTTCCCTTGAGGGCTGACCAGGATGTCTTTGGCTGTTCTATATGGGCCAGCTGGGATGAGAGATAACACCACAACAGTGAGAGTCAAACGTCCTAAGAACCCCCCCCCCCCCCCGGAAGGTTAACCCGGTCAACAAATGTCCGCAGAAGTCGGGTGTGCCGGCCTAACGGCGCAAGAACACAGCTCTGCTGTAAACAGGCACAACGCAATCACGTCAGAAAAAGAAAAAAAAAACAACTCCGGATGAACACAGAAGAAGAAAAAGAAGAAATCTCGACATTGAGACGATCATTTTCACAAGATTCAAATTTCAGCATAGAGATGGACATTTTTACTAGGTTCCAATCTCGTCATAGAGATGGACATTTTCAAAAGGTTCAAATCTCAGCACAGAGATGGACATATTTACAAGGTTCAAGCCTCAGCATAGGGATGGGCATTTTTACAAGATTCAAAATTCAGCATAGAGATGGACGTATTTACCAGGTTCAAATCTCAGCATAGAGATGGCCGTGTTTACAAGGTTTACATCGCAGCATAGAGATGGACATATTTACAAGAACAGTTGGTATCTAATGATATAACACGCACACATCCACGCTCACTTCTCTTGAACATGAAGAATGAATCCCTAGCATTTTCAGATAAGGGCGAAAATAGGAGCTCTCATCTGCAAATTGTACACTCTTAAAATAATCTCACCAGAAATTGGAAATCGCAAATAGTAGGCCGTAAGGCATCAGCCGTGGTAAAATTACTAGATGATAATTACCAAACAAGGATAGATACGGCTCCTGACATAGGAGGGAAGCTGCCAAGAGGACGTAAACCCTACACACATGCACTGTTGAAGTCAGACACACTGAAATCTCCCGCCCATAACTAGGTGTAACGCACCACTCTCGACAGGTGGCCGGGATTTTTTTTTTTTAAAGAAGAGAAGAAGGGGTAAGAAGAGGAAAAAGGGGGGGGGGGGGGTGAGGAAGAAGAAGAGGAAAAGGTGGAGGAAGAGGAGAAGTTTGAGAAGAGCATCTAGTGGAGTGGTTGACATAGACGACAGCGAACAGCGACCTCACTACATGTTAGTTTTTGTTCTTGTTGGTGTCTAATTTTATGGTTCGCAATTAATCCACTTCCATTCATTCTCTCCATCTCACCTCCCCCACCCCCCACCCCCACCCCCAAAAAAGCCCCTTTCGTTTCACATCTTTGTATAGAGACAACAAATCACAGTTGTTGAATAGCATACCTGGGAGACAAAGATTGGATAGCAGAAATCAGAGAATATAAACGACGCTATAAAAAGTTAAAACCATAGGCTAAAATTGGATCCTACCACACCCATACAGCCGGCGTCTATCACATTCACACACACACACACACACACACACACACACACACACACACACAGAAAGAGAGAGAGAGTTATAAGGTATTCTATTTATAAGTAGTCTGTGAGATTTAGAGATAGAGATAGAAATAGAGTGTGTTAGATATATTCTATTTGTAAGTAGTTTGTGATGATTAGAGAGAGAGAGAGAGAGAGAGAGAGAGAGAGAGAGAGAGAGAGAGAGAGAGAGAGAGAGAGAGAGAGAGAGAGAGAGTATTATACACATACTCTAGTGGTAGGTAGTCGGCGCCTGTGGATTAGTGGTAGTGTACACGGTTTCGCAATCCCGACACACAGTTTACAACAGAAGGGGTTTGATTGATTGATTGATTTAGGAACCGACATCACAGCATTCGGGGCATTCCCATAAGCGCTCCGTCCCCATCCTCAGCAACCAGCGAAGAGTTCCAACACCAATAGTTCCAGTAGCAATCTGATTATATGCCTGTCTCGCCTTTCCTCTGAGCGTCGAGCGTCGGCCAGATCCCCTCGTCACTCCTCGCTGCCTCATTCTTGCCAGACTATGGTGATCCATTTGCTCCTCCGAGGTGTCCACGTGCTCCCACAAGGCCACAACCACGTCTGCCTTGTCATGTATCAATACTCCACCAAGTTCTGCAGAGACAGCCAATCTGTCCGTCTGTTCATTCCCCAGCACACCGGCATGCCCCGGAGAAAAGATCCAGGTGATGCTTGCCACCCGTGACCTCCGAAGCGAAGCAAGCCATTCTGCACAAAGCCTGCCTGTACTCACGCTCGTCAGCATGCTTTCTCAGTCAGTTACAATCACGATGTGTGTATGCATCGTGTTCTCCATCCAGCAGAAAGCTGCACTGACCGCCTCCACCCTTAAGCTAGATATTGTGTTATCATACGCCAGGCTCTCCTGCACCAAACGTCGACCATTAGCTTTTGCTAAGAATCCACAGGCACTTCTCCTACCTCTCAACACCGAACCATCTGTGTAGATAATCACATCACCCGGGCGAGCATTATACTGAATTAGTTGCTGGATTTCTACTTCCGTGGCCCCTGCTGGCCACTCCCTGCACTCCCGGCTCAATGTGATTATAACTCTGCACAAGTCTGATTGTTCCGCTAGGACTCTGACCCACTCATCTCACCGCCTAATGTTCTCCACGATGCACACCTGTCTGATCGTATCCTCCGCCTGAGCCATTCGTGATTTCCCTCTTATCAGTCTCTGACCCTTAAATGCGTCCAGCGCCTCGTGCAACGGGTGATCTGTGTCTGCAGCTACTCTGAGGTATGCCTTCGCCTGCATCACCTTGTGCCTATTAGCAACAGTAGGCAGACCAAGGATGTAACGCATACACTACTGGGGTGGCTCTGGTGCATCCCAGAACGACCCGTATAGCCTCGTTCTGTATGCGCTCTAATTTCACCAGCTGACTCTTTGAGACAGTGAGCAGTCCTAGTCCATAATCAATCACTGAGAGGATCAAGTGCTGGTATAGTGTGAACAGCATTCTCTGCTCTGTGTCAATTGCAGCCATAGTTTTAAGTGCATTGAGTCCCTTTTGAGATCTTGTCACAAACGTCTCCACATGGTCCTTGAAGGACAGACTCCTGTCAAATGTGATTCCCAGATACTTCAGTATGGTCTCTCTGTTGACGCTTCTACCCTCTATCGTGAGGTTTGGGACATCATCTCTCACAATCCTGTTGTCCAGAGAGCACCACAAAACAGCTGCCTTTTCCGGGTGGATGACAGCACTCATATCAGTGCACCAATCAATCACGTTGTCTACTGTCGCCCGTAGCTCCTGAGCTGTTTGTTCCCTATCTCTCCCTTGCCTATATGCAAGAATATCATCTGCAAATGTTAGTATTCTTCCAACCCCTGGTGCTTCTAGGTTTGCAATCTTGCTCGTATATACATTAAAGAGCACCGGCGGTGAGATTTCGGGTCCCTGTGGCAGTCCCGGGGTTAAAATATGTGGCTCTGAGGTCCATGCACCCAGACTGAGAGCAACCCGACGAGAATACAGGACGGCTGCTATCCAGTTCACCATCCAGGGATTGATACCCTTCTCCATCGGTGCGGTCATCAAAATATCATAGCGAACTCTATTGTATGCATCCTCGAGAAGGGGATTAGGTGGAAAGTGTTTTATATAGATTGCTTACAATGGTATGAGTGTTGGCTGCGCCGAAGGCAATGGCAAACTACTGAATGTAAACATGCTTATGAAAATCATAGTCAAGAAACTGTTTGGGGTTGATTGTGAAGTCCTGTAAACAACTTTACACTCGAGAGACTACAGCCTCTAGCTTCAGCAACCAAATGTATCCAGATGCTCGACTAGCTATACAGACTTAGAAAGGTGTCAAAACGCGCTGGTTACGAATTCTATTATAATTTATAGTACTTCGGAGACGGGCTGGCGTACATCTACGACATTCATCTCTAGCTCGAGAAGACCTGGTACATTTAACTATGTGTATAATGAAGACTATCTTAATAAACAAAACAAAAAAAACAGATTTTTAAGAGCATTCATCTTACCCATTGCAACATACAAACGTGAGACCTGGACACTTACTAAACATGCTGAACAGGGCATAAATGCCTTTGAATATAAATGTTATAGACGGGTTCTAAGGATATCTTGGATACAGAAAAGAACACATGCATCCTTACGATAAGTGCTGAATATTGAAGATGGTTGGCTATAAAGACGATAAAACAAAGAAAATTGAAATATGTTAGTCACTTGAAGCGTCATAAAAGTTTGGAGAGAACAATAATGGAGGGATATATGCCCGAGAAGAGAGGAAGAAGAAGGTCAAAGAGAAGATGGGTGCAGGATGTAGCAGATGATCTCCAGATGGGTGTAATGGACGCGGCACATCTTGCTTATGACCGAGAAGTTTTCCGAACTGCTTTTATTGGAGCGAAGTTCTGCAAAGGAAATGCTACTGAATGAATGAATGAACCTTCCATCTAATGTTATGATTGCCCTTAAGTATTTAAATCTAACAGTTTTGTTAAGCATATTCCCTTTTGTTGTTAGGTCACAGTTGGGTGTTATATTTTTTCGTAGATATAATCATTGATTTTTGTTTTCTTAATATTCAAAAAACGTCCTTCTGTTTGCACTCGCTACTTCTACAAGACCAACTGTCTGTGGATAGGCGCTCTAAGTATCGGTGCTCTTAGATCTAAGCCAATGTTAGGCTTGGCTCGGCTCTTGCCACGTCAGACCCTCCAAGACGGTTCTAATGATCAGGGCATCTGCTCAGGACGTGTTATATTAACCCACTCTTTTCTAATAAGAAAACCGTCACACTGTCACTACGACAACAATCCCTTTCAGATTAATATCGGATCGGAAATGTGGCTGATTGGGCCACAGAATTGTTAATCTGAGGCTAGCTTTCGCCCTAGTTATACCTTCTCTTTTGAGGTTGAACGGGTAGGAGTAATTGAAAGACGAATATAAACTAAGAAAGATCTTGACTGCAGTAGGATCATCATCTATCATCAAGAGACTGTTCAAAACTGTGCCCCTATAACAGACTTTCAAAATTCTTATTTATTATAAGCTCTTTTAAAATATTTGTTCTAACCCCTACACGTTCTAATTGCTTTGGTTTGGATCTGATAATGTGAATTGAAATCCCAGTTGTTGTTTTTTCATATCCCTTACAGGACGTTGCAGTCAACATCGACATTTTTCAGCTGCTGTTGATGTACTTACTAGGCAAGATTCATTCATTCATTCAGTAGCATGTCCTTTGCAGAACCTTGCTCCCATAACAACCTTCTGGAAAACTTCTCGATCACAAGCAAGATGTCCGGCGTCTGATACACCCATCTGGAGATCATCCGTCACATCCTGCACCCATCTTCTCTTTGGCCTTCCTCTTCCTCTCTTCCCAGGCATATACCCTTCCATTATTGTTCTCTCCAAACTGTCGTGGCGTTTCAAGTGACCAAAATACTTCAATTTTCTTTGTTTTATCGTAGGCAAGATTACGCTCTGTAATTTGCCATTAATTCTCGAGAAGGTTACGTTACTCACGAAAATATACGGGATTACGGAGAAAGACGTTAACACCTTGGCCAGGGAGACCGACGAATGCTAAAATCCTACCGTCCTGTGCGGCGTGGTTTAGCGTGTGTATTGTTACTTTTCTTGGTCCGTATTATAAAATGTTGACTCATTTGCCTGACATTTACTTGGTCTATGATTTATGTTTACCTGGCATGAGTAAGGTCAGTACACGTTGTGTTGTTTCTACGTGTATTCTTAACGTACCGTTTTGTTTAGCCAAGGTGTTATGAACCCAATTAGCAATCCCCTATATCACGTTCGAAACACAGTTGCGGGCGATATGAAAGCCGACCACTGGTTTTTATACAGTGGTATGAGTGCCGGTAGTTTAGAAAGCAATGGCAAACTACTGAACGTAAACTTTCCAAGAAATCACAAACATCTAAATATGCTGGAGTTGACTGCGACAACCTGTAAAGGATATGCAACTAATTTACTTTTTCGTTTGACCAACATTTACTCAGTCTGCGATTTCTGTTCACCTGACCTGAGTAAGGTAAGAACACGTGCTTGTTGTTTCCCCCATATGATCTTACGCCAACTTTTTGTGTATCTCTATTCGAGGTGTTACTGTAACTCATGTCACACTGTATTATTTTAACGCGTTCAGACTCTACCTTTAAATCCGCAGCTTAACATGAGAAATAAAATGACATATAAAAGTACACAGATCTACAAGGTGTGGACTGTGCCTGGCCCTGCAGCCAGCAGGGTTCGGATCGGCTAGCCTCTCCCAGAAGGGGTGAAAAGTGAAAATTAGTAGCCTTCCGATGACCCGCAGACTAAACAAGTCAACCCCACCTCCACGCGGTGTAGATTGGGAAACCATGACCGCGAGGTCATGGGCTAACGGGTCTATGGCTCGCCATAGGGGATGGACTCCCTATAGTCAGATTTTTGTCTTAATCCTGCGACTGACCTAGCAAGCCGGCAGGGGATCTCCACACTGCTAGTAGAAAACCTAAGAATAAAATCACAAAACCCCCCGGGAAGGTTAACCCGGTCAACAAATGCCCGCAGAAGTCGGATGTGTCGGCCTAACGGCGCAAGAACGCAGCTCTGCTGTAAACAGGCACAACGCAATCACGTCCGAAAAAAAAAAACTCCGGATGAACGAAGAAGAAGAAGAAATCACAAAAACAGAAATGAGATTCCTGAGAAGAATACTCAATGTATGAAGAAGAGATAAGATCATAAATAAAGAAATCAACAACAACAACAACAAAACTTTATTTTCAAAGGGTTAAGAATTGGGCATGCAGGCCCGTCTAACATTCTGCCCTTTTATCACTCTCTTTCATACATTATACCATTCACACATCATTCAAGGCTAACTGAAAACAGCAACAATATAAAAGATATGCATTATAAAGGCAAGTGGAAAATGAAAAATCAATACTACACGACTCAGTAATAGTAATAACTGATGTGACATTTGTTATTAGCTATGTGGAATATACTGGCCTACCAAAGGGGGACTGGCTGTTATACTAGGGTTTTATTATTATTATTACTTCTATTATTAGGGGGGGGGGGGGGGGGTAATCTGTACTGAGATAGTGTTCAAATAATTTGCGATTATATGTATATGGAGTGGTGATGTCTTTTATTTCATGTGGAAGATTGTTCCACAGCTGAGCTGCAGAGTACGATAAGCTTGTTTTGTATAAGTCTATCCTAGGCTTCGGAATGTGTAATATAGTTAATCGTTTACTTTGTCTAGCATTATTTTCAAACAATGGCCAAAGGTAATTTGGGGCATTCCGGTGTAGGATTTTGTGAATTAGTTTAGCCTTATTGAAAAGCAGACGTTTGCGGAATGGCAGTAACTGAAGGCGTTTATGCAGGCTAGGATTGTCAGTTAAATGTTTGCTATAAATTAAACTCATGGCCCGTTTGTGGAGTGAGTAAGGTCGCTTGGTGCGTGAACTGGAATAACCGTCCCAAATTGTAGAGCAGTAGTCAAAATGTGTCACTATGTGAGACGTATAGAATATTTTCCTTGTGTCCTCATCAAGGAAATTTTTAATTTTGGCGAGTTGGGAGACTTTTTTTCGCTGCTTGTTTAGTGAGTGCTTGAACGTGAGGATTAAAGGTTAGGTTTCTATCAATGATGAGGCCTAATGTTTTGTGCTCAATTACACTTTCTACTGGCATGTTATCTATGTGAAGTTGAAGTGATCTGTGTGAATTTAGAGTTTGAAGTCTTTGTCTGGTTGTTACTAAAATAGATTTTGTTTTAGTGATGTTAATTTGCATACGGTTCGCATAACTCCACATAAAAAATATAAAAAAAAGTATTTAAAAAAATACAAAAAATTAAAAACTTTAAAAAAAACATCAGGACTAAAGTGGGGGTTATAGTTGCACTAGATTTTATTAGAAGGCAGCAAGTCAAATGGTTTGGCCATGCAAGTAGGTTACCAACTAACAGTATACCACAACAAGCAATGATGTGCAGACCAGAGGGAAGCAGAGGAAGAGGCCGACCACGTAAACGATAGACGCAGGGAATAACAGAGTCCATGGGAATATCGATACATGAAGCCCATAAGCGGGCTCTCTCCCGCTGATTATACTTCACCTCGACACCGCAGGGTACTAGAGGAACATGATGAGATGAAATGAGATGAGTGAGATGAGATGAGATGAGAGGAGATAAGATGAGATGAGATGAAAAGTACACAATTGAGCGAGGAGATTTAATTTAAGGTGGATGTTCGTATTCCGGTCTACTTATAGCTTTAAAGTTTCCAGTGCCTTCTCTGATCTCTGGAAGCCGTGATAGTGTAGTGGCTAAACGTTCGCCTGCCGACCCGGCGGCCATGAGGTCAACTCCCCAGTCGATCCAGCCTGAAATGAGTACCGGTGATTTGTCTTTAGTAATAATGGCAATCTGCTGAGCGTACTCTTGCCAAGTACATCAACAGCAGCTGAAAGATGCTGGTGTTGACTGCAAAGTCCTGTAAGGGATGTGCAGCATTTAAAAACAAAGTAAAGACGGTGGGTGTGATAATGAGCACATCACCCACCCAGTGCTGACTGGTCTATACAAATGTGGACCTAGCACTACATGTCCAGTCCACTTTCAGGCGTGGAAAAGAGTCTTTTACTTTCCCTACTTCTGATCTCTACTACTTTCCACTATTTCTGTGAGTACTGGCCTCAACAAATGAAACTATTTCCTATGCAATTTCAGCGGGCACCAGTTTTTTTCCCTTGTAATTGCTGTTTCACTAAATCCGCCATTTGCAAATGTGGACTAAAATAAAGCCCAGGGCTAGCCGAACAAGGCCACCCTGAGAATAGGAAAGAAGGGGAAGGGACAGTGAAAAAATAATAGGGGGGGTAGAGGGGGGGGGGGGGGGGTCTTGCTTGCAGGGGCGACCCTGGAAACAATCTCTGGGGACTTGGTGAAGGTCTTAAGCGAACTGTCTGATACATGCCGGAATAGACGATTTGCACCCTTTGATAGGTGAAGAAGATTACGTAATGTATTTTTAAAAGATCAGATCACAGATTAATTACTGGCACATTGAGGGTAAAGTTAAAGAAAGTCAAGCAGGAAACCCTAAATATGACTTGTGCAAATTGAAAACTGACAAAGAAATACAAGATAATTTTAACATAGAAGTAAAGAACAAATTTGATTTATTGTCTGATCTAGAGATCCTATTTCAAGATGTAGATGATCAATGGGAAATGCTGAAGAATTCAATCAGTTGTGCAGCAGAAAAAAACTATTCCAAAAGTAAAGAAAGTGGGCCGTAAGACATGGATGACTGAAGAAATTTTACAACTAATGGAAACAAGAAGACAGAACAAAAATAATCCTGCCAAATATGAAGAAATTCACAGAAAAGTCAGAACCTTATGTAAGGAGGCTAAAGAAACATGGCTTGAGGAAAATTGCAGAGAAATTGTAAAACAACACAACAGTAAAAATGCGATACTAATGCACAAAAGAATTCAGGAGATTACTAATCAAAGAACACGTACATCAGCAGGCTGCCTAAAGACAAAAGATGGAAGAGTCATAATAGAAAAAGATCAGATTTTACATGTATGGTCAGATTACGTGAAAAACCTGTATGACGATAACAGAGACGAACAATATATTGTTCAAAATAACAATGAAGGGCGAGCAATTTTGAAGATGGAGGTTCAGAATGCTCTTAATCATATGAAATCTGGCAAAACCCCCGGTCCAGACAGCGTCACAACAGAAATGATTAATGCTTTAGAAGAATATGGAATAGATAAAGTTACCAGTCTGCTTAATACAATATATGATACTGGAAATATACCTCATGAGTTATGTAATTCTGTATTTATTGCAATCCCAAAGAAATCAGGAGCCTTGGAATGTGATCAACATCGAACAATTAGTATAATGAGTCACATCACGAAGATTTTGCTAAGAATTATCATGCAAAGAGTTAGGAGGAAAATACAACCTGAAATAGGAGAAGAACAATGTGGGTTTGTAGTAGGCAAGGGTACAGTAAATGCTGTGTATATACTGAGAACCGTAATCGAACGTTCTATAGAAGTAAACAAAGATCTACACCTTTGCTTTATTGACTACACAAAGGCTTTTGATAAAGTGAGACATGTCAACATGATAAGGATGCTTGAAGATCTACAAATTGATGGGAAAGACCTTAGACTTGTAAAGAACATATATTGGAAACAGCAAGCTGCCATAAGAGTTGATAATGAAGTAAGCCAATATCAGCCTATTAAGAGAGGTGTGAGACAGGGATGTGTAATGTCTCCAGATCTGTTTTCCCTGTACAGTGAAAATATTTTCAGAAATATTGAAAATATGGAAGGAATCAACATTGGGGGACGTTGCATCAATAACATTAGATATGCAGATGATAAGTCTTGATTGCAGACAATGAACAGAACCTGCAAAATTTAGTAGATGCGGTTGTTACACACAGTGAACTACAAGGGTTAGAATTAAATTGTAAAAAGACACAGATTATGGTCGTCACTAGGAAGAACGAAATACCACAGTGTAATATACAAGTAAATGGGAATATTCTTCAACAAGTGAATAGGTACAATTATCTCGGAACAGTAATAACATCTGATGGGAGATGCCTTGAAGAGATTAGAACAAGAATCGCCATGGCAAAAGTAGCCTTTAGCAAGATGAACAATATACTGACCAATAAAAAGATGTCAATTGAAACGAGAAAAAGAGTGTTGAGATGCTACATAGAACCTGTAATTTTATATGGATGTGAAGCTTGGACAATGAGCAGCCAGGCTGAAAAACATCTGATGGCTGTAGAAATGTGGTTTCTGAGGAAAATGCAAAGAATACCATGGACAGCCAGAAAGACCAATGAACAAGTCCTTCAAGAAACAAATGAAGATCGTAAACTGATCAGAGACATTAGACGTAGACAGTCACAATTTTTTGGGCATGTTATGAGAAGAAATGATTTGGAGAACTTGGTGACAACTGGTAAGATCGAGGGGAACAGACCAAGGGGAAGACCTAGAAACAAGTATCTGGATGGCTTGGCCTTGTGGCATGGTCGAGACAGAAACACGGAACTGATCCACGACTTTGTTGATCGAGTGAGATGGCAGAACATGACCGCCCACGCTTACCGGCATGGCACATGATGGATGGATTTTTAAAAACTAAATTTACATAAATTAACTAAAAAGCATACGTACCGTTGGACGTATGTGTTATAGAAGAGTATACATCATTCATCTCACCAGAGAACGAAAGAAGAAGAGGAATTCATCTCACGAAGAAAGAACAAAAAGATATATCCACAAGGAACTCAATACTGAAGAGGCTTGGCTATTAGGACAAAAACACATAACGAAAATGAAATACTTCGGACATGTCAAGATATTTCACTATCTGGAACACATAATTATAGATGGGATCGCAGATGGGAAGCGGAGAAGAGGAAGACCAAAGGTAGATGGATTTAGGATGTGATAGATGCTTGTGCATGATAATACAGAGGCAGGTCATCTGATTATGACAGAGGGGTATTTTGTAAGGCTATTGTGGGCGCATTGTTCCGCGTAGGGCAATCCATTGGTTGATGAAGACTTAAGAATACAAGTAAGTTGAAAACAAAGATAATTGATCTGGTCTGAAAACAACGATAATTAATATGGGCTGAAAACAAAGAAAATTAATATGGGCTGAAAACAAAGATAACTAATATGGGCTGAAAACAAAGATGATTAATATGGGCTAAAAACAAAGATAATTGATATGGGCTGAAAACAAAGATAATTGATATGGGCTGAAAACAAAGATAATTGATATGGGTTGAAAACAAAGATAATTTATATGAGCTGAAAACAAAGATAATTGATATGGGCTGAAAACAAAGATAATTGAACAGTCTGGCACAGACTTCAAGATACGACATCTACACAACAACATTCAACCAACCTGATATTCATCTGGATATACCTTTCAACAGTAAGTTACTTCTGTCACCAATAACCACAAATCCATTTTGCTGTAAAACATTAACATCAGTAAACGTAAGGCCTACTTTTAAATAAGGAAATGCAAAAGTCCGGTATCTTGTCCTGGTTGTGAGCATGCCAACCTGACAGGTGTTTAAGAGCCACTCCGTGTTAAGCCTAGTCTGACACTTGTCACACTAGGCCGACGGCGGGAGACCAAATTGCCAAGAATCACATCAAGAAAACAAGACCCTCTTAAAGTCGCGACCGTTATCTGATGGGGGGACCCGCGGTCGTTGTACTAGCAAAAGGATCCGTGAGACCTAGGGGTAGAGACAAAGAATGAGTCAAAATAACACACAAAGAGATTGTATTAATACCACTGCATAGAACTGTAGAAGGGAGAAATGGGAACACAAATACACGACATGTGTGTTGTGTGTGAAGATTCAATGGCAAACGCTGTGTTCAACCAATAAAGAGGTCAAAGGCAATTGGTTAGCCGATGCTGTCGCACGGTGTGCAGTGTTATAATCTATCTATCTATCTATCTATCTATCTATCTATCTATCTATCTATCTATCTATCTATCTATCTATCTATCTATCTATCTATCTATCTATCTATCTATTTACCTACCTACCTACCTACCTATCTAATTTAGGATGTGTGGTTGGGTGGATGATGTGTGGTTGGGTAGAGGATGTGTGGGTGGGTGATTGTATATGAGTAAGGGTGTGTGGTTAAGGGATGTTGGTTGGGGGATGGGTGGGTAGAGGATATGTGGGTGGGTGAGTGTGTGCAGGTTAGGAGATGGTGGGGGATGTTTGCAGGTGTGGGATCGGGATCTGTGAGTGGGCTGGGGGAGATGGGAGATTATGTGGGTGAGTGCGGAATTTGTGTGTGGGTAGGTGCGGAATATGTGAGTTGACGGGGAGATGTGTGTGTGTGGCTGAGGTATATGTGTTTGGTTGAGTGGTTGGAGGTGTGTGGGTGGAGGAGGATATTGGATGAGTGATTGTTGGTGGGAAATGGGACGGGTAGAGGATATGTGAGTGGGTGGGGAGATGTGTGTAGGTGGGGGATGTGTGGGTTATTGAATGTATGTGTGCTTGGGGTGTGGGTGGATGGGATGTGTGGTGGGTGAGAGGTGTGTGTGGGCGGGGAGATGTGTAGGTGTAGGGATGTGGTGGATGGGTGGGGGAATGTATTGTATGTGTGTGTGGTTGGGTGGGGGAGTTGGAGTGAATGGGGGGTGTGTGGGTGGGTGGTGGATGTGTCTCATAACATAGTAATATGCATTGTTTATGTTTACAAAATTCACGTGACAATGTTTTTTTCCTATGCACTGTTGATGAAAGAAAGATGAGTGATTGGAAGGGCCGAATGTAAGACGGGCCTGCGTGCCCAATTTGTTACCCTTTGAAAATAAAGTCTGTTCGTTCGTTCGTTCGTTCGTTCTAATACCCTCCTACCAATCTTCCTATCTATCTATCTATCTATCTATCTATCTATCTATCTATCTATCTATCTATCTATCTATCTATCTATCTATCTATCTATCTATCTATCTATCTATCTATCTGTCTGTCTGTCTGTCTGTTTGTCTGTCTAGAGGTCAGCTTGTCCGAGAAGTATAATGCGCTCGCGATTCAATGTCATGTGCGCTAGCACATACACTGGTTAATTGACTTCTTGTTCATAAAGCAATGGCAGACTATCGAAGGTAAAACTGCCTAGAATGACATGCAATATGTAAATACGAAATACAGGAGCCGTAGTGGCGCAGTGGCTAGTATGCTGGCTTCCCGGCCCGGTGGTCTTGGGGTCGAATTCGCGTCGAGGAAGAGTTTTTATATTGACGTGGGATCCCAGGTACACCCAGTCAAAAATGGATACAAGGAGATATCTTCAGAAGTACAGGCGGCCAGCTTGAAACCGACCACATCACCCCTCCATTGCGGATTGATCTATACAAATATGACCCTAACACCATATACCCAACGCGCCTCAGTGATTGTTGCAACGCGCCTCAGTGGTTGTTACAGCTTGCTTCAGTGGTTGTTACAGCGCGCCTCAGTGGTTGTTACAGCGTGCTTCAGTTGTTGGTACAACACGCCTCAGTGGTTGTTAACAACGAGCATCAATGGTTGTTACATCTAGCCTCAGTGCGTGTTACAATGATCCTTATATTAAATGTATGGCCTACAAAACACCCGGGAAGGTAACCAGAATACAAATGCCTGAAGAAGTCGGATGTGTCGGCCGAAAGGTGCAAATATCGCAGCTCCGCTGTAAATAGGTACAACGCAATTACGTCTAAAGCTACATTACGGACGAACGCAGAAGAAGAAGAAATGTTTTTTACATCAAATTATGCAACAACAAAAAAGATGGAACTGTTCCCTTAGTCTACGTGAACAGAAATTGTCTGTAAACGCACATAACAAAAAAACACATAGATTACATACTGGAGGTCGGCGTGGCCGTGAGGTTGAACTCACTGGCGCTTAACTTAAATTTTTTTCTGGTGACCGCGGAGTGGTGAGTTCATTCCACACAAATGTCTGTTGAACTGAAATGTTGACTTCTCCAATTTGACGTGGGAACGTTAATTACAAGCACCACTTAATTCTCACTCTGATCTCGAGGGGAAAGGTAATGGGGAAAGCAAACTCCCCGCGCAAAATGAATCCTAGTGTGTGGACTACGCTAGAGTCCAAAGATAGCGAACGATAAAGAAATTTACATGCATGCCGCCTAACATTTACAAACATGCCACCTAAAATTTACATACATCTTCTTCTTCAGCGTTCCGAGCCATTGAGGTTCTTTGCTGCAAATACAATCCGTCTCCATTCGTCTCTCTGGTGGACCTTCTCTTGCCAGTCGTTGATTCCAAGTGCTTGTAGGTCTGTACATGTATTATCTCTCCACCGCCTTCTTGGTCTACCTCGGGGTCTACGGTAATTTATTTCCTGAGTGTAAGCGAGTTTTGTTTCCCTATTATCTTCCATTATACCGGCTCCGTGGCCGAGGGTTTAGCAGCTTTCTCCGCTAACTCCGAATACTCTCGTCACGTGACGCGACGAGAATTAGCAGTGGTTCGAATCGCAAAAGTGACTTATGAGAGTATGGAGCCGGTCGCTCAGAAAGTCGTGGCGTGCTGATGAGCGTAATCTAGCCTAGAAATCAACATACAGCTGAAAGATGCTGGTGTTGACCGCAATATCCTGAAACAGGATGGAAACGCGGAAAAAAAAAAAAAAAAAAATTATCTTCCATTCTTTCTATATGCCCCAGCCATTGTAGTCTATTAGCCTTCATGATACCAGTGATTAGTGGAGACTTAAACAGATCATAAATGTCTTTGTTACTTCTTCTTTTCCACTCTCCAATTTGTGCATCCCTAGTGGGTCCAAAGATGCGTCTTAAAATTTTGTTCTCAAAGGTTTGTAACAAGGCTTCGTCTCCTTTCGTTGTACTCCAGGTTTCAGAGCCATACAGCACAACTGGTCTGATCAGTGTTTTGTATATTGTGATTTTGGTGTTACGAGATAGCGCCTTTGATTTTAGTAGATGTTGTAGTGCATAGTATATCTTATTTCCAGAGTTGATTCTAGTTTGTATTTCTTCCCTTATGATGTTGGAGCAGTTGAAGATTGTACCCAGGTATTTGTCTCGAGCAAATTCACTCAAGGATGGCTTCGCTCGATGCACGAACTCCGTAGCACCCGCGCAGATCTTGAGTAGAAACATGATCAAGAGGATAGAGGAGGGGTCGATCCGAAGAGAATGGTTGCTGCCTCTGAAGCGGTCTCGGCTGGCAAAGATTAGTTTCATCTTCGTGCCAGGGCATGCGGGAGTACAAGGAAATGAGCGGGCTGACAAGCTCGCAGGTGAGGCTACTGTTGAGGGCGGACGCGCCATGGACCAGGCTGACATTCTGAATGCTCTACGAGAAGTGAGACTTTTGCAAGAACCAAGTGATGACTGTGAATCTACAACAATGGCCAGACTGCGAGAGCAGCAAATTAAAAGAGGGGTGGCCAAACAAGAACACTACGCAGGAAGCCAAAGAAGATTGATAAACCAACACAGAACTGGCGTCGTTAGCTGCTACACGCTGCGGGATTTGCTGAGGAGGGGATCCGAGCACTTATGGACTGAATGGTCCGATGTGCAACGAGGATGATCTGTCGACTAACTAACCCAGGTATTTGTATGTTTCCGTTCTTTTAATGGTCATATTATCTATTTGTTTGTGGCCAGAGTTTTTACCATTCCGTCTCTTTAAATTACCATATATTCTGTCTTATCTTGGTTGATAACCAGCCCCATATGTTGGGCTTTTCCCTTTAAGTGAGTCAATATTTCCAATGTCTTTTGTTCATTTTCCCCTATAATATCTATATCATCTGCATAACCAAGCAGCTTGGATGTTCCTCCAATATCGCATTCCTCCTTTACCTTCCTTACAACTTTCTCTAGAGCCAGGTTGAAGAGTAGCGGCGATAGTGCATCACCCTGTTTCAAGCCAGATGTTATTTGGAAGGGGTCTGATTTCCTGCCTTTATATGTTACTATATTATAAGTATCTTCCATGCATAGTCTGGTCATGTTGATTAACTTCCTTGGTATTCCAAATTCCTGCATAGCATTCCATAGACTATTCCTATGGACACTATCATAAGCCTTTTTAAAATCCACAAAAATGTTATGGAGATCTCTTTTATATTCCCAATGTTTCTCGGCTATTTGTCGTAAGATAAATATCTGATCTATTGTTGATCTGTTTTGTCTAAAACTCGCCTGATAGTCACCTAATATGTCTTCTGAATATGGTTTTAGTCTATTTAGTAATACTGCGGATAGTATCTTATAGCTTGTGGACAGTAGTGATATTCCTCTATAATTTCCACATTGGAACTTGTCTCCTTTCTTAAAGATAGGTATCAATAATGACTCTTTCCAGTCATGGGGTAATTCTTCTGTCCTCCAGATTTTTATTATTAGTTCGTATAGCTTTAGATGTAATGTATGGCCACCTGCCTTTATAAATTCAGCAGCAATTCCATAAGTCCCAGTTGCCTTATTGTTTTTAAGTCGTGTGATTACATGTAGGATTTCTTGAAATGTAGGTTCTTCAATTTGTGGTTCGCATGTTAGAACCTCTTCTTGTGGGAAAATGTTACTTGGAGCTTCACAATTTAGTAATTCAATAAAATATTCTTTCCATGTGTTGCACATTTCCTCATTGGTATTTATCATATTCCCATTTTTGTCTTTTAAACCATATGTGTTTTGTTGGTGCCCTCGTTTCATTGAATTCAGTTCTTTAAAAAATTTTCTGGATTCATTTTTCTGGTGATTAGTTTCCATATCTTTGATTATATTACTCATATACTCTCGCTTCTGCTGTCTGACTATTTTTGTAGCCTCTTTACATTCATTTCTATAATGCTCTTCCTTTTGGATGTTATTGATGTCATTTAACCATACATGTCTGGCATTCTTCTTCCTAATGACTGCTTCTTCACATTTTTGATTGAACCATCTGTTCTTTCTATGCGTGGTTAACACACCAAGACATTCTTCTGCGGTATATTGAATTGTATTCTTGATGTTCAACCAAGTTTCGTCAACGCTTTCCTCCAAAGGGTTTTGAAGAGTTTCAAGTTTACATCTTATTTCATCTGTAAAAATTTACATACATGCCACCTAAAATTTACAATCATGCAACCTAAAATTTACAAACATGCCACCCAAATTGGCTTCAGGGACGTCCTGTATTCGTGGCCTGATCACACAGAATGACACTATCCAGTGCCACCTATCACTGGAGCGCCAATTATTCCTTCCTATGACGCTTGGCGATCCGCCAAAAGCGACGCACAAAGCACGAACTCCGTAGCTCCAGTGACGATTCCCAGGAGGCTCCTGAAAAATGCACTCCTGAACCGAAAAGGCACACCAGTAAATTCAGCAACAGCCGACCGCCATCGTTCCGAACATGCAGTACACGCTACAAACAACCGCGACCAGATGTTCAAACATTCCACACGAAATTCACAGCTCACAGTGTCGCGCCACGCACTCACTTAGTAGTATGGCGACGGAGTCATGCACTACCAGTCCACCATGAGGAAAATGCGAATGCAAACCGTAGACACAATCGTAAACACTTCAGAGGCCTTAACCGTACAAATGACAATCCGCCATGTTGTTGACCGGCAGTAGTAGTAGTAGTAGTAGTAGTAGTAGTAGTAGTAGTAGCAGCAGCAGCAGCAGCAGCAGCAGCAGCAGCAGCAGCAGCAGCAGCAGCAGCAGCAGCAGTAGTAGTAGTAGTAGTAGTAGTAGTAGTAGTAGTAGTAGCAGCAGCAGCAGCAGCAGCAGCAGCAGCAGTAGTAGTAGTAGTAGTAGTAGTAGTAGTAGTAGTAGTAGTAGTAGTAGTTGTTGTTTTTGTTGTAGTAGTAGCAGCAGCAGCAGCAGCAGTAGTAGTAGTATCAGTAGTAGTAGTAGTAGTAGTAGTAGTAGTAGTAGTAGTAGTAGTAGTAGTAGTAGTAGTAGTAGTAGTTGTTGTTGTTGTTGTTGTTGTTGTTGTTGGTGCTGCTGCTGTTGTTCCTGATGTAGTAGAAGTAGTTTTTGTAATAGTAGTAGTAGTAATTGTTGTAGTAGTGGTAATAGTTCAAGTAGTAGTTGTTTTTGCAGTAGTAGTAGTAGTAGTAGTAGTAGTAGTAGTAGTAGTAGTAGTAGTAGTAGTAGTAGTAGTAGTAGTAGTAGTAGTAGTAGTAGTAGTAGAAGAAGAAGAAGCAGTGGTGATGTTAGTTGTAATAGTAATAAGTAGTAGTACTAGTACTAATAGTATTAGTAGTATTTGTAGTGGTAGTAGTAACAATGTTAGTAATAGTAGCAGCAGCAGTAGTAGTTGCACTAGTAATAATAATAATAATAATAGTAGTAGTAGTAGTAGTAGTAGGCCGGTCTCTCTGGCTGTGGGGTTACAACACTTTCTCTCTGTAATCCCGTTTATCACGCAGAGTCTCGCAGCGGAGCGAGAACTGAGGTGGTTCGACCCCCGCTCGTGACTTGCGGATACTGAGCCGGCCGCTCAGAAAGCAATGGCAAACTACTGAGCGTAATCTTGCCAAGAGATCAACAGACAGCTGAAAGATGCTGCTGTTGACAGCTAAGTCCTGTAAAAGGATACGCAAAAAAAAAAAAAAAAAAAAAGTAGTAGTAGTAGTAGTAGTAGTAGTAGTAGTAGTAGTAGTAGTAGTAGTAGTAGTAGTAGTAGTAGTAGTAGTAGTAGTCGTAGTAGCAGTAGTAGTAGTTGTAATAGTAATAATAGTAGTAGTAGTAATTGTAGTAGTAGTAGTAATTGTAGTAGTAGTAGTAGTAGTAGCAGCAGCAGCAGCAGTAGTAGTAGTAGTAGTAGTAGTAGTAGTAGTAGTAGTAGTAGTAGTAGTAGTAGTAGTAGTGCTATTAGTAGTACTATATCAAGTCCAACTTACTGCCAGTGATGGGATTGAACCCTCTACCCCCTCTGCTGTGTGTCCACCGTGACGAGGTAGAGGGGCTTGTGCGTCCCAGTGACCCCAAGAGCTATGCCGACGGTAGCACAGCTACTGGTAGGGCCACCCATGTCGGACAGGTCAAGGGAGAGGGACCAGACGAAGAGACACACAAACCTGCTGCCTTGTAGGTAGACTGGGGACAGTCAAAGGCTAGGGAAAGCACCCCGAATACATGCTTGTCGAAATCGGATGTACTGAGCCACAGGCTTGACAAAGCAGTGCAACGTAATACCTGCTGCCTTGTAGGTAGACTGGGGACAGTCAAAGGCTAGGGAAAGCATCCCGAATAAATGCTTGTCGAAATCGGATGTACTGAGAAACAGGCTTGACAAAGCAGTGCAACGTAACTTAATTCATGATGTCACAAATCAAAATTAATCGTTATGGTGCTAATCCCGTGAAGTCCCATCAGGCGGTGATAGTGCCGGGCCCCCTACCTCGAGGGGGTCCACCCATGACTACTGGTGGTCACCTTCCCCTGTGCTGTGGAGTCAAGGCACAGAGGAGTAGGTTAAGAGCTATTGACCAAATACCACGGACACTCAACATAGTACAGTGGAATGCCGAAGGAGTTTACAAGAAGAAAGACTCTCTAAGACAGCGTCTCCATAAAGATAGAATAGATGTGGCATGCATTCAAGAGACACACCTCAACGCCAATCACAAATTCTCAGTCAGAGGATATCAGACCACACGTTTCGACCGCGAAGGACACAAAGCAGGAGTTCTAATACTTACACGAAATACAATACTTTGCAGCGAAGTATCTGTGATCTCTGACAACCAAACGGAAATTATAGGTGTTGATATAATGATAAAGGACGTGAAAATAAGAATCTACAATCTGTATAGCCCAGCAGATAAGGACCTTACACTCTCAAACATGAAAATAACTGACACAAACTGCATTATTGTCGGAGACTTTAATAGCCGTTCAGAAAGATGGGGATACCCAGATACTGATAAAAGAGGAGATGAATTGGAGGACTGGGAAATAGACTCAAATCTCCATCTACTCACAAAGCGGATGACACAACGAGCTTCTACTCCAGAAGATGGCTTACCACTTCTACTCCAGACTTATCTTTCTGCACAGGAGACATCCTCCACAAAATCGATCGCCATGTGCTGGACCAATTAGCAGATAGTGACCACAGACCAATCAAGCTTGTAATGAATATGGAGTATGTTCCACAGGAGCAAAAGCCCATGCCCCGCTGGAATTACAAACGAGCAGACTGGGACGGATTTGCCATACTAACAGACAAATATTGTGAAAACATAAATACACGATATGGCAACATAAAGTAAATGGTGGAAAGTCTAAACAGAGCGATAATACAGGCAGCCACTGAGTCTATTCCAAGAGGAGCGAGGAAAGATTACAAACCATACTGGACTGAAGAACTACAAAGTTTGGAGGACAAAGTTGAAGATGCCAGGAAGACAGCAGAGAGAGAACAAACAATTGAAGCGAACATCTCTCTGAAAGCCATCTCAGCAAAATATAAAAGAACAGTAAATCAAACAACAAGAGATTGTTGGAGGGAAAAAACAGAAAACCTGAATTTTGACAGGGATGGAAACAAACTATGGAAACTAGTGAAAGCCACGAACAATGAAGGACCTAGAAACAAACAAATAACAATTAAACAAGGAAATGCCTTGCTTACAGGAAAAAAGGCTGCAAATGCACTAATGGAACACTATGCAAATGCAAACCACATTGATATTACAACCGAACAGAAGAAAGCAATCAAAGACAAACAGATACATCATAGAAATACAGAGACAGCAGCAGAATATATGATGGCAAATCTAACAATGGAAGAAATGGAACAGGCAATGAATACCCTAAAAAAGAAGAAATCACCAGGAAAGGATGGAATCACAAATGAAATGCTAATAGGACTAGGCACCAAGGCAAAGAAGAAACTACTAGCAGTCCTAAATAACAGCTGGAAGAGAGGAATAGTCCCACAGGCATGGAAGGAAGCTATACTAATACCAGTCCCAAAGAAAGGAAAAGACCTGGAAGAACCAAATGGCTATCGACCTATCAGTCTACTTAGCTGTGTAGGAAAATTAATGGAACGCATTATCAATGGCAGGCTAACATGGCATCTGGAAGAAAACAAACTCTTAACACCACACCAAGCAGGATTCAGAAAGTACAGATCCACTGTATATCTATATACCTATATAGCTCAGGAAATAGAGGATGCCTTCCAAGAGAAAAAGCACACACTAGCAGTCTGGATAGATTTAGAAAAAGCATTTGATAAAGTATGGAAGGAAGGACTGAAAGTAAAACTGCAAAACATGCATGTTTGTGGAAAAATGTATAAATGGATCAGCCACTACCTTGAGAACAGAACTGCCAGGACAAAAGTACAAGGACAAACAAGCAAAATGATGCTGCTGGAGCAAGGTGTCCCCCAAGGAGGAGTTCTTTCACCAACATTATTCCTAGCATATATAAATGACATCACAGAAAATTTTCCAGCCAGAGCACACACATCCTCCTTTGTAGATGACCTATCTATATGGACATCTGAAGAATATATTAGTACAGCTAACAGCAGAATACAGCAAGCCTTATTAGCGCTAGAGGGCTGGTCAAAATCATGGCTAGTGAAGATAAGTGAGGAGAAAACAACGTGCACAGTGTTCTCCCTCTCAAATAAACCTCAGCAACCTAAGCTGGTATTGAATGGAAAAATATTGCGCCATGAAGAAAATCCAAACTATCTAGGAGTCACCTTTGATCGTCGCCTGACATGGAAGACACAGGTTGAGAAAAATCGAACAAGAGCAAGGCAGAGAATGGCAATCATGAAAAAGCTTGCTGGTACAACGTGGGGAGCAGATGAGAAAGTTCTCAAGAAGTTATATACTGGACGGGTGAGGCCAGTACTGGAATATGGCATTGCAGCTTGGGCAACAGCAGCTAAGTCAAACTTTAACAAAATAAGTAGAGTTCAAAACCAAGGAATGCGAATCATAACTGGAAGCCTGAAGACAACGCCTATTAATGAACTAGAAAAGATCACTTGTTTACAACCAATGCAGGATAGAAGAGATAGCAGAGCCCAGCAACAAGCTGAAAAATTCAGAAGATTGACAGACCACCCTATGTACAACAGATTTAATGGTTTTGGAAAGGGAAGACTGAAGCGTACCAACTTTGTAGAAACTGCAAAACGAAGGATTAGGGCAGATCCTATACTTAACATATCAACAGTCAAGCCCATTTACAATGCACACAAGTTCCCAGCTTGGAGACAGCAGCAACTGCCTGAGATGATAGAAAACATTCCTGGTATTGAGAAAAAGAACACTCAGCATGAAACCGAAAGAAGAGAAATAACCCTAAACTACATAAAAGAACATTACCCAAGCAGGAATTGGACCCATGCATATACAGATGGATCAGCCAAAAATTCAATAGAGAATGGAGGAGGAGGAATTCTCCTAAATTTAAAAAATGGAGTGAAAAAAACACATTCAATGGCAACTGGAAAATTTTCAAGTAACTTCAAAGCGGAGGTAGAGGCTCTGAAAACTGCAGCAGAAATGCTCCTGATGGAGGAAAATAAAGAGAAGCAAATAGCTATCTTCACAGATGCAAAGTCAGCTGTCTCAATACTGAAGAGCAATAACAGCACAGAACTAGCTGACCTACGAGCAACACTCCATGGTCTATGCCAGAAATCCAAAAAAGTTGTAATACAGTGGATCCCATCACATTGCAGTATACCTGGAAACGAAGAGGCTGACAGACTGGCAAAAGAGGGCGGACGACTACCACAGCCTGACATAGACATAACCTATAATGAGGCAAAGAGGTTGATTAAAAGCACTTATAGAACCAAATGGGAATCAGAGCATCCAGGCCATCAGAAGGATGATGCATATTACAAACTCGACCGAAGAGAACAAGTAGCAATCTTCAGACTCCGCACAGGACATAACAGGCTGAAATACCACTTGTTCAATAAACTAAAGATAGGAGATACCGATGAATGTAATTGTAGAACTGGAAAAATGACAGCAAAACATTTGCTGCAGGATTGCCCAACGTATGCAGAACAGAGAAAGATATTTTGGCCCACACCTGCTTCATTTGAGGACAAGCTCTATGGAGATATCAACAAGCTCAAGTTGACCGCAGCTTACTTTAACTACATACAGGTTGACATTTAAAGGTGCATGAAGACCCAGAGGCATGAAATGGAATATTGCTTGGATAGCAAATCCATTATGTGGAAAGTCCAAATCGAAAGCTCGCTGTGTGGGCTTCATAAAAGGTGGAAAAGTGTCCTAGTGGCACGAAATGGAATATTGCTTGGATAGTAAATCCATTACGTGGAAAGTCCGAATCAAAAGCCCATTGTGTGGGCTTCATAAAAGGTGGAAAAGTGTCCTAGTGGCATGAAATGGAATATTGCTTGGATAGCAAATCCATTACGTGGAAAGTCTGAATCAAAAGCCCACTGTGTGGGCTTCATAAAAGGTGGAAAAGTGTCCTAGTGGCACGAAATGGAATATTGCTTGGATAGCAAATCCATTACATGGAAAGTCCGAATCGAAAGCTCACTGTGTGGATGTCATCTGCAGACTGCATACTTCTGGTTTCCGGAAGAACAGCCTATGGTGAACGGAAGGCCCAATATACGGAAGTGAGGCTAAGCAGCCATGTGCAGGACGTGACGATTCCTTGGGTGAGCCCAGTAACTCATAGCGCTATGTATCGGCTCTGCAAGTATGGAAGCCTCCTTGGATGGCGGGGAATGCCCATGGTCTGCCCCTGCCTTCCCTTGAGGGCTGACCAGGATCTTTGGCTGTTCTATATGGGCCAGCTGGGATGGGGGATAACACCACAACAGTGAGAGTCAAACGTCCTAAGAACCCCCCGGGAAGGTTAACCCGGTCAACAAATGCCCGCAGAAGTCGGATGTGTCGGCCTAACGGCGCAAGAACGCAGCTCTGCTGTAAACAGGCACAACGCAATCACATCCGAAAAAAAAAAACTCCGGATGATCGCAGAAGAAGAAGACGATTCAGCTATTTTGTGTTGCGTATCCCTTACGGGACGTTGCAGTCAACACCAGCATTTTCAACTGCTGTTGATGTACTAGGCAAGTGTTACGTTCAGTAGTTTGCCATTGCTTTCTGAACGAACAGCCTCTATACCTTTTTCGAAAAAACCAGCAGCGCCGTGTTTCGAACCCGGGTATACGGGCTCACAAACCGCGTTCGCAAGCCCTTCAGCCAAATTCAGCTATAATTTTCATAATTTTACCAGATACCCTTCACTCATGCCTGCTGGTATTTATTAGGTCTCCCAGATTCTACTAAATAATTTGTGCAGCTGTTTAGTTGAAGTGTTTATATTGGATTTAATAGCGTCTGCTGAGATACCATTTGGGTCAGCAGCTTTCCCATCTTTCAGTAGTTTGATAGCTTTTCTAATTTTTTCGTTAAACGGCTTTTCACAGTTGATATCCAGTTCCACATCTGCCAGCATGATATCAGGAGAGTCGTTTGGAACTGGTCTATTTGTAGGATCCTTACAATATTCGCACCGTCTGTTCATTTGATCTTTAATGTTGGTGGGAACATTCCCTTTCCTATTTTTTATACGTCCACTTGGTTGATTATGCTTTCATATGGTGCTGCAAAGGTCTCTGAGGATTCCCTTCGCTGCTGCATCCACTGCCTCTATTGCCATAGTATATAAATATTGTCTGTTATCCGCCTTTATGTGCTTCTTAACTTAATTGTTAGCTTTGGTGTGACTGTGGTAGCTCTGGTTTTGCAAGTAATTAAGTGTGCCTTTTATTCTTCATCTTCTTCGTTTCTCTGTCTGTGGGATTGAATCATACCTATTTATGCACCTTATAGATCAAAGTGTCCGACTTCGGCATCCATTTGTGTCAGGTGTGCTTCCTCTGGGTAGAGTCCGTCCAGGGTAACGGGCTCCATCTACTTGTGGGTAGATGATTTCCTAACAATTTTCCAGTGTTCCAGCCTGTAGGCCTGCTCTTTGCGATTTATAACGGCCGTGTGATTTTTAACGTGCGTGACTTGCACACGCAGCTTCCTGTTTTTCGCCCTTATACGATAGAGCTAAGTTAGTTAGTTAGTTAGTTATCAGTTGGGGTATCTTCGTTGCACTCCGGACATGTCCATAGGTGCTCAGATCCTAAGTGTCTCATCTCACTACCGAAGAGTTCTAGAGAGGGGAGTGTAGCATCATTATACATTTGATGGTTGGAAATAACTGTTTTCTTTCTTCTATTTTCTTGAGGGTTACTTGCTTTATGTTTACGTACTCTTCTTTCAAGGACTTCTATACACGCATGGCTCCAAATGTTTTTAACCTGTTGCATATTTTTTTTTTTATGTTTGTCTCGCCTCCTCTTCTTCTTCTTCTTCTTCTTCTTCTTCTTCTTCTTCTTCTTCTTCTTCTTCTTCTTCTTCTTCTTCTTCTTCTTCTTCTGCCAATTCTTCTTCTTCTTCTTCTTCTTCTTCTTCTTCTTCTTCTTCTTCTTCTTCTTCTTCTTCTTCTTCTGCGCTCATCCGGAGTGTTTTTTCGGATGTATAAGCTAATAATTGCGGTGTATTGTTATGCACCCTTAGGCCAACACATCCGACGTTTGCGTGCGTTTTTGACCAGGTTAGCATTCCTGGGGGACTCTCACTTTTGTGGTGCCGTCCACATCCCAGCTGGTCAAGTTAGAACGGTTGAATACTTCACGTTCAACCCTCAGGGGAAGGCGGGGACAATCCATGGACATTTTCCGTCATCCATGGGTGGCTTCCATAGTTGCAGAGCCGACACATTGCGCTCTGGGGCTGGGCTCACCGAGGGAATCGTCACGTCCTGCTCATGGCTGCTTTAATTCCTCACTTCAATGTATTGGGCCTATCGTTCGCTACGGAACGCTCCCCGCACAAACCACGACCAGTCGGACTGCAGACGGCATCCACTCAGCGAGCTTTCGGTTCGAACATGTGTTAGTCGCTGTGCCTGGAAAACAAAATAATTAGAGCTGTTCCGGGAACGACGTCTCGTGTACTAAGTGTTGCATGATCTGGTACTTATTAGAGACTGTGATCGTAAACTGTTCGCTGGTTTCTTTGTTTCTGAAATATCCTACATTATATTTAATTATACATATTTAAATTTTAATTGCAAAACGTTTATAAAACGTAATACGAGTATATCTCTTGCGTTTTAACTTAATTTTACTTATCAACAGGTGGCGGTCCGCATTTGCATCTGCACCTCTATAGACTTAATCGTGTAGAGATAATCTAAATTTTGTAAAAGTACATATATATGTATGATCAATCTGGTTATCCGTTTTGTAGTCAGGTGATGCCCATGTGTCCTGATGGATTCCTGTATGAGGAAAAACACTCCCCACCATGACTTGTTGATTCACTGTTCAAAAATTGTTGAATAATTCTCCATTTTCATTCATTATCCCCAGTGAATGTTTCCCCATGACCTCTTCGTAATCAGTGTTATCTGATCCTGTTTTGGCAATTAGGTCGCCCAACAAAATTTGGATATGGATATTTCATTGATTGGCAATTATGTTTTCAAATTTCATTAAAAATTCTTCCTTAACCGAGTCCTCTTTATCATGTGTTGGTGCGTAACACTGGATCCCATTCTGCTAGTTTTCTTTTAGATAATTCTACATCTTGCTGTTATTGTTCTAAAGCTCACTGCTTCCCACTCTAATAATGCTTCCTTTTTCTCTTCGGATAAAATTATGACCACTCCTTCACTGTGAGGGGAATTTTTCTCTTCATGACCTGAGTAAGCACTGTTTAGATGCTGTTTACCTGATTGGGTCAACCTTGTTTGGCACAATCCCAAGATGCTAATATTGAAGTATTTCTTTATCGAGAAAATCAGCCTGGAGTTGATCTCAACAACATGCAACATTTGTATGTTTTTGTTTGCATGGTTGACATATCTCGCACTGGGAAATATAGATAGTCTGTTTCAGTATTGTGTTACAACTAAGTACAAGCAATCCGTTAACTGGTTCACTGCCAAGAGATAATATATCACCAAATGTGGCTCCCTATTTGGGCAGTTGCCATACTGAAGTCATCGTGTTATTTACTTTGTTTTGCGCATCTTCTCCAGTTTCAGTGCTCCGTGAATGGAAATGTACATTATAATACTTGCTCATTTTATTGTGTACCATGTTTGGTCCATACCTACTGTTTTGTTTAGCACTGAATCAGTTAAGCACATTTTGGACAAGCAGACATCTTGGCAGGGGTTCTTAGAAACAAAAGGTTCGTTTGTGTCAGTGGAAGTATAAACATCTAGCTGGCTTGGCCACACGTCATGATCGAGACAAAAACACAGAGCTGATTCAGGACTCTGGTGATCGTGTTTGAAGACAAAACATGAACGGCCAAGCTTATCGGCATGGCACATGATGGCGAAGATGATGGTGATAACCGATACATGGCCACAGAATACAGAATGGTTCGCTTATTTCATATGCCGCAAACATTATGTCACTGAGACTGGGTGATATCATTCACTGGGTTTTGTATTGTAGTTTATCACCCATAAATAACTCCAGTGACGTGAGGAACGCCAGCTGCCATTTTGTGTGGAAATATGCGCCCCAGATACTGAACGTCTGTGGGCAACTTGTACTTTACAATCAGCGTTGGTCTCTGGGTAATGTAAATTTACGTGAGACGGAAGTAGGTCAAGATTCTTCCAGAATTAGACATAAGTTGTTGAGCACAGCAAAAGAACCAACCGTTATGTAAGCAATGGGGAAACGATGAGGATGGCAAATGAGATATCATACCGTAGTAACCCCCGGGAAGGTTAACCCGGTCAACAAATGCCCGCAGAAGTTGGATGTGTCGGCCTAACGGTGCAAGAACCCAGCTCTGCTGTAAACAGGCACAACGCAATCACGTCCGAAAAAACTCTTCGGATGAACGCAGAAGAAGAAGAAGAAGATACCGTAGTTACTGGTAAAATATCTTTGTCAATTCATATAAAGAGGGGAGATTCGAACACACAATCTCCGGACCGGCAGACAAGCGTGCTAGCCAGTGCGCTACCGCGGTTCCCCTACCGGATAACACCATTACAAATATATACGGAAATGGGTACCAATAAACGTCTTGGGAAGAAGAAGCGACCGGTCTGATACGGACCACATGCCTCACAAAGTGCCAATAGATCAATGAAAATATTAGTCTAGCACTGTGTGATGACCAACGGGACTTCAGACGTTTACACGTGTCCTTTACTTATATTTTAAGCTGGGTCGAACTATTGAACACTAATTTACTAATTATGAGAACCCGAGATCAAATTCCGCCAATAACATGTCAGAGTGGAAGTAGAATCCCCTGGCTAATGAAGACACCTTTACTAGGAGTGTCTAGTTGGTCATGCGTTGAAGTACACTTGTTCCCTTAGCGAGGCCCCGTCGTCATTTGAGGTGAGAGGGTCGAATCCCGGTCGGTAACTATAGCTTTAAATTTGTATGTTGTCTAGTGTGTCCGCTGTGCGAAGGTGTTACACATGCAATTCGTAATCCTGCATACCGCGTTCGAAACACTTCTGCGGGCGATTTGGAAGCAGACCGACTTGCTTTGGTTTCCATACAAAGGTATGAGTGCAGGTCGTTCAGAAAGCAACGGCAAACTACTGAACGTCAATTTGCCAAGAAATCACAAACAGCCACTAAAAAGACGCTGAGGTTGACTGCCGCATCCTGTAAAGGTAATGCAACTAACTAACTAGTGTGTCCTCTAGTCTCTACTTCATTCCCCTACTTCAATGAGCGTCAAACAATAGGTGTGTATTAATGCATGAACTGTTACGGTGGATATAACACAGACGGCACATAATGCTTGTATTGTATGTCCGTCTATGATATAATGTGGCTCAAATCCTCGCTAAGAACTGTCAGTTTCCTCGGACAATGTTCAGCGAGCCAAGCAATCAAGAAGGCACATTACACTCTGTTCTTGGGATGTTTTGATATAATCGCATCTTAAGTCTCTCTCGTGTACAGGACCAAACAACTGTATTACTTGAAAAGGTGGGGTAATTTTGTGAACAGCGGGTGAAATGGGGTTAGTCATGTGGTCGGATAATTGAACAGCATAAATTGAACAGCAGGGGCAGTCAGGTTGATCAGACGAGTTGGTCAGGTGGATTTGGACGCCTTCTCTGTAATAGCCGATAATGCGTGAACTTTCAACATCAGTGACAAAGCGATGTGGTCTTAAAGGAAGCCATGGTTCATTGATGACTCACTTGGCAGCTAAGCGTATATGTAGCTCTGCTGGTTTGACAGATATCACAACCAACAGTTAGAGACTGAAAGCTCATTGTTCTCTTCCCTTCTCTCTCTCTCTCTCTCTCTCTCTCTCTCTCTCTCTCTGTCTCTCTCATTCTCTCTCCTACCCTCCCTCTCTCTCCCTCACACACACACACACACACATACACATCGAAACACACTGATGATTTAGTCTCTTTTGAAAGTATTATTGCTTGACTGATCAATGTATTGATGGGCAGTAAAATAGTCAAATTGTCACAAAGTGACTGACATGAAGACGTGGCTATAGTTGTCTAGAGGATGTCAGTTGTATGTCTATATGAACACGCTGCAGGTTTACTTATGCACAGCTACAGACACTATCAATTCACCGTTTCGCGCACATCCGTTTATTAATGACACAGGTACATGATTCACAGCAAACATGACACTATTTCCAGAAAATGCATTGGCACAGGTACATAACACAACTGTCTTCGATCGGCCTGATGATATAACTAATATGCCTTGGACTAGATCCCGTGTCCGATCTTCCTGACTGCCTGACTGAGATTTCCTCCTCAGCCCGAACTCCGAATAACTGGCTAGTTTCTTCCATTAAACGTAGCCCACACTGAATACTTCTTCCTGAACGCCACTTTCTGGTTGGTGTCCCACACCCAGCCCAAAATATCACTGGCCAAAACTCAGACCTCCACTGTCTGACTCAAAACACAGCTCTCCTCTGAGTATCTTCGCTCTGGACCCAAATCCCTTCACTGGTCCATATTTTAATGCCCTCACTACGTCTCCCTGACGCAGCCTCATACTCCACTATCTGAGAATCCACCAGGCGGAGTTGTTCCTAACTCCGCCACGACTGCACTGTCGGGCTAGTTCTCCACACCTAGCCCCAGCCTTCACTCGGCTGTACTCGACTCGAATCCCCTCGAGTCTCTACTCAACTCCGCCTTTCACTTTTCCAGCCGTGGGTATTTATCCCCTCTTTGCAGACCACCCACTAAACACACCATTTAACCTCTAGAACCCTACTTTACATAACTCCAACATTCTATTCCTGATTTCTCTTTGTCTATCAGTCTCATGTCACGTATACTCATCTCATTAGTTACCTCCTCTTAGCCTGTACATGTCCTAACACTCCCTGTGTTGGGTTTTCCCATTGTTCTAGAGTTTCTAACTTGACTTCTTTGACCTCGCATCCGCTCTCCTCTCTTGTTTTATCTAGTGCCTAAGTTGACAACACCATGATCTACTCTCCGTTGTCTTTAGAGCCCTTCATTGTACTTGGAATTCCTCCTTCAACTTTTAATGACCTAACATCTCTGAACCTTTGTTGTAAATCTCACCTTCTTGGGTAGTATCATGGCGCAATTACATTGCTAAATTTAGCAAATTCCTAACCGGTCGTTTACCCCGTTAGATGCAAAACTCACACTCCTTACACAAATTAATCATGAATTGGTAGAAGTTTGAACTATGTACTGTGTAGCAAACTTTCTCTAAGCCATCATCACTCCTCACAGTTATTCTCATGACTAAGAATACCTAATCTAAGATTGTCACTACTTATTTGTCATTCTTTCAAAGTGTCTCACTCAATTAAAAATGTTTCCGCTTGTAACTTGCATTCCAATGTTAAATTAGCTCCCACAAATGCAAGAATATGCCATTACTAACAAAACTGTTACTATTGTAGCCTTTAACTTTTAAATATAAAACAAAATGTGCAAACAGCTATACTTGTTTTCGTCAGTATGCAACCATGTGTCGTTGTTGTTGCTTGTTACTGGTTCTAATTATTTGCGTAAGCGGAACATGATAGATAATGGAATTGATAATGCACACTGGGAGCAAGTCGCCGCTGATCGCGTTGCTTGGGGGGGGGGGGGGAACAGATTAGGAATGCAATAAAGACAAAGAAGAAAAGTATTGCAGATAAGTCGCACACTGAGCGTGTGAGACGTCAGATGGTACGTGATGGTGGAAATGACCGTGTGTTCACATGTATCCATTGTGGACAAACATTTGCCGTGCGAATTAGTCTCATCAAGGGGGGGGGGGGAGATATATGAACCTAGGACCAACAGTCGGGGGACGAGAGCTACCGTACAGTGGTCCCTTACGCTTTTCATTGCCTATGTTTTTTCTTTCTTTTTTTTTTAAACCATTATTATGTACCTTTTCTTACATACGATTTTCACAAATGGAATTGGTATAACCGATTCTGTTGATAGTCTATTATTGTTTTTCATTATTTCTCTGTCCACGCGCAAGTATTCAAGAAGGCTAAATCACACACGTTCTCTCTCTCTCTCTCTCTCTCTCTCTCTCTCTCTCTCTCTCTCTCTCTCTCTCTCTCACACACACACATACACACACACACACACACATACACACACACACAATAATATGCATATATCTACAGGAATAAGCCGTCCAAAACCATTAAACCGACGCACATTTGTCTTCATTATGAAAACGTAGCTGCAGTTACACGTTTAACAACTGGAACTAAACCAGCGTGCTACAAAGTAATTTACCAATGACTCAAAACAGAATAAGAAGGAGCTGTCAGAATAATGATAAACGACAAACAGGCAAGACAATTAGGCCAAGCAGCTGAGATACACCCGTGACGGATTATTTACAGCCATGCGTGAAATATAATGAATACCTCTAGATTGCTTTCAATTCTTGATAAATTAGTCAATGATTTGGTTGCACTCGGGTAAGTTATTTCGTGTTACCTGGCTAGCTGATGAATGAGAAACATGGTGCGAGAGTTGAATTTCAGATTTACATATGGCGTACACATACGGGTTCCAATCCTCGGTAAGGCGTGGAGTTTTTTCTGTCCGTGGCAAAAAGAAAACTCTAAGCTGCACAGTTCGCGGCGACTGCACTAGTCACACGGCCTTAATTCCTCAGGCTCAAGACCCGCCTGACCTACACCGCAAGGTACTATAGGCAGTAAATGACAATTTTTACATATGGCGTCGATATGTTATCTACTCTTGTTTTGCATATCAATATTTTGCAGTTATGCATGTGCAGTGTTAGGGAGCTTCGGTAGCACAGTTTGCCTGTGCTCGTGTGTTCAAATCCCCCACGAGATGGAGATTTTTGTTTTGTTTTTTTAAACCGGTCTGATCCCCCTGATCACCCCAACCTAAAATTGAAACAGTGTATATTTTTAATGACTGTGCAGTGTTTGAAAATATTGCCGGCCCAAATTTTGTATTTACCTATTATGTTGCATGAACTGTACAGAGGGTGAATACAAAACTTGGAGCGGCAATATTTGCAAACACTGCACTGTCATTAAAAGTACACCATAGACATTAAAATGTTAGGGGAAGTATGATACTAACAATATCACCCAACGAGTGTCAATTATGAATAAAAATACCAGGCCAGCACCGTATACCTAATATGTCTAAAGCAGTCGAAAAAGATCCTATACTTTACTATTTATGACATTTCACATGTTCCGACAAACACTATTGGAAAATGTATGTTTGTTATTCTGTTACTCGTATGTTTCCCTCAATATTTGAGTCTTCATTCTGCTCTGGTCATTAGTAATTCGATTGCTAGCCTTAGATATACTAACTATACAGTCTTCCTGTAGAAGCTCACAATGTTCTGACCTCTAATCGTTAGTTATTCGATAGGCTTAAAGTTAATTGCGTACCCTTTACAGGACGTTGCAGTCAACGCCAGCATTTTTTGCTGTTGTGGCATCCTGGCAAGTTTACGTTCAGTAGTTTGTCATTGCTTCCTGAACGACCGGCACCCATGCATTTCGTAAAAAAAAAACACACACAACGCGATCTGCTGCCAAATCGCGCGCAGCCGTGTTTCGAATGTGGTAATGCGGGATCACGAACCGCGTCTGTAACCTCTTCGCCACGGAGCTGGCTAGATAGGCTTACCGTACAGTGTAAACACAGAAACCACAACAAATATATGTATAGGAAACTCCTTGTCTGTGTTCACGCTATGGCCCTATAGCGTTTCCTACAATGTATTCAGCGAACAATAAACAATTGCTCACATATAGTGAATTGTTAGCAATTAGGCTGTTCCAGCCGGTTTTATGCAGTCAGAAAGAGTTTGTGGTGAATTTGAAATTACCTTGGTTTAACAAACGTTCCACGTTCGAACATTACCTGTGACTATGTATTTTAATTGTTTCAGCTAAAGTATTATTATTATTATTCACCGGCTGCCTGGCCGAGGGGTTAGCAGCATTCTCCGTTAACCCCGAATACTCTCGTGGTCGACGTGAGCGCACGAGAATTAGAAGTGGTTCGAGTCGCGCCAGTGACTTATGAGAGTATGGAGCCGGTCGTTCAGAAAGTCGTGATGTGCTGATGGGCGTAATCTAGCCTAGGAATCCACATACAGCTGAAAGATGCTGGTATTGACCGCAATATCCTGAAACAGGATGGAAACGCGGGGGGTGGGGGGGGGAGAGTATTATTCATTTATTCACTTCATACGATATATAACTCTGCAGTCCCCGGGAAGGTTAACCCGGTCAACAAATGCCCGCAGAAGTCGGATGTGTCGGCCTAATGGCGCAAGAACGCTGCTCTGCTGTGGACAGGCACAACGCAATCACGTCCGAAAAAAAAACTCCGGATGAACGAAGAAGAAGAAGAACTCTGCAGTAAGCAACTGACGAGATGCAGCGAAATATGCCAGGCAATAAATCGTGCAAACATATTGTTTGTGGCTTCTGTATTTAAATTCACTAGGGGAATATATTGTTTTGAATTACTATAGTCTTTCTGTAGAAACTCATTCTGTAATGATCGCTAGGCATTCGATTACAAAATTTAGATATGCTGACTTCTTCTTCCTCCTCTTCTTTCGTTCGCTTGAAATATGTCTATAACTACAGTGCTGTCTCTTGTATGAAATGAACTGTCTTTTTCAGTTCACACAGCGGTCCATAGAGTTTATCTTCCACTGTCGTCTCTCTAGGCCAGAAGGTTTGCCTAGATATGTTATATTTTGGGCAGTCTTGGAGTATGTGCTCTGCTGTCTGCGACGCCAATCCACATGTACACATGGCTGTTTCACCAATCTTGAATTTTGTATACATGTGGTTGCGTAATCTATTTTGCCCTGTTCTGAGGCGCAGAATAATGACTTTTCTGGTCTATCCATAACATGGTAGTCATCTTTAGCAAGTTTTGGTGGCTTTCTGACTGATTTGATCATTCTTTTCTTTTGGTGGTATGTTACAGGCACATCATGCTGTTCTTCTTTGGCTCCCTCCTTAGCCAATTGATCAGCTCTGTCGTTCCCGGGTACTCCACAGTGGGATGGTATCCACTGTATGGTGACCTTATGCTGACTGCTAAGTTCAGAAAGTAGTGTCCTTAGTACTGGCAGTTTCCCAGAGAGGAGCGCCTCGAGTACTGATTTTGCATCTGTCAATAGCACCACAGGTTGTGTACCATTGCTGGTATTTAGTAATTTCTCTGTTGCTATCTTGATTGCCTCAATTTCAGCATCGTAGTTATGGCAGTACTTTCCTGTCGGTACTCTAGCTGTGTCCCTGGTATTATTTGGGTATTCTATGTACACTCCCGCTCCTCCATTTCGAACAGCATTTTGTGCTGACCCATCTGTGTAGACTCGGATCCAGAGGTCCTGTGGGTATTCTTCATCAAGGAAGCTGAGAGTGGCTGTTCTGCGCTGCACACTGTTCTGATCTTCCTTGTCAAATATACCTCTCACTTTTGTCTGGATTTGTAATGATAGTCTATGCTCATCTTTCCATGGAGTTCGCTCTGGAATAGTTGTTAGGGGGATACCAACTGTGGGCAGATCGGTGGTGTCTCTGCAGAGTCGTTTGGCCTGGTGGATAAAACTACTTCTTTTCAACCGCCCCATAGCTAGGTTTTCAAATCTGTTCTTCATAGGGTGGCCTGGCAAGCTGAGGAACTTTTCTGCTTGTATTAGCGTTTTTTTTATCTCTGCGCTCACTTAGTGCTTGTGTCCTCCCCATCTTCTCCATTTCCACTATAGGGGTTGATCTCATCCCTCCTGTGGTGACTCTAAGTGCTTGATTTTGCACTTTGTCCAGCTCTTGTAGTGTGGTTTTTGCTGCCGAACACCATGCAGTTGACCCGTATTCCAGGTGTGGTCGTATGCTCTGTTGATAAACTTTGCTAAGTATTTTCTCACTGGCTCCCCATGTGGTTCCACTTAGCTTTCTCAGGATGGCTATTTTCCTTCTGGCTTTTGCTACTGCTTTGTTGATGTGCTTTCTCCATGTCAGCCTGCCATCAAATGTTACTCCAAGGTATGTTGGTTCTTTATCTTCTCGTAGGGGTGTTCCATTTATCTGGATGGTCCCTGCCTTTTGTTTTGGAGAGAGGGTAAATAGGGTGGTGCTGCACTTGTCAGTGTTTATGCTGACACACCATCTATTTGCCCATGCAACAAATGTATCTACAGCTCTTTGCAGTAATCTGGTGGCCACTGATGCATGTTCATTTGTGCTCCATAGAACCAGGTCATCGGCATATATTGCGGCTTTAATTCCATGCGGTAGATTAGCAACGAGATCATTGATGAAGATTAGAAAGAGTGTGGGGGACAATACTCCGCCCTGGGGAACTCCGTGACGCAGTAGTACTTTCTTGCTCTTGAGTCCGTCTATCTGTACTCGGGCTCTTCTGTTGTGCAAGTATGCTTTCACCCATTTGTACATTCTTCCATTGACTTTGCAGTTTCTCAGTTTATTCATCAGACCTTCTTTCCAGACTTTGTCAAAGGCTTTCTTCAAATCTATCCATGCCGCAAGCACCAGCTTCTTCTCTTGGAATGCATCCTCAATTTCTTGAGAGAGGTAGGTTGTCTGATCTTCTGTAGAGTAGCACTGCCTAAAGCCAGCCTGCTGTGGCACAAGGATGTTTTTACTTTCAATGTACCACTGCAGTCTGTGATTGATGATGCGCTCCAGTGTTTTGCAGAGACAGCTGGTGAGGCTAATTGGTCTGTAGCTAGAGGCAATGGAACTATCTTTCCCTGATTTTAGGAGGGGTATCATGATTGCTTCTCTCCATGCTTGTGGAACACTGCCTAAGGTCCAACTGTTATTGAAGATCTGCAACAGCTTTGCTTTGGCCTCTGTTCCTAGGTTCCTGATCATTTCATTGGAGATACCATCAGCTCCTGGTGACTTTCTCATTTTCAGTTTTGATATGGCTAGCTCCAGTTCGCTGATTGTGATGGGTGCCTCCAGAACCTCATGTACTATTTCCTTCTGTCCTGTATGTTGCCGTTTCTCTTGAATCTCTTGTTGTTTCTCTGGACTGATTTTGATACTGTTATCTTGTGCGAATGAGTCCGCAAAATGGTCAGCTGCTTGCTTTCTTGTTAAGATGTTTCCATCTTTATGTAGTGCAATTTTTGAGTTTATCCCTGTGCCCTCATCGTTAAGTTGTTTTATTAGCTTCCACAATTTCCTTGTGTCTCTTTCAAAGTTCAGAGACTCTGTTTTTTCCTGCCAGCTTTTCCGTCTAGCCTGCAGCTTGGCCCTTTGAAATTTGGCTTTTGCATGCTGGAATTTATTGTGGTGCTCTTGGCTGGGTGTGGCCTCTGCTTGCTTTCTACATACTTCCACATCATTATGCAACTGTTCCAGTTCACTACTCCAGTAGGGTTTATATTGTTTACGGGCTCCTCTTGGTACTGTTTCTCGCACTGCCTGTAGTATGCATTTCCCAAACTCTTCAACTACTTTATTTATGTCTTTCTCAGTGTTCAGGTTTCTAACCAGTATGCTGGTGCGATGCTTGTACACTGCCCAGTCTGCTTTCTTGTAGTTCCACCTCGAGAGGGTGATGCTTTCACTTACAAGCTCATTTTCTACAGTTAGAAAGACTGGTCGATGGTCACTGCTACCTAATTGTTTCCCAACAATTCGTGTAATGTTCCACTCCAGTTCTGGTGAATGAAAAGCCAGGTCAGGTGTAGTTGTAGAGTGCCATGATCTCGAGTAGAAAGTATGTGGGTCGGACGGCTTGTTAACCAAGATGAATCTATTTTCATCCTGGCAGTCTTCCAGTCTCTCTACTCTCTGGTCCGTGTGATCATAGCCCCAACTCTGCGAGTGGCTGTTGAAATCGCCGCACACAATCATTTTTTCTGTTAATGGTAGTGTGTCCAGTGCCTGTGGACGGTCACTTGGACAGTAGTAATTTATCAGATGTAGGTCTGTATAGCCTGTTTTAAGTTTAAGTGTCTGATACTCAGCCCCTTCCATATAGACTTCGATTTGGGAAGCAGTGATGTTATTTTTTACAAGGGTAAGTGTCCTTTCGGTCAGATCGGTAACACTGGTAGCCTCTGATTTTGAAGGCTATATTTTCGTTGAGGTGAGTTTCTTGCAAGCAACATATGCTTACTTTTTCTTTGTCCAGGATGTTTTCTAATTCTACTTTTTTGTTGCTGACTCCCTCCGCATTCCAGTGCATTATTTTAAGTCTTAGTTTAGTATGGCCAGCTGTTCTATTCTCATGTCCCCTGGCTCCACAGGGCATCTGAGAAGGACCTCCAGTAGTTGGGGTTGGACCCTTTCGAGACATAGGGCCCGGCACTGCACCTGCCTGGGGGTCCAAAGCAGGGCGAGCACCATAACGTTTAGCAGCAGTCGACATATTCCATTTTGCGTAATTGCGTGGCATCCTGATTTCTGTGGTGCGCCTCCTGGCTGGTTGCCTCCGTCTTCAGCACCTTTCCTTTGCTAGAGCAGACTGTGGTCTCACTCGAGTTTAGATGTGTACACACGCACACACGTGTCTGCACATGCATGTATGTGTATACACATCTAGAGCACACTGGTTATTTTCCGGCGCCAGATACTCGCCGTCGCCCCTTCTCCTGTTAGTTAAAACAGTTCCGCCACGTGAAGGCCAGGAGTTGGACTTTTGCTGCAGAGGTTATGTATTCACTAGCCATTGGGGTATTTAAGCAATGTTGGGCGCTCACCCCAACACTGCGCCCCGGCTACATACAGCAATTTGGAACCAGATATGCTGACGATATAGTCTTTCTGTAGAAGCTCATTCTATAATGATCGCTACGTATTCGATTGCAAGCTGTAGATATGCTGACGACATGGCCGTGTTTTAGAAACTCATTCTATACTATAAAAATAAATGAAACTTTTATATCCTGGCGGCATACTGGGCACACTGTGCTATACCCATATTTTGCATAGACCAATCGACACTCCAGGGCTGACGTGGTCAATATCAGCCCGCCTGCTTTCACTTCCCAAGGTATTTCCTTGTACACATTTTAGTACCGTGAGGTCAGTTTTAAAAATCGGATTCGAAATCACGACCAGTGAGCTGAGCGGCAGGCAAGTGAATATCCACCAAGCAACCACGACTCTCTCATTCTCTACTGATCACTAGTTATTCCATGATTAGCCTTAGATATGCTTCTGGCCCAGCCCTACTGTAGAAAGTTGCCATGCGCTACAAACAGTTCAACATATGACGAGCATTAGTCGTGAATATGGATTGGCTATTAATAAAACGTGTCGGCGCCGGTCGTTCAGAAATAAATAGCAAACTACTGAACGTAAACTTGCCATGAGAACGCAGCGGCAGAAATGCTGGTGTTGATTGCGATGTCCTATAAAAAAATGATATGCAAATAAAAAATGATGCATGTGATCAAACCCAACCCCAGGTTGATTTACTATACAATTTTACGGTCAGTAGTTTGCCATTGATATCTTTAAAAAAAGGCCAAAGTTAAATGATACCTTTGCCCCATCGTCTGTACCGGAAGTTAAAGAGCGAGCGTTCTTATCCATTCGGCCAAGTTGACCTCTCTGCTATTATTATCTGTACTCAAAAGAAAGGTAAAGGTAGTACAATAACAGATACCTCCTTTAGGGTGTGAAGTCTTAGGTCTTCATATATTCAAAGTCACTACATATGAGGTGGGTTGGCTAGTTCCCTTGCTTGTCCCTGACACACACACACACACACACACACACACACACACACACAGACTCACTCTCTCTCACTCTCTCTCTCCCTCTCTCTCCCTCTCTCTCGCTCCCTCTCTCTCGCTCCCTCTCTCTCTCTCCATCTTTCTCCCTCTCCCTCTCTCTCTCAATCTTTCTCCCTCTCCCTCTCTCCCTCTCTCTCTCCCCCTCTCTCTCCCTCTCTCTCTCCCTCTCTCTCTCCCTCTCTCTCTCTCACCCTCTCTCTCTCTCTCTCTCTCTCTCTCTCTCTCTCTCTCTCTCTCTCTCTCTCTCTCTCCAGTGTGACAAAGATGCGTACAACTTGTACTTGGACAGTCTGAAATGTCATGTGGTAATTATCACAGACAGCTGCAATCCATGCAACTTGGACAGTCTGAAATGTCATGTGGTAATTATCACAGACAGCTGCAATCCATACAACTTGGACAGTCTGAAATGTCATGTGGTAATTATCACAGACAGCTGCAATCCATGCAACTTGGACAGTCTGAAATGTCATGTGGTAATTATCACAGACAGCTGCAATCCATACAACTTGGGTAGTCTGAAATGTCATGTGGTAATTATCACAGACAGCTGCAATCCATACAACTTGGACAGTCTGAAATGTCATGTGGTAATTATCACAGACAGCTGCAATCCATACAACTTGGACAGTCTGAAATGTCATGTGGTAATTATCACAGACAGCTGCAATCCATACAACTTGGACAGTCTGAAATGTCATGTGGTAATTATCACAGACAGCTGCAATCCATACAACTTGGGTAGTCTGAAATGTCATGTGGTAATTATCACAGACAGCTGCAATCCATACAACTTGGACAGTCTGAAATGTCATGTGGTAATTATCACAGACAGCTGCAATCCATACAACTTGGACAGTCTGAAATGTCATGTGGTAATTATCACAGACAGCTGCAATCCATACAACTTGGACAGTCTGAAATGTCATGTGGTAATTATCACAGACAGCTGCAATCCATACAGCTTGGATAGGTCGCCTTCTTTGAACTCAAGCATAGTCGACTACTATGGACTACTAGTACTACTACTGGAGTCTCTGTGGCGAAGTGGTCAAGCCGTTTGACTCGTGCTCCGAAGGTTGTGGGTTCGATTCCGGGCCTCACCCTTCGGTTTACGAGTTAAATGTTTCGGAGACTCCTGTGGGTCGTCGCTAAAAGCTACGGAGTTCGTGCTTTGTGCGACGCTTTCCGTGCTGCGGAAAGAGACCGAGCCATATGGGATAAAACCCGGTGCAATGAAGTCGACCCTGTCGACTTTTAAGCGACTTTTTAAGTGCTACTACTACTACTAGTTGTTGCTACGAGTAGTGAGTGCAGTGGATTTACTATGTGTGGGGATTAGCTTTCCCTATTACCAGTACCCCTCGCCATTAGGCGAAACTTTCTCCAACTTCTGAGCTACTTGTCATTTACGTCCGCCAAGTCAAAGGCGCACCAGAGACACACCACTCCAACTGAGTGGTGTGTGGAACGAATCTGCCACGCTACGGTCCGAATAGAAAGTACAAGCGGTTTAACCTTGTCAGCCACGCCGACGTCCGCTCGGATAATCTAAACATCAATTTATATAAAAGCTTCTCTTCCACCATGTTATTATTCCTATACATTATCCATTGGATAATCTAATCATTACTTTGTAAACAAGCTTTTCTTTCACAACATGTTATTATTCATATATGATCCATTGGATAATTTAAACATTACTTTGCATATATGATTTTCTTTCACAACATGCTGGTTTTCATCAACATTATCTCTTATATAATAATCTAAACGACAATTTGTATACACGTGTTCCTTCCACAACATGCTGGTTTTCATCAACATTATCTCTTATATAATCTATACGACAATTTGTATACACGTTTTCCTTCCACAATGTGTTATTATTCATATGCATTATGCATCGGATAATCTAAACCACAATTTGTATACAAGCTTTTCTTCCACAACGTTATTATTCATGTACATTATGACTTGGATAATCTAAACATTAATTTGTACACAATCTTTGCATCCTCAACACGTCCACAATTCCGCTTCGATAATCTCTACACGAGGGACACTGAACGTAAACTGCAGTAAATCACAAACATCCGCTTTATGCAGGGGTTGATTGCAACATCCTGTAAAATGACACTAACTAACTTGTATTCTAAACACAGCCAGGGAACGAGCAAGTTAAAAATTTCACCGAGAGGGGTGGAGCGGACAGAAAGAATAACGAAGCCCGTGAACCAGTGACGGTAAAGTCATTAAATAAACTACAACTGACAAAACATTCGGGGACGGGCGATGCTGCAGCACCATGTTTGCACAACAGCGCCGTGTGTTTCCACTGCCAACACGGCTGAAACCAACACCGACCTCCCCAAAAAGTGGACGACAAACATAGTGAATGACGCCGACAATTAGATTACATGAGTGGTGTTTGAGGCGGGGGATCTACGCAGTGAGGCTTCCGTCTGCTATAAGCAGTGATATATATAATACGTTTCCGCGGGGCCATTACCCCATATGGACAACAATCACCTTCGGACTAATAAGCTTGTGCAGGTAAAACCGTGGGCAGCTGCGTATGCGGCTGACTCAATCACAGGACTATCATTCTAAACCTATGATGCACCATACTAGAACTTCTCCTTGAGGTTGAACGGGGTAGGAGTAATGGTAGAATCGAAATCGGATTCTGTACCCAAAAGTAATCTCCGGGGGATTGATTGATTGATTGATTTAGGAACCGACATCACAGCATTCGGGACATTCCCATTAGCGCTCCGTCCCCATCCTCAGCAGCCAGCAAAGAGTTCCAACACTAATCCGGGGGATAATTGAAGGCAAACGGTGAAGAGACAGAAACAAGAAATACTGAGCTGGCTATGTTCAAAAGAAAAGAAAAAGAAACACGTTATTCCTCACACTAAAGATGTTTATAACCGATGGTAGCAAATGAAATAAATAGGACAAAAAGCGACCTCAAACGTCTTCACAAACCAGTATCCTGTCAGCACGACAATGGCTCGGGAGCAGTGGTAGCCCTGCCAATAGCACTCTTCTCTCTCGGCCCGGTGATCATGTGTTTAAAACTTCAATCAAAAGGGAGATTATTTTACCTGGTCTGTGAGGTCGATAACCTTAAAATAGGTACCTGGAAATGTTCTGGAAAGTAAAAGCGACCGGTGTGATACTAACCACATCACCCATTGAGTGACGAATGGTCTATAAACATATGGACTGGCACCATATAACCTAATCGAATAAAGGCGAGGAAACGGGTAATTTACTTGTTTTACAGCAATTCCATCGATTGCCGCGAAGGTTGCCATTAGGCTTATACAGGGTGTATTTTTACTGGATTTGCAGTTTTTAAATATTGCCGGTCCAAGTTTTGTATTTGCCTATTATGTTGCATGAACTCCACAGAGGGTGAATACAAAACTTGGACCGGCAATATTTTCAAACACTGCACAGTCATTCAAAGTACACCCTATATTGTGTATTGCTTTTTTACCATCTGCTTTGGAGTCTTAGGTTCTATTGTATACTTATTTATTTATGTACTTTTTCACTACTTTTGCTGCATCTGAAATTTCTCGAAGGTTCGGATACCAAGAATAAGTAGATTTCAAACTTTATACCTACCAACCTACCTGTCTATCAACCTACTTCATCATCATCTGCCATGCGATAAGCTTGGGCGGTCATGTTTAGCCATCTCACACGATCACCAGAGTCGTGAATCAGCTGTGTGTTCTTGTCTCGACCATACGACGTGGCCAAGCTATTCCAACCTACTCAACTACTTTTTTTTAAGTTGCATATGCCTTACAGGATGTTGCAGTCAACATCAGCATTTCGTCCTGGTGGCGCTAACCCAGACGCAAAATTCAGTCCAACGTGGACTACGCGGAAGTTCAAAGCGAACGAAAGAAGAAAAAAAAGAAAACAACAACAACAAATAAAAAAGAACCGGAAGGACAAGAACAAGAAGTCAAACAAAACCTGTACATTTCTTTGGCTGTATTTACTTTCATGTCCTGACAGGTGTCCCAGAGCCTAAGCCGAATGACTGATAGTGCAGTTGATAGCTGCATCCAAGCAAGGAAACACAACAGCACAGGGCAGCACCCTGCCACCTTACATGGCAATAAGGGCAGGCTTGTATCAGCGATCTATCCAGAACAATGAACCTGCACAGCAGGTACATCCCACAAAACCGGATGCAGACGACAGCCCACATTCCACTACGGCCAAGGTCAACAAGCGCCCTTCCTTCTACCCCAGTCTAATCATCTCTGCCTTTCTTCCTTCTTCTATGTCGGATTGTGTTAAATCGTGCAGACTTTTTCGCTGCTTTGATCTGTAGGTTGGTTATTTAAACAACAAAAACTAGTTGTTTTCCTTCCATCTCTAGCGGCTTCATGAAATCTCGCAAAATTTCCCACATAATTCGCTTTTGCTGTATAACAAATCCGTGTAACTGATTATTTCTTTCAGCAACAGAACTGTTGTACTATGACATCTCCAGAGGTGTGTTTGTCACAATGACAGCTGACATGATTAATGGACCAACAAGGGGTGGATGCCTTTTGATTGAAGACATCTCCTTAAACTAACAGCCAAGATCGCTATGACAGCATGACCAGGATGTCAGTTTCCCAGATGACAAACGGACCACGTGCGCCCCTGATCACGTGCTCTCCCTCAAACATTATATAATATTACCCCGTGATGGTTAACCCGGTCAATAAATGCCCGCAGAAGTCGGATGTGTCGGCTAACGGCGCAAGAACGCAGCTCTGCTGTAAACAGGCTCAACGCAATCACATCCGGAAAAAATAAAAAAAACTCTGGATGAACGCAGAAGAAGAAGAAGAAGAAGAAGAAGAAGAAGAAGAAGAAGAAGAAGAAGAAGAAGAAGAAGAAGAAGAAGAAGAAGAAGAAGAAGAAGAAGAAGAAGAAGAAGAAGAAGATATAATATTAAAAACGTCTTCAAGTATTGAATTTTAACAGCGACGAAATAAAAATTAAATTGCACAATTTATTGCCTGGAATATGTCCCTGCATTTCGTCAGGTGCATATTGCAGAAATGGGAATATGTGTGTGGCATGTTTCGGCTAGAAGGATGTACCTTATTACTTTAGTTTATATTGTGTCATTTCGGCAATATGCCCCTTACGACATGCCACGAAATAAACCAGGCAATAAATTGTGCAGAACATTGTTTGTGTCGCCGTTATTTAAAAAATACAATATGTTTAAAATGTTAATATTCTGTTATTTAAAGATTGAGCACAACCTACAACTGGCAAGGCTGATCGTATTCTGGTACGAACATAAGGCCATTTCAAATTGACGTGGACATGGCCTTAGGTTCGCACAGGAGTACGATCAACGTTGCCAGTTGTGGGTTGTGCTCAATCTTCAAATCTCAAATCCCGAAACAACCAAATAAATCAATATTCTGTTAGTAACTCTTCCTCCTTGCAACTAATACTTTCAAACAGTCCGCCACCAGGCGTCATAATATGAAACAGGTCATGTGTCTCAAATTTATTTACATGTCCTTTACAGGACTTCGCAATCAACCCAAGCATTTATTGGCTGTTTGTGATTATCTAGGTAATTTTACGTTCGGTAGTTTGTGAATGATTTCTAAACATACGGCGTACATATCTTTGTGAAAATCAACACAAAGCTGTCGGATTCCAAATTGCCTGCAACTGCCCTGCATGTCGGGATTATACGATCATATTCACAACCTCTCGGCCATGGACGCCAACATGTATCTTATCTTATCTTATCTTATCTTATCTTATCTTATCTTCTTCGTTCATATCTTATCTTATCTTATCTTATCTTATACCTTGCGGTGACGAGGTTAAGCATAAACAACGAGAGAGGCCAGCCGATCCTAACTCTACTGGCTGTAGGGCCATGTATGCGTCTGTGTGTCGATAATGTGTGTTTGTGTCCCTAACTGTAACAACCTGTGTCATTGTTGGACATGGCCAGTTGCACACGTGGAAAAGTTAGTAAACATGAAGAAAGACAGGGCAGAATTGCAGTGAATAGACGGTTAAATGAGTCGGTGTCTGTGGATAAGTGGGATAGTGAACGCAATTTTACAATCCCGACATACCAGGTTCGAAGTCCGCCGTAGATGATTTGGGAGCAGACTGCTTTGTGCTGATGCTCACGATGGCGTGAACGCTGGCCGTTAAGAAACCAATGACAAACTACTGAATGTCAAATTATCTAGACAATCACAGTCAACACATGCTGGGGCTGATAGCCACGTGCTGTAAAGGACACGCCACTAACGTAATTGAAATGTGTTAGTTTCGTACGAAAGAAAATATTAAAATAATCACTGGATTATGTGCTAAGGGAAAGTGATTATTGCATAAGGACAATTGGCAAAATTTTCGACCACGCTAAAAAAAAAAAGTAAACATCGTTAAAGGATATTTGCAAATCTCAGATACATTTTTGTCAAGATTCCGGCAAACCTGCACATCAATAGAATACGAATATTCTCCCATTCATTCGCTTTATTGCAATCAAAAACGGGAATTTCATGAAACACACGTCAAGTCTATAACAAGGATACACATCATTAACTCTATGGACCGCTGAATGAACTAAAAAAGACTGTTGGATTCATACAAGAGACAACATTGCAGTTATAAGCTTATTTCAGGCGAACGAAAGAAGAAGAAGAAGATCAGTAACTGTTATATTTATACTTTCATGAAGTGTTTTTCATATAGTTGTGTATCTGTGAGAGTTTGTGGTTTCTGTGCTGACCAAGGCTTTAGTCGCATGTCCATTTCCTTACTTGTGATAGTGTTCCAATAAATCGTACCGTCTACCTCCTCCTCCTCTCTCTCTCTCTCTCTCTCTCTCTCTCTCTCTCTCTCTCTCTCTCTCTCTCTCTCTCTCTCTCTCTCTCTTTCTCTCTCTCTGTCTGCCTTTCTCTCTTGATTGATCTATCTGTGTGTGTGTGTGTGTGTGTGTGTGTGTGTGTGATCTATCTGTGATCTGCTGTGGGACTGCGTGGTCTCGAGGTACGGTGTCCGCCTCGAGAGCTGGAGGTCCCGGGTTCAAGCCCCGGTGAGGACCAGGACCTTTTCGCGTGGACTTCTAGTAATAAAATTTCTCCTGGTCTCTGGATAGTGAGATCGGACACCCGTGTGTATTGTTGCGCACGTAAACAATCCCTTGGCAGTTGGAAATCGAAAAAGAGTAGCCTTGCGGCGCTGCCCGGGCAAAATGTCGAGTTAAAAATCTACCCAAAATATTTTAGGACCCTCGCCGATGCTACGGAGTTCGTGCACTGTGGTGAGTTTCTCCAAACTCAGGTTTGAGTTAGGAGAAGAACGGAGCACTTATGGGTCACACCCGTGTGCCGTGATGTTGATCCATCGACTAAACTAAACTATCTGTGCGCGCGTGCGTGCGTGCGGGTGGGTGGGCGTGCGCGCGCGCATGTGTGTATAGAAAAAAAAGGACATGACGTCACATAGCTTAATAAAGGGTTGTTGACTTTGTTTCCTATACCCTTTGTCATCTTGTGGAGAAGATGGAGCACACATGGCCATGTACTGGGTACCGTGAGGTCGGTGTTGGGTGCCCACACACGCCAACAGCAGGCATCGCGGAAGAAATTCCCCGGACATTTGATAACGAACTCTAAATGGCATTGGGCCAGTGCAACAAGTTTTGAAGGAATAATAGATTCCGGGACTTGAAGACTTGTAATGATAAATGTACCGGACATCCCTGATCTAGGTGAAATGAATGATGGAGGTGGCAGATTGATCTCTCATCTCATCTCGTTCCTCATGTACCTTGCGGTGTCAAGGTGACGTATAAACAGCCGGAGAGTGCCCACTTATGGGCTCCTTGTATCGAGATTCCCATGGACCATAACTATGATGTTGTCCTGCTTCTCTGTTGTTGTTGTTTTTTTTTTTTTTAGTACTTCATGGATATCTTCGTAGAACTCCTCGCATTCTTGCTCATGTTGTGTGTGTTTGTATTACATGGTGCGTACATTTGTAATGTGTTGTAATTGTCTGTTCTTTTATTCTCACTGTTACGATTCTTTCTGATATATATGTTATTTCTAGTATTCCTCTTGTTAGCCGTGGTTCAATGACTATTCCCACACTGTGTCTTGCCCTTTCTTGCGGTTCCACTTCAGAGTAGGCAAACGTGTAACTGTGGTGGATGGATAGATATCATGGTTAAAATCACAATAACAACAACAACAACAACAACAACAAAGTCTCATAGCAAGAGCCTCCTGGGGTTATGTAAAGTGTCAGGACCAGCACATCATTTTAGGTCTGTGTGCACGGGGGCATGAGTGGCTGATGTGGTCGGTATCAAGCCTGTCGCCTTTACTCCCCAGCGACATTTCCTAGTATCAAGTTAAGGCTATGCACATTCGAACCTTCGAGCACCTGGCCGACAAGCCAGCGTCTATCCACTACGCTACCGCTGCTCCCACGCAAAATCGAATGCTACTTGAAACCGACATGGAGATGGGGGACTTGAACAATGCCACTATATAGAACAGATGGTTTCCAATGAAACGTCCTATACTTGGACGACATATTGCTATTCCAATGTGACCGAAAAGATCAGAAGTTTCTCTTCTTCCTCCTCCCCACCTCCTCCTCCTCCTCCTCATCTTTATGATCATGATAGAATGAGTCGACCTGTGATAAAGCTGTAGAAATGTAAATTCATATTTTCATTTCTTCTTCCTCCCCACCCCCTCCTCTTACTCCTCCTCATCTTTATGATCATCGTAGAATGAGTCGACATGTGATAAAGATGCTGAAATGTAAATTCATATTGTCATTTTTTTCTTCATTATTCTCATTTTTGGTTCATCTATCAATTCTTCTCATTCAGTTATTATGCCTGAAAGTAGTCCCCGTGCTTACATGTTGCGTTTTGTGTATTTGTTTGCTGATTACAGGCTAGTCGCCGCAACGCCCTTCGTTGTACGTAATTGTGTTCTGTAAAGCTGCATTATTTCGTGTTATTTTATCTTGTCTATCTTCTTCAGATTAGTCAGTCTTCAACTGTAGTTGAAGGCGTCCGACCATCCCCCAACCACTGTCACCTTAACACGGCAGATCTCTTCAGTTCAGTATGTCTCAACCCTAATGGTCCTACGTGCCTGGTGTCATTTAGTTGTTTCGTTGACATGTCCGTATTTCCTTTCTCCTGGATAATTCCTTTCGTATTTTAACTGACACAGTGCCAAGCAAACAGTGGGTTTTAACCAAACATGGTACACAATCAAACAAAAAAACAAACAAATATTATAATGTAAATGTCAGTTGTTCATTGGGCATTGTAATTGTGGAATATACCACGAAACAAAACAAATAACATTACGACACTAATATGGCGATTAAGCCCGCTCCGTGGCGAAGGGTGTTACGGATACAGTTCGTAATCCCGCACATCGTGGGTTCGAAACACAGCTGCGGTCGATTTGGCAGCAGTCCGCCTTGTGTTGGTTTTTTATGAAATGATATGGGTGCCGGTCGTTCAGAAAGCAATGGGCAATTTTTTTTTGCATATCCTTTGAGGGACATTGCAGTCAACACAAGCATTTTGCAACTGCTGTTGATATCTTGACAAGTTTTACGTTCAGTAGTTTGCCATTGCTTTCTGAACGACAGGCTCACATACCCCCGTAAGTAACCAACGCGTCGCGATCCGCTGTCGAATCTCGTGCAGCTGTGTTTCGTACGAGAATATACGGGATTACGAAAAACGTCCTTAACACCTACGCCAGGGAGCAGGCTAATGGAAAACTACTGAACGTAAACTTGCCCAGGAATCACAAACAGCCAAAATATACTGGGGTTTACTGCTACGTCCTGTAAAGGATATGCAACTTATTGTGATATAGCGCCCTTCTGTTCAAATGGGAGGTCACCTTTTACGATACACGAGGGGAAGTTAATAATTAAGTCACAAATGGCTGTAGAAAAGTAACTAACTATGACAACAACTTGAAACCAGTTTATTTTTATACATACATTGTCCCTTTATTTCTCAACATAATTTCCACCAGCATTGCTGCACTTATCTCATCGTTTTATCAGTCCTCCCAAAACGGCTGCATAGAACTGCGTGCTCTGTTTTCTAAACCACGTTTACACTTCACATTCAACTTCGGCATCATTCGCGATTGTCTCCCGCCAAGGTGGGATTTCAGTGGACCAAAAAGGTGGAAATCGCTAGGGGCTAAGTCGGGGCTGTAAGGTGGATGCTCCAGAACTTCCCACCTTAGTTGGTTAATTTTCTCCTGAGTTAATCGAGCTGTATGTGGTCTGGCATTGTCATGAAGAAACAACACTCCTCTATAGAGTGTGTGTGTGTGTGTGTGTGTGTGTGTGTGTGTGTGCGTGTGTGTGTGTGTGTGTGTGTGTGTGTTTTTTTTTTTTTTTTGCCTCAATATAAAATTCAATATCTCAGTAACCAACTGAGGGAAAATGATGAGATTTAGCATATAACCTTATCATTATGTCCACCCAACAAAAAAATTTTTGTTCTGGAGATTGTACAGCAGATTTCAATGTTTGTTTATATGCGGTATATAATTTACGGCTCCCGGATTCATGCCATCATTTTAACAGTATTACAGCTTCAGCAAGACACACACCCGCTCTTTTCGAATTTGTCTGGTGGTTTTCGTTTTGGAACAGACTGAGGGAATTTATATGGGATAGTTCAGAGGTGTCGTCAAACTGTGGGTTCTTTCATGAAACGTGATTATATAAATAAACTAGCTGGCTCGGCCCGGCTTCGCCCGGCACCTGGTGGGGATCTGTCTGTCTGTCTGTCTGTCTGTCTGTCTGTCTGTCTGTCTGTCTGTCTGTCTGTCTGTCTGTCTGTCTGTCTAATCTAATCTAATCTAACATACCTACCTACCTACCTACCTAGTGTGTGTGTGTGTGTGTGTTTGTTTTTTTGCCTCAATATAAAAGAGACACTGACAACTATTTTAATAGTGCAAAACAAGTAATCATGTTCCTTCTTTGAACGGTAAACAGCAGAGTAGACAGTCTTTCATGAAGACTCAAAGCGGGTCTGTCACCCATGTGTACGTGTGAACAAACTACACAGACAGCTGAACAGATCCTTAAAAATTGAAACACGATGACTAAATTGCGGTATCATTTCTGGTCACTCCATATGCACATTAACGCACAGCTATTTGGAGGCTTTCACGAACTCAATATAAAAAGCTAACATGAATACTTGTGTACACTTTATTAACCAGCAGCTGAAGAAACAAGAAGGAAATGAAAAATAAGGTAAGAAATATATTCCTTCTACATTCCTGTTAATTTACAAATTATTTACCCCGTGCCTCTGTAAATTCTCTGTCTTTACTAATATTACGCATTGCACCCCTCTCGGGATTCTCCGTGGTGAAGTGGTCAAGCCGTGTGACTCGGGCTCCGAAGGTTGTATGTTCGATTCCGGGCCGCGTCCTTCATTTCACGAGTGCATTTTTCGGAGACTCCAGAGGGTCGTCGCTGGAGCTACGGAGTTCGTGCTTTGTGCGACGCTTTCCGCGCTGCGGAAAGAAACTGAGCCATATGGGATATAAATCCGGTGCAATGGAGCCGACCCTGTCGATATTAAGCTACTTCTTTCATTGCACCCACTCCCATACGAATCCGGATACGCCTTTGTGTGTCATCTGAATTGGCAGGTCTCCCATTACTGTCCCATTTTCTGTTAGCGAGAAATCACTAGTTGTTCAGCAAAATATCAAAGGAATGTCGATGATTTAAGTTGTTTTTGGACCTATCAAAGACATATTCCTTGGGTGGGGGTAAATATAAGACGGATGGAAAAATGTCATAACGATGCAACAGACAGTTTTCAAAATAATTGATCGTGAATGAAGGCATTCAAATCGGGACAAACTATAGTCAGCAGTCCTGGACGTTTTATTCGAATTGCATCATGAAGCATCGATAGAACTTCACAGTAGGATTCATAATTCACATTGTCACCTTTCTTCTTGAAATTGGTTAAAAGCACTCCGTGACAACCCCAGAACACTGTCAGCATAACCTTCCCTGCTGATGGAGTAACCTTGAATTTTTGGACACAAGGCGATGAAGGATGTTTCCATTGCATTGAAGCACGCTTTGATTCGGGCTAGTAGTGATGCATGATTCGTCCCCAGTAACAATCCTGTTCAGCATGTCTTCTCCTTCATCTTCGTATCGACAGAGATGATGCAAGGGCAGGCCAAATCGGTTCATTTTGTGTTCCTCCTTCAATTGTCTGGGTACCCACCCTGAGCACACTTTCTTAAATGTCAATCGATCATGCATTATGCTGTATGCTGAACCATCTGAGCATTCTATTGCAGATGCTAAAGAGTTTATTCTTACTCGCCTGTCACCTCTAATCATCTCATCCACCCGCTGCACGGATGCTTCTGTTGCAATCTCAACAGGACGACCAGATCGGATTTCATCAACAATTTTAGAGCGTCCTTGAGAAATGTTTTCTACCCAGCTATGCACCGCTTTACGGGGCACACATTTGTCAGCATAAACAGGAAGCATTTCCTTATGAATGTCCTTTGCAGACTGTCCTTTTTCCCACAAAAAAAGCACAACAGCAGGCTGCTCTTTGGTTGTACTCTCCATAAGTACAGACGCCATTTTGTTTATGCGCTGCGCATGCGCATGAGATACCTAGTGCCACCTGACGAACGGGAATATAAAGTTCGATGTTGCTGTCACCTTATGACCCAAGGAGAAAACATCAACTACATTTACCTGCCATCCCACAGAACTGTGTGACTTACTTATTGACTCGTCCTCGTATTATTATTCGGCAGTGGATCCGTTAAATACAGGGCGTATTTTTAATGACTGTGCAGTGTTTGAAAATATTGCCGATTCAAGTTTTGTATTTACCTATTATGTTACATGAACTCCACAGAGGGTGAATACAAAACTTGGACCGGCAATATTTTCAAACACTGCACAGTCATTAAAAATACACCCTATAGTAAACCTGCTTGTCTCATATTGCGTCAAATGGCAGCCTTTTTTGCATCTGTTGTTAAATTGTTGTTTATCTCTCTCTCCCCATCCCCTAAGATTTTTACAATTTATTTATGTCGTCTTTTCTTTTTCTTTTCATCTAGCTCAGTGGTTCTCAACCTTTTTTGGCCCGTGTCCCCTTCACCATATTTTCAGAAAGTCATTACCCCCCGCCCCCCCCCCTTTCGTTTTTCCTACCTAAAAATTAGGCCCGCCGCCCCCCCTTTCACCATATTTTTCAGAACGTCATCCCCCCCCCCTTCATATTTCCTACCCAAAAATCCCCCCCCCCCCTAAACAGTATACTAATAATGGAAGCTAAATTTAATAGCACATACAAAAACAAGTCTAGACGTCCACATAAAACATGATTTGTGGGTCTACTTACTATATAAATTGAATTTTAGAAGGGTGAGACGTACAGAACCGTACAGTATGAAGGGACAAACAATATCAATTAATCGGTTCTTGTATTAATGCGATCTTGAAATAATCTTAATACCCCCCCCCCCCCACCCACCCCCCCCCCCCCTGGAAACCCGAAAATTCCCCCCTGGGGTGGGGGGAATTCCCCACCGGTTGAGAACCACTGATCTAGCGCGTTGCAACACAAAAAAGGAAAGACTAACCACCCATTCCCCCATGCACTCAGGCCTACCAAATGTGAAGGCCTAACACAGTGGTTCTCAACCTTTTTAGGCCCGTGCCCCCCTTCACCATATTTTCAGAATGCCATCCCCCCCCCCTTTTATCAAAAATTTGGCCCGTGCCCCCCTTCACCGTATTTTCAGAACGTCATTCCCCCCTTTCATATTTCCTATCTAAAAATCCCCCACCCCTACACAGTATACGTAAAAGTGGAAGGCAAATGTAATAGCATATACTAAAACAAGTCTAGACATCCACATAAAACATGATTTGTGGGTCTACTTACTTTATAAAATGAATTTTAGAAGGATGAGACATACATAAATATACAGTATGAAGGGAAAAACAATATCAAGTAATCGGTTCTTGTATTAACACGATCTTGAAATGGTCTTCATCCCCCCCCCCCCCTGGAAACACTAAAATTCCCCCCTGGGGGGGGGGAATTCCCCACCGGTTGAGAACCACTGCCCTAACACATCACAGACCTACAATGTGTTTCCGTCACTGGTCTTTTGGGGTTTTTTTTAAACCTCTACTCGTCCTATGACAATACTATTTCTCAAAAGCTTTCAAGCTCTTTTAATTTCTTTTTATTTATTTACTAGCTGACCCGGCCCGGCTTCGCCAAGGCCCTGGTGGGATCAACCTATCTATCTATCTATCTTTCTATCTATCTATCTATCTATCCATCCATCCATCCATCCATCCATCCATCCATCCATCCATCCATCTATCTATCCATCCATCCATCCATCCATCCATCCATCCATCCATCCATCCATCCATCTATCTATCTATCTATCTATCTGTCTATCTGTCTGTCTGCTTTTTGTCTGTCTGTCTGTCTGTCTGTCTGTCTGTCTGTCTGTCTGTCTGTCTGTCTGTCTGTCTGTCTATCTGTCTGTCTGTCTGTCTGACCCGGCCCAGCTTCACCCAGTCCCTGGTGGGGAGCATCTCATTTAATTCATATAAGTAGTCATATAAGCTCCCGTTCCCGACTATCTGTCTGTCTGTCTGTCTGTCTCTCTGTCTGACCCGGCCCAGCTTCACCCAGTCCCTGGTGGGGAGCATCTCATTTAATTCATATAAGTAGTCATATAAGCTCCTGTTCCCGATCCCGACTATCTGTCTGTCTATCTGTCTGTCTGGCTGAACCGGCCCGGCTTCGCCCAGCCCCTGACGGGGAGCATCTCATTTAATTCATATAAGTAGTCATATAAGTTCCCGTTCCCGACTGTCTGTCTGTCTGTCTGATGACTCGGCCCGGCTGTCTGTCTGTCTGTCTGTCTGCCTGCCTGCCCGTCCGTCCGTCCGTCTCTCCGTCCATCTATCCCACCCTCTCTATCTATCAGGTCATATCTATCTATCTATCTATCTATCTATCTATCTATCTATCTATCTATCTATCTATCTATCTATCTATCTATCTATCTATCTATCTATCTATAGCCAGGGGACTTAACCTAAGATATAGCAATTTTACTAAAAGTTATGTCCCTTTATATATTTTTTCTTATGTTAAGTCATGTAATTTAATTATTAAATTTTACTAAGTAAATAGCTGATCCTACACTTTAAAAAAAAAAAACTATTACAGTTGGTTGCAGGGAATAAAAAGAAGATGTGTAGAAAATTTCATCTAAATCGGATGGACCGTTATCGAACGCATCCAATATATCCCCACCCACCCACATACATTCTGTTTCTTATTCTTCTTCTTCTTCTTCGTTCATCCGGAGTTTTTTTTTTTCGGACGCGATTGCGTTGTGCCTGTTTACAGCAGAGCTGCGTTCTTGCGCCGTTAGGCCGACATATCCGACTTCTGCGGGCATTTGTTGACCGGGTTAACCTTCCCGGGGGGTTTCTTAGGACGTTAGACTCTCACTGTTGTGGTGTTATCTCCCATCCCAGCTGGCCCATATAGAACAGCCAAAGATCTTGGTCGGCCCTCAAGGGAAGGCAGGGGCAGACCATGGGCATTCCCCGCCATCCAAGGAGGCTTCCATAATTGCAGAGCCATCACACAGCGCTCTGGTACTGGGCTCACCCAAGGGATCGTCACGTCCTGCACATGGCTGCTTAGCCTCACTTCCGTATATTGGGCCTTCCGTTCACCATAGGCTGTTCTTCCAGAAGCCAGAAGAATGCTGTTTGCAGATGACATCCACACAGTGAGCTTTCGATTCGGACTTTCCACGTAATGGATTTCCTATCCAAGCAATATTCCATTTTGTGCCACTAGGACGCTTTTTCCACCTTTTATGAAGCCCACACAGTGAGCTTTCGATTCAGACTTTCCACGTAATGGATTTGCTATCCAAGCAATATTCCATTTCATGCCTCTGGGAGGCTTGTGTAACCGACATGCCTGTGGTATGAAGTGTGGCAGTCTAAATACTTCTTCATGTACATTTAAATGTCAACCTGAATACAGTTAAAATAAGCTGCAGTCGACTTGAGCTTGTTGATATCTCCATAAAGCTTGTCCTCGAATGAAGCAGGTGTGGGCCAAAATATCTTTCTCTGTTCTGCATATATTGGGCACTCTTGCATCAAATGTTTAGCTGTCATTTTACCAGTTCCACAATTACATTCATCTGTATCTCCTATCTTTAGTTTGTTGAACAAGTGGTATTTCAGCCTGTTATGTCCTGTGCGGAGTCTGAAGATTGCTACTTGTTCTCTTCGGTCTAGTTTGTAATATGCATCATCCTTCTGGTGGCCTGGATGCTCTGATTCCCATTTGGTTCTATACGTGCTTTTTATCAACCTCTTTGCCTCATTATAGGTTATGTCTATGTCAGGCTGTGGTAGTCGTCCGCCCTCTTTTGCCAGTCTGTCAGCCTCTTTATTTCCAGGTATACTGCAATGTGATGGGATCCACTGTATTACAACTTTTTTGGATTTCTGGCATAGACCATGGAGTGCTGCTCTTAGGTCAACTAGTTCTGTGCTGTTTTTGCTCTTCAGTATTGAGACAACTGACTTTGCATCTGTAAAGATAGCTATTTGCGTGTCTTTATTTTCCTCCATCAAGAGCATTTCTGCTGCAGTTTTCAGAGCCTCTACCTCCGCTTTGAAGTTACTTGAAAACTTTCCAGTTGCCACTGAATGTGTTTTTTGCACTCCATTTTTTAAATTTAGGAGAATTCCTCCTCCTCCATTCTCTACTGAATTTTTGGCGGATCCATCTGTATATGCATGGGTCCAATTGCTGCTTGGGTAATGTTCTTTTATGTAGTTTAGGGTTATTTCTCTTCTTTCGGTTTCATGCTGAGTGTTCTTTTTCTCAATACCAGGAATGTTTTCTATCATCTCAGGCAGTTGCTGCTGTCTCCAAGCTGGGAACTTGTCTGCATTGTAAATGGGTTTGACTGTTGATATGTTAAGTATAGGATCTGCCCTAATCTTTCGTTTTGCAGTTTCTGCAAAGTTGCTACGCTTCAGTCTTCCTTTTCCAAAACCACTAAACCTTTTATACATAGGGTGGTCTGTCAATCTTCTAAATTTTTCAGCTTGTTGCTGGGCTCTGCTATCTCTTCTATCCTGCATTGGTTGTAAACAAGTTATCTTTTCTAGTTCATTAATAGGCGTTGTCTTCAGGCTTCCAGTTATGATTCGCATTCCTTGATTTTGGACTCTACTTATTTTGTTAAAGTTTGACTTAGCTGCTGTTGCCCAAGCTGCAATGCCATATTCCAGTACTGGCCTCACCCGTCCAGTATATAACTTCTTGAGAACTTTGTCATCTGCTCCCCACGTTGTACCAGCAAGCTTTTTCATGATTGCCATTCTTTGCCTTGCTCTTGTTCGATTTTTCTCAACCTGTGTCTTCCATGTCAGGCGACGATCAAAGGTGACTCCTAGATAGTTTGGATTTTCTACATGGCGCAATATTTTTCCATTCAATAACAGCTTAGGTTGCTGAGTTTTAGTTGAGAGGGAGAACACTGTGCATGTTGTTTTCTCCTCACTTATCTTCACTAGCCATGATTTTGACCAGTCCTCTAGCGCTAATAGGGTTTGCTGTATTCTGCTGTTAGCTGTACTAATATATTCTTCAGATGTCCATATGGCTAGGTCATCTGCAAAGGATGATGTGTGTACTCTGGCTGGAAAATTTTCCGTGATGTCGTTTATATATGCTAGGAATTATGTTGGTGAAAGAACTCCTCCTTGGGGGACACCTTGCTCCAACAGCATCATTTTGCTGGTTTGTCCTTGTACTTTTGTCCTGGCAGTTCTGTTCTCAAGGTAGTGGCTGATCCATTTGTACATTTTCCCACAAACATGCATTTTTTGTAGTTTTACTTTCAGTCCTTCCTTCCATACTTTATCAAATGCTTTTTCTAAATCTATTCAGACCGCTAGTGTGTGCTTTTTCTCTTGGAAGGCATCCTCTATTTCCTGAGCTATATAGGTTATTTGATCTTCAGTGGATCTGTACTTTCTGAATCCTGCTTGGTGAGGTGTTAAGAGTTGGTTTTCTTCCAGATGCCATGTTAGCCTGCCATTGATAATGCGTTCCATTAATTTTCCTACACAGCTAAGAAGACTGATAGGTCGATAGCCATTTGGTTCTTCCAGGTCTTTTCCTTTCTTTGGGACTGGTATTAGTATAGCTTCCTTCCATGCCTGTGGGACTATTCCTCTCTTCCAGCTGTAATTTAGGACTGCTAGTAGTTTCTTTTTTGCCTTAGTGCCTAGTCCTATTAGCATTTCATTTGTGATTCCATCCTTTCCTGGTGATGTCTTCTTTTTTAGGGTATTCATTGCCTGTTCCATTTCTTCCATTGTTAGATTTGCCATCATATATTCTGCTGCTGTCTCTGTATATCTATGATGTATCTGTTTATCTTTGATTGCCTTCTTCTGTTCGGCTGAAATATCAATGTGGTTTGCACTGGCATAGTGTTCCATTAGTGCATTTGCAGCCTTTTTTCCCGTACGCAAGGCATTTCCTTGTTTAATTGTTATTTGTTTGTTTCTAGGTCCTTCATTGTTCATGGCTTTCACTAGTTTCCATAGTTTGTTTCCATCCCTGTCAAAATTCAGGTTTTCTGTTTGTTTCCTCCAACAATCTCTTGTTGTTTGATTTACTGTTCTTTTATATTTTGCTGAGATGGCTTTGAGAGAGATGTTCGCTTCAGTTGTTTGTTCTCTCTCTGCGGTCTTCCTAGCGTCTTCAACTTTGTCCTCCAAAATTTGTAGTTCTTCAGTCCAGTATGGTTTGTAATTTTTCCTCGCTCCTCTTGGAATAGACTCAGTGGCCGCCTGTATTATTGCTATGTTTAGACTTTCCACCATTTGCTTCATGTTGCCATATCGTGTATTTATGTTTTCACAATATTTGTCTGTTAGTATGGCAAATCTGTCCCAATCTGCTCGTTTGTAATTCCAACGGGGCAAAGGCTTTTGCTCCTGTGGAACATACTCCATATTTATTACAAGCTTGATTGGTCTGTGGTCACTACCTGCTAATTGGTCAAGCACATGGCGATCGATTTTGTGGAGGATGTCTCCTGTGCAGAAAGCTAAGTCTGGAGTAGAAGTGGTAATCCATCTTCTGGAGTAGAAGCTCGGTGTGTCATCCGCTTTGTTGAGTAGATGGAGATTTGAGTCTATTTCCCAGTCCTCCACTTTATCTCCTCTTTTGTCAGTATCTGGGTATCCCCATCTTTCTGAACGGCTATTAAAGTCTCCGACAACAATGCAATTTGTGTCAGTTATTTCCATGTTTGAGAGTGTAAGATCCTTATCTGCCGGGCTATTCCTTTATCATTATATTAACACCTATAATTTCCGTTTGGTTGTCAGAGATCACAGATACTTCGCTGCAAGGTATTGTATTTCGTGTAAGTATTACAACTCCTCCTTTGTGTCCTTCGCGGTCGAAACGTGTGGCCTGATATCCCTCGACTGAAAATGTGCGATTGGCGTTGAGGTGTGTCTCTTGAATGCATGCCACATCTATTCTATCTTTATGAAGACGCTGTGTTACGGAGGCTTTCTTGTTATAAACTCCTTCTGCATTCCATTGTAGTATGTTGAGTGTCCGGGGTGTTTGGTCAATAACTCTTAACCTACTCCTCTGTGCCTTGACTCGACAGCACAGGGGAAGGTGACCACCAGTAGTCATGGGTGGACCCCCTCGAGGCACTATCACCGCCTGATGGGACTTCACGGGATTAGCACCATAACGATTAATTTTCATCTGTGGCATCATGAAATGATAAAGTTACGTTGCACTTCTTTGTCAAGCCGGTGGCTCAGTACATCCGATTTCGACAAGAATTTATTCGGGGTGCTTTCCCTAACCTTTGACTGTCCCCAGTCTACCTACAAGGCAGCAGGTTTGTACGTCTCTTCGTCTGGTCCCTCTCCCTTGACCTGTCCGACATGGGTGACCCTACCAGTAGCTGTGCTACCGTCGGCATAGCTCTTGGGGTCATTGGAACGCTCAAGCCCCTCTACCTCGTCAAGGTGGACGCACGGCAGAGGGGATACATTCTGTTTTATAGATATAGATTTGTTTAATTATTTATTGTTACAGTCACTGTTTCAAAACCGTATAGTGCTACGGGCTAAATATAAGATTATCTTACACATAATATCATGAAACATAACAGGGTTGCGTGTTGTGTAGTTAGTTAGTTAGTTAGTCGTGGTTCCAACTTCATGGCAACGGGTCGTCCCCATATTGCTCCGTTCCTGTGCCAGTGAATATCACATAAAATGCTCCGCACTGCCCAATGTGAACAATGGAGTAGACAGGAGTATCGGCAAGCCAACAGCCCGCACAGGTACACTGCATAATGCCGCCGCCAGAATGCCAACACAAAAGTCATCCATGAAAAATACAGTTCATCGTTGATGGAAACGGCAGTCACCAGAAAGACTTCATTGACCTGGGTCTTATCCCATATGGCTTGGTCTCTTTCCGCAGGACGACCCACCGAAAGTGCCGCACAAAGCACGAACTCCGTAGCTCCAGCGGTGAATCCCAGGAGTCTCCTGAAAAATGCACCCGTGAGCCGAAAAGGCAAACCAGTCAATCCAGCAACAGCCGGCCGCCATCGTTCCGAACATGCAGTTCACACTACAAACAACCACCGACAGATGTAAAAGCATTCCACGCGAAACTCTCAGCTCACAGTGTCACGCCACGCACTCACTCAGTAGCAGGGCGACGGAACCATAGCCTCCTTAGTCGCCTCTTACGACATGCATGGTAGGCAACAGTGTTACTATTCTTTGCTCCCCCGTATGGGCCCCAGCAACACACGGGCGATGTGTAGTCAATTCACAAGAATATCGTTTCCTTTTTAATCTTTAAAATATAAGTTTTATATGCGTAAACTCAGAAGTCGTATGTCTTTCCTCGAATGCAATCTTCTGTGATTCTATTCATCACCTAAATTTGGAGAACAAGGGGAAACAAGATTTATTACTTGCAGTCACTCACACGCGGCTTGCCATGAAGGGATCCACATAATGTACGATAGTGGTATCGCGTGTGTTGATACTGTGCATGTGCCGCTCACGCGCGCGCGCGCATGCGTGCGTGCGTGCGCGCGCGCGTGTGTGTGTGTGTGTGTGTGTGTGTGTGTGTGAACATAAAGAAGGCATACGTAATTTGTTCTATACAAAATCAAAGTTCACTGCTCAAGGTCGATGGAAACGTAACGACATGAATTAAAACAAAAATAAACGCTGCTTCTTCTTCTTCAGCGTTCCGAGCCATTGAGGTTCTTTGCTGCAGATACAATCCGTCTCCATTCGTCTCTCTGGTTGACCTTCTCTTGCCAGTCGTTGATTCCAAGTGCTTGTAGGTCTGTATGTATATTATCTCTCCACCGTCGTCTTGGTCTACCTCGGGGTCTACGGTCATTTATTTCCTGAGTGTAAGCGAGTTTTGTTTCCCTATTATCTTCCATTCTTTCTATATGCCCCAGCCATTGTAGTCTATTAGCCTTCATGATACCAGTTATTAGCGGGGACTTAAACAGATCATAAATGTCTTTGTTACTTCTTCTTTTCCACTCTCCACTTTGTGTATCCCTAATGGGTCCAAAGATGCATCTTAAAACTTTGTTCTCAAAGGTTTGTAGCAAGGCTTCGTCTCCTTTCGTTGTACTCCAGGTTTCAGAACCATACAGTACAACTGGTCTGATCAGTTGTTTTTATATTGTGATTTTGGTGTTACGAGATAGTGCCTTTGATTTTAGTAGATGTTGTAGTGCATAGTATATCTTATTTCCAGAATTGATTCTAGTTTGTATTTCTTCCCTTACGATGTTGGAGCAGTTGAAGATTGTACCCAGGTATTGGTATGTTTCCGTTCTTTTAATGGTCATATTATCTATTTGTATGTGGCCAGAGTTTTTAGCCATTCCTTCTCTTGAAATTACCATATATTCTGTCTTATCTTGGTTGATAACCAGCCCCATCTGTTGGGCTTTTTCCTTTAAGTGAGTCAATATTTCCAATGTCTTTTGTTCATTTTCCCCTATAATATATATATATATATCATCTGCATAACCAAGCAGCTTGGATGTTCCTCCAATATCACATTCCTCCTTTACCTTCCTTGCTACTTTCTCTACAGCCAGATTGAAGAGTAGCGGCGATAGTGCATCACTCTGTTTCAAGCCAGATGTTATTTGGAAAGGGTCTGATTTCCTGCCTTTATATGTTACTATATTATAAGTATCTTCCATGCATAGTCTGGTCATGTTGATTAAATTCCTTGGTATTCCAAATTCCCGCATAGCATTCCATAGACTATTCCAATAGACACTATCATAAACCTTTTTAAAATCCACAAAAATAAACGCTGCTCTGCAAAAACAAGCAATGAAAACCTTCATTGATTAGAACAGATAAAACAACAAATACTGAAGCAATAAAAAACCTTCATGGATTAGAACAGATAGAACAACAAAAGCTGAAGCAATAAAAAAACCTTCATGGATTAGAACAGTTAAAACAACAAAAACTAAAGCAATAAAAACCTTCTTTGACCAGAACAGATACAACATCAAAAACTGAAGCAATAAAAACCTTCATAGATAAGAACAGTTAGAACAACAAAACCTGAAGCAATAAGCACCTTCATGGACTAGAACAGCTAGAAAAGCAAAAACTGAAGCAAAAAAACCTTCTTTGACTAGAACAGATAGAACATCAAAAACTAAAGCAATAAAAGCCTTCTTTGACTAGAACAGATACAACATCAAAAACTAAATCAATAAAAACCTTCTTTGACTAGAACAGATAGAACATCAAAAACTAAAGCAATAAAAGCCTTCTTTGACTAGAACAGATACAACATCAAAAACTAAAGCAATAAAAACCTTCTTTGACTAGAACAGATACAACATCAAAAACTAATGCTATTAAAACCTTCTTTGACTAGAACAGATACAACATCAAAAACTAAAGCAATAAAAACCTTCATGGACTAGAGCAGATAAAACAACAAAAACTCCCCCGATGTGTCTCCACCTTGCCGTGGTGGGGGATCTTGCGTGTCCCATCGACCCCATGTGCTTACCGATGGATGAAAACTACATATCGGACAGCTTATGGGATAGGGGCCAGACTAAGAGAGACACAACCTGATGCTCTGCAGGTAGACTGAGGATAGCAGTCAAAATTTTAAATTAGGTTCACGAAGGCAGAAGTTCTTGGTCCGGACAATACTCTAAGGCTCTCTGTCGAGGGTTTAGGCCTCTAAGCCACAAACCCTCGGATGTGAGAGCCGGGCCGATACCCACCTACCGAAAAATAGAGGTGGCATACTGAGCACTCTAATGCCCAGTTCTGATACTTGTTCGAAGGCTCTCAGCTGGGGGATATGAGGGATTCCCGGATGAGAGGGCCTGGCCGTTTCTCGTTCACTACTGCACGGAGGTAAGGTGCTGAGCCGGCAGCACAGGTAGCCTACCTCGTGAGCGAGTACTAAAATGCAGAAAGTGTCCCAGTCGAATGAAATGGTTACGAAACCTGTCTGTATCTAACTCATAGAGTGTAGACAAAAGTGAAAAAACGTCTCAATAACACGAAATGGAACGCACGGCTAGCGAATCCATTGCGTGGTCCGAAGTCAAAAGCAAAAGCTTACCGAGTTGATGTCGCCCGCAGTCTGACTGTTCCTGATGTGTGCTTGAGCGACCAGTGGCAAGCGAGATGCCCAACACATGGAAGTGAGGAACTAAAGCAGCCATGAGCAGGACGTCGCAATTCGTTGGGTGAGCCCAGTCTCAGAGCAATATGTGCCGGCTCTGCAATTATGGAAGCCTCCTTGGATAGCTTTGGATAGGCCCATGGTCTGCCCCTGCCTTCCCTTGAGGGATGACCGTGATGTCGAGGATCGTTCTATCTTGACCAGCTAAGATGTGGGCGACATCACAACAAAAAGTCTAACGTGCCTCGAAACCCGAGGAAGGCTAACCTCATTTTAAAAAATGCCCGTGAAGCCGGAAGTGTCGTCCTACGGGTGGCAAACTAAATATTGGCACTACGCAATTACGTCCGAGTGAAATGTCTCGTCCAAATGTCTCCCGTGCTAGGAACAGCTCTGACTACCTAGTTTCCGAATGCCGCTCTTGTTTGGAACAGCTCTGACTAGGTAGTTTTCCGAATGTCCGCCGTGCCTGGAACAGCTCTGACGGGCGCACGGACAAGCACATGAGCGAAAACTCGCTGAGTGGATACCGTCTGCAGACATGTCTGGATTGTGCGGGAACGGCCCGGGGCGAACGAAATACCCAATATATTGAAGTGAGGTATAAAGCAGCCATGAGCAGGACTTGACGATTCCATCGGTGAGCCCAGTACCAGAGCGTTATGTGTCGGCTCTGCAATTATGGAAGTCACCCAGGATGGCGGAAAATGCTATGGACTGTCCCTGCCTTCATTTGAGGGATGAATTTGCAGTCTTCGACTGTTCCAACTTGACCAGCTGGGAGGTGGACGGTACCACAAAAGTGAGAGTCTCCCAGGAATGCTAACCTGGTCAAAAATGCACGCTAAAAGTCAGATGTGTTGGCCTACGGGTTTCGGACCAAGGGCGCATAATAGACACACCGCAATCACATCTGAAAAAACACTCCTGATGAACGCAAAGAAGAAGAAACAACAAAAACTGAAGCAATAAACACCTGCATGGACTAGAACAGATAAAACAACAAAAACTGAAGCGATATACACCTTCATGGACTAGAACAGATAAAACAGCAAAAACTGAAGCAATAAACACCTTCTTTGACTAGAACAGATACAACATCAAAAACTGAAGCAATAAACACCTTCTTTGACTAGAACAGATACAACATCAAAAACTGAAGCAATAAACACCTTCTTTGACTAGAACAGATACAACATCAAAAACTGAAGCAATAAACACCTTCTTTGACTAGAACAGATACAACATCAAAAACTGAAGCAATAAACACCTTCTTTGACTAGAACAGATACAACATCAAAAACTGAAGCAATAAACACCTTCTTTGACTAGAACAGATACATCAAAAACTGAAGCAATAAAAACCTTCTTTGACTAGAACAGATACAACATCAAAAACTAAAGCACTAAAAACCTTCTTGAACTAGAACAGATACAACATCAAAAACTAAAGCAATAAAAACCTTCTTTGACTAGAACAGATAAAACAGCAACAACTGAAGCAATAAACACCTTCATGGACAAGAACAGTTAGAACAACAAAAACTGAAGCAATAAAAACCTTTATGGACTAGAACAGATAGAACAACAAAAGTAAAACTATTAAGAGCAGACGTGACGTCAGCATGGCAAAATTGATAAGATCACTCGTTCTTAAACATCCGGTGTGCTGATGCCGAGGTAGCGGGTTCAACCTACACTGGTCAGTTGCACTAAAATGTTGACTTCTCGTCCTTGACTTGGAAACGTAAATTACTAGTACCTCTGAAGTCGGAGTGACTTCGCCTGATGGCGAGGGATACTGGTAAAAGGGAAAGCTAAGCCACACACAGCTTAAATTAAGTACACACACACACACATACACACACACACACACACACACACACACACACACACACACACACATACACACAACAAGCAGAGCATATCTCCTGTAGCAACAAAATGGTGTGAAATTTGGATCATTTTCGGTGACCACATACGGGTGTGAAACTTGAACATACAGGTGTGAAACCTGAACACTTAATAAATCAGACGAACAGCTCATAATGTGTCTTTAAATATAAGTGTTACTGACGAGCATGAGAAATTAATTGGACTAAAATAGAACAGACAGATGTATCCGAAACGAACTCAGTATTGAAGGAGACTTGTTTTTAAGCAATTAAAATTCAGGAGCCGTCTCCCTGGCGAATGGGTTAAGGACGCTGTTCGTAATCCCGTATATTCACGTACGAAACACAGCTGCGCGAGATTCTGCAGCTGATCGCGTCGCTTTGGTTTCTTACGGAAAATTATGTGAGCCGGTCGTTTAGAAATCAATGGCAAACCACTGAACGTAAAACTTGCCAAGACATCAACAGTAGCTGAAAAATGCTGGTGTTGACTGCAATGTTCGGTAAATACGATATGCAAAAAAATAAATTATTTTTAAATTGAGGAAAATGACATATTTTGGGCATGACAAAAGACAATATTGTCTGGAAAATATCAATGTGGCAGAAGGCGTACCGGGGAGGCAAAGACGAAAATGTGAATGGATTCAGGACGTGATAGATAATTTACACATGAAAGCAACAGAGGCAGGACATTTTGCTTATGAGGGAGCAGTTTTGACAGACTTATAGGAAGAGAGCCCCGCACGGAACATGCCACTGGATTATTGATGATGATGGAGAGTAATTCGCTTATGTTGCCAAATCGCGCGCAGCGGTGTTTCGAACGCTGATATACGGGATCACGAACCGCGTCGGGAACCCCTTCAACAAAGAAGCGAGATAACTATGAGAGATTACAATTACCTGCACTAATTTTCCACGTAGTCACCTGCCATTGGAACACATTGTATTGTTCCCATTGAACTACGAGCTTCAGTATTCCGGCAGCATACCATTCTTTTTGGTTGGTACTTGAGCCATTGGGGATATACCCCACGCACTTCGTCATCAGTGTCACACTTTTGTCCCTCGAGATGCTGTTTCAGAGGGCCAAAAAGGTGAAAATCACTGGGAGCGGGACAAGGGATGAAAGGCGGGTGTGGCAGCAGTAACCTCCCAATGCACTCGATCAACAATTACCAAGGTTTTCGACACTGCGTATGGCTTCACTCATCTCGTAATGTCACTTTTCTGTCGACCTTCACCGGGTTCATCCTCGGTGGATTTATGACCTTCACAAAAGCGTTTACAATATCCAAACTTTGATGAACGTGCTACGGTCTGTTCTCCTCAAGAACATGACAGTCGATGATAAACTGCAGCTGGTTTTGAACCTTCTTTAACCAGCTGGAATCAACTAGTCCGACACCATTTAGAAAACCTAAGCGCGGAAAATTGCGAATGTATACTGTTCACTTTGGAGTAGTTATTAAACTTAATAATCTTCGTCCTTGGGTTACAATGATAACATCTGGATACTAACTGGATGACCCTCGTACTGAAGATCGCGACATGTGGATAAGTACGATCAAGTACGCAACTTTAAATACCCGTCACCCCCCCCCCCCCCCCCGCCCTTTAACCCCCCGGAACCAAATAATGATCCCCTTAGGGATCGCGACCCACAGGATGAGAACCATTGGTATAGAATTAATCAAGAAAACTTGATGTTCACAGGACTTGCTTCTCGGCAAAGAATTCTCTAAGAAAAGTGTGGAGTCTCTCTACGCCCCAATGACATTATGGGACTATCTTTACCTTTACTGACTACCTTTACTCCCCCAATGACAGTATGGGACTATCTTTACCTTTACTGACTACATCTACGCCCCAATGACAGTATGGGACTATCTTTACCTTTACTGACTACCTTTACTCCCCCAATGACAGTATGGGACTATCTTTACCTTTACTGACTACCTTTACTCCCCCAATGACAGTATGGGACTATCTTTACCTTTACTAGCTTAAAAAACGTCGCTGAAAAGTCGACAAGGTCGACTTCATTGCACCGGGTTTTTATCCCATATGGCTGAGTCTCTTTCCGCAGCGCGGAAAGCGTCACACAAACCACGAACTCAGTAGCTACAGCGATGACCCACAGGAGTCTCCGAAAAAAATTCACTCGTGAACCGAAGGACGCTGCCCGGAATCGAACCCACAACCTTCGCAGCCCGAGTCAAACGGCTTGACCACTTCGCCACGGAGACTCCCTACCTTTACTAGCTCTACTCCCCAATGGCAGTGTGGGAATATCGCTACCTTTACTGACTATATTTACTTCTCTGCCTTCCCATTGTTCTCTTCCCCTCAATCTTGCCGGCAATCACCAAGTTCTCCAATTTATTTTTTCTTCTCATAACATGTCCAAATAAAAATTGTGACTGTCTACGTCTAATTTCTTTAGTCAGTTTACGGTTTTTATTTGTTTCTTGTTGGACATGGTCATTGGTTTGTCTTTCTGTACATTGTATTCTTTGCATTTTCCTCAGAAACCACATTTCCATAGCCATCAGATGTTTTTCAGCTTGTCTGCTCATTATCCACGTTTCATTCATTGGCACCTTGCCGTCTTGACAGACTTGTAACTTCAAAAGGGCTTAATAACTACAACCCATGGCGGTGGCGAATGTGACTGTTAAGGCCAATTCGCGCTGTAAATGTTCGTCCACAGTAGATGCATGTGAACATATGGTCATTTTCATCATCATGCACCTCCCCCCTCCCCGATGTGTCTACATCTATTCGCGGTGGGGGGAGGGGGAAGAGGAGGGGGAGGCTTGCGTGTCCCAATGACCCCACGAGCTAAGCCGACGGGAAGCACAACTATGTGTCGAGCAGGACTTGGGTTCGGGGCCTTACTATGAGAGACACAACCTGTTGCTCTGCAGGTAGACTGAGGATAGCAGTCACAGGTCAAATCAGGCGTACGAAGGCAGAAATTCTGGATCCGGACACATACTCTAAGGCTCTCAGCTGAGGGATATGGCTGAAGGCCTCTAAGCTATAAGCCCTCGGATTTGAGAGCCGGGCAGATACTCACCTACTGCAAAATGGAGGTCAGATGCTGAGCAGGCTACATGCTTAGTTTAGATACCTGTTTGAAGGCTGTCAGCTGGGGGATATGAGGGGTTCCCGGATGTGAGGGCCTGGCCGTTACACGCTCACCAATGCACGGAGGTAAGGTGCTGAGCCGGCAGTACATGTAGGATACCTCGTGGGCGGGCACTAAAGGTAGAAAAAGCGCCCCAGCCGCACTAAATGGTTACGATGAAAGTCTGTATATATACTCATAGATTGAACGTAGTCAAAGGTGGAAAAACGTCTCAACAACACGAAACGGAACGCTTGACTAGCGAATCCATTACGTGGAAGTCCGAAGCAAAAGCTTGATGAGTGGATGTCGTCCGCAGACTGTCCGTCCCTGGTTTATGTGGGGAGCGACCAGCGGCAAACAAAATGCCCAATACACGGAAGTGAGGAATTAAAGCAGCCATGAGCAGGGCGTGACGATTCCTCTGGTGAGCCCAGTTCCAGAGCACTATGTGCCGGCTCTGCAACTATGGAAGCCTCATTGGATAGCGGGGAATGCCCATGGTCTGCCCCTGCCTTCCATTGAGGGTTGACTGTGATGTCTTTGACCGTTCTACCTTGACCAGCTGGGATGTGGTCGACACCACAACAATAAGAGTCTAACGTCCCTTGAAACCCCGGGAAGGTAAACCGGTAAAAATGCCCGCTGAAGTCGAATGTGCTGGCCTAAGGGCGCAAATAAAACAGGCACAATGCAAAAATGTCCGAGTCAAATGTCTTTCGTGGTCGGAACAGCTCTGACTAACTAGTCTTCCGAATGTCCCTCGTGCTAGGAACAGCTCTAACTACCTAGTTTTCCGAATACCCATCGTGTCCGGAACAGCTCTGACTAGCTAGTTTTTCGAATGTCCGTCGTGCCCGGAACAGTTCTGACTATATTGTCCTTCGGGGAAAACGACAAGCACATGTCCGAATCGAGAACTCGCTGAGTGGATACCGTCTGCAGACCGGTCTGGTTTGTGCTGGAACGGCCTGTGGCGAACGAAGTGCCCAATATATTGAAGTGAGGAATTAAAGCAGACATGAGCATGACGTGGCGATTCCCAGAGTGAGGCCAGCACTAGAGCGCTATGTGTCGGCTCTGCAAACATGGAAGCCTCCCTGGATGGCGGATAATGCCCGTGGACTGTCCCTGCCTTCCCTCGAGGGACGACCGTGAAGTCTTCTACCGTTCCAACTTGACCAGCGGGGATGTGGACGGCACCACAAAAGTGAGAGTCCCCCAGGAATGCTAACCTGGTCAAAAACGAACGCAAAAGCCGGATGAGTTGGCCCAAGGGTGCATAACAACACACCGCAATCATATCTGAAAAACAAACACTCCGGATGAACGCAAAGAAGAAGAAGAAGACCATCATGCACCGAGTTACGTCTCACATGCTATGTGTGTGACTTATCTGCAATAATTTTCTCCTTTGTTTTTATTCCGTTTCTGATATTTTCCCCCAAGTAACACGTTCAGTGGCGACTTGCTCCCAGTGTGCATTATCAATGCCTGTATCAATCATGTCCCGCTTACACACATCTTTGTATCGTAGTATAGGCCGACCGTGAGATCTCCTACCCACCTGTAATTCACACAAAAAAAGATGTCCTTTGGTATTCTACCATCATCCATCCTCCTAACGTGTCCTATCTATCTAAGTCTACGAAGACTGAGCATGGAATAAACCGTCACACAGCCTGATCTTTCCAATACTTCAGTATTTGTGATTTTCTCTTGCCACTTAATATCAAGTATTCTTCGCAGACACCACATATGAAAGCTGTTTAAACGTTTTTCTTGGTGTGAGTAAGTTGTCCAGGCTTCACTGCCATAAAGAAGAGTACTAAAGAGAAATTACTGGGTACCAGCAATGGTACACAACCTCTGGTGCTACTGACAGATGCAAAATTAGTACTCGAGGCGCTTCTGTCTGGGAAATTGCCAGTACTAAGGACACTACTTTCTGAACTTAGCAGTCAACATAAGGTCACCATACAGTGGATACCATCCCACTGTGGATTACCCGGAAACGACAGAGCTGATCGATTGGCTAAGGAAGGAGCCATAGAAGAACAGCCTGATGTGCCCGTTACATACCACCAAAAGAAAAGAATGATCAAAGCAGTCAGAAAGCCACCAAAACCTACTCAAGATGACTACCACATTATGGATAGACCAGAACAAGTCATTATTCTGCGCCTCAGAACAGGACACAATATATTACGCAACCATATGTATACAAAATTCAAGATTGGTGAAACAGCCATGTGCACATGTGGATTGGCGTCGCAGACAGCAGAGCACATACTCCAAGACTGCCCAAAATATAACATATCTAGGCAAACCTTCTGGCCTAGAGAGACGACAGTGGAAGATAAACTCTATGGACCGCTGTGTGAACTGAAAAAGACTGTTAGATTCATACAAGAGACAACATTGCAGTTATAGATATATTTCAAGCGAAAGAAGAAGAAGAAGAAGAAGAAGAAGAAGAAGAAGAAGAAGAAGAAGAAGAAGAAGAAGAAGAAGAAGAAGAAGAAGAAGAAGAAGAAGAAGAAGAAGAAGAAGAAGAAGAAGGCTTGATAGACAAGGACTTTTGTTTTGGCAGTAAGCTTCCTGTTCTCCCAGACTCTTTTTCTTAACCTGTTCATTTTTGTTGCTGCCTTACCAATCCTGATGTTGATTTCCTGATCTAGGGATAATTTGATATTTACCTCTAATCCTAGATATGTAAAATGGTCTACTATCTCTAGTTCGGTGTCGTCAATAAAGATTGATGGTACCCCATGTGCACCTTGTGACATAATCTGTGTCTTCTTTTAGCTAATTGTTAAACCAAATTCAGAACAAGAATTGGAGAATGCAGATAGAAGACGTTTAATTCTTCCTCAGAGTTGGTCATAATAGAGTATCATCTGCAAAAAGCAACTCTCTGATCAGTACCCTCCTAATTTTGGTCTTGGCCTTCAATCTCTGAGCATTGTAGAGGCCGCCATCTGAGCGTGGGTGAATGTATATACCACCATCCTGATCACGAAAAGCATATTTCAGTAGAGGTGAAAAGTATATTCCAAAGAGGGTGGGAGCTAGTCCACAACCTTGCTTAACTCCACTCTTGATTTCAAACTCTTCTGAAGTTGCACTATCAAACTTGATTATACCCTTCATGTCTGTGTGGAACGATTCCACAATGGACAGAAGCGTTGGTGGGCAGCCAATCTTCTTTAGTGCATTGTACAGACCCTCACGACTGACCAAATCAAATGCCTTTGTGAGGTCGATGAAGGCAATAAACAGTGGCTGATTTTTTTCACGGCATTTTTCTTGCATTTGTCGCAATGAGAATATCATATCAATGGGAGACCGGTTCTGTCGGAAGCCACACTGTGATTCGAAGTAGACTTGATCTCCAAGGACTTGAAGTCTGCGCAGAACAATTCTTGCAAATACTTTCCCAACAATACACAGAAATGAGATACCCCTACAGTTGTTACAATCGCCCCGATCGCCCTTGTTCTTGTACAATGTTATGATGCTCGAGTCTTTGAAATCCTGTGGGACTTGTCCTTCTCGCCAGCATAGCTCTATTAGCTGGTGGATCTGTAGAGTGAGTGTGTTTTGCCCACTCTTGATAACCTCTATTGGAATCCATCCTTACCTGGAGCCTTGCCAGATGCAAGTTCATTTATAGCACACTTAACTTCTGTTATGGTGGGAAGCGCTTCCAGGTAGTCACAAGTTGGCAGGGCCTCTATGGAGTTGAGGACATCATCCGCTAAATTGGTCTCACTTGAGTAAAGCTCCATATAATGCTATACCCATCTATCCATCTGCTGTTTCTGATCAGTGATGATTTCTCCAGTCAAGGTTTTCAGTGGTGCACTTCTTTTGATCATTGGACCACAGGCTTTCTTTATCCCTTCATACATGCTTCCGATGTTTCCCTTATTACTTGCATTTTGAATGGGCTCACATAACTTGATCCAATAGTCATTTTCACACTGCCTGGCAGCCTTTTGTACATCCTTCCTAGCTTGCTTCAGCTCAATGAGAGTTTTACGTGTTGTTCCACGTTTCACATCCATACAAAATACAGGTTCTATGTAGCAACTCACCACACTTTTTCTCGTTGCAAATGACATCTTTTTATTGGTCAGTTTGTTTTCCATCTTGCAAAAAGGCTACCTTCGCCATGGCGATTCTTGTTTCATTTTACCATTACTGATTATCATTACGTCCCAATGACAGAACCCTTCACCTTAAGATCCGGAGTACGACAAGGTTGTGTCCTGTCCCCTCTCTTGTTTATAACATATACTGACAACATATGTAAAGAAACCAGCCAAACAGAGACCGCAAGAACACCGCATGACGAGAACACAGAAGAGGAACCATCTGCAAATCTAACCATTAGAGAACTCCTGTTAGTGGACGACCAAACACTAATAGCAAAATCAGAAGCTGAATTACAAGGCCACATGAATAGTCTAAACGAAATGTGTAGGGAGTATAACATGAAAATTAGCACAAGTAAAACAGAGGTACTGACTCTAAAGAAGAAAAAGCAACAACGATTTACCTAAACGAACATCCCTTGAAACAAGTAAAGAGTTTCAAGTACCTAGGAAGTATAATATCATCAAATGGCAAATCAGAAGACGAGATCGAAAATAGATGCAACAAGGCAAACTAACTCATTGGACAAATGGCACCAATACTAAAGAACAAACATGTATCAGTAACTACTAAGAAAGCAATTTACAACACAATCTTCTTACCAACTCTATGTTACCAATGCCAAACCTGGACAATAACAGAAAAAGAGAAAAGAAAAATCAAAACAGAAATGAGATTCCTGAGAAGAATATTCAATGTATCAAGAAGAGATAAGATCAGAAAATGAAGAAATCGGGACTAAAGTGGGGGTTACAGCTGCACTAGATTTTATTAGAAAGCAGCAAGTCAAATGGTTTGGCAATGCAAGTAGGTTACCAACTAACAGTATACCACAGCAAGCAATGATGTACAGACCAGAGGGAAACAGAGGAAGAGGCCGACCACGTAAACGATGGACGCAGGGAATAACAGAGTCAATGGGAATATCGATACATGAAGCCCATAAGCGGGAACTCTCCCGCTGTTTATACTTCACCTCGACACCGCAAGGTACAAGAGGAACATGATGAGATGAGATGAGATGAATGACAGTATAGGACTATCTTTACCTACCGATTTAAAAAAAAAAAAAATAGTTAAATGTCCCTTACAGGACCTCTAAATCAACCCTTTCTGTTATGGCTAGGGTTGCCAGACGTCCGGCAAAGAGAGGACATGTCCTCCTTTTTAGCCTAATGTCCTCCGTCCGGCAGGCAAAGCTAAAAACCTTTAAAATGTCCGTCTTTTTAAATATTTTATGTTATCATTTTTTATGTATTGTTGGTACAACTTACAATGTATCTATACTCTACCGTGTGTTTACATTCTTTATTAAAACCCATTGCTTAATAATATTTATTTAATTTTCCTATTTATACCAAATGTGAAACACCAATTATTTGTATAATTTGAATCTAACTGTTGCTCTATTCGGCAACACTAACAATGCTGTAGTCTCTATGGTCAAAATGTTAATGTTATTTCCGGTTCCAGTAGCAAAGGCGCCACTTAAAAAATTTTTTGTTTAAGTTTGTAATTTTTGCTGTCTATATTTATGAAAATGGCTTCTACAAAGAGAAAATGCAAATTCTCGGACACTATGAAAAATAAGTTTCCATGCTTCGTTGAAGGACACAACGAGAATGAGGCAAAGTGTAGGATTTGCGATAGTTACTTGTCCGTTGCCAACAAAGGAACTACTGACTTGGAGCGCCATGTTGACAGTGAGAGACATAGAAACCTAATCAAAGAGTCCGCGTCATCTAGCACATTGACGTCTTTTTTTCAGCCTAAGTACTCATGTGTGTTGCTGAAAGCACATGCGGCTGAAGCAACTTTGGCATTTCATACACTCTGTCATCACCAGTCTTACAACTCGATGACCTGCACAGCTGGTTTGATGCACACATTATTTGAAGATTCAGAAATTGCTAAAAATATTGCTTGTGCAAAAACAAAGACTGAAGCAATAATAAACCAGGTGATTGTCCCCAACACTGTTGATGAATTGGATAACTCTTTAAGTGGTATTTCATGTTTCGGTCTTTCAACAGATGCTAGCAATCACGCAGAAAATATTTCCGATCGTTGTTCAGTACTTTAACTGGAAAGCAGGTGGAATCCAAACTAAGATTCTCGAGTTAGACAACACACCAAATGAAACCTCAGAAACTATGTCACAGTATATTTCTAGAACACTCCAAAAACATGATTTGTACTCCAAATGTGTTGCTTTTGCTGATGACAATGCCAATGTGAATTTTGGAGGCATTAACAGAAGAGAAGGTAGAAATGTGTTCTCGCATTTGTTTGAAGGAAGCCTTGAGCAAGCCATTAGTTGGCGTTGGATGTTCTGCTCATGTGCTGTACAACTGTATCCAACACAGCGCAGATTTAATGCAGATTGACGTTGAATCTATTGTCTTGAAGATATTCAATTACTTTTCTATATACACTGCCAGAACAGAAACTTTAAAGGATTTTTGTGACTATGTCAATATTAACTATCAGCAACTACTCTATCACTCTAAAACTAGATGGCTCAGTTTGTTTCCAGCTGTTGAGAGGCTGTTGAGGCTGTTTACTGCTTTGAAAGAATATTTTCTTTCTGTAAACCAACCCCCTACTATGATTTTTTTTTTTTTTTAATTGAGAACGATTTTTCAGAAGTTTACCTTTAGTTTGTGCATTCTTTGATGTTTGTCTTCCAAGTCAATATTTCGGCCATTGAAAAAGAAGAAACGTCAGTGTTAGAGGTTATGAGCCTTCTTCACACAACCTTGGAAGTTTTGAAAGGCAGATTGAAGGAGACATTTATTTCACTAAAAGTCAGGGAAATGTTGAGAAGACTTCAGGAAAGTGGTCGAGAAGAAGAGTGTAATAGTTTTATGTCAGACGTTAGGTTGGTGTATGAAGCATGCATTAGTTACTTAGAAAAGTGGTTGAAATCTTTTGATGAATTTCAGTGCTTTGGTTGAATGTACTTAAATAAAATCAAAGACTGTGATTTGATGACCTCTTGACTAGCATATTCTATTTGGAAGAGAAGGGTATTATTGTAGATGATGCGCAATTATTTCACTAATACTGCAATCTAATACCATTTGTGCAAGACAAGAATGAACGGTTGTTTGACAAACTCTTACATGAACAGTGGAGTTTATTTTTCCAAAGTTTCCCAAATGCATGTTGCTTTTCAGAGTCACTTAAAATTTATGAAGTATTCTTCTGTATCCATGGACACAATGGCAATGTGGAAAGAGTGTTCTCCTTGATTAATGCTCAATGGACAAAGGAAAGGAACTGACTCTTACTCGACTCTGTAAAGGGCATCATTCTCACAAAGTACAATTTGAAGAATCTTACCTGTGAACAGTTTTATGCATATGCGATTGCTAACGAGGATCTTCTACGAAAAGTTGGCTCCTCCGAGAAATATGTTGCGTAATTAATAAAGATTATGAGGTAATAATTTACAATCGTTTGTTTAAATAATGTTTTTTAGCATTTTGAAAAAGGTCTCCATTGAATTTATATTTATTTTTTTTAACATGATTGTTTCTTGGTCGATTCACTAACAGTAAGATACACTTATTGGAAGTTATTGTAATAAAATTGTACTGACTGTGGGTTAAATCTGGAATGATTTAATTGAAACATTCAATATGTCCTCCTTTGTCCTCCTTTTTGTCTTATTATGTCCTCCTTTCTCCTCCTTTTTGTCTTATTATGTCCTCCTTTCTCCTCCTTTTTGTCTTATTATGTCCTCCTTTGTCCTCCTGTTTGTCTTATTATGTCCTCCCTTTGGTGCCCACGTATCTGACAACCCTAGTTATGGCTGTTTGTGATCTTCCAGGCATTGTTATGTCCTCCCTTTGGTGCCCACGTATCTGACAACCATAGTTATGGCTGTTTGTGATCTTCCAGGCAATGTTATGTCCAGTAGTTTGCCATTGCTGTCTGAACGACAGCGGCTCATACATTATGAACATTAAAGCACAGCGATCTGTTTCCAGATCGACTGCAGCTGACATCGAACCCCGTATATCGGAATTGTGAAACTGCGTTCACTACCCTTAAAGGGTTGTTAAAAGTCCAACTCTTCAGTTGTTTCTTATGCCAAAATATAACAGATGTATGCAGGAATAACATTAAAATTACAACTCAATTGCAAAAACAGTTCTTACAGTTAAGCAGACAGTACTGGTGTTGTTAAAACGTATTGTATTTTCAATGCTAGCCCATATTTATATAGACCAAATGGAACTTGTTGGCTCATGTTGTCCATGTAACGCCGGCCGCCTTTACTTCTCACAACATTCGCTGGTACCCGTCTCTTGCTGTGTCAGCCTTGGAGCCCTGATCAACTTGAAAGTAAATCATCGCATCGATGCGGCATTGATCACATATCCACCGATTCATCATCATCATGCGCCATGCCGATAAGGTGGGTGGTCATGTTTCGCCATCTCACGCGATCACTAGAGTCGTGAATCAGCTCCGTGTTCTTGTCTCGACGATGTCACGAGGCCAAACTATTAATATATTTACTTCTCTGCCTTCTCCTTGTTCTTTCCCACTCAATCTTGCCAGTTGTCACTAAGTTCTATAATTTGTTTCAACTTATAACATGTCCAACAATTTTGACTGTCTGCTCTAATTTGTCTAATCAGTTCACTGCTCTCATTTGCTTCTCGTACGACTAAATCCACCGACTACATACATTAAAAAGCGTAACTATCGAGTGGTCGTATCCAGGAAGAAATAAATTACCATAGCAAATTTCTCAGAGAAATACAATAAGAACAGCTGTAGTTTCTTGGCAGTAGCTTACTGTATGAAGATCTCTTAGAGAAAGTCTAGAAATTAAATTGCTGGGCAAGAGACGACGATGTTGACAAAGTAACACACGTTTGACAACCTGGTTGGACACGCAGCTGAAGACACACGGAGCGGAAGACACACGCAGCTAAAGACACGCAGCTGAAGACACACGAAGCGGAAGACACACGCAGCTAAAGACATACGTAACTGAAGACGCTCAGCTAAAGACACACGCAGCCGAAGACACATGCAGCTGAAGACACACGCTGCTAAAGACACACGCAGCTGAAGACACACGGAGCGGAGACACACGTAACTGAAGACACACGCAGCTGAAGACACAGGCAGCTGAAGACGCACGCAGCAGTAAGGCGACTCGTAGAAGGCTGGCACCAGTGGGCAAAACATGACTCTTCTGTCTTCTATTGTCCTTTATTCTCCATTGGAACATTGACACCTAACCAACTCACGCCCAGCAGTGCTTTGCTGCTATCTCCCGCAGTTCCCTCCATATCCTCATATTATTCATCTATGTCTTTAATTCTCTTCTCAGTGTCTTCTTAGATATCCCACTATTTCGATCATTTTGTGGGTTTCGGACAAGGGAATGTCTAGTTTTACTATCCCCATGTTTTCTCATTGTGTGTCCTATCATGCACCAGTATCCTTTTCTCACCTTTTGATTCTCTGAAATGTTTTTTTTGACGCTAGCTCGCTGTGAACTCAAGTGGGGGGGGGGGGGGGGAAGAGGAGGCTGCGTGGTCTCGATGTATGGTGTCCCCCTCGAGTGCTGGAGGTCCCGGGTTCAAGCCCAGGTGATGACCGGGATTTTTTCTCGTGGACTTCTAGTAATAAGATTTCCCCTGGTCTCTGGGTAGTGAGATCGAACGCCCGTGTGTATTGTTGCGCATGTAAAAAATCCATTGGCAGTTGGAAATCGAAGAAGAGTAGCCTAACGGCGCTGCCCGGGCAAAGTATCGAGTTAAAAATCTACCCAAAGTATTTAAGGATCCTCGCCGGTGCTACGGAGTTCGTGCACTGAGCTAAGTTTCTCCAGACTCAGGTTTGAGTTAGGAGGAGAACGGAGCACTTATGGGTTGCACCCGTGTGCTGTGATGTTGATCCACCGACTAAACTAAACTAAACTAAACTAAACTGAACTCAAGTGCAGCCCATACACGCTGCTTCGAGCAGTGCTGGTCTGAATTTTGCGTGTGGATTAGTTTTTCTCTATTAGCAGTGTCCCTAGCCATCAGGCAAATCCACTCTGACTTCAGAGGTGCTTGTAATTTACGTCCGCAAGTCAAGGAGGAGAAGTTAACATTTTAGTCCAACTGACCTGTGTATGGGGTTGAACCCCCTACCTCAGCATCAGCACACCGGATGTTTAAGAACAATCGCTTTTATTCCCTCCACGTGCTCAACATTGGTGATTCTGTCATACCATCTGTATGCCAATATTTCTACATCTTACTAAAACAATTATACCATGCCAGCACTGAGAGGCTGTGTTAGAAAAGTATCCATAGCCCCTTCTTCCCTTTGTCCATTATCAATATCTTCACCTCGTCCTTGACTTGGGGACGTAAATTACAAGTACCTCTGAAGTTGAAGTGGGTTCGCCTGATGGCGAGGGGCACTGTTAATAGGGAAAGCTAATCCAAAATTCAGTCCAGCACTACCAGAAGTAGTACTGTATGGACTACGCTTGAGTTCAGAGCGAGCGCGAAATAAAAAAAAATACCTTGACTATTCTAACATCTTATTCACATCCATTTAGTTGTAAGTTTTGAAACAATCTCAGTAACCTATAATACATTGTTCTAAATACGAAATTGGTTTAACGTTAACGAGGGAACAAAACAGTGCACAACACAACACAACAGAGGACAGAAAGAACGTGCACTTAGCACTGCAGTGTGGAGTACATGGGCAACACAAGAGAGACACACTCACAGCTTTCATGGTTGTCACTGTCCTAAATATACTCGTCATGTTAACCCTTAGAAGACCTACTTAACTCTTAGTGTATATAGTCATTTGAAGATATCCACGTCTGGTTTATTATCATAATTATGAGCTATGCAGATGCATGGGCGGTCATGGATAGTTATCTCACACAATCTCCAGTCATAGGTCAGGTTTATGTTCTTGTCCCGAGTGTATGATATGTCCCAGCCATCCTGGTATGTATATCTTTGCATTCCCCACGCTCTTTTCCTATTAATTTTGCCAGTTATCGTAAAGTTTTTAGTATAATTCTCCTCATAACGTGCCCAACTAATTGGTTCATCCATACCAACAGTCAAACTGGGGGAATGTTAGGATGTAATTTATTTCCAAACAAACACGCAGGACTTCACCTCTACCTCCAAGCCTGCTTCCACCCCAGAGGGGGAACGACTCCTATGGCTGTACTTATGACAAATACATCCACTACCGGAGATGGAACCCAGACAAGCGTGTTGGTACAAACAAACCATTACGCCCTCACAGTTTAAAAATCAAGTACACAAGCTTTATGGCCTCAAGCACCATTTGGTATCTACTGACTCTCTCCTGTCCTCCTCCAATCTTCGATGACTGCCAATCAATACCTGTTAGTATATTGTCATTATTTACTTCCCAATATTCCTCAGTGTCTTATACCGGGTGTTTGTAAAGTCTCACAACACTTTGTATGCAGAACACATTTGAAAAACGAAGTACATATCATAAAAAAGTGTGCTCCACAATCCATCGTAAAGCAATATGCAGCGAATGGCTGTCGTCTGCTGGAGTAATTCTGTGCACTCCAAACAGAATTGTGTTATCAACGGAAATAGGAATGTTTTCAGTTGAACAAGTTTTTTTTTAGTTTTTTTAAACGGCGGTCGATACTCACGGATGATTGTTCGAAGATTTATAGCAAGATTTTCCCGATAATCAACCTCCTCATCGAATTCCGGTTAGAAATTTGTTGAATAAGTTTCTCCCAAGACAGAATCCTGTACTTTCCAGCTTACCCCAAACAACGTTAGACCATAGCAGTCTTCTTCTAATTCTGCGTTTATACGGAGAGTTTTTTTTTTTTTGGATGTGATTGCGTTGTGCCTGCTTACAGCAGAGCTGGGTTCTTGAGCCGTTAGGCCGACACATAGACTTCTGTCGACAATTGTTGACCGGGTTAACCTTCCCGGGTAGACCATAGCAGTGACTATTGCAACTAATTTAATGAATTCTTCAGCACATTTTTAAAGGCATCGTGTACTTCGTTTTTAAAATGTGTTCTACATACAAAATGTATTGAGACTTCAGAAACACCCGGTACTTACTATTGTCCTAAACCCGCAGTGCCCAAGACACCTATGTGGTCAACAGTCATCAATGTTTTGTATTCTACAATATCCCGCACTTCCCCAGTGCCCGCCGATACTTTCCAAGACCCGACACTTTTCTGTACCTGAGATTCCCAAGCCAAAGACTTCCCTCGCGCATAAGACATGATTGATTGATTGATTGATTGATTGATTGATTTAGGAACCGACATCACAGCATTCGGGGCATTCCCATAAGCGCTCCGTCCCCATCCTCAGAAGCCAGCGAAGAGTTCCAACACCAATAGTATCAGTAGCAATCTGATTATATGTGCGTCTCGCCTTTCCTCTAAGTGTCGAGCATCGGCCAGACCCCCTCGTCACTCCACGCTGTCGCATTCTTGCCAGACCATGGTGATCCATTTGCTCCTCAGAGGTGTGCACAAGCTCCCACAAGGCCGTAACCACGTCTGTCTTGTCATGCAACAATACTCCACCAAATTTTGCAGAGCCAGCCAATCTGTCCACCTGTTCATTCCCCAGCACACCAGCATGACCCGGAGACAATATGGTGTATGCCACTACCAAAGTAGTCGACACATTCCATTGTGCGACACTCTAAGGTGTCTTTACCTTTACTCCCCAGTGTGCGACACTCCAAGGTGTCTTTACCTGTACTCCTTAGTGTGCGACACTCCAAGGTGTCTTTACCTTTACTCCCCAGTGTGCGACACTCCAAGGTGTCTTTACCTTTACTCCCCAGCGTGCGACACTCCAAGGTGTCTTTACCTTGACTCCCCAGTGTGCGACAATCCAAGGTGTCTTTACCTTTACTCCCCAGTGTGCGACACTCCAAGGTGTCTTTACCTTTGCTCCCCAGTGTGTGACATTCCAAGGTGTCCGACACTCTCCTGCACACCACAGTTCCCGACGCTTCCCATTGTCGAACACCCCACAATTCTCTACACACTCCAATTCCCCAAACACTCCAACGCCCAAATCCCCACAGTGCTCGACACTCTCTAATGCTCGACATTTCCCAGTGCCCGACACTCCCCACATTGTCCTATGCTCCTCGACACAGAAGATTCACTCACCAGTGCTCGATAATCTCCATTGTTCGATGCTCCTCGACACCCATTACTCCCTCAGTGCTTGATATTCCCCATTGTCCGATGCTCCTTGACACTCAATAATCTCTAGTGCCCGACACTCCCCATTGTTCGATGCTCCTCGACACCCATTACTCCCCAGTGCTCGATAATCTCCATTGTTCGATGCTCCTCGACGCCCAATACTCTCCCAGTGCTCGATACTCCCCATTGTCCGATGCTCCGCGACATCCAATACCACCCCCCCCCCTCCTCCCAGTGCTCGATACTCCTCACTATCCGATGCTCTTCGACACCCAATACTCACTCCCCAGTGCCCGAAACTCCCCAGTGTCCGGCTCTCCCCAATGCCAGACAGCCCCCGACAACACCCCCACCCCAAAAAAAAACCATACGCTGCATTTGTTTGTTACTCTGAGCTGACATATTTTCCTCAATAAAAACACAGTGTTTCGGTCGTGTGTAGCGAACACTAGATCAAAGCATAACAAATTTGCTCGCAGTAGATTCGGCCTTGATCCCCCATCTACACAACCAAGCATGCATTCTCTCAAACTGTACTTACCCACCGCAGCCAAAGTCTACGACCTGAAGAAGACTGGAATCGATATCCAAGCAGCGTCGTTCGAGCGGAATCCACCCACACGTACTCACGTTTCACTGTTTATTTCAAATAATTGTCAAGTAAGAATGTATCTGATTACAGATATATAACTGTTGATAAATTTAATGCACCAAGCATAAATATTACATCACAAAACCAGAAATCACAGCGATGGAAGTATCTAGATTCTAAGTTGTGGTGTTTAGTTTCGGGTGCAGCCAACAGAAATGGGTCGCTCCGGCCTCTGTACACTGAACGTTGCTGTATTTAGTTTGCTGAACCCGGTTAAATGTTACGTCAACACTCGGTCCCCTTTCAAGGGCCATGTCTCATTGTTGCTACACTATTTATGTAACTGAAAGGAACACAAACATATGATTCAGGCGGCTGCAATTATGTCCTCCCGTCGGGATTATGACACGCGCTCACGTCACACGTAAATGTATGTAAGAGTCTTCAAGATTTCCGCTGACGTTTTGTCGGCCGTGTTATTTAATTAATTTAAGCAAGGTGAATATGTCGTGTTTCATGGAAACAGAAACAATCAAATACAGAGGTTGTAGAAAAATGAGAATGAAAAGAGAGTTGATGAAAGAAATAAAAATAAGGCAAGTGAAATATTTTTGCAACGTTAAAAGACATAACACACTTACAAAAACAATACTTGAGGGCAAGGTTGAGAGCAAGCGGGCAAGAGGTAAACAACGATACAAGTGGGAAGAGATGGACGAAGATAAGTCTGACAGAATGTACAGTCAAGGCGATAGACAGATAGTGTTGGAGATCCACTGCAGCCAACCTTCATTGTGGAGACGGCACCTGATTGATTGATTGATTGATTGATTGATTGAAGCAAGGTGAACGTAATCCTATAGTCGATACCACCGTAGGGGTGGAAGTGTTCGGGTATACTAGGTCAGGACATAATAAGATGGGGTGACTAGATCTCTTGCTCTCGACTGCTTTCCCAGAAAAGGCAGTTCCTGACTTGTCGGAGGGAAATGTCAAACCCTGCCACTGTTATGGAATTAAACCACAGACTACTGTGCGGGAAGTCTATCCCACTAACGTTACCATGTCTGCTATTATGTAATAGTGAGTAGTAAGTAAGTAAATAGCAGTCGCGTGGTCGGAGTGATAGACGCGATATAGCTCTTAAACTTCCTTTGCGCTAATGACGGAGAATGGTTTTATACCCTACACCGGTCAGCCGGACTTAAATGTTGACTTCTAGTTCAAAAAGCAATGGCAAAATAACAAATATAAGTTAGTTGCATATCCTTAACAGGACGTAGCAGTCAACACCAGCATTGTTTGACTGTTCGTGATTCTTGGGCAGGTTTACGTTCAGTAGTTTGCTATCGCTATCTGAACGGCCGGCACTCATACTGTTAAAAATTTTCATTTACAGCCAATATAGTACCTTGCGGGCAGGGGTGTCTTGAGCCTGAGGAATTAAGGCCGCCTGGCTAGTACAGTCGCCGCGAACTGTGCAGGTTAGGATTTTCTTTTTGCCCCCCGACAGAAAAAAATTCCATACCTTACCGAGGACGCGTCACCCATACTATTTCATTTTTAAAAAAAAACGTAAGGCGGTCTGCTGCCAAATCGCCCACAGCTGTGTTTCGAACGCGGGTATGCGGAATTACGAACTGTGTCCGTTAATCCTTCGCCACGGTAAATTCGTCAGTGGCAAACTAATGAACACAAAAGTCACATGTACAGTTAGCCTGGGGTTAAGCACAACGTCCAAAAAGAAATGCATTTTTTAAAAGTATGTAAAAAAAAAAAGTAAAATAAAAAAAAAGGATGTATAAAAAGTGCACTTGCACACACGCCTTCAGGAGAACTGGACATACGGTGCTGGACCCATGTTTTACAGACCTATCGGCACTAGGTGGCTGATGTGGTCAGTATTATCCCTGCCGTCTTTACTTCCCCAGACACTTCCTGGTAGTCATGTTATTCTTCGTTAGCTAGCTTGGGAGCCCAGGTCCATTTTAAGAAATCATCGCCGATACGGATTGGAACCCATGACAACAGGGGTGACAAGCGAGGCATCTCCCTTGTCTTGCCCAGTGTATGTTTCATTTAAATCCCAGTGAAAATGTTAAATAGACAGCTACAAACAACTGCAAAGCAGGAGAAAGAAAGACACAACAAGAACAGTTCCTACATAGGGATTCACTCTTATACCGTAAAATACGTCTTCTTCTTCTACTGCGTTCGTCAGGAGTGTTGTTTCAGTCGTAACTGCGTTGTGCCTGTTTACCGCAGAGCTGCGATATTTGCACCTTTCAGCCAACACATCCAACTTCTCCAGGCATTTGTTGTCCGGGTTACCTTCCCGGGATACAGTAAGCTGCAACAAATGTAGGTCACTTACAAGAAGTCAGCGTGGCGGAATGGAAAAGATTGCACGCTCTTATACTTCTGGTGTGCTGATACCGAGGTAGTGGGTTCAACCCCTGCATCTGTCAGTTGGACTAAAATGTTGACTCCTCATCCTTAACTTGGGGTGGTAAATTACAAGTACCTCAGAAGTTGGAGTGGGTTTATCTTATGGCGAGGGACACTGTCACAGAGACAACTAATCCACGCGCATAAATAAGTCCAGTGCACAAGAAGTGGTAGCACGTATATGGATTACGCTTGAGCTCAAAGCTAGCTAAGCCCCCCCCCCCCCCCCCCCCATCCCCCCCCCAAAGTCATTTACAGAAAATATACCGCCGCAGTGGCGAAGGAATTGAGTGAAATTAACAATCCTGCTGCGGGCGGTTTGGAAGCAGAACGCCTTGCGCTGGTCTTCATATAATGGTGTAAGTGCCGGTGGCTCGGAAAGCAATGCCAAACTACTAAACATAAACTTGCCAAAAAATCACAAAGTCACAAAACGTTGGGACTGACTTCGGTGTCCTATAAAGGATATGCAACGAACTTTAACTGAAAAGTTATAAATATTTCATCAAATATAGTAGCTCGAAAACCTCCATTAACCAATTAACTTGTGTACTTTCTAGATCAAGAGGTTGCGTGGCCGAAAGGATAAGCGCTCTCGCCATTAAACTTCCGGCACTTGGATGTTGGGGTAAAGCATTGAATCCCTACACCGGTATTAAGTTGGAGTTATACGATGTAATTCTCTTTCAAACAGCAATGGCAAACTACTGAACGTAATATTGTCTAGAAACCCAACATGGGGTTGATCACAACGTCCTGCAAAGAACATAATTTTGTATCTGGAATAACAGTAGACACTTCGTCTTCTTCTTTTTCTTCTTCTTCTTCTTCTTCTTCTTCTTCTTCTTCTTCTTCTTCTTCTTCTTCTTCTTCTTCTTCTTCTTCTTCTTCTTCTTCTTCTTCCTCCTTCTCCCCCTCCTCCTCCTCCTCCCCCTCCTCCTTCTTCTTCTTCTTCTTCTTCTTCTTCTTCTTCTTCTTCTTCTTCTTCTTCTTCTGCATTCGCCCCTCTTTACATCAGAGCTGCGATATTTGCACCTTTCCGCCGACACAAATAACCAAATAAATCAATTTGATTATTGCTCACTGGACTTTAGGCGGCCTGGTGTGCCTTGCTAGTGAGAAGACCTGACCATTCGGGGCCACATCGATTGACGGATGTCAGTCGCGTCGATCGGGCAAATCTTGAGCTATAGCCTACGATGGGTGACTGTGATATTCTAGTGTGATAATTTAATCGCGTCTAGCGTGAGTGGCGTGGTCAGTGGTTGCACAACCGCCTCACACGCCAGTGATACGGAGTTCGTTCCCGGGTCCAGTCAGAGATATGCACCACCGACGAGTTCAAACGAGAGCGAAACTCGAGTATGCTTCCAATCTGACGTGGACAAGGTCCAAAGTTCGTACCGGAATACGATCAGCTTTGCCAGTAGTAGGTTGTGCTAAATCTTCAAAACATCCGACTTAGGCATTTGTTGGCTGGGTTACCTTCCCCAGTCAATAGACACTATTTTCTAATTATAACCCAGATGTTACAATAGGATATTACTGGTAAAACAAGAAATAATCGGGAGTCAGGTTGTACACAATGTACACAAAATTAGATGCTAAAATTAGGTCTTTCAAAGACTATGGCATTGATTGATTGATTGATTGATATATCGATGGATGAGTGGATGGATGGATTGATGGATTAATGGACTGATCGGTTGATGGATTGGTAGATGGATTGATTGATTGATCGAACAGGTCCGAGGATAATCTTAATCATTTAATATTATTGAATATTGCTTCGATCTGCACCCGTAGTCACACCAAGGAGTCTAGGACCAGTGCACAAACACCGTAGACCTAAAGAGGGTTACAGAAATCTACATGTTATAAATATTTTTGTTATGGATTGGGTTCCTAATTTTAGAAATGTAGGCCTTTTCGATCTGTGCACGATATAATGCTGTTTTTGTTGTTGCTGCTGCTGCTGCTGCTGCTGCTGCTGCTGCTGCTGCTGCTGCTGCTGCTGCTGCTGTGAACAGCGTAATACAGAATTGATTACAAAATACAAACAATAACAAGTCCCGTAGCAGACACCTGTTGTAGTTATGTGAAGTTTGAGAACCATCATATTTTTGTACTGCACGGAGGGACAGGTGATCAGTGTTCCCTCCCGTAGCAAACGACGAGAGCTGGCATTGACCCTTTGTCAAACTGCGCTCATGACAATGGCGGTGTAATGTCGTAACCGTTACACCAACGCTCCCGCTGAATTGTTTTCTCTCTGAAAATTATAAAGTCGGATAAAAAAAATGTTTTGCGTATCCTTTACAGGACTTAGCTGTTGACAGCATCTTTCAGCTGTCTGTTGATCTCTTGGCAAGATTACGCTCAGTAGTTTGCCATTGCTTTCTGAGCGGCCGGCTCAGTATCCGCAAGTCACGAGCGGGGGTCGAACCACCTCAGTTCTCGCTCCGCTGCGAGACTCTGCGTGATAAACGGGATTACAGAGAGAAAGTGTTGTAACCCCACAGCCAGAGAGACCGGCATAAAGTCGGATACTGTTGGTAAATTGTTCCATCTCGACAGACACCAAGCGCGATTATTCTACGATCACCTTCATGAGTTCCCGCGTTGGGTGTGCGGAGTGGGTATCTCTCATCTACCGTCACCACGGGTGATTTATATGACTGTCTTGCTAGCTCACAGCGTGCAAAGTTTGTGGCCCTAGTCAGGATTGTTCACAGCTGACACCCTGGCCAAGCCTTCCTTGGTTTACCAGACTAGTACTCGATCAATGTCAGATTGAAAAGTGAGGACAGGTCGTTATTAGAAGGGATCACGGGCCATAATCTTTACTTGCCCAATGCACTGTATAAATTAAAGACACATATAGATTAAAGACACTATATAGATTAAAGACGCTTATATAGATTAATAGATTAATGTCAGTCAGGTCTTAGTCAGATATGACTGAGCTACCGTATGACAGTAGACGGTACTACCTGTTTTCTGTCAGCGCCGAATGTTGGGCGGCGCTTACCAAACCCGACACCCCACATTGTGCCAACGGCTTCGGGCGGAAGAGCGCAATTGTGAGGGTACAAGCCTTATCCTGGAGCGAGGAAATGCAACCCAAAGTCAAAATAAGTCATGGCAGGGCAGACCAGGCCCTAAGTCTTGGTTGGCAGCTGGTCTAGGATCGAAGCTCCGACAGGCGGACAGTTAGAGCATTGCTTTGCTGATCCGGCAGCTTCTGCAGCTTGTCTTCTTCCAGATGTATAGGTGTTAACTTTCCTCTGGAGTGAACTAGGCAGGCCGAGAGAGGGATCATGCTGCATGGGCAACACATGGTTTCTTTATTTTAGCCCAGGCTTTGTGCTATCGAGAGGCAATAACTCCATCCCTGGTCTTAACCGGTCTCGGAATCAAAGCGAGAGGCAACTGTTACGGGTTATAAGTCCTTGTCAGTTGGCGTAGACATGGGGCGCCACGCGTTGCCTCTGACGGTGGGAGATACCTACAGATGTCACTGATCAGCTACCGCCCGCCTCAAGCTGGGCAGCCCCCGGCCAATTGGGTGCTGATCCGCCACAAACCAATGCACCAGGTACCAATACAAAGAATAGAAACCTCAAGCTACGGCTTTCAACCTGGAACGTGAGAACCATGTGTCCAGGATTTTCCACTGACTTGACAAATATTGACGATGTGAGAAAAACGGCTGTGATTGATGCTAAACTCAATCGTCTTAACATTGATATTGCTGGCCTGCGGGAGACTCGCCTCGCTGAGGAAGGGTCACTCAGGGAAAACAATTACACTTTATTTTGGAAGGGAAGAGGGCAGGCAGAAAAAAGGCAACATGGTGTGGGCTTTGCAGTGAAGAATTCGCTACTAGGAATGATTAATATCCCAGCTGGAGGTAATGAAAGATTATTATCACTGCGCTTGGCAACCTCTTGTGGATTTGCCACCATTCTCACTGCATAAGCACCAACACTCGCTTCCTCTGATGATGTGAAGGATACGTTCTAAGAGCAGCTAGACTCTGTGATCAAGGCAGTTCCAAAATCCGACTACATTTATATGCTCGGTGATTTCAATGCTCGTGTGGGCAAGGACTCGAGTTCATGGCCAGTGTGCCTTGGAAAATACAACATCGGTGGCATGAATGATAATGGGCAAAGGCTGCTGGAGCATTGCACTAGAAATGACCTATGTATTACAAACTCCTTTTTTAAAACAAAATAGCTGCATAAGGTCACATGGAAACATCCAAGATCCGGCCATTGGCATCAGCTGGACTTCATTATCACACGGAGACAACATCTGAACCATACATCATTAACTCGAAGTTACCACAGTGCTGACTGTGATACAGATCATTCTTTGGTTGTTGCAAGGGTTAGACTGAGACCAAAGAGAATCTACACAGCTAAACACAAGTCCAGCCCCAGGATTAATATTATTAACACTCACGATCCTGGAAAGTGCTTTGAATTTCAACAGCAACTTGAAGACGCTATCAATGATACATCAGAAAATTGTATAGTAAATGATAAATGGAGTAAACTTAAGGAAACTATTTATAAAACAGCGGTAGGCACTGTGGATCATAAAAGGCAGGACTGGTTTGCGGCAAACAGCCAGATACTGCAGCCCTTGATTGATAAAAAGAAGATAGCTCTCTTAAGAAACAAGGAAAGACCAACGCCTAACACTCTGAGTGAGCTGAAGCAAGCGAGGAAGGATGTACAAAAGGCTGCCAAGCAGTATGCGAATGAATATTGGATCAAGTTATGTGAGTCCATTCAAATCGCAAGTGATAAGGGAAACATCAGAAGCATGTCTGAAGGGATAAAAAAAGCCTGTGGTCCAATGATCAAAAGAAGTGCACCGCTGAAAACCTTGACTGGAGAAATCATCACTGATAAGAAACAGCAGATGGACAGATGGGTCGAGCACTATTTAGAGCTTTACTCAAGTGAGACCAAGCTAGCGGATGATGCCCTCAACACCATAGAGGCCCTGCCAGCTCTTGACCACCTGGACACACTTCCCACTATAACAGAAGTTAAGTGTGCTATAAATGAGCTTGCATCTGGCAAGGCTCCAGGTAAGGATGGGATTCCAATAGAGGTAATCAGGAGTGGGCAAGACACACTCGCTCTGCAGATCCACCAGCTAATAGAGCTATGCTGGCGAGAAGGACAAGTCCCACAGGATTTCAAAGATTCAAACATCATAACGCTGTACAAGAACAAGGGCGATCGGAGCGACTGTAACAACTATAAGGGTATCTCACTTCTGTGTATTGTTGGAAAAGTATTTGCCAGAATTGTCCTGCGCAGACTTCAAGTCCTCGGAGATCAAGTCTACCCCGAATCACAGTGCGGCTTCCGTCAGAACCGGTCTACCATTGATATGATATTCTCATTGCGACAGATGCAAGAAAAATGCCGGGAACAAAATCAGCCACTGTTTATTGCCTTCATCGACCTCACAAAGGCATTCCATTTGGTCAGTCGTGAGGGTCTGTTCAAAGCACTAAAGAAGATTGGCTGCCCACCAACTCTTCTGTCCATTGTGGAATCGTTCCACACAGGCATGAAGGGTATAATCAAGTTTGATGGCTCAACTTCAGAAGAGTTTGAAATCAAGAGTGGAGTTAAGCAAGGTTGTGTACTATCCCCCACCCTCTTTGGGATATACTTTTCACTTCTACTGAAATATGCCTTTCGTGATCAGGATGACGGTATGTACATTCACTCACGCTCAGATGGTGGCCTCTATAATGCTCAGAGATTGAAGGCCAAGACCAAAATTAGGAGGGTACTAATCAGAGAGTTGCTTTTTGCGGATGATGCTGCGATTACGACCCACTCTGAGGAAGAATTACAACATTTACTATCTGCATTCTCCAATGCTTGTTCTGAATTTGGTTTAACAATTAACAAAAAGAAGACATATTATGTCACAAGGTGCACATAATGTACCATCAATCTTTATTGGCGACGCCGAACTGGAGATAGTAGACCATTTTACATATCTAGGATCAGAGGTAAATAGCAAATTATCCCTCGATCAGGAAATCAACATCAGGATTGGCAAGGCAGCAACAACAATGAACATGTTAGCAAAAAGAGTCTGGGAGAACAGGAAGCTTACTGCCAAAACAAAAGTCCTCGTCTACCAAGCCTGTGTCCTTAGTACTCTTCTATATGGCAGTGAAACCTGGACAACTTACTCACGCCAAGAGAAACGTTTAAACAACTTTCATATGCGGTGTCTGTGAAGAATATTTGGTATTAAGTGGCAAGACAAAATCACAAATACTAAAGTATTGGAAAGATCAGGTAGTGTGACGGTGTATTTTATGCTCAGTCTTCGTAGACTTAGATGGATAGGACATGTTGGGAGGATGGATGATGGTAGAATACAAAAGGACATCTTTGTTGGTGAATTACAGACGGGTAGGAGATCTCAGGGTCGGCCTATACTACGATACAAAGATGTGTGTAAGCGGGACATGATTGATACAGGCATAGATAATGCACATTGGGAGCAAGTCGCCGCTGAACGTGTTGCATGGAGGGCAAACATCAGAAATGGAATAAAGACAATGATTGCAGATAAAGGACACACAGGGCGTGAGAGACGTAAGATGGTGCACAATGGTGGAAATGACCATGTTTTCACATGCATCTACTGTGGGCAAACATTTGCAGCAAGAATTGGCCTTACCAGCCACACTCGCCACCGCCATGGGTCGTAGTTATTAAGCCTTTTTGAAGCACAATGTACCAAACTATCGTCTGTCAAGACGGAAAGGTGCCAATGAGATAGATTAAAGACACTATATAGATTAAAGACACTATATAGATTAAAGACACTAAATAGATTAAAGACACTTATATAGATTATTATTTTTTTGCATATCCTTTACAGGACATCGCTGTCAACACCAGCATCTTTCAGCTGTATGTTGATCTCTTGGCAAGACTACGCTCATTAGTTTGCCATTGTTTTCTGAGCGGCCGGCTCACATACCCCGTAAGTTACCGATGCGATTCGAACCACTGCTGATTCTCACCGTCATCACGTTACCTACGAGAGTATACGAGATTACGGAGAAAAGTAGCTAACTTCTAAGACAGGAAGCCGGCTTATATAGATTAAAGACATTATATAGATTAAAGACACTATATAGATTAAAGACACTATATAGATTAAAGACACTATATAGATTACTGACACTGTATAGATTAAAGTCAAGACACAGGGTTGTACAAATAATAGTTTCCTTGTCCCATGCTCTATATAGATTAAAGACAATATATAGATTAAAGACACTATACAGATTACAGACACGATATATATTAAAGACATTCTATACATGAAAGACACAATATAGGTCAAAGACACTATATACATTAAAGACACTATATAGATTAAACACAAGACACTGGGTTGTACCCCATCTGAACCGGTCTCTCTCCGCAGGAGTAGAGTTGAGTCAAGAACCGACGCACTCGGGATATTCCCATACGTGCTCTGTCCCTATCTGCAACAGCCAGCGAAGAGTCCCAATATTAATGGTACTATTAGCAGTCTGATTATATGTCCGTGTGGCCTTTCCTCAGAGTTATCAGCAGAAAGGCAAATCGCCTGATAAGCGCATTGGACAATGCACAAACACCGTAGCTACATCGATGACTCTCTGGATCTCGAAAAATTGCACTCATAGTTTGAACGAGGCAGTCTGGAAACGAACCCAGGGCCTTCAGAGTGCGAGACTCAAGCGTAGTCCACACACGTGCTACTACTTCTTGTGCACTGGACTGATGTTTGCCTGTGGGTTAGCTTTCCTCTTACCAGTGTCCCTCGCCATCAGGCGAACCCACTGCGACTTCAGAGGTACTTGTAACTTACATCCCCAAGTCGAAGACGAGAAATCATTATGTTATTTCAATTGACCCGTGTAGGAGTCGAACCCATTACCTCGGCACCAAAACGTCATCATCATCATCATCATCATCAAGTGCCGTGCCAGCTGGCGTAGGCGTTCATGGCTCTCCACAGATCTCGGTCTTTGGTTTTCTGGATCAACTCTGCTGCTGATATTCCTCCATGCCACCGTCTCAATCCATCCCGCATCATTTCTCTTGGTCTGCCTCTGCCTCTCTTCCCCTCGATCTTTCCAGTTGTTACGATGTTCTCCAATGCCTCTCTTCTCATCACGTGACCGAAGAAAGATGTTTGTCTCTGTCTTATTGTTGTATATAATGTTCTAGTTTCATTAGCCTGTTTCAGGCAGTCATCGTTAGTTACTCTGGCAGTCCAAGGAATTCGCAACATTCGTCTCAGGAACCACATCTCTGTTGCTTCTAATTTCTTCTTAATGTGTTCATTTACATTCCAAGATTCACTGCCATACAGCAAAACTGGTTCTACATAGCATTTCAGCACTCTCTTTCTTACATTCAGTGATAGTGACTTATTGCACAAGATACTCTTCATTTTCTGAAATGCGGCTTTTGCCTGCCCTATTCTGCTCCTAATCTCTGTTGTACACCTTCCATCTGATGTTATAAATGCCCCTAGGTATCTAAAATTATCCACTTGGTTAAGGATTATTCCTTCTATTTCTATGTCACATTTTGGTGTCACCATTTTCTTTGATATTACCATTGTTACTGTTTTCTTGATATTCAAGGAGAGTCCTTTCCTTGCACTCTCTGTTACTACAACGTCTAATAATTGCTGTAGGTCTGTTGAATTATCCGCCACCAATACTGTGTCATCTGCATAGTGTATATTATTTATATTATAACCTCCAACTAGTATTCCTGGCATCTCTTTGATCTCTCTCATTATTACTTCGCTATACAGGGAGAAAAGATCTGGTGACAAGACACACCCCTGTCGTACTCCTAGCTTTATCTGTTCGTAACTACCCTCTTTATTTCCCATTTTAATTGCTGCTACTTGGTTCCAGTAAACATTCTTTATTATTCTTAAATCTTTTCCATCAATGTTGATATCTTCCAACATTTTAATCAGTTCATCGTGTTTTACTTTATCAAATGCCTTAGTATAATCTATGAAGCACAAATATATGTCTCTCTGTTTCTCTATCGACCTTTCTATTAGTGTCCGTAATGTATAGATTGCATTGTTTGTGCCCTTTCCTTCCACAAATCCATACTGTTCTTCACTAATTTCCATTTTTATTTTATTTTTGTTTCTTCTCATTATGATTCTGAGTAGAAGCTTAGTGATATGGTTTATGAGGTTAATTGTACGAAAATCTTCACAATCAATTGCTCCTGGTCTTTTTGGTATAGCTATAAATACAGATTTCAGCATATCACTGGGTAAATATCCACTACTGTAAATATCATTCAACATTTTGGTTAATATATCTACTCCAAATTCTCCCAACACTTCTAATTCTTCTATTGTGATTTCATCTGGCCCAGCTGTTTTTCCTTTCTTCATACGTTTCATAGCGTCAGCGACTTCTTCTTTCAGAATAGGTGGACCTTCTAAGTTACTATCTTCTGTTAATTCTTCCCTTTCTCCGTCATATAATTCTCTTATATACTCATTCCACCTCTTCATTATAGCACCTTCCTCTAATAATATCTTTATAATAAAACGTATCTTTTAAAATGCGCCACGAAATGGATGGGTTAAAACCGTAATCGTGATTATGGAATCTCTACCTGGATTAATTAACACGATACAGGTAACATATGTCTCTACTCAGCCAATGTACCTGACCTGAACCCAAAAAAAGCAGCCATGAAAGCATCTAGCCACTCCTTAACATAAACATAGCGCAGTGCATTGTCGAGTCCCGCCAGGGCATCTTGACGAAATTGATTGTTTATCCACGTAAGGTAAAGCAGCTGCGCGTGAAATGGTAGCGGTTCTGACCGCGTTGGTGAGTTACGGGGATAAGCGAGCCGGCCGCTCAGATATCAATGGCAAACTTCTGAGCGTAATCTTGCCAAGAAATCAACAACAGCTGTAAAATGCTGGTGTTGACAGCGATGTCCTGTAAAGAATATGCGGAAAAAAAAATTAGTCGCACTGTTTAGCACTTATAGAGGATGCACTATAACGACTCCGACTTACGACGCCACGGTAATTTGGCTGGCGGTGGCAGAACCGAAGCAGTCGCTTAAGTGTAATGGTCATGACGCTACAATATTAGTGGCATGAGCGCGGCCGGACGTTCCATTTGAGAGGGGAAGATTGGTCACATAATCCTTCGTGCACTGAGGTCTATAAAATGTCACCGTCCTAACATTTCCCATACATCAGTGGATTCCTGGTGCGGGACTTTGTGTTTGTGTTTTGAAATAAATTCAGTACAACGGCATTCACAGCAGCAGCAACAAAATATATTATATACAGCAAGGGT
>OY992881.1:48498229-48605729 GCA_963921405.1 Cepaea hortensis
AAATAACCTTCCAGAAAACTTCTCGGTAATACGCAAGATGTACCGCGTCCGATACACCCATCTGGAGACCATCTGCCACATCCTGCACCCATCTTCTCTTTGGCCGTCCTCTTTTTCTCTTCCCGGGCATATACCCCTCCATTACTGTTCTCTCTAAACTTTCATAGCGTTTCAAGTGACCAAAATATTTCATATTTCTTAGTCAATCAATATACTTAAGTATATTGTATCGGAACTCTGCTGATGTGTGTTCCGCAGGCGCTACTCTAATGTATATTTAGTCAAAATAGAAGACTATTTATTAACTGATTCAATGCCAAAACAACTAGAAGGTTTTGACCAAACATGGCGCACTATCAAATGAACAAGCATTATAATGTCATTTTCCGTTTATTGAGCACTGAAATTATGGAAGATACGCGAAACGAAACAAATAATGCGATGGTCCTAATATGGCGATATATCGTCCTTCTGTCCAAATGGGTGATGACATTTAGCGATATTTTATCCTTCGACACTGAATCAATTAATATTGACGCTGACTATTCAATCGACACTAGCGCTGTTGTCTGTTACAATACCCACGTTATCACTCACTCAGAGGGTGTATTTTTAATGAATGTGCAGTGTTTGAAAATATTGCCGGTCCAAGTTTTGTATTTACCTATTATGTTGCGTGAACCTTACAGAGGATGAATACAAAACTTGGACCGGCAATATTTTCAAACACTGCACAGTCATAAAAAATACACCCTATACATACCAAAGAACAGCGGTGCAACAGATGACTCAGTGAGGCAAGGCAAAGTTATAATTCTAGCAATAAAACCACATCCAAGCTTAAGCCTCTTTGTGTCTCCGAATGATCCAGAACACAACCACAATATTTGTTACTAGACAAAGCAAGACAGCTATTTAAACCGGTATCCATCCACCGAATTCAACAGTATGTAAAGCTACACCGGAAACAGACAACAATAGTCGACAATCGTCCATGAACAAACAAACTGGCTACACCTCAGTTATTACAGCGGTGCTGGGAACTATATCCGCGTGTTAGTCATTGTTAACACGCTTGTAAGGTAACGTCTGCACCCCGTAATAGAAAGAGGACAGATTATTCTTAGTTGTTTGGGAAGGCCTCTAAATCCATCACACCCACTCAGCGTTCCAGCTGCAACAGCGTTGTCCGGAAACCGAATCCATCGTCGTCATCATTAGGTGCTAAGTGTTTGGTGGTGGTGCTTGTTCAAGGTGCTATAAGTTGTTTGGATTAGAATGACAACAGACTGAATGAAAACGGATACAGTGCCGGTTTATCAGCGTATAGTATTGACTACACTGAATCAGGTCTTAGTCAGATATGACTGAGCTACCGTATGACAGTAGACGGTACAATCTGCTTTCTTTCACAGCCGAATGTTGGGCGGCGCTCACCAAACCCGGCACTCCACATTGCGCCAACGGCTTTGAGTGTAGGAGTGCAATTGGGAGGGTACAAGCCTTACCCTGGTGCGTGGAAACGCAACCTAAATATTAAATGTCAAGACAGGGCAGACTAGGCCCTAAACCTTGGTCAGCAATGGTCTAGGATGGAAGCTTCGACAGGCGGGTAGCTAGAGCATTGCTTTGCTGATCAGGCAGCTACAGCGGCTTTTCTTGTTCCAGGCGTATTGGTATTACCTTTGCTCTAGAGTAAACTAGGCAGGCCGAGAGAGGGATCATGCTGCATGGGCAACACATGGTCTCTAAATTCAGCCCAAGCTTAGTATGGCAAGACGGGGCAAGGTGCCAATCAGTCAGTCAGTCAGTCAATCAGTCAGTCAGCCAGTCAGTCAGTCAGTATTGACTACATGATGTATGAAAATGAACACGGCGCCTGTTTAGTGGCGTATAGTATTACCGGGAAATCCACCATCACCACCAACATAACATCGCATACCGGTTAACGTGTCTGAACATGGCTCACCATCTCACAAGATCACTAGGATCTGGACTATGGTCTATTTATTAGTATTGCCATTTTGCCAAATAATCCAGCTACCTATCTGCTTGTCTTTGCATTTATTTATTTATTTATTTATTTATTTTAATGAAGTTAATGAATTTGGGTGTCATGGCGCTAACCCCTCCCTCGGCAGAAGGGATAGGTAAGACTACCCTGTGAACTAAATCCAGAATGGGAGACGCGGTAGCGAAGTAGCCAACATGCTTGTCTGCCTGCCCTGGGATAGTGTGTTCGAATCTTCGTCGGGGTGGAGATTTCTAGATTTCTTTCTTCTTTTTTTTTTTTTTTTTGAATAACGAAGACACAAACAATAGATTGCACGATTTATTGCCTGGCATATTTCACTGCATCTCGTCAGGTACTGTGGCATAACCGCTAAGCACCATTATTCAGTTGACAAGAATGCACGCCAAAGAGAGGGGAAAATATAAAACAATTGACTGTACCAACGCAAACTGAAACCAAACCTTAAAAACTAACGCAACATCAAAACTGAAACTTGAACAAGTGACAGATGACGTCAATTCTAGGAAACATTTCATCAGCCCAAACTCAGGAGATCATTGGATAAGAACAGACACGTGACAACGCCTCCTTCGAAAGCCCGCTTAGAATATGTTAATCGCGCACTTCTACTGCAACCCGCCTGATGAACAGACGTAAAAGCTGGTGTGACCACATGTTCAAATAGGGACGGCATAATGTCTAGATCCGAGGTAAGCTTGTTACTCCTTTGATTAAACTGATGACCAGATGTATCAAGTGACAAGTAATGGTATCCAGTGTTTGTAATGTCAATTGAAATGTATTATTATAAATTAAAACCTCTGAAGTGAAAAATGCTCGACTGTAGATTCTGACGACGCAGAGCGGATTCCCGGGCAAACTGACACTCTAATACTCTTTTCGAATACTGCAATCTCTGATATTCTTAAAGATAGTTATTAACTTTAAGAAGTGCATAATAATACTACATTCTATTCTGGACAACTGTACGAAGTGATGATTCTGAGACAATCTTGTGCATTTCATTAGAAACACTGCTTCAAATGCTATCACTATCTACAGCGAATCAGACAGTTCGTGTACTAGAATAAGTGCCTCGTTTTAAAACAAGACTTATCTATGTCTATTTTCAATCTAGAAAGCTGAAAGAGAAATCAAATCTTCCCTTTCTGCTTCATCTATTGAATAAATAGAGTTTGATGGAATAAATATTTATATTTGTATCAGATTTTACTTAGATAAGGGCACTCATGAACTGCATTACATCAGAAAAGTTGTGCTTCGTGGAACTCCACCATCAGAAGTGAACTTAACTCATTACTCAACATAACTTAAAACACAACACCACCCAACTCAACACTCAACCCCACAACAACAACCACAACAACAGGTAATGGGAGAGGAGTTATTATACAAAGAAGAAGGACACGTTGGTTAATTGGGAAAATACAGGGAACCATTTATACACACTACAAACCCAATGGAGTGATAGAAATGTTATAATTGTATGCCATTTATTCACATGCATCTTGACACCTCCTCACTCTTGTCACTGTCTTACTGTACACGTCTCACCGACCCCAGGTCCAATGAGAACTTACATACAGCAGGAACCAGCTGATACCAGGCGTACACAGTGTGATAAACTCTGACCACCCCAAATTGACCCAACACTAGATTAGAGAAAAGAAGAGAAGGGAGGGGGGGGGGGGGAACTAGTTCCTACTTCAGGAATTTAGGTTTCTTCCGACCTACTTCTAGAATATTGTATTGGTAGGATTGTATATGTTTATGTGAATTTTACACAGTGAATTCTTGGTGGCAACCCATTGACAACCCATTGGCAACGCATTGGCGACCAATTGGCAACCAACTGGCCAACCAACCAAACCAGACCAGAGAGAAAGAGATGAACCGCACTTGAGATGGAGGAAGACTTGGCCGTGAGCAGAGTATGGGAGGCCTTCAGAGAAGCTACACGGGCAGAACTGAAGTGGATCCATCAGTCGAAGGACCCAGGCTTATCCTAATCCTCCAACCGCAAGGTTACATATCTCGTAAAAAACACACAACACTCAGTCTCAAGAACTGATACATAATGTATATGTATTATCTCCACACTTAACAAGTACAACATTCATATGTTTACAATATGTTTCCATACTTGTTGATATCTTATGTATTGATGCCTATTTGTTGATGGACTGTGACATTGGTCCTATATGCATGTTTCTAATTTATCTTGTGTGAACAACAATAGACAATGTGTGTAACAGGCCAGAAGACACAGGCCCAGTCAATAAATAATTACATTAACTGATCTTTGTTGGTTAGTCAGTTCAACCTATCTGTGATTCACCATCTTATGTGTGTACACCAAGTTGTCAAGATCTATTGTGATTGGTTATGTGTTTAATTGTTTGAAAACAACTTAACTCATGAAGGAATATTAAATTGGGAGAGACTCAGGGTCTATCAACTGCTTAACATCCATGCTTTCTTAACATAAATCAGGCTGAGAAAATTCTCCAGACTTTCCTCAGAATGAAAAGAAAAGGGGGGCTCAAGAGCTAAAAGAATCCTTGGAGAAGGGGCAGATTCCCAGTTAGTACTTACTATTCTCACCAGGGCCATAATCTATATCTCCTAGACTAAATTAATAAGACGAGGCCTGCAGATAACTCGAGGGTCATATTCTGGGGTTATTGAAGATAGAAGAGGATGGGGCCCAACTTCTTTGTTTAGAAATGGGGCATGCACTACAGTGATCTCCCACTCCCTTCAAAAATATATGACAGGTACATACTGTAAAAATCACACAACGTAAAGTAAATTAACTAGATAAATTCTTCAAGTTGAAATATACACATATTCGCACAGTAATGTCAATTATCTACTACGGTAATTTTCAGCTGACTAACATGTCTTTCTGTTTGCACAATTCTGGCTTGCGTTGATTGATCATAATTGCTTCTGCAAACTTTAACAAGCGACTATTTTGTGTGTTAAACAACACGCGAAAGGCAGTGTCTCTGTCAACCACATGGCCACTTTCGATAATGTGCCTACCAATTGAAGACGCCGGGAGCTTCCGGTGTCGGCCCCACGAGGCTAGCATCTCCTGTGTGTTGTATCTTGTTGACCCATTGAGGTATGTGTTCTGACACTCGTTTGTTAAGCTGTCTCTCTGTTCTACCAATGTAGAAGGCCTGGCATCTACATGTGAATTGGTAAATACAATTGTTTGTGGCGTACAGAGGAACAGGCTCTTTGACTGCTGGTGTAGGAATCTGTACGGTTTTATATCTAATGACTGGAGTTGCACAGAATGTTCGGCCTACTGCTGTAGTAAGCCGGTCTTGTAGACGTTGCATTACGTCATCCCCTCGAAAGGTTAGCTGGATGAATACCTTGAGTTTAGGGACTGTAGTTACGTCATGTTTTGGTTTGGGCTGTTGGCAGTGGCGCTTTATAAATCCTGTGGAGTACCCATTCAGGTTTAAGACATTCTTCAGAGTTTCAAATTCCTCTGTCAGTGTGTCCTGGGTGCATATCTTTCTAGCACGGTCAAACAGGGTCCGTACTAAGCCCCGTTTGTACTGGACAGGTGTGAAGCTCTGAAAATTTAGGTATTGGCCAGTCCATGTTCCTTTGCGATACACCGATCTTTGAATTGTGCCATCTGCTCTACGTCTCAGAATATCTAGGAACGGCAACGCTTCGTTGTGTTCGTGTTCGATAGATAGAGAGATGTTTTTATGTGTCTTGTTCATTGTGGCCTGGAACGATGTTGCTTGTAGCTCGTCTGTGGTGATAATTAGTATATCGTCCACATAACGACGGTAAAAGGCCAAGTTGTTGATGTCTGAGTATCTCTTTTCTTCTAAATGTGCCATGAAGATGTCCATGTGCCATGTAGAATAGGACCAAGAGGACTCCCCATGGCCACTCCGTCAATTTGGCGGTATGACTTAGTTAGAAAATTGAATTGTATGTTGGCGGTACATAGTAGTAATAGCCTCTCCAGAATAGGTGTTGGTATGCCTAATTTTAGTTGTTTGTCTTTAATGCGTTCCCTTATTATTGTCACTGTCTCCTCTAATGGAACGTTAGTGAATAGGGAGGTCATATCCATGGATGCCATGTGTTTATTATTTATGTCCATAGTACCCAATAATTCCACCAGTTGGAATGTATCTCTGAGTATTTTTGGATCGAAGGACTGTCGTACTGGCTTTAAAATTTCGGCTAGCCATCTCGCCATTCGGTGTGTTTCTTTCTTTTGTTTTAATTTGTCCTAACTTTATTTTACTTATCAATACAGCGCCATAAGATCTTACTTTTCATCGAGCCCTTAGACAGAGGGGGCTGTGGTAAAGGGTGTATTTGTAATGACTGTGGGGTGTTTTGAAAATATTGCTGTTCCAAGTTTTGTATTTACTTTTTATGTTGCATGAACTCCACAGAGGGTGAATACAAAACTTGGAACGGTAATATTTTCAGAAACCCCACAGTCATTAAAAATACACCCTATGCTATAGTTCCTAGACGCTCGCCTGCCGGCCCTACAGTAATGGGTTTTATCCGGATAGCAACGGATTCGAATGTGTATAACTGACCTGGGCTCTCGGGTCGATTCAGTCTAAAATAGGCGTTAGGAAATGTCTAGAAGTAAAGGCGACCAAGGTGTACTGACCACATCACACATTTAGTTCCGATAGGTCTTTACAAAATGGGTCTAGCACCATAAGCCCAGTGTGCCTTAGAGTGTGTAAAGGCGTCTTTTATTTTTACTTACAAAGGAAAGAGTAAACGCGCCAGAAAGACAATGAAACATTTCTTTAACCTCGTATAATAGGCAACACACACACAGGCCAACGGTTTACAGTACAAATCCAATGTCCCTACAATCAGTTATATATTAAAAGCGAAATGCTCGACTTCTTTGCACCGGATGTTACCCCATCTGGTTAGGTCTCTCTCCAAAGAATGATGAGGCACCTGCAGAAAGCATCGCACAAAGCACGAACTCCGTAGCTCCAGCTAAAAACCCCAGGGGTTTTAGAAAAACATTGAACTAGTTATCGGAGCAATGCAGTCTGAAAATGAACTCAGAATGCCAGAGAGACGGTTTGGCCACTTCACTTTGAAGACCCTCTATACAAGGATACGCCCATAACCGCCCAGTCTCTGCCAGCAGAGGTTCAAGGCCGTGGATGCCTAGTGTCCTTGTTACTGTCTGGTTAATTACATGCCGGACAGCGCTGGCTTGGGTTCATGGTCTCGTTTCATAATAATAATAATAACAACAATAGATTGCATGATTTACAACTGCCTGGCATATTTCACTGCATCTCGTCAGGTATGTACTTCAGAAATCACACAACATAATCTAAACACAAAATGGTGGCGTGTTAAGGCTGGCAGAAGCAATCGCCATTAATTTACAGAAACCAATCCAATTTTGTGCAAACAGAAAGACATGATAGTCAGTTTAAAATTACCATGGTAGTCAATTCAAATTACTGTGTGAATATTTGTACTGTATGTTTCAGCTTTAATGATTTATCTAATTACTTTAATTTATGTTGTGTGATTTCTGTAGCATGTACCTGGCGAGATGCAACGAAATATGCCAGGCAATAAATAAATCGTGTAATCTATTGTTTGTGTCTTCGCTATTCAGATTCACTACGGGAAAACATTGTTTTCAATAATAATAATAATAATAATAATAATAATAATAATAATAATAACAATAATAATAATAATAATAACAACACCCTGAAGCAGGAGCCTGCCGTGGCTCTGTGATGTGATAGGGCCATACTATTGTGTAGGCTTGCATACATGGCGGAATAGGTGACCCATATTTCCCTCACTTAGTGAGACGACGTACGCAGGCGTCTAACCGTCGACCGACCGCGCCCATGACATGATTATCTCAGCTCCTGTTTGATTTTGCGCTCGCTAGTTTTAAACTCAAGGGTAGTCCATACACGAGCTGCGACGTCTAGTGCACCTCATTGATTGTGGCGTGTGGATTAGCTTTCACTATTACCAGTGTCCCTCGCCGTCAGACCAACCCACTCCGACTTCAGAGGTACTTTTAATTTACGTCCCGACGTCAAAGACGAGAAGTCAACATTTTAGTCTAACTGATCGGTGTAGGGTTTGAACCCACTACCTCGGCATCAGCAGACCGGAGGTTTAAGAATGAGCGGTCTAATATATGCAGCCATGATGATATCCACAGTTCCTTCACCACGGCGTTACCATCCGCTCATCAGTTTCATCGTCATCATCAGGTGCCCTGCCGGCTGGCGTAGGCGTTCATGGCTCTCCACAGATCTCGATCTTTGGTGTTCTGGATCAACTCTGCTGATGATATTCCTTGATACTGAAGCTAATTAAACTACATCATCAACTACCAGCACTGGCCCTACATCACAGAACACCTGCTACCAGAGCAAGAGGACGCCCGAGAACAAATTGGATTGACGATATCAAAGACATTCTATAGGGTGTATTTTTTATGACTGCTGGGTTTATGAAAATATTGCCGTTCCAGGTTTTGTATTCACCCTCTGTGACGTTCATGCAACATAATAGGTAAATACAAAACTTGGAACGGCAATATTTTTCAAAAACCCCACAGACATTAAAAATACACCCTGTACAATCACACGAAATGACACTATCCAGTGCCACCCAACGGGCTCTGGTACGTCAATTAATCCTCCCCATGACGCTTGATGGGAAAGGTGGAAGAAAATGATGATGATGATGAATAAACATGCTATGAAAACAGTAAGTAGGCAATGGAAACTCACGAATAACCTCGGCCGTTAAGTAAGCACAAGTGACCGGGGAAAACCGAAGCAGGGGAAAATAGAGCGACAATCTGGCTTCTAGAGAAGTTGAATATGCCAAAGGTTAGGTGGAAGGGGAAGAGGGAAGGTGGGGGGGGGGGGGGTGAGAAGGAGAGAGAATGGGAGTGGAAGGGGCAGCAAGACAAGAAGGCTGCCGTCTTCGGCAAGGTTACCTCAAATAGTTTATCTTTTGTGACACGGTCACATTATTTCATTTTCAACTGCTTCAGTAAATGGGTATAGGAGAATTGTGCTTTATTAAGTTAAAATAAATAAAATAGTGGGTGGGTAGGGTTGTTCAAACAAAGTAAGGGGGGGGGGTGTATAAGGACAAGAGGATTTACTTAATTGCACCGGGTTTAACCGCCGGAAAACGGACAGCGAACGAATGCCGTAGATTCTCCACCGACCTAGCGTGATTGGGGGTGGGAGTGTCACTGGGAAACTTGACACCTTTGTAATGAATGAAAGTATTTGAAAACGAGCCCGCACTCTTCGGAGCGCGGGGTAGACTACTTGACCACTTCGCAATGGAAACCTGCGTTTCACAATCACATACACTCAATGTTAGCAGCGCTGGTACTTTTTATTTTATTTTAAATTCACCCCAAACAAAAAGCATCCCTTACAGGACCTCATTTGCATCGGTCCAGCAATCACTTCCGGTTAAAGTGTTCGGTGGACTTCTGGACCGATCGATGGATGTTTTGTTAGTTTGTCGGCCCGTAAGGCCCTCACTGTCGTCGGAATACTTAACCGGAAGTGATTGCTGGGCCGATGTAAGGGATCCTTTTTTTTGTTTTGTTTGAGGTGAATTAAAAATAAAGTACCGCAGCGTTTCCTGGACAATATATCCTCTTCGTCTTCATCATCATCATCATCATCATCATCATCATCATCATCATCATCATCATCATCATCATCATCATCATCAATATTATTATTCTCTCTCTCTCTCTCTCTCTCTCTCTCTCTCTCTCTCTCTCTCTCTCTCTCTCTCTCTCTCTCTCTCTCTCTCTCTCTCTCTCTCTCTCTCTCGAGCCCGCAAGCTTGCGCCTAATAACGAAATTAGATATTCCATAGAATCATTCTCCTCCCCCGATGTGTCTCCACCTTGCCGTGGTGGGGGGGCTTGCGTGTCCCATCGACCCCATGTGCTTGCCGATGGGTGAAAAACTACATATCGGACAGCATATGGGATAGGGACCAGACTAAGAGAGACACAACCTGCTGCTCTGCAGGTGAGACTGAGGATAGCAGTCCAAAATTTAAATCAGGCGCACGAAGGCAGAAGTTCTTGGTCCGAACAAAACACTAAAGGCTCCCTGTCGAAGGCTGTGGCTGAACGCCTCTAAGCCACAAACCCTCGGACCTGAGAGCCGGGCCGATAGCCACCTCTCGAAAAATAAAGGCGTGATACTGAGTAAGCTACATGCTCAGGTCTGATAGAAGTTCGAAGGCTCTCAGCTGGGGGATATGAGAGATTCCCGGATGAGAGGCCAGGCCGTTTCTCGTTCACCGCTGCACGAAGGTAAGGTGCTGATCCGGCAGCACAAGTAGCCTACCTCGTGAGCGAGTACAAAAAGTTAAAAAGTGCCCCAGTCGAAGAAAGTGGCTGCGAAAACTGTATCTAACTCATAGAGAGTGTAGACAAAAGTGGAAGAACGTCTCAATGCCGCAAAATGGAACGCACGGCGAGCGAACCTATTGCGTGGTCCGAAGTCAAAAGCGTGGGTGTCGCTTGCAGTCTGACCGTCCCTGGTGTGTGCTTGAGCGATCAGTGGCAAACGAGTTGCCCAACACATGGAAGTGAGGAACTAAAGCAGCCATGAGCAGGACGTGGCAACTCCTCGGGTGAGCCCAGTCACAGAGCAATATGTGCCGGCTCTGCAATTATGGAAGCCTCCTTGGATAGCGAGGGAATGCTCATGGTCTGCCCCTGCCTTCCCTTGAGGGCCGACCACGATGTCGTTCGTCGTTCTATCTTGACCAGCTGAGATGTTAGCGACATCACAACAGTCCAACGTGCCTCGAAACCAGAGGATGGCTAACCTCATTAAAAAATGCCCGCTGGAAGTCGGAAGTGTCGTCCTACGGGTGGCAAACTAAAAATTGACACTACGCAATTACGTCCGAGTGAAATGTCTCGTCCGAATGTCTCTCGTGCTAGGAACAGCTCTGACTACCTAGTTTCCGAATGCCGCTCTTGTTCGGAACAGCTCTGACTGGGTAGTTTTCCGAATGTCTGTTGAGCCTGGAAAATCTCTGATGGGCGCAACGACAAGCACATGTCCGAAAACTCGCTGAGTGGATGCCGTCTGCAAACCTGTCTGGTTTGTGCGGGAATGACCCGGGGAAACGAAATGACCAATATATTGAAGTGAGGATTTAAAGCAGCCATGAGCAGGACGTGACGATCTCCCTCGGTGAGCCCAGATCCAGGGCGTTATGTGTCGGCCCTGCAACTATGGAAGCAACCTTGGATGGCGGAAAATGCTATGGACTGTCCCTGCCTTCCTTTGAGGGATGACCGTTGTCTTCGACCGTTCCACCTTGGCCAGCATGGTTGCAGATGGCGCCACAAAAGTGAGAGTCTCCCAGGAATGCTACCTGGTCAAAAATGCACGCTAAAGTCGATGTGTTGGCCTACGGGTTTCGGCCCAAGGGCGCATAACAGACACACCGCAATCACATCTGAAAAAACACTCCGGATGAACGAAAAGAAGAAGAAGAATCATTCTCGACATATAGTTTACTTCCTTATGACAAAACCATTCAGAGCCCTCTATACTCAAGTTTAACGGGCAATAGCCCTGCCTTTCTACACATACCATGACGTCATATTGATATGTCCCAGAAGGCCACACACAAATTGCATACCCTTTACGGAACGTTGCGATCAATCCCAACCCAGAATTAATTTCCTAACTTTTACGCAATTTTAGGAAATTTTATTTTCAGTAGTTTGCCAGTGCGTTCTGAACAAGAAGTCATCGTCGAAGTCCAACCTCTTCCGATGTAGGGGTTGATCATGCTACGTCGCCGTCAGCTCACCCGAAGTTTATAGCTTGAGCGCTCTTATTCTTTCGGGAACGTCGACTGCTCGAAGGCAATTCAACAAAAATAAGATTTTAATAATAACAGCAGATCATATAACTAAGGGAAATGGCTGTTATCACAAATACTAACTTTGATGTACCGACAATCCCTAGGCAAATGCTGCCCCTTGGGGTGTATGATAGGTTGGATATCCTACATACTGGGCCCCGCACATGGGCCGACAATTCTGGCATTCATTTTATCATAGTGGTGTGCCCCTAGTAGCTCACAAGTCTAATTACGAGCTAGACTCACACGTCAACATGAATTAAAGAGTAAATAAAGCATCGGATGTCAGCTTATCAGTAGCACATACACCAGCGCGCACAAAGAAAGAAAGAAAGAAAGAAAGAAAGAAAGAAAGAAAGAAAGAAAGAAAGAAATGAGAAAGAAAGAAAGAAAGAAAGAAAGAAAGAAAGAAAGAAAGAAAGAAATGAGAAAGAAAGAAAGAAAGAAAGAAAGAAAGAAAGAAAGAAAGAAAGAAAGAAAGAAAGAAAGAAAGAAAGAAAGAAAGAAAGAAAGGAGAAGACGAAAACGAAGGGGAAGAATGTCACTTCATAATAGGGATGTGAAGCTCATTGCCAGATATGGACTTCAACTAAACATTCCACACATGTCAACACGCAGGTTACCAGAAGAGACTTGTAGAATTACTGAAATGAAATATGAACCATATATGTTACTAACTCAGGACTCGTAGAGGTTTAACTATTGGAGCCACTTTAAGTAGCGTTTGGTAAATTTGGGGATATTTTTAACCACTTTAAGAGTTGCGCGAGAAAAGTGAAACCTGCTCAGTCACTCTAAGAGTTGCTCGGTATACGTATCGTTAACTAAGCATGCGTGTGTAACACCCAATTAAAACCAAAAATCTGTTCTATATGGGCCAGCTAGGATGGGGGATAGGCTAACACTACAACAGTGAGATTCAAACGTCCTAAGAAACCCCCGGGAAGGTTAACCCGGTCAACAAATGCCCGCAGAAGTCGGATGTGTCGGCCTAACGGCGCAAGAACGCAGCTCTGCTGTAAACAGGCACAACGCAGTCACATCCGAAAAAAAAATCCGGATGAACGCAGAAGAAGAAGAAGAAACCAAAAATGAAACCTGCTCAGTTAGATAGACTTTGACAACTATCATCCAACGATACCAAGTCCCTACGCGAATTCTAAATGGAAATATCACACTCATTCAAGTCCCTACGCCAGTTCTAAGCTGAAACTTTACACTCATTCAAGTCCCTACACGATATCTAAGCGGAAATATCACTCTCATTCATGTCCCTACGCCAATTCTAAATGGAAATGTCACACTCATTCAAGTCCCTACGCCAATCCTAAGCGGAAATGTCACACTCATTCAAGTCCCTACGCCAATTCTAAGCTGAAATTGTACACTCATTCACATCCCTACGCCAATCCTAAGCGGGAATTTCACACTCATTCATGGCCCTACGCCAACCTTAAGCGGAAATATCACTCTCATTCGTGGCCACAACGCCAATTCTAAGCGGAAAAACACAATCATTTATGGCTACTACAGCGGATAATAACGTGATCAGTATCTGTGAAGGTGTATTAATACGCAAGAGGTCAGCATGGCCGAGAGGTTTGATACACTCGAGCTTAAATTTCCCCTAAGCATGTTTAGTCCACACACAGATCAGTGGGACTTAAACGTCGACTTCGCGCTTTGAAAGCAATGGCAAACTACTGTACGTAACATTTGCTTAGAATATCAACTCGGGGTTGATAGTAACGTTCTGCAAAGGACATGCAACACCATAGTGAATTCACACAGTAACAACAGTGTCTTCCAAAGAATTACCTTTCACCTTATTTATAATTGTATATCGTCTTGTTTAGCTTGTTTCATTCAGCTTGTTCATAATTATATATGAATTATTTATCACGATATTGTATATCATTTTATAACTATACAACAATGTACTAAATTTACGGCACCGTTCATCTTATCATACTCTGAGAATATGAACATTCCGAAATGTTAAGAAAACAACGCTGAAATCCGTAAACTGACATGTTTTCCGAACCAGAGACAACGCAAACTGATGTTTTCCAAACCAGACACAAAGCATCTCAACTGTCAATAATTCAGCCACGCCTAGTTAAAAAACACACTGACAGCAAATGAAGAACCTGTTTGGATAATTTCCTGACCGCTAATGAGCAGCACGTCAACGACCAGAGAATTAATGAGTCAATGTGGCAAGCGAAGAGGACACATCCGCTCATTCGTCAAGTGTCTAGGACTCTGAAGTAACGGCCACTTCTGTTGAAAGAACATATGATACATATGGTTCTGTTATGTGCTGATTAGCTCCCCTTGAACAATGTACGACCAAACTTTGTGGCTACAATGTCTATCTACATTGCCGATGAGAAGGTTTTAGTTGCTGAAAATTTAAAAAAAAAGTCGCTTAAAAGTCGACAGGGTCGACTTCATTGCACCGGGTTTGATCCCATATGGCTCGGTCTCTTTCCGCAGCACGGAAAGCGTCGCACAAAGCACGAACTCCGTAGCTTTTAGCGACGACCCGCAGGAGTCCCTGAAACATTTAACTCGTAAACCGAAGGGTGCGGCCCGGAATCGAACTCACAACCTTCAGAGCACGAGTCAAACGGCTTGACCACTTCGCCACAGAAAATTAAACGCGAGTTAAAAGAAATTATAGATAACAGTGCAAGATTTCGAGGTAGAGGGTTCAACGCCCTCGAGTAATTATGTAGAAGCTATGGAGATGAGATTTAATGAAATTGAGAGCAATAAGGATATCTTGAAAGATGTTAACTCACAAAGAGAACCGGTTACTGGCATCAGAAGGGGACAGTTCACATGCTTTGGGCATGTCATGAAAGTTTGAGGCGAAGAGGGGCAAGGGGGAACCAAGAGAGAAGATGCTGGACAGTTTGACATGATGGCATGGAGGAGCGTGGGTATCAGGATTGACTGACAGCACAAGAGACAAAAGGCTGTGGATCGACATGTTCACCAACGCCACACGGAATGGACTATAAGAAGGGTGATAGGTTGTTACCATTACCACCTTTGGACAACAATCTCCTTCAAATTAATATCCTATTTGTGGCTGATTCAGTCTTATGATTATTAATCTGAGCCAGGGATGAACCATAATATAACTTCTCTTCTGAGGATGAATGGGGTAGAGGTATTGGTAGAATCTAATCGAGGTCGACGTGGCCGAAAGGTTCAACGCGCTTGAGCTTAAATTTCCTCTGCTGACGGCGGCGTAGTAACTTCCTTGACGCACCGAGTTGGACCTAAGTGTTGACTACTCGTTCAGAAAGCAATGGCAAACTACTGAACGTAAAATTACCCAGCAAGTCACTAACAGCTAATAAAGGCTGGTATTGACTTACTGCAACGTCTCGTAAAAGGATACGCAATGTTTTTTATGTTAGGGATAGTAACTCACAGTCATGGTGAGTGTATTTGTGTTGAGGGGGGGGGGGTAGGGGGGGTGTTCCGGGGTAGCTGGAGGTGTGTCTCTGCACGTACGTATGTATATATAGGTAGGTATGAGCAAATCCTACAAGAAGCAAATAAAAACCATCAGCTGATGTAGACAGTCAAAAGTTTGTGACTAGTTTATAAGAAGAAATAAACTAGAAAACTGAGTGACATCTGGCAAGGTTGAGGGGAAAAGAACAAAGGGAAAGCAGAGAGATAAGTATATAGATGGTTTTTAGTCATGTGGCATCGTCGAGGCAAGAACACAGAGCTGATCCTCAACTCTGGTGATCGCGTGAGATGGCGAAACATGACTGCCCAGCTGATCAACATGGCACATGCTGATGATAAGTAAGTAGATAGGTATGTATGTAGGTGCATAAGCACACACACACACACACACACATTCACTCACTCACTCACTCACTCACTCATACACACACACACTCACACTCACACTCACACACACACACACACACTCTCACTCACACACACACACATACACACACACACACACACACACATTCACTCACTCACTCACTCACTCACTCATACACACACACACTCACACTCACACTCACACACACACACACACTCTCACTCACACACACACACACATACACACACACACACACACACACACACACACACACACTCACAAAGAACACAACACTCACATCCGGCAGACATCCGGTGAACAACTTCCCTAGTTATCACCATTAAGTTAACGCCTTGAGTTACCATCACGGACAACGAATTCAAATAAGTTAAGAAGATAATACGAGGATGTACTTAAATGACGACGGTGAGAAAGAAATCGCCACATTCAGCAGAAAGTAAATAAAAATACAACAAAGTAATTAAGCATGCGGATGTGAACACCTTTTCAGTTTTCTCCCTTGTTGATCAGTTTCCCCTAAAGGTTCAAGTTCAAGGATTCGCGGGAAAATATGTACTACATGTGTGGCAACAGCTGTTACAACATGATTACATTGTTTTTGTCCTTCTGCAGCCGTGCTTTTTAAGATGTCAAGGAAAGAGATCACATGTGGCGCACAGCGTTCCCAGACTGTACATGAGTTGTTTGTAATTTCCAAGGAAAGGTCAGCATGGCCGAATGGATATAAGCGTAGTTCTTAAACAATCCTTGTGCTAGTTTACTCCAAAGGAAAAGTAACACCAATACATCTGGAGCTAGACACAACGCTTATCATTAAAACAATGCTCTAAACATCCACCTGTTGGAGCTTCGATCGTAAACCAGTTGCCGACCAAGGCGTAGGGCCTTGTCTGCCCTGCTATGATATTTAGTCATAGGAATTTCCTCGCATCAGGATAAGGCCAAATGCGCTCCTTCGCTATAACAGTATATAATGAAACAAAATTGTATTTTTAATCCCGAGGACACAATAAACACACGCACGCGGGCGCGCGCGCACACACATACACACACACACATACACACACACACACACACACACACACACACACACACATCTGATTAGGGTTTCAGTCGTCGTTAACAAAATAATTAGTGCAGTGAGAAATCGACGAAAATAATGTAATAATGTAATGCAAGCTAATGAAATTATCAATGAAATTAGTAAGAATAAAATACAACACAACTTCTGATGTTTCAATAAGGAATATTTACAATGGGAGGGGTGAAAGACGAGTGCGTGACACCCGTGGATAGCAATAATGCACAGAAATATGAGATTACTGGATAGGGTGTTGTGACACCCGTAGATAGCAATAATGCTCATAAATAGGAGATTACTGGATATGGTCTTCTTCGTCTGTCAGCTGGGAGTCTCCGTGGCGAAATGATTACGCTCCTGCCTTAAGCTCCGAAGGATGTGGGTTCGCTTATGAGCTACGTCGTTCGGTTCACAGGTAATTTTCTCGGAGACTCCTGGGTGATCGTCGCTAGAGCTACGGAGTTCGTGCTTTGTGCACCGCTTTCTGAAGGTGGCCCTGCGGAAAGAGACCGGGCCATATGGGATTAAACCCGTTGCAACGAAGTCGATCTTCTTGAGTTTAAATCATTTTAAATCCTTCCTTTAGTCCTCGCCTGTAGTTGGTGATCATGTCGGTCCACATCAATTTATCTCTGTGCTGCCTTACACTTCTTCACATTTTTGCTATCCAGGGTTGTCACGCCCTCGACGTTAATCTCCCCCTTTGTCAATACTTCTATTACATTTATTGTGTTTTAATGTCATATTAATTTTCATATCTATGTTTGTTGTGTCCTTGACAAAGGAAGTGATTATCGAAACGTCGGGTCGGACATTTGTGTTGTTCCCGGAAACAAAACAAGAAAGAAAGACACGAGGTGAATGCGGACAGACCGGAAATAGAAAATTAAACAATAATTAACACACACACACACACACACACACACACACACACACACACACACACACACACACACATCTTCAGCGGAGATTTGTTCGCAACAAATACGAGCAATATCTCCTGCGGGCGGATTTTCGCTGGCTGCGGGATCCGCACTGAAGACAATGTCAGACGGGGAGTTTAACAGTAGTACACGCTTGTATAGATCCAGACAATTACTATTGACAGATGTACACACCCATGCAGGTCCAGACACTTGGTTTCAGCACTCAGCTGAGGGATATGGCTGAACGTCTCTAAGTCAAATCTCCCGGATGTGAGGGCCTGGCCGCTACCCACCTCCTGCTCTTGGAGGTTTGATGCTGAGCCGGCAGAATCTGCAGCCAACCTTGTTCCAGACGTACTTATCACCCTTTCCTCTGGAGCAAAACAAAAGGCAAGGCCGAGAGAGGAACCATGCTGCAAGGGCAACACGTGTTCTCTTATTGCATGCCCAGGCATTGTGGGATAGGATTCTAGCTCTTGCTCCAATCCACATACTTTCGTCTGCAAAGACGGCAAGGTGCCACTTACTTACTAACTATCCCACTTCAGGAGGGACTTGAGCATAGGACCACAGCTATCGCGTCCCTTTACATGAAAAGGGCTAACCCATCTTCATAATAAATTACGTTGGGCCATACAGCGAAACTAATCATCGTTACACTACATTAACTTGAGAATGTTCACGTTATATGTAACTGCAGAAGACATAAATCTCACCCTGGGAAATGAATGCCCAGAGGAACCATTGTAAAGTGCAGTGCTTTTATACAGCCTCCCGAAGTTTCGCTGAGAAATGCATTACGTGACATTTCGTGTATTGTTACATCATAAATATGGAGGACAGCATGACGTGACATATGTGCTAATGAAACCAAAAGTGCTTTAAAAAAAAAAAAAAAACTGCCCCGTTGCAGGAATCTGCTGTGGGTATGCGAAGTGTTAGAACCATCACAGTTTGTAGGCCTGAGTGCATGGAGGAATAGGTGGTCAGTCGTTCCCTCCAGTAGCGAACGCCGAGAGCAGAAATCGAATGTTGTCTAACTCCATATGGCCAATATCACGCCGGCATACGTCAGGTCAGCATGGCCAAATGGATAAGTGCGCCCGTTCTTAAACATGATTCTAAGGTATGGGGTATCAACCCCTACAAAGGTCAGATTGACTAAAATTTTGACTTCTCGTCCTTGACTTTGGGATGTAAATTACAAGTACCTCTGAAGTCGGAGTAGGTCACCTTATGGCGAAGGACACTGCTAATAGGGAAAGCTAGTCCCAACGAGCCGCTATTAAATTAATACAAACTATAACATGCAGGTGCTATGCTCCAACAAAAGCCCAGGTAGAGTAGTGGTTAGTTCACTCATCTGCAGAATCCGTAGCCCTGCGTTTAAATCTCCCTCTAGATTGTTTGAAGGGCTTTGGAGGAGGGGGAGGGTGAAGGGGGGAGAGGATGGGGGGGGGGGGGTTTGGTAAGTGGTCACGTGGCTCCAGAACGAGCCTCGTAAAACTAATACCATAAATTAGTATGGGAGATAAAGCGACCGACGTTACATATTCAGTCTTGCAATTATTTTCATTTATAAACATATTATGAAACAAATGTCATCATTATCAGGTTGCACGTGTAGAGACGGAGACGATGCCGGCCTATATTGTCCCAATACGTAATTGAAATGGTTATAATATTACTCTCAACTCACCTTTGCTGTGTCCGAAAACTTGTAGTGGTTATAGTACTACTCTGAACTCACCCTGGCTGAGTCCACAAACTGTGTAATGGTTGTAGTACTACTACTATGAGCTGACACTGGCTGTGTCCGCACAATTGTAAAGGTTGTAGTATTACTCTAAACTCCTACTGGTCGTGTCCGCATTGTAAAGCTACTTTGAACTCACCATGCTGTACCCACAAAATTGTAATGGCTGTAGAACTACTCTGAACTCATCCTGAGTGAGTCAAAAAATTTTGTAATGGTTGTAGCACTACTACTATGAACTGTCACTGGCTGCGTCCGCACAATTGCAAAATTGTATTACTCTAAACTCCTACTGGTCGTGTCCGCACTGTAATGCTACTTTGAACTCACCATGCTGTACCCACAAAATTGCAATGGCTGTAGTACTACTCTGAACTCACCCTGGCTGCATCCGCACAATTGTAACGGTTCTAGTACTACTCCGAACTCACCCTGGCTGCATCCGCACAATTGTGACGGTTCTAGTACTACTCTGAACTCACTATGATGTGTCCGCACAATTGTAATGGTTCTAGTACTACTCTGAACTCACCCTGGCTGTGTCCGTACAATTGTAATGGTTCTAGTACTACTCTGAACTCACCATGCTGTGCCCACAAATTTGTAATGATTATAGTACTACTCTGAACTCACGCTGAAGATCACTTACTTACTGCGCGCGTGTCCAGTCCACTTGTTAAGCCTCATTCAGCCACAGGACGCATGTGTCGACTATCAGGAAACATAATTACTCATAAACTATAAGCATTCATTAACTGGTGGCTGTGCAGAGGTCTAAAATGGTGGAACCAGAATCGCCAATGCGGTGTTCAGGGAGAGAACGGGACTGACTCCAATGGACCTTAAGGTGATAAAACGACGCTGGCAATGGATAGGACACAACACACACTAAGACAACATTATAATCGTATACGTAGAAAGTCCTTTGACTGGAGCCCACAATTCAAATGAAATAGAAGAAGACCTAAAAGACACCGAGAAGATCATTAGAGACCCAGATGAATAATATGGGAAGGATATGGGGTGTGCTGGAGGAGAAGGCAAAAGATAGGCCGGCTTGAAGTTGGATATTTGAGGGCATTCGCCCCATTAGTGGATAAAAGGCAGAAAAGAGAAAGAGGGGAGAGACAGACAGAGAGAGAGAGAGAGAGAGAGAGAGAGGGAGAGAGAGAGCGAAGAGAGAGAGAGAGAGAGAGAGAGAGAGAGAGAGAGAGAGAGAGAGAGAGAGAGAGAGAGAGAGAGAGAGAGAGGATACACAAGAAGATTGTGCGGCGTTGATGAAAAAAAAATTTGATAACATATATGCATATAGTGCCCAGAAAGCACATGCTGAGGAAGGTGAGGACAGGCAGGCTTCGGGCAGAGTGGCTTGCTTCGCTTCGGAGGTCACGGGTGGCAAGCATCGCCTGGATCTTTTCTCCTGGGCATGCCGGTGTGCTGGGGAATGAACAGGAGGACAGATTGGCTGGCTAGGCAAATCTTGGTGGAGTATTGATGCATGACAAGACAGACGTGGTTGCGGCCTTGTGGGAGCACGTGTACATCTCGGAGTAGCTAATGGATCATCATGGTCTGGCAAGAATGAGGCAGTGAGAAGTGACGAGGGGATCTGGCCGACTCTCGACGCTCAAAGGAAAGGCGAGACGGACATATAATCAGATTGCTACTGATACTATTGGCGTTGGAACTCTTCGCTGGCTGCTGAGGATGAGGACCGAGCGCTTATGGGAATACCCCGAATGCTGTGATGTCGATTCCTGAATCAATCAATCAATCATCAATCAATCATATAGTGCTTCATGTAGCTTTTGCATGTAATAAATAGTGCCTTATTTGCAATTTTAACCCTTAAGATATATTTGGGAGTAGTTTTTCATTCAGATGATTTCCTCTTTTTTTTCGACAATGATCTGGTTGATAACCCGAGGAAACCAAAAAATAAAAAAGACAATGAAAAGACAATGTTTTATTTTAATACACGGAAAGACCTGTATAAATATTGCATAGGTTTAGACAAGGAGGACATGGTGAGAGCTGCAGCACATAGTACACGGTTTGGCCTGGTTTGGTCGAGGACCTGTGCCCAAATAGGGGATGATGGACAGAAGGCGATCTAGTCAGTTGTCAATAACTTGGTCGCGTCTAGCGTGAGACGCGTGGTCAAGTGGTGACACACCCACCTCACACGCCAGTGATCCGGAGTTCGATCCCGGGTCCAGTCAGGGATATACACTAATGACGAGCTCAAACCAGAGCTAAACTCGAGTTTAATGCTTCCAATCTGACATGGACAAGACCCAAGGTTCGTACCGGAATACGATCAGCTTTGCCAGTCAGTACTGAGTGGTGCTCAGTCTCCAAAACTGTGGTGTAATCACTGAAGAACCGCAGCGTATCAAGTTAGTATAATCACGTACCAAATAGAAACAATATGTAATGTCAAATAACATATATCATGCTTATAGAACAGTACCGTATAAAAGATTATAAAGATTTGATTCTATAGTCTGAATACGCCCATCACATACACATACGAAATTAGTAAAACCATAAGCTGCGTCACCCAGACACTACGTAAACACTGTAAATTATTTCTCTATTTTTCGGTCAAATAACAAATATAATGTTTATAGAACAGTACCTGGTATATAAACAGTAACAGAGTTATGAAGATCCGATTCTGTAGTCTGAATTATTCTCCCAGCACATAACACATAAGAAATTATTAAAACCATACGCTACGTCTAGCAGACATCACGTAAACACTGTCAATTGTTTCTCTGTCTCTCCAGTCCGGGTACATCCTGTAGGAAGTCAGAACAGACACGAAACTGAAACAACAACTGGCTATGGTATTTAATCCTCTCTGGAGATTCAGACTTGCCCCCGACAATAATGTTGCACGAACCAGTAAAATATGCTAAATATGTTGACTGGAAGTTGTTCTCTTAGGGCGCTCTTATTTTTTTTTTTTTTATAATAACGTCATGTGCCGTGTTCTAAATTTAGAGCTAACATCATCTACTGTTAAACATCTCGGCCGCTCCCATTTCTTGTAATTATTGGGCACAATGTCGGGCCCATACCGCCTTTTTGGTAGCGTCTTACTTGTTGTTATTGGCCAAACTGTCAGGTTCTTACCACATTTATGGTAGCGTCTTACTTGTTGTTATTGGGCACACTGTCAGGTTCTTACCACATTTATGGTAGCGTCTTACTTGTTGTTATTGGGCACACTGTCAGGTTCTTACCACATTTATGGTAGCATCTTACTTGTTGTTATTGGCCAAACTGTCAGGTTCTTACCACATTTATGGTAGCGTCTTACTTGTTGTTATTGGGCACACTGTCAGGTTCTTACCACATTTATGGTAGCATCTTACTTGTTGTTATTGGCCAAACTGTCAGGTTCTTACCACATTTATGGTAGCGTCTTACTTGTTGTTATTGGGCACACTGTCAGGTTCTTACCACATTTATGGTAGCATTTTACTTGTTGTTATTGGCCAAACTGTCAGGTTCTTACCACATTTATGGTAGCGTCTTACTTGTTGTTATTGGGCACACTGTCAGGTTCTTACCACATTTACGGTAGCGTCTTACTTGTTGTTATTGGGCACACTGTCTGACTGTCAGGTTCTTACCACATTTATGGTAGCGTCTTACTTGTTGTTATTGCGCACACTGTCAGGTTCTTACCACATTTATGGTAGCGTCTTACTTGTTGTTATTGGGCACACTGTCTGACTGTCAGGTTCTTACCACATTTATGGTAGCATCTTACTTGTTGTTATTGCGCACACTGTCAGGTTCTTACCACATTTATGGTAGCGTCTTACTTGTTGTTATTGGGCACACTGTCAGGTCCATAGAGCATTTATGGTAGCGTCTTACTTGTTGTTATTGGGCACACTGTCAGGTTCTTACCACATTTATGGTAGCGGCTTACTTGTTGTTATTGGGCACACTGTCAGGTTCTTACCACATTTATGGTAGCGGCTTACTTGTTGTTATTGGGCACACTGTCAGGTTCTTACCACATTTATGGTAGCGTCTTACTTGTTGTTATTGGGCACACTGTCAGGTTCTTACCACATTTATGGTAGCGTCTTACTTGTTGTTATTGGGCACACTGTCAGGTTCTTACCACATTTATGGTAGCGTCTTACTTGTTGTTATTGGGCACACTGTCTGACTGTCAGGTTCTTACCACATTTATGGTAGCGTCTTACTTGTTGTTATTGCGCACACTGTCAGGTTCTTACCACATTTATGGTAGCGTCTTACTTGTTGTTATTGGGCACACTGTCAGGTTCTTACCACATTTATGGTAGCGTCTTACTTGTTGTTATTGGGCACACTGTCTGACTGTCAGGTTCTTACCACATTTATGGTAGCGTCTTACTTGTTGTTATTGCGCACACTGTCAGGTTCTTACCACATTTATGGTAGCGTCTTACTTGTTGTTATTGGGCACACTGTCAGGTTCTTACCACATTTATGGTAGCGTCTTACTTGTTGTTATTGGGCACACTGTCTGACTGTCAGGTTCTTACCACATTTATGGTAGCATCTTACTTGTTGTTATTGCGCACACTGTCAGGTTCTTACCACATTTATGGTAGCGTCTTACTTGTTGTTATTGGGCACACTGTCAGGTCCATAGAGCATTTATGGTAGCGTCTTACTTGTTGTTATTGGGCACACTGTCAGGTTCTTACCACATTTATGGTAGCGGCTTACTTGTTGTTATTGGGCACACTGTCAGGTTCTTACCACATTTATGGTAGCGGCTTACTTGTTGTTATTGGGCACACTGTCAGGTTCTTACCACATTTATGGTAGCGTCTTATTTGTTGTTATTGGGCACACTGTCAGGTTCTTACCACATTTATGGTAGCGTCTTACTTGTTGTTATTGGCACACTGTCGGGTTCATACCGCATTTATGGTAGCGTATTACTTGTTGTTATTGGCACACTGTCGGGTCCATACCGCATTTATGGTAGCGTCTTACTTGTTGTTATTGGCACACTGTCGGGTCCATACCGCATTTATGGTAGCGTCTTATTTGTTGTTATTGGCACACTATCGGGTTCTTACCGCATTTATGGTAGCGTATTACTTGTTGTTATTGGCCACACTGTCAGGCCCATGCCGCATTTATGGTAGCGTCTTATTTGTTGTTATTGGCCACACTGTCAGGCCCAACCCCGATACAAATCACAATAGAATAGCTAAAGCAGTAGCGAGTCCCTTTACACGGCCTTGGTATATGGTGCTAGCCGCATCTGTTTATAGACCCATCGCTACTCGATGGGTGATGGTGTCAACATCACGCGGCCGCCCTTATCTGTCGGGACATTTTCTGGTATCTATTTTATATATTTGGAGAACTTGGTGACAACTGGTAAGATCGAAGGGAACAGACCAAGAGGAAGGCCTAGAAGCAAATACCTGGATGGCTTGGCCTCGTGGCATGGTCGAGACAGAAACACTGAGCTGATCCACGACTCTGGTGATCGAGTGAGATGGCAAAACATGACCGCCCACGCTTACCGGCATGGAACATGATGGATGGATGGATTTTAGGCTTGGACTGGTCGAAAGGATAAGAGCTTTCGCTGTTTAACTTCCGGTTTGCTGATTGCGAGGTAGGCGATCCAGCCTTTACACCAGCGTTGAAATTTAAATGAAGACTTCTCGTTCAGAAAGCAATGGCAAACTACTGAACTTACAATCCTTAGAAAATCATCCTTGGGATGGATCGCAAAGTCCTGGAAAGGAAATGCCTTTTTTTTTTCCTTAATTTAAAGACAGAAGATAAAATGGTTCGGCCATCTCATTAGAATGCAACACCATCAACTACCAGCACTGGCGCTACACCAAAGAAGATCTGATACCAGAGCAAGAGGGCACCTGAGAAGAAAATGAATTGAGAACATCAAAGACATTGTACAATAACACCGAATGACACTATCCATTGCCAATTATCGGGCGCTGGTTCGTCATCTATTTCTGCCTAGATGACACTTAATAGCAAAAGTGGAAGATGTTGATTTTTTTATTTCGCTCTCTATGAAATCAATGTAGTTCATATACATCATAGTGCTTCTAGTGGTCTGGACTGATTTATGCGAGTGGATTAGCTTTTCCTATTACAAGTGTCCCTCGCCATCAGGCGAACCTACTCCGACTTCAGAGGTATTTGTAATTTACATCCCCAAGTCAAGGACGAGAAATCCATCTGAATGGTGCAAGGATTGAACCCGCTACCTCGGCATCAACTGACTGATGTTTAAGAATGAGCGCTCTTGTCCATTTTGCCATTCATGATGATGATAAACCCTCCCGCTGTTTATACTTCACCTCAACACTGCAAGGTACAAGAGGAACATGATGAGATAAGATGAGATGATGATAAACCCTCCCTCTGTTTATACTTCACCTCGACACTGCAAGGTACAAGAGGAACATGATGAGATAAGATGAGATGATGATAAACCCTCCCGCTGTTTATACTTCACCTCGACACTGCAAGGTACAAGAGGAACATGATGAGATAAGATGAGATGATGATAAACCCTCCCTCTGTTTATACTTCACCTCGACACTGCAAGGTACAAGAGGAACATGGTAAGATAAGATGAGATGATGATAAACCCTCCCGCTGTTTATACTTCACCTACACTGCAAGGTACAAGAGGAACATGGTGAGATAAGATGAGATGATGATAAACCCTCCCGCTGTTTATACTTCACCTCGACACTGCAAGGTACAAGAGGAACATGGTAAGATAAGATGAGATGATGATAAACCCTCCCGGTGTTTATACTTCACCTCGACACTGCAAGGTACAAGAGGAACATGATGATATAAGATGAGATGATGATAAACCCTCCCGCTGTTTATACTTCACCTCGACACTGCAAGGTACAAGAGGAACATGGTGAGATAAGATGAGATGATGATAAACCCTCCCGCTGTTTATACTTCACCTCGACACTGCAAGGTACAAGAGGAACATGGTGAGATAAGATGAGATGATGATAAACCCTCCCGCTGTTTATACTTCACCTCGACACTGCAAGGTACAAGAGGAACATGATGAGATGAGATGATGAGATGATGATAAACTCTCCCGCTGTTTATACTTCACCTCGACACTGCAAGGTACAAGAGTAACATGGTGAGATGAGATGATGAGATGATGATAAACTCTCCAGCTGTTTATACTTCACCTCGACACTGCAAGGTACAAGAGGAACATGGTGAGATGACATGATGAGATGATGATAAACTCTCCCACTGTTTATACTTCACCTCGACACTGCAAGGTACAAGAGGAACATGGTGAGATGACATGATGAGATGATGATAAACTCTCCCACTGTTTATACTTCACCTCGACATGCAAGGTACAAGAGGAACATGGTGAGATGACATGATGAGATGATGATAAACTCTCCCGCTGTTTATACTTCACCTCGACATGCAAGGTACAAGAGGAACATGGTGAGATGACATGATGAGATGATGATAAACTCTCCCGCTGTTTATACTTCACCTCGACACTGCAAGGTACAAGAGGAACATGGTGAGATGACATGATGAGATGATGATAAACCCTCCCGCTGTTTATACTTCACCTCGACACTGCAAGGTACAAGAGGAACATGGTGAGATGACATGATGAGATGATGATAAACTCTCCCGCTGTTTATACTTCACCTCGACACTGCAAGGTACAAGAGGAACATGGTGAGATGACATGATGAGATGATGATAAACTCTCCCACTGTTTATACTTCACCTCGACATGCAAGGTACAAGAGGAACATGGTGAGATGACATGATGAGATGATGATAAACTCTCCCGCTGTTTATACTTCACCTCGACACTGCAAGGTACAAGAGGAACATGGTGAGATGACATGATGAGATGATGATAAACCCTCCCGCTGTTTATACTTCACCTCGACATGCAAGGTACAAGAGGAACATGGTGAGATGACATGATGAGATGATGATAAACTCTCCCGCTGTTTATACTTCACCTCGACACTGCAAGGTACAAGAGGAACATGGTGAGATGACATGATGAGATGATGATAAACTCTCCCACTGTTTATACTTCACCTCGACATGCAAGGTACAAGAGGAACATGGTGAGATGACATGATGAGATGATGATAAACTCTCCCGCTGTTTATACTTCACCTCGACACTGCAAGGTACAAGAGGAACATGGTGAGATGACATGATGAGATGATGATAAACCCTCCCGCTGTTTATACTTCACCTCGACATGCAAGGTACAAGAGGAACATGGTGAGATGACATGATGAGATGATGATAAACTCTCCCGCTGTTTATACTTCACCTCGACACTGCAAGGTACAAGAGGAACATGGTAAGATAAGATGAGATGATGATAAACCCTCCCGCTGTTTATACTTCACCTCGACACTGCAAGGTACAAGAGGAACATGGTAAGATAAGATGAGATGCTGATAAACCCTCCCGCTGTTTATACTTCACCTCGACACTGCAAGGTACAAGAGGAACATGGTGAGATGACATGATGAGATGATGATGATAAACTGTCCCAAATAGAGGTAAAATCAAAAACCGTCAAATAACTGTCTGAGATAGGAGTTAAATCAATAACGTCTTTCATCGAAGGGAGGTAATAACTGCCTGAATCAGAAGTTTATGTTATGTCCATATAGGATCAGCATCATCATCATGTGCCATGCCGATAGCATGGACAATCACGGCTCACTATCTCACGCGATCACTAGAACCTTGGTTCAGGACTCTGTTTTTGCCCCGGTCATGCCATGTGGCCAAGCCTTCCACGTATTTATCTCATTGTCTTTTCCTTGCTCTTTTTCCATCAAGTTTACTGCTTGTCTCTAAGATTTCAGTTCATTTTCTTCCTAACGTACTAAACAATATTAACTGTCTCCGGCTCATTTCTCAAACCAATTAACGGTTTTCTCTTGAGTTTCTGTCCGACCACAAAGTTCTTTGCACTTGACTTAGACACCACAGTTCCACTGCTATGACATGTTTCTTAGCTTTGATTATTGTCCATGTTTCACACGCATATAACAGTACAGGTTCTATTTAGCTTTTTCTCACTGCAGTTTGGAGTCTTATGTTGATAAGTATGTTTTCCATCTTGCAAAAGGCTATCAACAGTACATGAGGGTCAAAGTAACAACTGAGACAGGCGAATTTCAGTGTAAAATGTCTGCAGGAATGTTAACGTAAAATGTCAGTTAAAAAGTTAGTTCCATATCTTTACCGGATGTCGCAGTCAACCCCAGCATTTGTTTGCTGTTTGTGATTTCTTGGCAATTTTACGTTCAGTAGTTTGCCATTAATTTCTGAACGACCGGCACAGATACCTTTGTATTAAAATCATCCATAGCTGTGTTTCGAACATGTATGTGGGGTTACGAATTGCATCCGTAACCCTTTAAAATGTCAATAGTTAATGTAACAATATCCTGAGTTACATGTGCTGTTAATCTGCATAATCTGCGCCGCTTACTATTTCTGTTTAGTGTGAAAGATCCCCTTCCCAGCCCAAACCCCCGTTATACATGTTATCCTTGTCATACCCCTATCACGCCCTAGTCCACCCCTACAACTGCACACAGAAACATCCAGAAATTCATTCTCTTGGTCCCCATCTCATTCTTCGGGGCTTTGCGTTCCCTGGTACTGCTGTCATTGAAACTGCCCCATCATTCATTTAACAATAGCTGGGTCCTCTGTGGAGAATCAATGGTGATGAACGCAATATTCACGAAAGCTTTCTTCCTGGCAGTGCTAGCTCCATCTTGTGAAACCAAAGATAGATATTGCCAGCTAGTCGTGTCTGATGAAGGATGTATGTAATTGTCATGGGAAATTATACTAGTCGTATACAAGGAGACAAATCATCATTTTCATTTGTATTTATCTGAATAGCTCTGTCCTCTCATCAAGCAGAAGTAAACGTTTCTGTAAGGGTATTACTACTGCTGAGTTGTTGAGAGATTAAACTGTTGGAACTACAGTAAAGCTGTAAACACACACACTAAGTAAATTTACGAAAATGAGAAGTGGAATTTGTCAGCTTTACTAAGACACAACCTCGTGTGACAAAATGGATGTTGCGGATAAAATCTTCGTCAGCATACAAGCAATGCATTTTTAAAAAAATGTAATCCGTTAGTGAATTTAATCACAAAAGCCACAAACAATATTTTGCACGATTTATTGTCTGGCATATATCGCTGCATCTCGTTCTATATATCACTTTAACTGGGTCGATCCCAGCCACGTGATTACGAAAACACCCCGTCTCAACTCCGGGCTCCACGGTCAGCAAACGAGTACACAAGACACTAGGTCACGAGATGCAGCGAAATATGTCAGGCAATAAATCGTGCAGTATATTATTTGTGGCTTCTGTATTTAAAGTAAACAATTAAAGTACTCCTTAAAAAATTATATATAGTTTTGTATATTTTTTAATGTAGTTGTATCAGTGTCTATTGTTTGTGTGCTGACGAAGAATATAGCCGCAACGTCCATGTTCTCACGTGTGATTGTGTTCTAGTAAGGCTTACCAATTCTGCGTCACTTTTTCGATGATTCACTCAATGCTCAGCTGCTGACACCAATATTTGGATTTCTCCGAAGAATCGCCATTTCCTTCAGACATGTTGCTTCCATTCTCAAAGCATCAGTACGCGTTATTATCTTAAAACACTATTGTTTTATTGCGTTATTTAGTCACATTATTCATTTCTTCACCAATATATTGTTTTATTTCTCGCGTATTAGTTTCTTCTTTATGCTATTATCTATTTTAATATCTAGCCTATTATCTAGTGCAGGGGTGGCCAACCTTTTCAGCAAGCGGGCCAAATTTCAGAAATAATATTTATGCCGAGCCACGCACCTAATTTTTTTTATTGTTGTTATTAATTAAAGTAAATAAGCAAGCGTGCTACAGCTTCGACCACATCGTCTCTTACCAGTAGGTGAGATCGTGCTCAAACACTTGCATGGTTTAATGTAAACCCAAAAAAAAAATATCTTGTTTATTAATTTACCTTTCCCTTGTAGATTAGTACTAACGTCATTTAGGTGGCCAGTTATAAAGACCAGAAATGCAAAGTCGCAAACCAACTCTTTGTCTTCAAACTCTGGGATACTTTTCGACTTGATTGCAAAGAATGATTGTATTTCGTGTTGCAAATCAAACACTCTTTTCAACAATTTGGCACGGGTCAGCCATCTTACTTCTGCATAAAATGTAACGTCATGATAATGTGAGTCCAAAGACTAGAAATTCTTGGAACTGGCGGCGATTCAACCCGTTCGACTTCATGAAGATCACTATTTTGACGACCACTTTTATGACATGGTCCATTTTGGGGGTCTTCGAACATAAATTCTCCTATTGATTAATGCAATGAAAATTTAGCATTAAAGTGTTACCGACTTTGGAGGTCTCATTTTCAATCAATTTTACTAAACCTTCGGGTTTCCCAACCATTGCTGGGGCATCATCCGTTGTTAAGCCCGATAAGTTGTTAAGTTGTAACAAAAAGCAATTCAATGTCGATGTAACTGCTTCTAACAAATCTCGTAACTTAGTAGTGTCCTTAGGTGGATACAGCGCCGCTAATTCTTCTGTCTTTTTAAAATGGATATCAACACCCACGATAAAAATTGCCAGTTGGGCAGTATCTGCCATATCTGTGCTTTCATCCACTGCTAGAGCATAAAATATAAACTCGGATGCTCGACTTTTCAAATTATCTTCAATATATTTTCCAATGTCGTCCACACGCCTAGTAATAGTCTGACGAGACAGACTTATTTTTTTAGAAATCCTTCTTCTTTTCTGGGTTTCAACGACGCTCTCCAAACATCCCTTAACCATTTCACTGTCTGAATATGGCTTCGTTTTTGTTTTTTTCTATACCGCATAACTAGCTTTTACATAGCATGTTGGCCCTGAACCCGCTCTAGTAATTATCCTTTGTTATGCAGAAATGTTTTTTTACAGTCATTTACTTGGTCTTGTCGAAACTGCGCTTTGTACTTATAAAACTTATTTGCATGTTTAATCTCGTAGTGCCGTTTGATGTTATTCTCTTTCAAGACAGAAACAGGTTCGTTGGATATCAAGCAAATGAGTTTGTTTTAATTTCCACGAAAAAATAGTGTATAGTCCACCTGTCTTGAAAACTTCTTAATTCTTCTGTGATTCTTCTTTGGTCCAACGTCTTTACTAGTTGACGCCATGGTTACGTAATACCTCAAATACAAATTATGAATATTCACATAACAAAAACCCACATCAAAATAATATTAATAATCTATATTAATCATACCTCTCTCGCTGATGTTCTCAGCCAATATCCAGCCAATATTATTTCTTCCTTCAACAACATCCACTCAGAGAAATATCAGGAACAGAGAGTTTATATCTAATACCACAAGGTCTTTTCACAAACTAAATCACCATGGTTCCTACAGTCTATGGTCCATAATATTCCCTTTACGAATGTTCATGTTCAAGTCACTGGAGTAGAATTAGTCAGGTTAATAAGTTCCCAAGGTGCACATATTCATTCGGCTAAATGTTCCGGATTTGGGAGTATCCAGTGCAATATTCCTCAAGCGGTGAAATATGCCTGATAATAAATTTCCTCAGAAGTTATGAATATCTACAGGGCAGATTAACTTCAGGAGTTATAAATGGCCGTAGTTCAGATAAAGTTCAGACGTTATAAATATCCACAGGGCTGGTAAACTTCAAGAGTTATAAATATCCAAAGGGCATATAAACTTCAGTAGTTATACACATCCATAGGGCAGATAAATTTCAAGAGTCATAAATATCCATAATGATACCAGTCAAGGATGGAAATTATCCATACATGATAAACGACGGGCAGTAATAAGTTTCAGGCGGTGAAAAATATCCACGGTGATGCCGTTCAGGTTTTCAAAATGTCCTCATAGATAAAGTTCAGGTTTTAAAAATGTCCAGTTGAAAACAATCCATGTTTTGTAAATGTCCATCTGGATAACTGCCAGGTTTCGACAATGTTCATAACTCTTCTCCTGAATTTAACAACTAGCAATGAAGGGAGGACTCAGCCGGTGCATTTATTTGAGTAGTAGGTACATTGGTGTTGGCCAGGCCATCCTCTTATACACATTGATCATTCACTCATTGACTTCTGTAATGTTGAGGTTGCCTTAAACTTGGAAAGCAAACAATATTAAGGAAATTCTGCTCTTACAGCAATATGAAGGCGAATCCTTTTCATCCTGTGCCAATGAATCAGCCTCTCCACATGAGAACTAGAGCATTTGTACTATGCTTTATGTTCGGCTAAGGCACAGTCCACCATCCCGGTGTCCAAAGAACCCCACTCTATGCAATACGGAAAATACAGCTGGTCGCTAGAAAAGCATTTCCCAGACTCCTTACAGTTCTCAATGTCACCCCTTAAAAACTTCTCAATTCAATCCACCCACTCGATTTCTTTTAATGTATATATCCTATGCTCACTTTTAGCACGGAACATGACAGCTTGATGGGGATGGTGTCTCGGAAAGGGCCGGGCTGGAGAAAGAGAGAGAGGGGGGGGGGGGCAGTAGTGTTACCATCTCCCGTCTTCTTGTCATCCACCAGACGGTCACACATGTTCTGTTCCTATGTCGTGTGGACGCAGTTTCCAACTCCTGTCAACGTCAAACGTACCGGCGGCTTAAGTGTTATGGTTAGAAAATTGGGCTTGGCCTCTAATTAACATTGTGACCTCTGAATACACAGTTTAATAGGGAATCCAAGTGTCGTTGTTTCAGGATTTGAAATTTAAATATTGACCAAAACCCACTACTGATTATTGCTCACTGGATTTTAGGAGGCCTGGTGTTCCTTGCCAGTGAGAAGTCCGGGTCCACATCGATTGATGGACGTCAGTCGCGGCGATTGGGCAATCTTGAGCATAGCCTACGTTGGGTGACGTTGTAATATTCTGTTGTGATAATTTGGCGTGTCCAGCGTGTGCCGCGTGGTTACACACCCAGATCACATGCCAGTGATCTGGGGCTTGTTTCCGGATCCGGTCAGGGATATGCACTACTGACGAGCTTAAACGAGAGCGAAACTCGAGTATAGTGCTTCCATATTGACGTGGATAGGCCTTAGGTTCATACCAGAATACGATCAGCGTTGCCAGTAGTGGGTTGTGCCCAATATTTAAATCCAAGTGTCGTTGATAGGCATAAAATATTGGAAATGTGTCACAACGACTCATGATGTAATGTTCTTTTGGTGATATGTACAATAAAGTTAACATTTATGTTCATTTGACCTAGCTCCGCGGGCCGCAACATGACCCCTGGCGGGCCGCATGCGGCCCGCGGGCCTCGCGTTGGCCACCCCTGATATAGTTTATAATTTATTATATTATCTATTCTATTACACTGGTTTACACACATTTTGGTGCCTTAATTTTATGGCTGTTCTTGGGTAATTTCGTGTTACTGGTTCCAAAAATGTAACCAGTTTATTTCTATCATCTCTAGTTTTAGAGATAACTAGAATTGCCTTCTTAGTAGGACATTTGTTATGTACAAGCCTAGATTTAGGTGTCATCAGTGGCATTTTGACTGTAATCGGCATTCATAGTATATATTCTTCTTCTTCTTACCGTTCGCCCGGTATATTTTGCCTTTTGGACGTACATGTATTGCGTCTGTTTACAGCTGAGCTACGATACTTGCGGCTTTCGGCTGACACATCCGAATTATTCGGGGGTTTGTTGGCCGGGATAGCCTTCCCGGGTGTTTCATGTGAATGTTCACGGTCTAAATGTTTTAAGGTCATCTTCGTCCATCCATCTACTGGTGTCACACCAAATGGACCATCAAGAACAGCCTCTTTGGTTGGCCCTCAAGGGAAGTCAGGGACAGACCATGGGAATTCCCCACCCGCTAAGGAGGCTTCAATAATTGCAGTCGACACAGGACGCTCTTATACTGGGTTCATCCAAGGAATCTTCACGGCCTGCACATCGAGTCTCCCGTACACCAAAAGCGGTGCGTTCTGAGACCAGAAGGACGCGGTCCATACATTTTGGACTTTGGTTTCGCCCATACACTGAGATTTTGCGAGAGACTTCTCACCAAATGAATTTGATAGACAAGCAATTCTCCATTTGGCAGCCAGAGAGGCATTTGTCCACCTACATGCCTGGAGCCTGCGGTGTTGGAGATCAGAGACATTAATTATCTTTTTTTTTATGTTTCAGAGACATGAACACGAAATATGGTTACTTATGGATACAGCGCCGCTAATTCTTCTGTCTTTTTAAAATGGATATCAACACCCACGATAAAAATTGCCAGTTGGGCAGTATCTGCCATATCTGTGCTTTCATCCACTGCTAGAGCATAAAATATAAACTCGGATGCTCGACTTTTCAAATTATCTTCAATATATTTTCCAATGTCGTCCACACGCCTAGTAATAGTCTGACGAGACAGACTTATTTTTTTAGAAATCCTTCTTCTTTTCTGGGTTTCAACGACGCTCTCCAAACATCCCTTAACCATTTCACTGTCTGAATATGGCTTCGTTTTTGTTTTTTTCTATACCGCATAACTAGCTTTTACATAGCATGTTGGCCCTGAACCCGCTCTAGTAATTATCCTTTGTTATGCAGAAATGTTTTTTTACAGTCATTTACTTGGTCTTGTCGAAACTGCGCTTTGTACTTATAAAACTTATTTGCATGTTTAATCTCGTAGTGCCGTTTGATGTTATTCTCTTTCAAGACAGAAACAGGTTCGTTGGATATCAAGCAAATGAGTTTGTTTTAATTTCCACGAAAAAATAGTGTATAGTCCACCTGTCTTGAAAACTTCTTAATTCTTCTGTGATTCTTCTTTGGTCCAACGTCTTTACTAGTTGACGCCATGGTTACGTAATACCTCAAATACAAATTATGAATATTCACATAACAAAAACCCACATCAAAATAATATTAATAATCTATATTAATCATACCTCTCTCGCTGATGTTCTCAGCCAATATCCAGCCAATATTATTTCTTCCTTCAACAACATCCACTCAGAGAAATATCAGGAACAGAGAGTTTATATCTAATACCACAAGGTCTTTTCACAAACTAAATCACCATGGTTCCTACAGTCTATGGTCCATAATATTCCCTTTACGAATGTTCATGTTCAAGTCACTGGAGTAGAATTAGTCAGGTTAATAAGTTCCCAAGGTGCACATATTCATTCGGCTAAATGTTCCGGATTTGGGAGTATCCAGTGCAATATTCCTCAAGCGGTGAAATATGCCTGATAATAAATTTCCTCAGAAGTTATGAATATCTACAGGGCAGATTAACTTCAGGAGTTATAAATGGCCGTAGTTCAGATAAAGTTCAGACGTTATAAATATCCACAGGGCTGGTAAACTTCAAGAGTTATAAATATCCAAAGGGCATATAAACTTCAGTAGTTATACACATCCATAGGGCAGATAAATTTCAAGAGTCATAAATATCCATAATGATACCAGTCAAGGATGGAAATTATCCATACATGATAAACGACGGGCAGTAATAAGTTTCAGGCGGTGAAAAATATCCACGGTGATGCCGTTCAGGTTTTCAAAATGTCCTCATAGATAAAGTTCAGGTTTTAAAAATGTCCAGTTGAAAACAATCCATGTTTTGTAAATGTCCATCTGGATAACTGCCAGGTTTCGACAATGTTCATAACTCTTCTCCTGAATTTAACAACTAGCAATGAAGGGAGGACTCAGCCGGTGCATTTATTTGAGTAGTAGGTACATTGGTGTTGGCCAGGCCATCCTCTTATACACATTGATCATTCACTCATTGACTTCTGTAATGTTGAGGTTGCCTTAAACTTGGAAAGCAAACAATATTAAGGAAATTCTGCTCTTACAGCAATATGAAGGCGAATCCTTTTCATCCTGTGCCAATGAATCAGCCTCTCCACATGAGAACTAGAGCATTTGTACTATGCTTTATGTTCGGCTAAGGCACAGTCCACCATCCCGGTGTCCAAAGAACCCCACTCTATGCAATACGGAAAATACAGCTGGTCGCTAGAAAAGCATTTCCCAGACTCCTTACAGTTCTCAATGTCACCCCTTAAAAACTTCTCAATTCAATCCACCCACTCGATTTCTTTTAATGTATATATCCTATGCTCACTTTTAGCACGGAACATGACAGCTTGATGGGGATGGTGTCTCGGAAAGGGCCGGGCTGGAGAAAGAGAGAGGGGGGGGGGGGGGCAGTAGTGTTACCATCTCCCGTCTTCTTGTCATCCACCAGACGGTCACACATGTTCTGTTCCTATGTCGTGTGGACGCAGTTTCCAACTCCTGTCAACGTCAAACGTACCGGCGGCTTAAGTGTTATGGTTAGAAAATTGGGCTTGGCCTCTAATTAACATTGTGACCTCTGAATACACAGTTTAATAGGGAATCCAAGTGTCGTTGTTTCAGGATTTGAAATTTAAATATTGACCAAAACCCACTACTGATTATTGCTCACTGGATTTTAGGAGGCCTGGTGTTCCTTGCCAGTGAGAAGTCCGGGTCCACATCGATTGATGGACGTCAGTCGCGGCGATTGGGCAATCTTGAGCATAGCCTACGTTGGGTGACGTTGTAATATTCTGTTGTGATAATTTGGCGTGTCCAGCGTGTGCCGCGTGGTTACACACCCAGATCACATGCCAGTGATCTGGGGCTTGTTTCCGGATCCGGTCAGGGATATGCACTACTGACGAGCTTAAACGAGAGCGAAACTCGAGTATAGTGCTTCCATATTGACGTGGATAGGCCTTAGGTTCATACCAGAATACGATCAGCGTTGCCAGTAGTGGGTTGTGCCCAATATTTAAATCCAAGTGTCGTTGATAGGCATAAAATATTGGAAATGTGTCACAACGACTCATGATGTAATGTTCTTTTGGTGATATGTACAATAAAGTTAACATTTATGTTCATTTGACCTAGCTCCGCGGGCCGCAACATGACCCCTGGCGGGCCGCATGCGGCCCGCGGGCCTCGCGTTGGCCACCCCTGATATAGTTTATAATTTATTATATTATCTATTCTATTACACTGGTTTACACACATTTTGGTGCCTTAATTTTATGGCTGTTCTTGGGTAATTTCGTGTTACTGGTTCCAAAAATGTAACCAGTTTATTTCTATCATCTCTAGTTTTAGAGATAACTAGAATTGCCTTCTTAGTAGGACATTTGTTATGTACAAGCCTAGATTTAGGTGTCATCAGTGGCATTTTGACTGTAATCGGCATTCATAGTATATATTCTTCTTCTTCTTACCGTTCGCCCGGTATATTTTGCCTTTTGGACGTACATGTATTGCGTCTGTTTACAGCTGAGCTACGATACTTGCGGCTTTCGGCTGACACATCCGAATTATTCGGGGGTTTGTTGGCCGGGATAGCCTTCCCGGGTGTTTCATGTGAATGTTCACGGTCTAAATGTTTTAAGGTCATCTTCGTCCATCCATCTACTGGTGTCACACCAAATGGACCATCAAGAACAGCCTCTTTGGTTGGCCCTCAAGGGAAGTCAGGGACAGACCATGGGAATTCCCCACCCGCTAAGGAGGCTTCAATAATTGCAGTCGACACAGGACGCTCTTATACTGGGTTCATCCAAGGAATCTTCACGGCCTGCACATCGAGTCTCCCGTACACCAAAAGCGGTGCGTTCTGAGACCAGAAGGACGCGGTCCATACATTTTGGACTTTGGTTTCGCCCATACACTGAGATTTTGCGAGAGACTTCTCACCAAATGAATTTGATAGACAAGCAATTCTCCATTTGGCAGCCAGAGAGGCATTTGTCCACCTACATGCCTGGAGCCTGCGGTGTTGGAGATCAGAGACATTAATTATCTTTTTTTTTTATGTTTCAGAGACATGAACACGAAATATGGTTTTCTCTCACAGCACCAGTATTTCGTTTGGCTTACGACAAGCTGTGAACCTTTGAACCGAGTTGTCATTCAGTAGGACTTTTCTTTGGTGGACATTTGAACCAGTCATCTAGTAGAAATCACATTTCATGGATAATAGAACCATATTGTCAATTTGGTAGGGAGGGCCTTCGATGGACATCATTTAACCATGATGTGGGGGCATGCTGATGAGTGCCAGAATTGTTTCTGATCACTGTATCTTTAGTTAGTTAGTTAGTTAGTTAGTTAGTTAGTTAGTTAGTTAGTTAGTTAGTTAGTTAGTTAGTTAGTTAGTTAGTTAGTTAGTTAGTTAGTTAGTTAGTTAGTTAGTTAGTTAGTTAGTTAGTTAGTTAGTTAGTTAGTTAGTTAGTTAGTTAGTTAGTTAGTTCGTTCGTTCGTTCGTTCGTTCGTTCGTTCGTTCGTTCGTTCGTTCGGTCGGTCGGTCGGTCGGTCGGTCGGTCGGTCGGTCGGTCGGTCGGTCGGTCGGTCGGTCGGTCGGTCGGTCGGTCGGTCGGTCGGTCGGTCGGTCGGTCGGTCGGTCGGTCGGTCGGTCGGTCGGTCGGTCGGTCGGTCGGTCGGTCGGTCGGTCGGTCGGTCGGTCGGTCGGTCGGTCGGTCGGTCGGTCGGTCGGTCGGTCGGTCGGTCGGTCGGTCGGTCGGTCGGTCGGTCGGTCGGTCGGTCGGTCGGTCGGTCGGTCGGTCGGTCGGTCGGTCGGTCGGTCGGTCGGTCGGTCGGTCGGTCGGTCGGTCGGTCGGTCGGTCGGTCGGTCGGTCGGTCGGTCGGTCGGTCGGTCGGTCGGTCGGTCGGTCGGTCGGTCGGTCGGTCGGTCGGTCGGTCGGTCGGTCGGTCGGTCGGTCGGTCGGTCGGTCGGTCGGTCGGTCGGTCGGTCGGTCGGTCGGTCGGTCGGTCGGTCGGTCGGTCGGTCGGTCGGTCGGTCGGTCGGTCGGTCGGTCGGTCGGTCGGTCGGTCGGTCGGTCGGTCGGTCGGTCGGTCGGTCGGTCGGTCGGTCGGTCGGTCGGTCGGTCGGTCGGTCGGTCGGTCGGTCGGTCGGTCGGTCGGTCGGTCGGTCGGTCGGTCGGTCGGTCGGTCGGTTCGGTCGGTCGGTCGGTCGGTCGGTCGGTCGGTCGGTCGGTCGGTCGGTCGGTCGGTCGGTCGGTCGGTCGGTCGGTCGGTCGGTCGGTCGGTCGGTCGGTCGGTCGGTCGGTCGGTCGGTCGGTCGGTCGGTCGGTCGGTCGGTCGGTCGGTCGGTCGGTCGGTCGGTCGGTCGGTCGGTCGGTCGGTCGGTCGGTCGGTCGGTCGGTCGGTCGGTCGGTCGGTCGGTCGGTCGGTCGGTCGGTCGGTCGGTCGGTCGGTCGGTCGGTCGGTCGGTCGGTTCGGTCGGTCGGTCGGTCGGTCGGTCGGTCGGTCGGTTCGGTCGGTCGGTCGGATCGTCGGTCGGTCGGTAGGTCGGTCGGATCGGTCGGTCGGTCGGTCGGTCGGTCGGTCGGTCGGTCGGTCGGTCGGTCGGTCGGTCGGTCGGTCGTCGGTCGGGTCGGTTCGGTCGGTCGGTCGGTCGGTCGGTCGGTCGGGTCGCGTCGGTCGGGTCGGTCGGTCGGTCGGTCGGCTCGGATCGGTCGGTCGGTCGGTCGGATCGGTCGGTCGGTCGGTCGGTCGGTCGGTCGGGTCGGTCGGTCGGTCGGTCGGTCGGTCGGTCGGTCGGTCGGTCGGTCGGTCGGTCGTCGGGCGGTCGGTCGGTCGGTCGGTTCGGTCGGTCGGTCGGTCGAGTCGGTCGGTCGGTCGGTCGGTCGGTCGGTCGGTCGTCGGATTCGGTCGGTCGGTCGGTCGGTCGGTCGGTCGTTCGTTCGTTCGTTCGTTCGTTCGTTCGTTCGTTCGTTCGTTCGTTCGTTCGTTCGTTCGTTCGTTCGTTCGTTCGTTAGTTAGTTAGTTAGTTAGTTAGTTAGTTAGTTAGTTAGTTAGTTAGTTAGTTAGTTAGTTAGTTAGTTAGTTAGTTAGTTAGTTAGTTAGTTAGTTAGTTAGTTAGTTAGTTAGTTAGTTAGTTAGTTAGTTAGTTAGTTAGTTAGTTAGTTAGTTCGTTAGTTCGTTAGTTCGTTAGTTCGTTCGGTCGGTCGGTCGGTCGGTCGGTCGGTCGGTCGGTCGGTCGGTCGGTCGGTCGGTCGGTCGGTCGGTCGGTCGGTCGGTCGGTCGGTCGGTCGGTCGGTCGGTCGGTCGGTCGGTCGGTCGGTCGGTCGGTCGGTCGGTCGGTCGGTCGGTCGGTCGGTCGGTCGGTCGGTCGGTCGGTCGGTCGGTCGGTCGGTCGGTCGGTCGGTCGGTCGGTCGGTCGGTCGGTCGGTCGGTCGGTCGGTCGGTCGGTCGGTCGGTCGGTCGGTCGGTCGGTCGGTCGGTCGGTCGGTCGGTCGGTCGGTCGGTCGGTCGGTCGGTCGGTCGGTCGGTCGGTCGGTCGGTCGTTCGTTCGTTCGTTCGTTCGTTCGTTCGTTCGTTCGTTCGTTCGTTCGTTCGTTCGTTCGTTCGTTCGTTCGTTCGTTAGTTAGTTAGTTAGTTAGTTAGTTAGTTAGTTAGTTAGTTAGTTAGTTAGTTAGTTCGTTCGTTCGTTCGTTCGTTCGTTCGTTCGTTCGTTCATTAGTTAGTTAGTTAGTTAGTTAGTTAGGTAGGTAGTTAGGTAGGTAGGTAGTTAGGTAGTTGGTAGGTTGGTTGGTTGGTTGGTTGGTTGGTTGGCTGGTTGGTTGGTTGGTTGGTTGGTTGATTAGTTAGTTAGTTAGTTAGTTAGTTAGTTAGTTAGTTAGTTAGTTAGTTAGTTAGTTAGTTAGTTAGTTAGTTAGTTAGTCGCGGTTCCAACATCACAGCAACGGGTCGTCCCCATTATGCTCCGTTCCTGTACCAGTGAACATCACATAAAATGTTCCTCACTGCCTCATGTGAAAAATGGAAAAGACAGGAGTCTCGACAAACAACAGCCCGCTCGGGCACACTGTGCATAATGCCGCCCCCAGAATGTCACCACAAAAGTCCTCTACGAAACACAGTTCATCCTTGATGGAAGCGGCAGTAACTTTCCCAACCAGATGTTCGCTTACATAGTCTCGATATGTCTAGGGGTAGTTCCGTTTCTAGATGTTTTCTAGCCAGCCACGCCATTTTTTCTCCAAAATGCAGTTCATCCAACAAAACACCTCGAAGAGATGTTAAAAAAAAAAAAAAACATTTCACTGTACATAATGCCGTCGCCAGAATGCCAACAATGCCGTCGCCAGAATGCTGTCGACAGGTCACAAAACGGCGAGCGCTAGGCGATCTCCTTACAACTGTTTAATAGCTGTCATAAAAGTTAACAAAGAAAAAGCGTTTCGTACATTGTATTTGACAAACAGTAAATAATTAGTCAAACACATCCAGACTTTAGCAATTAGCGGTTCCAGCCAATTTCGTGCAAATAAAAAAATTTCATTTTAAATGTGCGTATACTGCAGGGATAACTAATGCTCCACATTCGAGCAATATTAGTGACTATGTATTTCAGCCCAGGCATAATTCATATATTAACGTCATTTTTTTCCGCGTTTCCATCCTATTTCAGAATATTGCGGTCAACATTAGCATCTTTCAGCTGTATGTTGATTCCTAGGCTAGATTACGCTCATCAGCACGCCACGACTTTCTGAGCGACCGGCTCCATACTCTCATAAGTCACTGACGCGGCTCGAACCACTTATAATTCTCGTGCGCTCACGTCTACCAGGAGAGTATTCGGGATAAACGGTGAAAGCTGCTAACCCCTCGGCCAGGGAGCGGGCATTTATTAACGTCATATGATATATAAATCTGCAGTTTGCACCTGATGTGGTTCAGCAAAATATGCCAGGCAATAAACCATGCAACTTATTGTCTGTAGACTCTGTATTTAAATTCACTAAGGGATTACGTTGTTTTAACACAGCAGCAAATTGTCCATGTGCTTGCTTTACTAAGACTGTTTACACAGGTCTGCCAGAATTATTAGAAGTAGTTTTAAATGTGTGAGTTGTGGAGTGTGTGTATGTGTGTGTGTGGGGGGGGGGGGGCGGGGGGGGGGGGGGTTCTTATTGTGAGGGAAGACTAACACCACTTAAATCCATGAAGTAATTTTCGTTCTGTCTGACAAAACAAGGGACACAAACATAGCTGACATTCTTCAGCCCAGGCGGTTTAAAATAACAAACATTTCTTTCCTGACAGCGAAAGGCAACAAGCGTAGACAAAAATGTTAGCTCAGTCGCCTAAGGGACATAATCACTTGTTTTCATCTTCGCCTTCCATCAAACAGACATTGTATTCTGGAGTTCTATGTCACTTGTAGCTTACGCCAAGGTACTGATGTTACAAGTGCCTCGACCTAGACATATATTCTAACCCGATATGACCTCTTTCAGCCGCATATTCTTCTTCTTCTTCTTCTTCTTCTTCTTCTTCTTCTTCTTCTTCTTCTTCTTCTTCTTCTTCTTCTTCTTCTTCTTCTTCTTCTTCTTCTGATTTGTATCCCCCATAGGGGCTTAGGCTCTCCACCAACCCACGCCATGACATCGTATCTTGTTCTGCCTCCTGCAGCTCCGTCCATATCCCCCTCTTCGCCACCTGTAGAGCCCGCCATCATAATGACACCCAGGGCCGTGGAACCTGGAACCTCATGGGAAGGGTCTTGCCCTAGGGGAACCGTGAGCTCTTATTTAGAGGGGAGGGGTATGTGCCTGGGATGAGAGGAAGAGGAAGGCCAAAGAGAAGATGGGTGCAGGATGTGACGGATGATCTCCAGATGGGTGTATCGGACGCGGGACATCTTGCTTGTGATCGAGAGGTTTTCCGGAAAGTTGTTATGGGAGCGAGGTTCTGCGAAGGACATACTACAGAATGAATGAATGAATGAATGAATGAATGAATATACGTGTGTGTGTGTGTGTGTGTGTGTATGTGTGTGTGTGTGTGTATGTATATATATATATATATATATATATATATATATATATATATATATATGTGATCAATAGAAAAAAAAAGGAAGAAGAAGGAGAGAGAGAGAAGAGAGAGAAAAGAATGATGAGGGAAATGATGTAAATAGTGTGAAGCCTAAAAGTTCGTTCCTCAGTCGAACTCTGCCTACTACACACTACCTTTGATAGTAAAGAAATATGAAGAGAGAGAAGGAGAAAAAAGAGGATGAGAGTGAGGGATACGACAGATGTAGGTTCGTGTCTCCGCGTGAGAACAATAGTTAATTACTATTGCACCATCAATGTCTCGTGGTGTAGGTTATCAGGTTATAGAAGAGATGTACAGCCTCACAAAGTCTCTAAGCTACTCTACTTATATTACTTCAGACTAACAAGTCGAAATAAAAGACAACTCAATAATATATTTACTTTCTTTCTGAACAATAACAGAGTGACAATCTACAACATAATCGCATGGAGTAATCAGTACATGCATTGCAGACACATAATGCATATTGAACTGTAATAATACGATGCTGCATTGCCTCACAAGAGAGAGATAGATAGTGTAACAGCCTATGCCACTGGATGTTAGGGGAATGCCACTTATTATCACCTATTAACCGCATGAAGTAAAAGACTAAAGCTATGAATTACACCGGCCTTTGTTTCGTAACTATCTTTCCGTAGGCTTATTAGTGGTACATGTATCCAGCCCAAACACCCATTGATCCATAGATTGACCTATCAATCCATATACCCAGGGATTTAATTCGCTCCCATCCAACTTGTTCAGCGGGTAACTGTTTATTCAGCTATGCCTGGTTTATCCAGGCGACTCCAGTTTACCCAGACGATGTCTGAAACATTATAAAACAATACCCGTGAGTTTTATGTCACTATCAACCTTAGTCTTTCACTACCTACAAAGTCCTTACCAGCTATTGCTTCCCTATCTACGCTAGTATCAATATATCTTAGCTATAACATAAATTAAGAACAGTATTTTAAACACAGTAATTTATCGTTTATATATATTTAACTAATATTATTATCGCCTATTCCCCGACGCGCCGCCTACAGCCAACATTAAGTATTTAACCATTTGCCGGAAGATTTGAACTCGCGGCCTGTACCACGCCAGGCCAGCCTTAACTACACAACAGCAGAAGCGCGACCTCCTTTCACCTATGTCCAGCGAACAAAAGACACGCATTCTTTTCCATACCGCTTCGTCTAGGGCGAGCCATTGTCATCCGGTCTCATTGTTTGGGTTGACCCAGCGTGATCGCTTCTCAGGTGCACGTTTGTCTGCTAGACCCGGCCTCTGTGTTGTTTATATCTTGCAGTAGCCCTTCCGTTCCATATTTACATGTTGCACTCGCCTAGTTCTCATTAATTGTGTACGTCTAATTGCTTGGTTACATGAACATACATAGTTTATCCACACTCTGCTTATCTAACCGATTAATTTGACTCCAATCACTCTATTTCGGCCATTTAAATATAGGTCATATTCAGGACGTCGCATTCAGTCCTGATCCTTTGCCGGGTCGTTTATGATTACGCGGTAAGTTCACCTACGGTAGTTTGCTATAGCTCTCTAAACTAAGATACCTGATTATAATATACAATTAAACTAATTATGTCTAAGTCTTATGTCAACTTACATTCAACTTCTGCCATCCAGGGGGTTTTCTGGTCGTCCTTCTGGGTTTCATATTTGAAATACGATTGCTCTCTTCAACCTCGTTTGCCGTGGATCCCACCACCGGTTTCCAGTCGTATTTGACATTAGTCTCCTGTGTGGTTCCGATCGCAGTGTTTCCCGTGTGATTCCGATCGCAGTCTGGCTAGTGGTTGTCCTATTTGACGTTTAGCCATCTACTGCAACTAACGAGCGGTCTTCTTTAGCCAACAGTCCTTCTCAAATGGCTTGCACGCCATTTTGTGATCCTCGGAATTTGCGTTCCACTCCATCAGATTTATCTATCTGGGATAAATGGTTCACAGATCCTTGACCATCCTACTTTACTTCAGCAGTCCAGACGAAACCGTGATATGTGCATCTTTTCCGTCCTTAATACTGCCTCTCCATCTTCCTGGACACTAAACAGCCTGATATATAGACATAACCATTGCTGGAGTTCCAAACTCACACTTCCTCTTGGGCTGGGCGACCGCCCAGCCCTCGGATCTGCTGCTACCGCACTCTTGCTCGTTCCACACTCTCTCAACTGACTGGATCCAAAATATATATAACTATATACTTGGCGCTTCTTTCTGGAATCACGTGACGTTGCTGTCCCTTGTCCTCCAATCAGTACCTCGCGTACCCTGCTTAATTTGCATACTACTATCATATCATTAACCCAAATCTACATTGTCTCTGAAGTTCATGGTCCTGAGTTTATCGTCCTTGTTTGAGTTCATGCTCTTTAAATTAGATTTCCCAGCTCAAGCACGTTCCCACTGCTATAAATCTGCCCCTCCGTTGTATTTCTTGCCCAAACTGACAGTTCCCGACAAAGCCTATGCTAAGTTTGGCTTCATGTTTCCTGAATTTCTCATCTCACTAACAACTAAAGGTAAACCCTCGGTTAGCAGGCCATGATCAAGTCAGCGCCCGGTCACTCACTAATTTTGAACTTATACTGGTCGGTGAACTTTCTGTTTGAAAAAGGCGGTATGTGAAAACCATTTTTCCATACTGTCTCATACCCACCTACCAAAAGTTGATGGGTCCCACCATCAATATAGCGTCATTCCTCCTTGAGATCGAAGCCCTGGCTCCGCATCTGACATCACTCCTAAACAATATTGGATGCCTAAGGGGAAAACTCTTTTTGGGAACTCCCACCCCAAATAATAATAATTACAAAAAAATACTGGTTGCATCCCCTGCTCTCCCAGTGCATAAGGCAGTTAAAACTTCTGACGTGCATCCTAACAATATTGTAATCAAGTACTATTATCCATAAAAACAGTTCAATACCTGGCATGCCGGGGATTCCCCCAGACAACAAAATCATACATCAAAGGGTGCACATAAAGACACCAAAATGAAAACAATATCAATATAGGCATTCACTTAATATGCCATCCCCCTGTAACAACAACAAAACCAAAAATCAAATTCACATCGGTGCTACCCACTAGGAACTCGGTACATCAATGTGTCCAATCATTCTTGAATCTGAAAAACATTGTAACAATTCCTGTGACCTCACAGGAAAATGCCTGGTCACCACACATAATAAAACAACAAATTCTCCCCTATTCGCAAGGACACATCAGCCTGAAGCTGCAATCTTCACAATCGCCGCCGCTGTACACAAAAACAAATCAGCCCCTACTGTAAGTAAACAACACTTAGTGGCCATAGAAACAAACCAAAACGTATATCATGAAACAGCTTTTGACATAAAAACAAATGTGCGCCCAGTCGTTGGACATCGTGCTCCATTGTCTTGGCGCTGAAATAACTCTGGAAAAAAAATGGTATGCCCAGTTCTTGGACATTATGCTTTACTCTCTTGACGCTGAAATAACTCTGACAAAAAAATGCGTGCCCAATTCTAGGACATCATGCTCTAACATTTATTCTTCGCCATGCCCCTTCACAACAAAAAACAACCATGTACCCGTATTAACGTCTACTCGGGTAATCTCAGATTATAAATGGGCTCCTTGGCCTCCTGACACGACATTGAACTATGTGTAGTCACTATGACACCTAATACTGCAGTTGTGTCTGCCCTTGAACACAATAGATCGAGGCCCACACAAAAATAAAAACATTCGCATAGGCCGACTTGACAACTTCCGCTATGGAAATAACAAAGGAGCTAACTGCTCCACAACAGTTGATCCCCTCAAGTAGTCATATTCATTTAAACAACAAAATAACATGTTTCTAACTAAGTTCGACCTGTAAAACAAACAAAGGATGGCTAAACGTGACTACACCAAAATTGTCATTCAATTATGAACCAACACTACACCACGAACGTTTAACTAATTATTAAACTACTGTTCATTGCGTCATGCTGAAATAAATATATAAAGAATATGTTTCTGCTTGCGGGTGCTCTCTGGATTCCGTTTTCTTCTTCACTGAATTTCTACGATTGTTTTCTTTAAAGTGTCTATTCTATATGCACGGGCAGAAATATAGGGCGCCACTGGTCATTCACTGCCCAACACCGTTAACATGTCTATCATGAAACTTGAACACGCCGGTACACTGAATTCCACCTCTGTTCCCGCCTAAAAAAAAAAGGGATTTTCTAACTACCACGAGTGACACTGTCATCTGTCTCTTCACAACAGCCATAATTAACTCACTGCATAAAACAACGGGGAAACATCACCTCATGATGATCTAATTGTTATCGTTCATGCGTGCATTTCTGGTATGCACATGTGCCATTGGTAACATTTGGCACAGCCCGTCTCGCTCTGCCGCTGGTGGGACACGCTAGCACGATGAGTCCTTGTTGTCGTTCCTTGCAGGGCAACACAAAAAAGGGGGGGGGGAGGAGCGCTATATTTTCTTAGTGGCCTTGGATGTCTACACTGCCACCCGAAATGTTGGGTCCTGTCACCTAAACAGCGTCACAACTGTTCCCTAAAAGAGTCAGCGAAATTCATTCCCCGGACAGCCACAGGTTTGGCTGGCTCTGCATAACAGGTGTGGGAATTGTTCTTATACTTTGCATGGCTCTGGGTTTCACATGCCATACCCTGTCGTCAATCATGACTCTTGACTTCCTGGACGAAGAGTGGGTGGCCTTGGTATAACGGTGGGGTATTTTATTGTGATACCCTTCAATCAGTGAGTTAGTCTTTAACGTGCACTGAAAAGAGGAACTTGTCCTTTAACGATAACAAGATAAGACCACCCTTACGTTGACTTGCTCTGCTCAGCTGTTGTCTGAGCTCATTTCGGACAGATTCCGCTGCGCTGACTCTCTTTCTGAGATAGCTATCCCTGGTTATTTTGTTGTTGTATGTTGGGTTTTCCTGTATTCTTGTAGCAAGGTGGTTTGGCCGGTGTACTTTACACAAGAGTTTCTAACTGAACAGACTTAGTAGAAACCTCGCCGACAGATAGTTCAGACAATTTACCAACCAGCTATGAGATAAGTAGCCTAGTAAAGGAACACTTACTGAGACAACTATCGAGCAGGCAATCACGAACTACTGACTGTAAGCGACAAATCTATGTATACGATCTCACTATGTAGTAGAACCTGACACCACAGAAACAAAGTTCACATGGAATCTCCTGGGAGCTCCCGGACTAAGCTGGAAGGTCCCAGAAAATTCTGGAAACATATCCTTGCTCGACGACGCCATGTGTGATCAATAGAAAAAAAAAGGAAGAAGAAGGAGAGAGAGAGAAGAGAGAGAAAAGAATGATGAGGGAAATGATGTAAATAGTGTGAAGCCTAAAAGTTCGTTCCTCAGTCGAACTCTGCCTACTACACACTACCTTTGATAGTAAAGAAATATGAAGAGAGAGAAGGAGAAAAAAGAGGATGAGAGTGAGGGATACGACAGATGTAGGTTCGTGTCTCCGCGTGAGAACAATAGTTAATTACTATTGCACCATCAATGTCTCGTGGTGTAGGTTATCAGGTTATAGAAGAGATGTACAGCCTCACAAAGTCTCTAAGCTACTCTACTTATATTACTTCAGACTAACAAGTCGAAATAAAAGACAACTCAATAATATATTTACTTTCTTTCTGAACAATAACAGAGTGACAATCTACAACATAATCGCATGGAGTAATCAGTACATGCATTGCAGACACATAATGCATATTGAACTGTAATAATACGATGCTGCATTGCCTCACAAGAGAGAGATAGATAGTGTAACAGCCTATGCCACTGGATGTTAGGGGAATGCCACTTATTATCACCTATTAACCGCATGAAGTAAAAGACTAAAGCTATGAATTACACCGGCCTTTGTTTCGTAACTATCTTTCCGTAGGCTTATTAGTGGTACATGTATTCAGCCCAAACACCCATTGATCCATAGATTGACCTATCAATCCATATACCCAGGGATTTAATTCGCTCCCATCCAACTTGTTCAGCGGGTAACTGTTTATTCAGCTATGCCTGGTTTATCCAGGCGACTCCAGTTTACCCAGACGATGTCTGAAACATTATAAAACAATACCCGTGAGTTTTATGTCACTATCAACCTTAGTCTTTCACTACCTACAAAGTCCTTACCAGCTATTGCTTCCCTATCTACGCTAGTATCAATATATCTTAGCTATAACATAAATTAAGAACAGTATTTTAAACACAGTAATTTATCGTTTATATATATTTAACTAATATTATTATCGCCTATTCCCCGACGCGCCGCCTACAGCCAACATTAAGTATTTAACCATTTGCCGGAAGATTTGAACTCGCGGCCTGTACCACGCCAGGCCAGCCTTAACTACACAACAGCAGAAGCGCGACCTCCTTTCACCTATGTCCAGCGAACAAAAGACACGCATTCTTTTCCATACCGCTTCGTCTAGGGCGAGCCATTGTCATCCGGTCTCATTGTTTGGGTTGACCCAGCGTGATCGCTTCTCAGGTGCACGTTTGTCTGCTAGACCCGGCCTCTGTGTTGTTTATATCTTGCAGTAGCCCTTCCGTTCCATATTTACATGTTGCACTCGCCTAGTTCTCATTAATTGTGTACGTCTAATTGCTTGGTTACATGAACATACATAGTTTATCCACACTCTGCTTATCTAACCGATTAATTTGACTCCAATCACTCTATTTCGGCCATTTAAATATAGGTCATATTCAGGACGTCGCATTCAGTCCTGATCCTTTGCCGGGTCGTTTATGATTACGCGGTAAGTTCACCTACGGTAGTTTGCTATAGCTCTCTAAACTAAGATACCTGATTATAATATACAATTAAACTAATTATGTCTAAGTCTTATGTCAACTTACATTCAACTTCTGCCATCCAGGGGGTTTTCTGGTCGTCCTTCTGGGTTTCATATTTGAAATACGATTGCTCTCTTCAACCTCGTTTGCCGTGGATCCCACCACCGGTTTCCAGTCGTATTTGACATTAGTCTCCTGTGTGGTTCCGATCGCAGTGTTTCCCGTGTGATTCCGATCGCAGTCTGGCTAGTGGTTGTCCTATTTGACGTTTAGCCATCTACTGCAACTAACGAGCGGTCTTCTTTAGCCAACAGTCCTTCTCAAATGGCTTGCACGCCATTTTGTGATCCTCGGAATTTGCGTTCCACTCCATCAGATTTATCTATCTGGGATAAATGGTTCACAGATCCTTGACCATCCTACTTTACTTCAGCAGTCCAGACGAAACCGTGATATGTGCATCTTTTCCGTCCTTAATACTGCCTCTCCATCTTCCTGGACACTAAACAGCCTGATATATAGACATAACCATTGCTGGAGTTCCAAACTCACACTTCCTCTTGGGCTGGGCGACCGCCCAGCCCTCGGATCTGCTGCTACCGCACTCTTGCTCGTTCCACACTCTCTCAACTGACTGGATCCAAAATATATATAACTATATACTTGGCGCTTCTTTCTGGAATCACGTGACGTTGCTGTCCCTTGTCCTCCAATCAGTACCTCGCGTACCCTGCTTAATTTGCATACTACTATCATATCATTAACCCAAATCTACATTGTCTCTGAAGTTCATGGTCCTGAGTTTATCGTCCTTGTTTGAGTTCATGCTCTTTAAATTAGATTTCCCAGCTCAAGCACGTTCCCACTGCTATAAATCTGCCCCTCCGTTGTATTTCTTGCCCAAACTGACAGTTCCCGACAAAGCCTATGCTAAGTTTGGCTTCATGTTTCCTGAATTTCTCATCTCACTAACAACTAAAGGTAAACCCTCGGTTAGCAGGCCATGATCAAGTCAGCGCCCGGTCACTCACTAATTTTGAACTTATACTGGTCGGTGAACTTTCTGTTTGAAAAAGGCGGTATGTGAAAACCATTTTTCCATACTGTCTCATACCCACCTACCAAAAGTTGATGGGTCCCACCATCAATATAGCGTCATTCCTCCTTGAGATCGAAGCCCTGGCTCCGCATCTGACATCACTCCTAAACAATATTGGATGCCTAAGGGGAAAACTCTTTTTGGGAACTCCCACCCCAAATAATAATAATTACAAAAAAATACTGGTTGCATCCCCTGCTCTCCCAGTGCATAAGGCAGTTAAAACTTCTGACGTGCATCCTAACAATATTGTAATCAAGTACTATTATCCATAAAAACAGTTCAATACCTGGCATGCCGGGGATTCCCCCAGACAACAAAATCATACATCAAAGGGTGCACATAAAGACACCAAAATGAAAACAATATCAATATAGGCATTCACTTAATATGCCATCCCCCTGTAACAACAACAAAACCAAAAATCAAATTCACATCGGTGCTACCCACTAGGAACTCGGTACATCAATGTGTCCAATCATTCTTGAATCTGAAAAACATTGTAACAATTCCTGTGACCTCACAGGAAAATGCCTGGTCACCACACATAATAAAACAACAAATTCTCCCCTATTCGCAAGGACACATCAGCCTGAAGCTGCAATCTTCACAATCGCCGCCGCTGTACACAAAAACAAATCAGCCCCTACTGTAAGTAAACAACACTTAGTGGCCATAGAAACAAACCAAAACGTATATCATGAAACAGCTTTTGACATAAAAACAAATGTGCGCCCAGTCGTTGGACATCGTGCTCCATTGTCTTGGCGCTGAAATAACTCTGGAAAAAAAATGGTATGCCCAGTTCTTGGACATTATGCTTTACTCTCTTGACGCTGAAATAACTCTGACAAAAAAATGCGTGCCCAATTCTAGGACATCATGCTCTAACATTTATTCTTCGCCATGCCCCTTCACAACAAAAAACAACCATGTACCCGTATTAACGTCTACTCGGGTAATCTCAGATTATAAATGGGCTCCTTGGCCTCCTGACACGACATTGAACTATGTGTAGTCACTATGACACCTAATACTGCAGTTGTGTCTGCCCTTGAACACAATAGATCGAGGCCCACACAAAAATAAAAACATTCGCATAGGCCGACTTGACAACTTCCGCTATGGAAATAACAAAGGAGCTAACTGCTCCACAACAGTTGATCCCCTCAAGTAGTCATATTCATTTAAACAACAAAATAACATGTTTCTAACTAAGTTCGACCTGTAAAACAAACAAAGGATGGCTAAACGTGACTACACCAAAATTGTCATTCAATTATGAACCAACACTACACCACGAACGTTTAACTAATTATTAAACTACTGTTCATTGCGTCATGCTGAAATAAATATATAAAGAATATGTTTCTGCTTGCGGGTGCTCTCTGGATTCCGTTTTCTTCTTCACTGAATTTCTACGATTGTTTTCTTTAAAGTGTCTATTCTATATGCACGGAGGGCGCCACTGGTCATTCACTGCCCAACACCGTTAACATGTCTATCATGAAACTTGAACACGCCGGTACACTGAATTCCACCTCTGTTCCCGCCTAAAAAAAAAAAGGGATTTTCTAACTACCACGAGTGACACTGTCATCTGTCTCTTCACAACAGCCATAATTAACTCACTGCATAAAACAACGGGGAAACATCACCTCATGATGATCTAATTGTTATCGTTCATGCGTGCATTTCTGGTATGCACATGTGCCATTGGTAACATTTGGCACAGCCCGTCTCGCTCTGCCGCTGGTGGGACACGCTAGCACGATGAGTCCTTGTTGTCGTTCCTTGCAGGGCAACACAAAAAGGGGGGGGGGGAAGGAGCGCTATATTTTCTTAGTGGCCTTGGATGTCTACACTGCCACCCGAAATGTTGGGTCCTGTCACCTAAACAGCGTCACAACTGTTCCCTAAAAGAGTCAGCGAAATTCATTCCCCGGACAGCCACAGGTTTGGCTGGCTCTGCATAACAGGTGTGGGAATTGTTCTTATACTTTGCATGGCTCTGGGTTTCACATGCCATACCCTGTCGTCAATCATGACTCTTGACTTCCTGGACGAAGAGTGGGTGGCCTTGGTATAACGGTGGGGTATTTTATTGTGATACCCTTCAATCAGTGAGTTAGTCTTTAACGTGCACTGAAAAGAGGAACTTGTCCTTTAACGATAACAAGATAAGACCACCCTTACGTTGACTTGCTCTGCTCAGCTGTTGTCTGAGCTCATTTCGGACAGATTCCGCTGCGCTGACTCTCTTTCTGAGATAGCTATCCCTGGGTATTTTGTTGTTGTATGTTGGGTTTTCCTGTATTCTTGTAGCAAGGTGGTTTGGCCGGTGTACTTTACACAAGAGTTTCTAACTGAACAGACTTAGTAGAAACCTCGCCGACAGATAGTTCAGACAATTTACCAACCAGCTATGAGATAAGTAGCCTAGTAAAGGAACACTTACTGAGACAACTATCGAGCAGGCAATCACGAACTACTGACTGTAAGCGACAAATCTATGTATACGATCTCACTATGTAGTAGAACCTGACACCACAGAAACAAAGTTCACATGGAATCTCCTGGGAGCTCCCGGACTAAGCTGGAAGGTCCCAGAAAATTCTGGAAACATATCCTTGCTCGACGACGCCATGTGTGATCAATAGAAAAAAAAAGGAAGAAGAAGGAGAGAGAGAGAAGAGAGAGAAAAGAATGATGAGGGAAATGATGTAAATAGTGTGAAGCCTAAAAGTTCGTTCCTCAGTCGAACTCTGCCTACTACACACTACCTTTGATAGTAAAGAAATATGAAGAGAGAGAAGGAGAAAAAAGAGGATGAGAGTGAGGGATACGACAGATGTAGGTTCGTGTCTCCGCGTGAGAACAATAGTTAATTACTATTGCACCATCAATGTCTCGTGGTGTAGGTTATCAGGTTATAGAAGAGATGTACAGCCTCACAAAGTCTCTAAGCTACTCTACTTATATTACTTCAGACTAACAAGTCGAAATAAAAGACAACTCAATAATATATTTACTTTCTTTCTGAACAATAACAGAGTGACAATCTACAACATAATCGCATGGAGTAATCAGTACATGCATTGCAGACACATAATGCATATTGAACTGTAATAATACGATGCTGCATTGCCTCACAAGAGAGAGATAGATAGTGTAACAGCCTATGCCACTGGATGTTAGGGGAATGCCACTTATTATCACCTATTAACCGCATGAAGTAAAAGACTAAAGCTATGAATTACACCGGCCTTTGTTTCGTAACTATCTTTCCGTAGGCTTATTAGTGGTACATGTATTCAGCCCAAACACCCATTGATCCATAGATTGACCTATCAATCCATATACCCAGGGATTTAATTCGCTCCCATCCAACTTGTTCAGCGGGTAACTGTTTATTCAGCTATGCCTGGTTTATCCAGGCGACTCCAGTTTACCCAGACGATGTCTGAAACATTATAAAACAATACCCGTGAGTTTTATGTCACTATCAACCTTAGTCTTTCACTACCTACAAAGTCCTTACCAGCTATTGCTTCCCTATCTACGCTAGTATCAATATATCTTAGCTATAACATAAATTAAGAACAGTATTTTAAACACAGTAATTTATCGTTTATATATATTTAACTAATATTATTATCGCCTATTCCCCGACGCGCCGCCTACAGCCAACATTAAGTATTTAACCATTTGCCGGAAGATTTGAACTCGCGGCCTGTACCACGCCAGGCCAGCCTTAACTACACAACAGCAGAAGCGCGACCTCCTTTCACCTATGTCCAGCGAACAAAAGACACGCATTCTTTTCCATACCGCTTCGTCTAGGGCGAGCCATTGTCATCCGGTCTCATTGTTTGGGTTGACCCAGCGTGATCGCTTCTCAGGTGCACGTTTGTCTGCTAGACCCGGCCTCTGTGTTGTTTATATCTTGCAGTAGCCCTTCCGTTCCATATTTACATGTTGCACTCGCCTAGTTCTCATTAATTGTGTACGTCTAATTGCTTGGTTACATGAACATACATAGTTTATCCACACTCTGCTTATCTAACCGATTAATTTGACTCCAATCACTCTATTTCGGCCATTTAAATATAGGTCATATTCAGGACGTCGCATTCAGTCCTGATCCTTTGCCGGGTCGTTTATGATTACGCGGTAAGTTCACCTACGGTAGTTTGCTATAGCTCTCTAAACTAAGATACCTGATTATAATATACAATTAAACTAATTATGTCTAAGTCTTATGTCAACTTACATTCAACTTCTGCCATCCAGGGGGTTTTCTGGTCGTCCTTCTGGGTTTCATATTTGAAATACGATTGCTCTCTTCAACCTCGTTTGCCGTGGATCCCACCACCGGTTTCCAGTCGTATTTGACATTAGTCTCCTGTGTGGTTCCGATCGCAGTGTTTCCCGTGTGATTCCGATCGCAGTCTGGCTAGTGGTTGTCCTATTTGACGTTTAGCCATCTACTGCAACTAACGAGCGGTCTTCTTTAGCCAACAGTCCTTCTCAAATGGCTTGCACGCCATTTTGTGATCCTCGGAATTTGCGTTCCACTCCATCAGATTTATCTATCTGGGATAAATGGTTCACAGATCCTTGACCATCCTACTTTACTTCAGCAGTCCAGACGAAACCGTGATATGTGCATCTTTTCCGTCCTTAATACTGCCTCTCCATCTTCCTGGACACTAAACAGCCTGATATATAGACATAACCATTGCTGGAGTTCCAAACTCACACTTCCTCTTGGGCTGGGCGACCGCCCAGCCCTCGGATCTGCTGCTACCGCACTCTTGCTCGTTCCACACTCTCTCAACTGACTGGATCCAAAATATATATAACTATATACTTGGCGCTTCTTTCTGGAATCACGTGACGTTGCTGTCCCTTGTCCTCCAATCAGTACCTCGCGTACCCTGCTTAATTTGCATACTACTATCATATCATTAACCCAAATCTACATTGTCTCTGAAGTTCATGGTCCTGAGTTTATCGTCCTTGTTTGAGTTCATGCTCTTTAAATTAGATTTCCCAGCTCAAGCACGTTCCCACTGCTATAAATCTGCCCCTCCGTTGTATTTCTTGCCCAAACTGACAGTTCCCGACAAAGCCTATGCTAAGTTTGGCTTCATGTTTCCTGAATTTCTCATCTCACTAACAACTAAAGGTAAACCCTCGGTTAGCAGGCCATGATCAAGTCAGCGCCCGGTCACTCACTAATTTTGAACTTATACTGGTCGGTGAACTTTCTGTTTGAAAAAGGCGGTATGTGAAAACCATTTTTCCATACTGTCTCATATATATATATATATATATATATATATATATATATATATATATATATATATATATATATATATATATATATATATATATATATATAGAGAGAGAGAGAGAGAGAGAGAGAGAGAGAGAGAGAGAGAGAGAGGGGGGGGGGGTCAACATGGTGGTGTTAGCAACGTCCGCTTCCATTTGGAGATATAATTATGTGTTTCGTGTGTGTTTCTTAACATCAGTCTGTTCAAATAAGGATGAACCTACGACAGATCCAGCAAACCGGTTGGGAATTTATTTGTTCGTTCGTTCGTTCGTTCGTTCGTTCGTTCGTTCGTTCGTTCGTTCGTTCGTTCGTTCGTTCGTTCGTTCGTTCGTTCGTTCGTTCGTTCGTTCGTTCGTTCGTTCGTTCGTTCGTTCGTTCGTTCGTTCGTTCGTTCGTTCGTTCGTTCGTTCGTTCGTTCGTTCGTTCGTTCGTTCGTTCGTTCGTTCGTTCGTTCGTTCGTTCGTTCGTTCGTTCGTTCGTTCGTTCGTTCGTTCGTTCGTTCGTTCGTTCGTTCGTTCGTTCGTTCGTTCGTTCGTTCGTTCGTTCGTTCGTTCGTTCGTTCGTTCGTTCGTTCGTTCGTTCGTTCGTTCGTTCGTTCGTTCGTTCGTTCGTTCGTTCGTTCGTTCGTTCGTTCGTTCGTTCGTTCGTTCGTTCGTTCGTTCGTTCGTTCGTTCGTTCGTTCGTTCGTTCGTTCGTTCGTTCGTTCGTTCGTTCGTTCGTTCGTTCGTTCGTTCGTTCGTTCGTTCGTTCGTTCGTTCGTTCGTTCGTTCGTTCGTTCGTTCGTTCGTTCGTTCGTTCGTTCGTTCGTTCGTTCGTTCGTTCGTTCGTTCGTTCGTTCGTTCGTTCGTTCGTTCGTTCGTTCGTTCGTTCGTTCGTTCGTTCGTTCGTTCGTTCGTTCGTTCGTTCGTTCGTTCGTTCGTTCGTTCGTTCGTTCGTTCGTTCGTTCGTTCGTTCGTTAGTTAGTTAGTTAGTTAGTTAGTTAGTTAGTTAGTTAGTTAGTTAGTTAGTTAGTTAGTTAGTTAGTTCGTTCGTTCGTTCGTTCGTTCGTTCGTTCGTTCGTTCGTTCGTTCGTTAGTTAGTTAGTTAGTTAGTTAGTTAGTTAGGTAGGTAGGTAGTTAGGTAGGTAGGTAGTTAGGTAGTTGGTAGGTTGGTTGGTTGGTTGGTTGGTTGGTTGGCTGGTTGGTTGGTTGGTTGGTTGGTTGATTAGTTAGTTAGTTAGTTAGTTAGTTAGTTAGTTAGTTAGTTAGTTAGTCGCGGTTCCAACATCACAGCAACGGGTCGTCCCCATTATGCTCCGTTCCTGTACCAGTGAACATCACATAAAATGTTCCTCACTGCCTCATGTGAAAAATGGAAAAGACAGGAGTCTCGACAAACAACAGCCCGCTCGGGCACACTGTGCATAATGCCGCCCCCAGAATGTCACCACAAAAGTCCTCTACGAAACACAGTTCATCCTTGATGGAAGCGGCAGTAACTTTCCCAACCAGATGTTCGCTTACATAGTCTCGATATGTCTAGGGGTAGTTCCGTTTCTAGATGTTTTCTAGCCAGCCACGCCATTTTTTCTCCAAAATGCAGTTCATCCAACAAAACACCTCGAAGAGATGTTAAAAAAAAAAAAAAAACATTTCACTGTACATAATGCCGTCGCCAGAATGCCAACACAAAAGTCCTCAACGAAAATACAGTTCATCATCGATGGAAACGGCAGTCACTAGAAGACCAGCAGCCACACATTTCTGCATAAGGCAAAAAACCGGTCACTTCTGCGACACAACCAGCCGCCATACATGCAGATATTTCTAGATGTTGTTGTTCCGTTTCTAGATGTTTTCTAGCCGGCTACACCAGCTACGAAGTCTGGGGTAAATCCCAGTATCCACTCAGCAGTCTGGGTTACATCCTAGTATCCACTCAGTGGTCAGGGTTAAATCCCCAGTTATGTTAACATCCCAATATCCACACAGTGGTCAGGGGTAAACCCCAGTATCCACACAGTTGTCAGGGGTAAATCCCAGTATCCACACAGTGGTCAGGGGTAAATCCCAGTATCCACACAGTGGTCCGGGTTAAATCCCAGTATCGACACAGTGGTCCAGGTTACATCTCCAGTTATGTTAAAACCCCACTAACCACACAGTGGTCCGGGTTAAATCCCAGTATCCACACAGTGGTCCGGGTTAAATCCCAGTATCCACACAGTGGTCCGGGTTAAATCCCAGTATCCACACAGTGGTCCGGGTTAAATCCCAGTATCCACACTGTGGTCCGGGTTAAATCCCAGTATCCACACAGTGGTCCGGGTTAAATCCCAGTATCCACACAGTGGTCCGGGTTAAATCCCAGTATCCACACAGTAGTCTGGGCTATACCACAGTATCCACACAGTGGTCCGCGTTAAATCCCCAGTTATGTTAAAATTTTCGCTAATCAAAATATAAATACGGTTTCCCCAGCATCATAAAATGGGCACCAAGTCAACCCTTTGAAGCATTTTTGGAAAACTTTTTTCAGGAAAGAAACACTGGGAGCAAGGCAACTGGTCACCTCAGATTACAATGCGGCGACCTCATAAATATGAAGGTTAACACTTCATAGCCCAGTGGCTGTATCTGCCATTGGGTTTGTATTTACATTTACTTAACATCAGTTGGGGGAGCATCTAAGTAAATCAAAGTTTGTTGCATGTCCTTTACAAGATGTCGCAATTATCCTCGGCATTCATTATGTGTTGGTGATTTTACAGACAATGTTATGTTTAATATGGGTCAATGCTTGCTGAATTGCCGATTCTCATGCCATTTTGGAGGGGAAAAACAAATTAACGTAAAGAGGTATGTTCCTGAATCGCCCGCGGTTGACTTCGAACCTAGTATGTCGGAATTGTGAAACTATAATCACTATCATTAAGCCACAGACGCCCACATGTAAATCAGTAGTGGTCCCATAATACCATGGAGATGGGACGGGGTAGTTAACAAATACGGCAACCGCTCCTGACTCAAATATACCAGGCATGAGTCGTCACTGAGGATGTTTTAAAAATAAGAAAAACACGAAGGTTTAATTGTCCATTTATGACCCTCGAATAGTGGATCAGACGCCTAATCTTTTCGGAAAACGGCGAAAAGTAGGAGGCCTCGCGAGCTAGATGCAGATAGTTGAAAATCCCCCGGTGGCCGTCAGAAACTAAAAGAAGTAGTCCGAAAAGGACTTCACCCATTTAAATGTATAAAAGCACCTAAAATGGTGAATGGCATTCCAAATTCTGGTGTACACCCAGTTCGACCCTGCCGGTGTACGGAGTCCGTGGTCTATGGGAGAAGACACAACACTGATGAGAGTATTTGTGTGCAATGAAGGTGATCCTTTAAGTATCTGTGTGCAATGAAGGTGATCCTTTAAGTATCTGTGTGCAATGAAGGTGATCCTTTACAAACAAAAATAAGCCATAGAAGCTCGAGGTTGGATTTCCCGTGAGGAGGGCGACTCTTGTTGCTACACATATCCAGACAGCTTTACCATCGGTCGGTCATTAGTCCTACTCAATTCAGCCTCCGTTCAAAGTTATAATTATTTCCCATCCCCGCCTCAGATTAATAATCCAGTGATCAAATCAGCAACATTTCGAAAATTAATTTGAAATTGATTGTTGTCCACAGAAGGGAATGGTTTTCACAAATACAACCATTATTGAATTTAACTCGAGACTCTGATATAGAAGTTGAAAGACTATGACACAGTTATGCATAAATTTGTAATAAATATCCCCTGTTCCGTGTTTCCACCATGCAGTGATAGAGAGGATGGTGTGTCCCAGTGACACCAAAAGCTATCCCGACATTATCGTGGCAACTTAAATTGGATAGAAACCAGACGAAGAGAGATACACACCTACTGCCCCGAGGGAAGTCCGTAGACAGTCAAAGTTTAGAAAAAGCAAACTAGGAATACATACTTGTCGAAATCCGATATTCTGGGTAACAACATTGACGAAACAAGACAACAAAATTCAGTTTATAATGACAAATTAGATAACACTCAAGAGATCGTCTGCGCTGACTAACCTTGACCGCCCACCCTTACTGACATGGCACACGATGCTGATGATTTGTAATTTCAAGTTCTGTTGAATTCACGGAGAAATGGTGTTAGTCCCATATTCTCTTGACAAAACGGTAATCGATGGCTTATATAACCACAACGATGCCAGCCGCATTATCTTCATGAAAATTAATGGTACCCATTCAATGAACCTGGTTCGAGCCCAAACCCACGGTGACATGGAAATAAAAAACCGTCGAACTGGATTTCAACTCAGAACCACCGACCTACAGCCCGGTGCACTAACCACTACCCAATCTCGACTAAAATTGCATTCAGGAATCCCTGTGCTGTCGACAGGTCACAAAACGGCGAGCGCTAGGCGATCTCCTTACAACTGTTTAATAGCTGTCATAAAGTTAACAAAGAAAAAGCGTTTCGTACATTGTATTTGACAAACAGTAAATAATTAGTCAAACACATCCAGACTTTAGCAATTAGCGGTTCCAGCCAATTTCGTGCAAATAAAAAAATTTCATTTTAAATGTGCGTGTACTGCAGGGATAACTAATGCTCCACATTCGAGCAATATTAGTGACTATGTATTTCAGCCCAGGCATAATTCATATATTAACGTCATTTTTTTCCGCGTTTCCATCCTATTTCAGGATATTGCGGTCAACATTAGCATCTTTCAGCTGTATGTTGATTCCTAGGCTAGATTACGCTCATCAGCACGCCACGACTTTCTGAGCGACCGGCTCCATACTCTCATAAGTCACTGACGCGGCTCGAACCACTTATAATTCTCGTGCGCTCACGTCTACCAGGAGAGTATTCGGGATAAACGGTGAAAGCTGCTAACCCCTCGGCCAGGGAGCGGGCATTTATTAACGTCATATGATATATAAATCTGCAGTTTGCACCTGATGTGGTTCAGCAAAATATGCCAGGCAATAAACCATGCAACTTATTGTCTGTAGTTTCTGTATTTAAATTCACTAAGGGATTACGTTGTTTTAACACAGCAGCAAATTGTCCATGTGCTTGCTTTACTAAGACTGTTTACACAGGTCTGCCAGAATTATTAGAAGTAGTTTTAAATGTGTGAGTTGTGGAGTGTGTGTGTGTGTATGTGTGTGTGTGGGGGGGGGGGGGTGGGGGGGGGGGTTCTTATTGTGAGGGAAGACTAACACCACTTAAATCCATGAAGTAATTTTCGTTCTGTCTGACAAAACAAGGGACACAAACATAGCTGACATTCTTCAGCCCAGGCGGTTTAAAATAACAAACATTTCTTTCCTGACAGCGAAAGGCAACAAGCGTAGACAAAAATGTTAGCTCAGTCGCCTAAGGGACATAATCACTTGTTTTCATCTTCGCCTTCCATCAAACAGACATTGTATTCTGGAGTTCTATGTCACTTGTAGCTTACGCCAAGGTACTGATGTTACAAGTGCCTCGACCTAGACATATATTCTAACCCGATATGACCTCTTTCAGCCGCATATTCTTCTTCTTCTTCTTCTTCTTCTTCTTCTTCTTCTTCTTCTTCTTCTTCTTCTTCTTCTTCTTCTTCTTCTTCTTCTTCTTCTTCTTATTTGTATCCCCCATAGGGGCTTAGGCTCTCCACCAACCCACGCCATGACATCGTATCTTTTTCTGCCTCCTGCAGCTCCGTCCATATCCCCCTCTTCGCCACCTGTAGAGCCCGCCATCATAATGACACCCAGGGCCGTGGAACCTGGAACCTCATGGGAAGGGTCTTGCCCTAGGGGAACCGTGAGCTCTTATTTAGAGGGGAGGGGTATGTGCCTGGGATGAGAGGAAGAGGAAGGCCAAAGAGAAGATGGGTGCAGGATGTGACGGATGATCTCCAGATGGGTGTATCGGACGCGGGACATCTTGCTTGTGATCGAGAGGTTTTCCGGAAAGTTGTTATGGGAGCGAGGTTCTGCAAAGGACATACTACAGAATGAATGAATGAATGAATGAATGAATATACGTGTGTGTGTGTGTGTGTGTGTGTGTGTGTGTGTGTGTGTGTGTGTGTATGTGTGTGTGTGTATATATATTGATCTACTAAAATCAAAGGCGCTATCTCGTAACACCAAAATCACAATATACAAAACACTGATCAGACCAGTTGTGCTGTATGGCTCTGAAACCTGGAGTACAACGAAAGGAGACGAAGCCTTGTTACAAACCTTTGAGAACAAAATTTTAAGACGCATCTTTGGACCCATTAGGGATACACAAAGTGGAGAGTGGAAAAGAAGAAGTAACAAAGACATTTATGATCTGTTTAAGTCCCCGCTAATCACTGGTATCATGAAGGCTAATAGACTACAATGGCTGGGGCATATAGAAAGAATGGAAGATAATAGGGAAACAAAACTCGCTTACACTCAGGAAATAAATGACCGTAGACCCCGAGGTAGACCAAGAAGGCGGTGGAGAGATAATACATGTACAGACCTACAAGCACTTGGAATCAACGACTGGCAAGAGAAGGTCAACCAGAGAGACGAATGGAGACGGATTGTATTTGCAGCAAAGAACCTCAATGGCTCGGAACGCTGAAGAAGAAGAATATATATATATATATATATATAGAAGTCAGGTCTTAGTCAGATATGACTGAGCTACCGTATAACAGTAGACGGTACTACCTGGTTTCTGTTAGCGCCGAACGTTGGGCGATGCTTACCAAACCCGACACCCCACATTGTGCCAACGGCTTCGGGCGGAAGAGCGCAATTGGGAGGGTACAAGCCTTACCCTGGTGCGAGGAAATGCAAGCTAAAGACAAAATTGTCATGGCAGGGCAGACCAGGCCCTAAGCCTTGGTTGGCGACTGGTCTAGGATCGAAGCTCCGACAGGCGGACAGTTAGAGCATTGCTTTGCTGATCCGGCAGCTTCTGCAGCTTGTCTTGTTCCAGATGTAGAGGTGTTACCTTTCCTCTGGAGTGAACTAGGCAGGCCGAGAGAGGGATCATGCTGCATGGGCAACACATGATCTCTATATTTTAGCCCAGGCTTTGTGCTATGGAGAGGCAATAACTCCATCCCTGGTCTTAACTGGTCTCGGAATCAAAGCGAGAGGCAACTGTTACGGGTTATAAGTCCTTGTCAGTTGGCGTAGACATGGGGCGCCACGCGTTGCCTCTGACGGTGGGAGACACCTATAGGTGTCACTGATCAGCTACCGCCCGCCTCAAGCTGGGCAGCCCCCAGCCAATTGGGTGCTGATCCGCCACAGCCTGCATGCTTCAATGGGTGCTTGGGGCTAGGACAAAATCTGAATCGCAGGCTGTAAAACCAATGCACCAGGTACAAACAAAAATAAAAATAGAAACCTCAAGCTACGGCTTGCAACCTGGAACGTGAGAACCATGTGTCCAGGATTTTCCACTGACTTGACCAATATTGACGATGTGAGAAAAACGGCTGTGATTGATGCCGAACTCAATCGTCTTAACATTGATATTGCTGGCCTGCAGGAGACTCGCCTCGCTGTGGAAGGGTCACTCAGGGAAAACAACTACACCTTTTTCTGGAAGGGTAGAGGGCAGGCAGAAAAAAGGCAACACGGTGTGGGCTTTGCAGTGAAGAATTCGCTACTGGGAATGATTGAAATTCCAGCAGGAGGAAATGAAAGACTATTATCCCTGCGCTTGGCAACCTCTTGTGGGTTTGCCACCATTATTACTGCATATGCACCGACACTCGATTCCTCTGATGATGTGAAGGATTTGTTCTATGAGGAGTTAGACTCCGTGATCAAGGCAGTTCCAAAATCTGACTACATTTATATGCTCGGTGATTTCCATGCTCGTGTGGGCAAGGACTCGAGTTCATGGCCAGTGTCCCTTGGAAAATACAACATCGGTCGCATGAATGAAAATGGGCAAAGGCTGCTGGAGCATTGCACCAGTAATGACCTATGTATTACAAACTCTTTTTTTAAAACAAAAGAGATGCATAAGGTCACATGGAAACATCCAAGATCCGGCCATTGGCACCAGCTGGACTTCATCATCACACGGAGACAACATCTGAACCATATATCATTGACTCGTAGTTACCACAGTGCTGACTGTGATACAGATCATTCTTTGGTTGTTGCAAGAGTTAGACTGAGACCAAAGAGAATCTACACAGCTAAACACAAATCTAGCCCCAGGATTAATATTATTAACACTCATGATCCTGAAAAGTGCTTTCAGTTTCAACAGCAACTTGAAGACGCTTTCACTGATACACCAGAAAATTGTACAGTAAATGAAAAGTGGGGTCAAATTAAGGAAACTCTTTATAAAACTGCCGTAGGGGTTTACGGCACTGTGGATCATAAGAGGCAGGACTGGTTTGCGGCCAACAGCGAGACTCTGCAGCCCTTGATTGATAAGAAGAAGAAAGCTCTCTTAAGAAACAAGGAAAGACCAACGCGTAACACTCTGAGTGAGCTAAGGCAAGCTAGGAAGGATGTGCAAAAGGCTGCCAGGCAGTGTGCAAATGATTATTGGATCAAGTTATGTGAGTCCATTCAAATCGCAAGTGATAAGGGAGACATAAGAAGCATGTATGAAGGAATAAAGAAAGCCTGTGGTCCAGTGATCAAAAGAAGTGCACCGCTGAAAACCTTGACTGGAGAAGTCATCACTGATAAGAAACAGCAGATGGACAGATGGGTAGAGCACTATTTGGAGCTTTACTCAAGTGAGACCAAACTAGCGGATGATGCCCTTAACGCCATAGAGGCTCTACCAATTCTTGACCACCTGGACACACTTCCCACCATAACAGAAGTTAAGTGTGCTATAAATGAACTTGCATCTGGCAAGGCTCCAGGTAAGGATGGGATTCCAATAGAGGTTATCAGGAGTGGGCAAGACACACTCACTCTACAGATCCACCAGCTAATAGAGCTATGCTGGCGTGAAGGACAAGTCCCACAGGATTTCAAAGATTCAAACATCATAACGCTGTACAAGAACAAGGGTGATCGGAGCGACTGTAACAACTATAGGGGTATCTCACTTCTGTGTATTGTTGGAAAAGTATTTGCCAGAATTGTTCTGCGCAGACTTCAAGTCCTAGGAGATCAAGTCTACCCCGAATCACAGTGTGGCTTTCGACAGAACCGGTCTACCACTGATATGATATTCTCATTGCGACAAATGCAAGAAAAATGCAGTGAACAGAATCAACCACTGTTTATTGCCTTCATCGACCTCACAAAGGCATTTGATTTGGTCAGTCGTGAGGGTCTGTTCAAGGCACTAAAGAAGATTGGCTGCCCACCAACTCTTCTGTCCATTGTGGAATCGTTCCACACAGGCATGAAGGGTATAATCAAGTTTGATGGTGCAACTTCTGAAGAATTTGAAATCAAGAGTGGAGTTAAGCAAGGTTGTGTACTAGCTCCCACCCTCTTTGGAATATACTTTTCACTTCTACTGAAATATGCATTTCGTGATCAGGATGGTGGTATATACATTCACTCACGCTCAGATGGCGGCCTCTACAATGCTCAGAGATTGAAGGCTAAGACCAAAATTAGGAGGGTACTGATCAGAGAGTTGCTTTTTGCAGATGATGCTGCAGTTACGACCCACTCTGAGGAAGAATTGCAATGTCTACTATCTGCATTCTCCAATGCTTGTTCTGAATTTGGTTTAACAATTAGCAAAAAGAAGACACAGATTATGTCACAAGGTGCACATGGGGTACCATCAATCTTTATTGACGACGCCGAACTAGAGATAGTAGACCATTTTACATATCTAGGATCAGTGGTAAATAGCAAATTATCCCTAGATCAGGAAATCAACATCCGGATTGGTAAGGCAGCAACAACAATGAACAGGTTAAGAAAAAGAGTCTGGGAGAACAGGAAGCTTACTGCCAAAACAAAAGTCCTTGTCTATCAAGCCTGTGTCCTTAGTACTCTTCTCTATGGCAGTGAAACCTGGACAACTTACTCACACCAAGAGAACAATTTAAACAGCTTTCATATGCGGTGTCTGCGAAGAATTCTTGGTATTAAGTGGCAAGACAAAATCACAAATACTGAAGTATTGGAAAGATCAGGTTGTGTGACAGTTTATTCCATGCTCAGTCTTCGTAGACTTAGATGGATAGGACATCTTAGGAGGATGGATGATGGTAGAATACCAAAGGATATCTTTTTTGGTGAATTACAGATGGGTAAGAGATCTCAGGGTCGGCCTCTACTACGATACAAAGATGTGTGTAAGCGGGACATGATTGATACAGGCATTGATAATGCACATTGGGAGCAAGTCGCCGCTGAACGTGTTGCATGGAGGGCAAATATCAGAAATGGAATAAAGTCAAAGGAGAAAATAATTGCAGAAAAGTCACACACCAAGCGTTTGAGACGTAAGATGGTGCATGATGGTGGAAATGACCATGTGTTCACATGCACCCACTGTGAAAGGACATTTACAGCGCAAATTGGCCTTATCAGTCACACTCGCCACCGCCATAGTTAAAAGTTATTATGCCTTTTTAGAGCACAAACTATCGTCTGTCAAGACGGCAAGGTGCCAATGAATATATATATATATATATATATATATATATATATATATATATATATATATATATATATATATATATATATATATATATATATATATATATATATAGAGAGAGAGAGAGAGAGAGAGAGAGAGAGGTCAACATGGTGGTGTTAACAACGTTCGCTTCCATTTGGAGATATAATTATGTGTTTGGTGTGTGTTTCTTAACATCAGTCTGTTCAAATAAGGATGAACCTACGACAGATCCAGCAAACCGGTAGGGAATTTATTTGTTCAAGTACTATTGCTCGAGAATTATGGAGGAAACTGAAAGAAAAGCGCAATTCTATCAGCGTTCACGCCGTAAACACACCGAACAAACTACCAACAACAGCTAAATTTAAATTACGAAACAGACAGGAGATATTCGCAACTTGGAATGTTACTGGTCTAGGAAATAAGAAACCAGCTCTTGTGGAGATTATGAATAAACATCAAATACTCAAATATTAGGACTCACAGATACTAGGAAAAAGGGGTAGAATACAAAACGAACACATAAAACTTACGTTCTTTTATGGAGTGGTATTGATCAGAGTGCAAAAGCTAGACACGGAGTGGGTTTTTTGTTACATCCAGAAAAAGCGAAAGCCATTATCAACACTAAATTCATATCGGAAAGAATAATACTAATACAGATCAAAGAAGGATATAAAACAACAACTTTTGTACAAACATACGAACCATGTAACGACACTTAAAGCGATGAAGACAAAGACGAGTATTTTGATAAACTTGCTAACGCTAAACAATATCAATGAGACAGATGAACTTATTGTGATGGGTGATTTAAACGGACGAATAGGCCTACGAAGAACACCGTGGGATGAATGCATTGTGCCATTTAGAGACACAGAGACAGAATACCACGAACTAATAATAGCAAATAGTTTTTTTTCCAACATCGTCGTAGCCACACCAAAACCTGGTATAAGTGGAACGACATAGATAGCCACACAAAACCTGGTATAAATGGAACGACATAGATCAAGCTTCTCACATTGACTTTATTCTACTTAGGAAATTAGACAGAAGACTACTATTGGATTCAAGAGCACTTCCAAATACAGATGTTGATACTGATCATAAACCAGTCATAATAAAAACAGATTTCAACATACAAGAATATAAGAAACGTAAAGGTAACAACACATGTCATCAATCTTGTATCGGAGGCTTTTGGAAAATACGGTTAAAGACGAATTCAATCAAGAAATCACACAGCTACACAAGAACATCTCTGATGACTACACAAGCATACATAAGGAATGGACAATTTTCAAGGTTGCCGTGCTCGACACACTGGAAAATAAATGTGGAACAAAGTAAGTAGGGCAGGACAAAAACTTAAGAACTGCTTGGTGGAACAACGAAGTTAAAGATAGCATATTCAAAAAGAAGGTAGCGTTCAAAAAATATCTCACAACTAAATCTGAATAAGACTATGTTACTTACAGAATAGCACGACGAAATGCCAAACGAACAATTAGAACATCTAAAGATGAATCCTGGAGAATATACGGTGAACAGATGGCGACCCTTAGCAAAGACTGCCCAAGAGAATTTTATAAACGTGTCAACAAAATGAGAAACAGAGATACATACTACAACCCAACCACGATCATAAACAGCAGAAGAGGTATACCATTAGTTATTCCACAACAAAGACTAGCAAGGTGGGAAGAATACTTTCAAGAACTACTTAACCCCACACATAATAACATAGAAAACCTCACTTTTGTGCCAAAAAGCTATGGACATCAAGAGCCAAACTTCATCCCTGCAGAAGTCAAAGCAGTTATACAAAAGAGTCCTAAGAACAAATCACCAGGTCCAGATGGAATAACCACAGAAGCTATTCAGGCCTGTGGGAAAGAAGGAGTTAAATGGCTAGCAAGACTTTTTAATATACATGAGAAGAAAGAAAAGTCCCAGACGATTGGCAATAGGCAATAATAGTATCAATGTGGAGAAAGAAAGGCAATATGAAAGAGTGCGAAACATACAGAGGTATATCACTCCTAAGCCATATAGGGAAAATGTAGGCAAAACTATTGGAACAAAGAGCTAGACCCATAGTTGAACAACAGTTAAGCAAAGTACAATTCGGTTTTCGGAAAGGTAAAAGTTGCACTGATGCACTATTTACACTTAGACAAATATGTGAAAAACCATCGAATATAGTTACCAGCAGAATATTGTGTTTGTAGATCAGGAAAAAGCTTTCGATAGAGTAGATAGATACAAATTATGGACCATCCTTGAAGACTACGGGTTACAAGGACAATTGCTAGAAAACATCATAGCCATTCACCTCTAGAGCCAAAGTGCAGTAAGAACACAAGAAGGTATATCAGATATGTTCAGTCAATACAGGAGTGAGGCAGGGATGTGTGCTCTCTCCACTGCTATTTAATATCTACATGGACAGAATATCCAAAGAAGCAAGCCTTGACAGAACAGATTCAGAAAATTTAGAACTCTTTACTCCAGATGAAACAACTGATTCACAGGAAATAAAGGAACTTCTATTTGCAGATGATCAGTGCCTGTTTGACAGCTATGAGGGCAGACTACAAAATCATATTAATAATCTGAGTTAAACATGCAGCAGATACAATATGAGTATAAATACAGCCAAAACCGAAGTAATGCAAGTTAGCAGATCTCCTGTTCCACTAAATATACAGATAAATAGCACATCTCTGAAACAAGTTAAAGAATTCAAATATCTTTGAATTATGATCACAGAAGATGGCAGATTGGACAGATACATCGAAATCAAATATCAAAAAGCTAGAGCACTTACATATCAACTATCATCCATACTGAAACATCCAAATATACCCATGTCCGCAAAACGACAGATAATAAACAGCAAATTCACACCAAGCCTATGCAACCAATCTCAAACTTGGACTTTATCCAAATCACACCTTCGCAAAAATCAACACCTGCAAGATGCCTGAGGAGAGCTTCCAACTTAACAATCCGAGACCGAGTAAGAAATTTTGTTATCAGACAGACAGTGGGATTAAGACTGAAAGAACGAAAGAAGAAGAAGAAGAAGAAAAGAAGAAGAAGAAGAATGCTTTTTTCTGCCCTTATTATTCATGTTCTGTAGTTGTTTAGGTTGGGCTACTTCCTCATTCTTCTCTGATCTCGCTGAGCGTGTCGTTTCTGGAGTCAGTGTACACTGATGGTAGGAGTGGTACTAGCGGTATCCCCCAACTGGGTAAACATGTATTCTTCTGGGTTAAATCTTTACATTGTTAAAAGGATGCAGATTTCTGGTTTGTTATGTGGTATTCTGATCACTTGCTGTTGTTGCCCTACTGAATTTTCTATTAACGTTATTTCTGAGGTATGGTGGAGTGGACTTGCCATTCAGAGAAGTATGTGCGTAGAGTATCAAAAGAACAGAGACGCATCAGCAACAAGAGTTAAAGTTAGTTGCATATCCTTTGCAGGACGTCGCAGTCGACACTAGCATTTATTGATGTCGTGATCTCTTGGCAAGTTTACGTTCAGTAGTTTGCCATTGCTTTCTGAACGACCGGCACACATACCATTTCGTAAAAAACCAACGCACGGTGGTCTGCTGCCAAATCGTCTGCAGCTGTGTTTTGAACGCGGTATGCGGGATTACGAACTGCGCCCGTTTCACCTTCGCCACGGAGCCATCAACCACAAGAAGAGATAATAATAATACATTTAAGAAAAGTTATGTAAAACTAGAATTTTGCATGGTCTTAACTTGAAAAAAGATAAATTCTCATCTGTCGTAAGTCTAATCAATCAATCAGATGCCAACTCCACAATGAAGGTTGGTTGCAATGCATCTCCAACACTGTCTCTCGCCTCGATTGTATATTCTGTCAGACTGCTGTTCGTCCATCTCCTCATATTATCCTCCTACTTGTTAAGTCTAATAGAGGGGGGTGGTAAAATGTAAAGCAAAATACCCTTTGCCCGCGCCAGGAGTGTATTGGGTATATGGTGTCAAATCATATTTATATAGACCAATCGACACTCTTTTGGCAATGTGATCAGTATCACGTGGTCGACGTTTACTTCCTAGGATCTCTTTTACTTCTTGATCTAAGATTGTTTCTGTAACTGAAATAAAATCCTAGATTTTCCTTTCACTGATTGGTCAATCACCGAACATCTCATGGCAGATGAAAATGTCTGAGGCTGGGGAACTAGCCAAGAATCAAGAATCTGTCCAATATGCCTTGATGAAAACAACATCGTGTCAAAGACATGTCACAGAATGGTGATTACGACCACGTAATGTGACTAACTGTCAAAACAGGGTGTTGATTGACGGGTCTCATCGAGCGCTTGATGTGCTGCTCTTTTCTGGCTACCCAGATCTTCAGCCTGAACGCGTGCACGGTACTTAATAATGATGATTCCATCCAGTTGAAGGTCCTTGTTGCGCTCAACTTTCAACTTTCTAGAGGCGTTCATAATATCGGTGTGGTCCATCCGAGATAGTAGCAGTGCCAACCAGTCTTTCCGGATTTCGATTGCCCACACTGCCCACTTAGCCCCGAACAAAGATGCCTGTAACTATGTGAATTGTAGAATCTCTTCATCGTCGTCATCATCATCATCATCATCATCATCATCATCATCATCATCATCATCATCATCATCATCATCATCATCATCATCATCACGATTATCATCATCATCATAATATGCCATGCCAAGAAGCGTGGGCGCTGATGATTTGCCATCTCACAGAACACCAGACTCGTGGATCAACTCTGTCTTCTTGTCTCGACCATGCCATGTGGCCAAATCATCCGGATATTTACTTCTCTGTCTTCTCCTTGATCTTTTTCCCTCAATCGTGCTAGTTTTCACCAAGTTCTATAATTTATTTCTTCTCATAACGTGACCAAAAATGTCACTGTCTCCGTCTAATTGCTCTAATCAGTTTACGGTTTTCATTTGTGTCTTGTAGGACTAGGTCATTGCTTTTTCTGTCTGTCCATGGCATTCTTTGCATTATCCTCAGAAACTACATGTCCACTGCCGGTTTTTTTTTTTTTTTTATTTCATCTTGAATTTGGCCGGAGCAGTTGTTTGGTTGTGCTTAGGCCATCGGGTGCAATTAACTGATTAAGTGCCATGTGATGATTAATCGTCTTCAGCGATTTCTCATATCTGCCATGGGCTCATGTACAGTAGTTTCCCCTTTAATTTCATATATAATATAACATGGCTGCTAATATATTATCAACTTTTAAGTCATAACTGTGACACACACCCCACTCCCAATATTCCACCATCCAATTTTGTTTGCTTCAAACCTACTTTTTGTTTACGCTGAATCTGTTAACCTCATCATCATCATCATCATCATCATCATCATCATCATCATCATCATCATCATCATCATCATCATCATCATCTTGTGCCATGCCGGTAAGCGTGGGCGGTCATGTTTTGTCATCTCACTCGATCACCAGAGTCGTGGATCAGCTCAGCGTTCCTGTTTCGACCATACAATGTGGCCAAGCCATCCAGGTATTTACTTCTCTACCCTTCCCTTGTCCTCTACCCTTCGATCTTGCCAGTTGTCACGAAGTTCTCCAATTTATGTCTTCTCATAACGTGACCAAAAACATTGTGACTGCCTACGTCTAATTTCTCTAATCAGTTAACTTGGTCCATGGGTAATTTAGAAATACGTCACTCCTTCGTCCCTCAACAAGAATTTAAGATGTGTATTTGTTCGTCCAGTGGTTCTCGTGTGCTGTAGTTGGTAGTAGGTGATTAATAAATAAATAGACAAACCGACCGCCCTAACCTTACGGGGGTTCATCACCATCATCATGTTTGCAGAACGCCTCTCTCATCACGGCCTGCCGAAAACCCCTCGATCTCTTCCCATTTCTCCCATCTCGTGTTTACAGTGCCCTGTGTCCACCTTCGTGTGGTCAAGCTCTGTTGTACTCCTAGGAACTAAGAGGTCCATCACTGGTATTTCCAGTCCACTGTGGTGTTGCTTCCTCTTCTTCTGCATTCATCCTGAGAGTTTTTTTTTTTGTTTTAGGGGGGGGGGGGGGGGTGATTGCGTTGTGCCTGTTTACAGTAGAGCTGCGTTCTTGCGCCGTTAGGCCGACACATCCGACTTCTGCGAGCATTTGTTTACCGGTTTAACCTTCCCGGGTACTGTGGTGTTTAATTTAGCCAAAGTACCGGGTGTCTGTAAAGTCTCACTACACTTTGTATGCAGAACAAATTTGAAAAATGAACTACATATAATTTGCTGCTCCACGGTCCATTGTGAAGAAATATGGAGTGAATGGCTGTTGTCTGCTGGAGTAATTCTTTGCACTCCAAACAAACGTTTTATCAATGGAAGACAGAATTTTTTTCCCTCAAATTTGTTCTACATACAAAGTGTAGTGAGACTTTACAAAACACCCCGTATTTTATCCCTCGAGACATGATACTGTCTAGTAGCCAGTTTTCCTCGATGTTCAGATCCCGTAAAATTTCAATATTTTCTCTTTCTTTATGCACTATACTCCAAGAATTCTTCTGTAGCATTTGAGTTCAAAGGACCCAACATTCTTCCTATGGTTGTTGCGAAATTGTCCCAGATTCATATCAATATGTTGCCACAGGAGAGATGCATGCTCTCATATTCTTTAATTACCTTGGAAGGATAACCCGGTCAACAAATGCCTGAAGAAGTCGGATGTGTCGCCCGAAAGGTGTAAATATTGCAGCTCTGGTGTAAACAGGCACAACGTAATTACATCAAAAACAAACATCCCGGACGAACGCAGAAGATGAAGATATCCTTTATTTCTAACTTCTTTACTAGTGCCATGCCACAAGTTCTCAAACTGTTTAATATCTGCCTTGCTAGGGCCAGCCCGGATCTAACTTCCCTTGAACCATCCGCTGACCAGGGAGCCAAGACTTCCAAAGTCTGTGACTCCCCATTGTGACTCCTCTTCATTATTGATTGTGATGCCTGGTTGACATGCATCCTACTACACGGTCATTATATGTTTTAATTAAGTTGAGAAAACGATTTTGATTTTCAGTGTGTCTCTCGACAGACAGGATCAGTGTCTTTGTTGTTGCCATTCATGTCTTCCGACGTCATATTAACCACATTCCCCAGTGAGCATCGATTGGATTAACAATATGGGTTAGCACCATATACCTAAAACTTCACATATCGTTAACACTGGTCATCTATCTTTTCTCTTCTTTCGATAGTGTAACATTAATTTAGTTGCATATGCTTTACATGACGTAGCCGTCGACTCCAGCATTGTTTTTTTTTTTTTTGCTGTTTGTGATTCCTGAGCAAGTTTACGTTCAGTACTTAGCCATTTTTTTTTCTGAACGACCGGCATTAACCATTGTATGGAAACCAACGCAAGACTGTCTGCTTCCAAATCGGCAGCAGTTGTGTTTCAATCTCGGTATGCGAGATTACGAATTGCATTCGTAACCCATTCGCCACAGAGCTGTCGTAACAGACAGAAACGTGTAAATTACCAGTGTAAAACATACAGACACATACTGTACTCTTGACCAAAACCAAAACAACAGCTTTCAACTGCAATGAGGAAAAGAGTGTTAAAGCGCTATATAGGATATATACGGTTATCATCATAATCATATAGCCAGTGTTTACAGAACGTCGCTCGCATCACGGCGCATCCACAAGTCTCTAGATCTCTTGCCAGTTTTCCTGCCTTGTGCATCCTAAAGCCACGGGTGTCTGCAATGTTCTGTGTCCATCTTCGTGCTTTCTACTCCTTCCTCATCTACCAGGAACCATGTCTTCCATTATTTTTGTTTCCATTTTTGCTCGCAGGCTTTTAACTGCACCACTACTTCTAGTGCACTAGACTGATTGTCGCGTGTGGCCGAATGGATAAGAGCGCTCGTTCTTTAACATCCGAGGTAGCGGGTTCAACGCCGACACTGGTCAGTTGGAATAAAATATTGTTTTTTCGTCCTTAGACGTAAATTACATGTGCCTCTGAAGCCTGAGTAGGTTCGCCTGATGGCGAGGGACACTTGTAAAAGGGAAAGCTAATTCACACGTAAAAATCACCCTAGTGCATTAGAAGTAGTAACACCCGGGAAGGTTAACCCGGTCAACAAATGCCCGCAGAAGTCGGATGTGTCGGCCTAACGGCGCAAGAACGCAGCTCTGCTGTAAACAGGCACAACGCAATCACATCCGAAAAAAAAACTCCGGATGAACGAAGAAGAAGAAGAAGAAGAAGAAGTAGTAACACATGTATGGACTACGCTTGAGTACTAAGCGAGCGATCGCAACGAAAAACATCATTATAAATTGTCCAACGTGGGCCTGATGGGAAAGATAATAATATTCATGGGAGATAATGTTTATGTACCATTTCAAGAAAGCTTGACACAGTTGTCTCCATTTGTCCACCTGTCAAGAGTCAGCGGTTTCCAATCTGGGCATGTGGGCCATGATTGATGTTCAATTGGGTACAGCTTTGACTTGGGTAAACTAATCGTTTTCTACCCCATTCTCCCCCTCCCTGTCTCGCTTATATTGTATATAAAGTTATACATGCCATGCCAGGTTATTCAAAGCAAAACTGCGATGAAGGTTTGGAATACATCAAACCTCCATTCAAAACTGCCTTATCTTGCTGTGTTCCCCGATAGTAAAAGATTCTAAAGACAATGAGTGTAAGTAAACATGTTCGTGCGTATTATTTTGTTCACATATATTATAGACAAACAGCTGTTGTAACTTGATTGATTGCACAGACGTGCCAGCACAGACATTTTGGGAATGCTCTTCATCTTCGCTTGAGTGCGCCACCACTAATTAGGCATCTGAAGGTCAGTATGTCAGACTTCGAGATGCATTTGTGTAAGATGTGCTTCCTCTAGACAGATTCCACCCAGTTGTCATATTTCGGACAAACAACCTTGCATCCCACGATGTCTCCAGTGTTGTCGATTGACTAACACTTCCTGCTGTCACGAGCGTTTTGAGAATGAAAGAAAAGGAGGGTTACATTTCGAAACATTGCTAGAGTGTTAAGGAGTCAGATAAGCCTAGGGGTTAATCGCGCTCGCCGGTATGGTATTGGGATTTTTCTTTATACCGTTCACTTGAACTTAAAATTGACTTCTCATTCAGAAAACTGTAGGTCCGCATGGCGAACGGGTAAGAACGCGTGTTCTTACACATCCGGTGTGCTGATGCTGAGATAAGCGGTTAATCCCCTACACCGAACCGCTGGACTAAAATGTTGACCTGTCGTCCTTGACTTAGGGACGTAAATTACAAGTACCTCTGAAGTCGGAGTGGGATTCGTCTGATGGCGAGGGACACTGTTAATAGGGAAAGCTAATCCACACGCAAAATTCAGTCTATCACTACTAAATAGTGTGTATGGACTACGCTTCAGTTCAAATCGAGCCAGCAAAAAAAAAAAAAAATTAGAAAAAATAAACATTTAAAAAAATTTAGAAAGCAATGCAAACTACTGGAAGTGAACTTGACTGCAACATCAACATGGGATTATCGCAACTTCCTGTAAATAACATGCAACATTTACTAGAGTGTGAGCAACTATCCTACAGGAAAGTGGCTGAGCCAATCACTCAAAAATTGTGAAACCCGCTGTAAGGGATAATTAAACAATTAAAGTTTACTAACATATCCTTTACTGGACATCGCAGTCAACCCCATAATTGTTTGGCTGTTTGTGATTACTTGGAAAGCTTACTTTCTTGGTTCAGTAGTTTGTCATTGATAGGCACTCATACCATTGTATGAAAACCAGCGCAAGGCTGTCTGCTTCCAAATCGCAGCTGTATTTCGAATACGGTAAGCGGGATTGCGAAGTGCGTCAGTAACTCCTTCGCCACATGGCGGGCTGTTTTTTTTTTTTTTTGTTTGTTTTAGTTCGCACATCCTTTACAGGACATCGCTGTCAACATCAACACCTTTAAACTGGCTGTTGATTTCTTGGCAAGATTACGCTCAGTAGTTTGTCATTGCTTTCTGAGCAACTGCCTCACATACCCCGTAAGTTAGCGACGCGGAGAGAACACCTACCAATTCTCGCGCACGTCACGTTACTCACGAGAGTATACGGGGTTACGGAGAAAGTCGTGTAACCCCTAGACCAGAGAGCCCGGCGTAAGGGCTGTAGGTTTGTGAAATATCTCACCAGCAATGAATGTGTGGGCGGTACAGATTTGTTTTTTGTGACTCAAGTTAACTAATACGTATTAACAAAAGGACTGTTTATAGCCATGATGGGTATTGGGTATTTGGTGCTGCCTTATATTTTTATAGAAGAATCAGCGCTACTATTCAATGGACTCAATGTATTTGCACTTTGTTCAAATAGTTTCACTTTTCCATTTCACTGAGTCGCTTCGATCGACGATGAACTGTATTTTTCTGGATGGACTTTTGTGTTGGCATTCTGGCAGCGGCATTGTGCATAGTATGCTTTGCGGGCTGTTGGGTTTTCGAGACTGCTGCCTGTTCCACTTTTCACATGGGGCAGTTAGGAGCATTTTGTGGGATATTCACTGGCACAGGAATGGAACATGATGGGGCGACCATTTGCCGTGAAATTGTAACCGCGACTGACTGACTGATTTTCTGTTATGTGAGCAGCGGCTGAGCGCCCTTACCTGCCTGTCCAGTGATCATGTGTTCAATTCCCTATCAATACGGGGTTGTTTGTTTGTTTTTAATTGACATGGATTCACTGGTCGACCCAGCCTAAACAGGGTGCCAGGAAATATCGCGGCAAAATTAAACGAATTACTTACCACATCACCCATCGAGTGCCGACTGGTCTAAGCAAATGTGGGTATAACACAAATCACCCGGTACCCTTCAATACGTGTAAAATGGTTCGTCCCTTCCCCCCCCCCCCCCGCAGTTTTTCTGATGAATCAGAACAAAGTAAATGATGCTCGGCATTAACCAGCCAAGTTAGGAAAATTGTATTGATTTTAACTTGTTAGACCCTCATTAAGTTTCTGGGGAAATGCAAAGATTACCATGGACAGACAGAAAAACGAACGAGAGACAGTTGTACAAGAAACAAATAAATTCGTTAGAGAAATTAGATGTGAATAGTCAAGATTTTTTGGGAACGTTATGTTGAGAAATAAACTAGAAAACTTGGTGACATCTAACAAATGTGATAGGAAAAGAAACAGAGGAAAGCAAAGCGATAAAAATTTGAAATGCTTAGCATATTCGAGTCACAGACTTTATCCATGACTCTGGTGACCTTGTGAAACAGCGAATCATGACCACTCAGGCCAATGGGCATGGCACATGATGATGATAAGCAGGAGCGTTAGTGAAGTTGACAGGGAGCTATACTGATAATATCATATGTGGGATCGGACGAGGGTTCGATATCTGTGTTCGTCGTCCGCCAACAGAGGAAAATACTGGTCACCTAGTGTCCCGTGCATTCAGGCCTACATTATGTTATGACCGTATCATATCACATACCCATATTCACCTAGTGTCCCGTGCATTCAGATCTATATTATGTTATGACCGTATCATATCACATACCCATATTCACCTAGTGTCCCGTGCATTCAGATCTATATTATGTTATGACCGTATCATATCACATACCCATATTCACCAAGTGCCCCGTGCATTCAGATCTATATTATGTTATGACCGTATCATATCACATACCCATATTCACCTAGTGTCCCGTGCATTCAGATCTATATTATGTTATGACCGTATCATATCACATACCCATATTCACCTAGTGTCCCGTGCATTCAGATCTATATTATGTTATGACCGTATCATATCACATACCCATATTCACCAAGTGCCCCGTGCATTCAGATCTATATTATGTTATGACCGTATCATATCACATACCCATATTCACCTAGTGTCCCGTGCATTCAGATCTATATTATGTGATGACCGTATCATATCACATACCCGTATTCACCTAGTGTCCCGTGCATTCAGATCTATATTATGTAATGACTTATTCACCAAGTGCCCCGTGCATTCAGGTCTATATTATGTGATGACCGCATCACATCACTTACCCATATCAGGTTTATGCTTTGGGACATTATGATACACGATGATGATGATGATTGTGATTAATCTCACATGAAGGCCCTCTTGCATGAGGTTAGTAGTTCGGTTTCCCGTTTTGTGTGGTGTTTTCGGGTCTAATGGCCAGATCTCTAAACATTACTTACTGTCGCAGGTCAGCATGGCCGAATGGATAAGAACGCGTCTTCTTATACATCCGGTATGCTGATGCCGAGGTAAGGGGTACAACCCCTACACCGGAAAGTTGGACTAAAATGTTGACCTCTCGTCCTTGACGTGAGGACATACATTACAAGTACCTTTGAAGTCGGAGTGGGTACGCCTGATGGCGAGGGGCACTGTTGATAGGGAAAGCTAATCCACACGCAAGGTTCGGTCCAAGAAGTAGTATGTATGGACAACGCTTTAGTTCAAAGCGAGCGAGCGCAAACAAAAAAAATTACTTATTGCCCTTAGTTACTCGTTAAAGGATTAAGTGTAATGGGATGGTTAATCGTCTTAAGCGACATCCCGTATCTGCCATGGGCTGATGTATCACCAAAATGTTGTCACTGCGTTATAATACAATATGTCTGCTACCATATTATGAGTCCATTACCCCATATGGACAACAATCACCTTCGGATTAAAATGTCTGTGAGGGTATAACCGTGGGCAGCTGCTTTTGTGGCTGAATTAATCACATGGCTATCATTTTGAACCGGCGATAGACCCTAACTATAACTTCTATAACTGGGTGGGAAAATGTGTGTGTGGGGATGTGTGTGTGTGTGTGTGTGTGGATGGGAAGATGTGTGGGTAGGGTAGGTGATGTGTGAGATGGGTGTGTATTGGTGCGGGATGTGTGTGTGGGAGGGGTATGTGTGTGTGATTGGGTGGGTAGAGCATGTGTGTGTGTGGGCGAGTTTGTGTGGATTGGGGTATGTGTGAGTGGGGAGTTGTGTGTGGGTGGGGATGTTTGTGTTGATGGGTGCGAGATGTCTGGGTTGGTGAGGGGATGTGTGAGTGGGTCGAGGGATGTGTGGTGGGTGGGGGATGTGTGGTGGGTGGGGGTGTGGGTATGGGTGGGTTATGTGTGAGTGGGTGAGGGATGTGTGTGTGGGTTGGTGCGGGATGTCTAATTTGGAGGGGGGATGTGCCACATAAAATGATAATATGCATTGTTTATGCTTACAACATTCATTTGACAATGTTTTTTTTTTCCTACGTGAATGTATCATGCACTGTTGATGAACGAAAGATGAGTGATTGGAAGTGCCGAATGTAAGACGGGCCTACGTGCCCAATTTGTAACCCTTTTAAAATAAAGTTCAGTTCAATTCAATTCTCCTTGAAGTTGAACGGGGTAAGGGTAATGTGAAATCGAATCGAATACCATAATAACAACTTTTATGTCGTAAGTGTGATACATCCGTACTTCCCATTTTTTGCCATCTATTTGTCTTTGGTTGAAACCTATTGTTTGGCATTAAATATGTTAAAAGCTATACTTTTCTAAACTCCTTTTGCCTAATTCAGTTATTTAACGAACCTACTGTACCCCAGTACATATTTTGACTCATTCTTCTTCTTCTTCTGCGATCATCCAGAGTTTTTTTTCGGATGTGATTGCGTTGTGCCTGTTTACAGCAGAGCTGCGTTCTTGCGCCGTTAGGCCGACACATCCGACTTCTGCGGGCATTTGTTGACCGGGTTAACCTTCCCGGGTGACTCATTCTATCCCACAATGTTACAATTTTAACTTCATTACAAACATGTTTATTTTTTTTACTTTAAGTAACAGCTGCTTTAGTTGGGTGTTAAAGTAAAAACAGATAGGCTTTAAACAAGTTAATATATGCGAGATATTACAATGTAGGGGTATCGTGGTAATCCCGCTATTTATTCTAGATTATGTCACATGTTGAGATGTGACAATTCTCTCCCCTACAGCTGTCATAGGCGGCGTTGAATTATTTTGCGTTCGCTTGCTTTTAACTCAAGTGCAACCCATGTTCATGCTGCTACCTCTAGTAGTGTCACTACCATGGAGTGTACTGGGCTGATGTTTGCGGATTAGTTTTCCCCGTTACAAGTATCCCTCGCCATGAGGAGAACCCACACCGACTTCTGAAGTACTTTTCTATGAGATCGCACTGTCTTTAAATTACAGCAATAACCAGGCTTGTCCGTGGAACATATTTTTCTGTCCCATTCCATCCCATCCCATGGTAATTTAAGCCTGTCATCCCATGGAATTCGCATTATAATATTAATATGGAATACGGTTCAAATAAAATTATGAAATTTATGAAAGTTTAGGTTTAGTGTCTACTAAATAGGACTGTATGTACAAACAGACACGTAAAACGACATAATTTTTTTTTTTTTTTTAATATTCAAGCGTAGCCTATTTTTATAACAAAAAAGTTTAATCTAAAATGACAATTCAGTGTCATTCTGACACTCTCATTCTGTTTCTGAGTCACTCTGCTCATTCACCACATTATCAATTGCCTGCTGAACGACTAATATTAATAATGCAATTAATCCAGGTAATCCCTGAACCAAACATCTACACACGCTACCAAATCTATCCCCCACAACGGCATCATTGCGGCCTTGTAGGAGCACGTGTACACCTCGGAGGAGCAAATGGATCACATTAGTCTGGCAAGAATGAGACAGCGAGGAATGACGAGGGGATCTGGCCGACGCTCGACGCTCAGAGGAAAGGAGAGACGGACATATAATCAGATTGCTACTGGTACTATTGGTGTTGAGGGGCGGCTGGCCGAGTGGTTAGACGGCCGGACTCTCATTCAGGAGACCCGGGTTCGATCCCTCGGTAAGGTGTGGGATTTTATTTCTGTCGGGGGCAAAAAGACAATTCTAACATGCACAGTTCGCGGCGACTGCACTAACCAGACGGCCTTTAATTCCTCAGGCTCAAAGACCCCTCTGCCATACACCGCAAGGTACTTTGGCAGTAAATGACTATTGGTGTTGGAACTCTTCGCTGGCTGCTGAGGATGGGAACGGAACGCCTATGGGAATGCCCCGAATGCTGTGATGTCGGTTCCTAGATCAATCAATCAGTCAACCGCACCCTGCCAACACGTTATTTCCCTCAAATAGTCCTGAAAAGTAGCCCAATCTGGCGTGAAATCTGTCCAACTGACAGATTGATTTGACACTTGATTAGAAGTGCATGTCACGTATTTTTGCTACGTAGATAAGAGCTCTGCAACGTTTTTCCAGTCACGTCACACTTTTATAATTTTGATTGCTGGTGACGAACGAACATGTAATCTTATATGATAAAAGGCTATGTGTATTTATTTATTTATCCGGTGTCCCACCACAAGATAAAGAACAGATACAAATATATAAAGAAAAAAGTCAGATAAAAAGCTTTAAAAAGGTAAAAAATAAAACAATTAAGGGTAGCTCTGACGTAGATCAGGTTGCTATGACATGGCTACTGTCCCATGGGAAATACAAATGTGTGCTGTCCCATCCCATCCCATTCCATCCCATGGTTACATTAAATAATACCATGGTTAGACTAAACTTCCCATGGCCAAACCTGGCAATAACAACGGCAAGAATTTTTTTATTTAGCGATCACTCGCTTTGACCTCGAGCGTAATATATGCACGCAACTTCTAGTAGCACTGGATATGATTTTGCGTGTGGATTAGCTTTTCCTATTACCAGTGTTCCTCGCCATCAGGCGAACCCACTCCGGCTCCAGAAGTACTTGTAATTTACGTCTCAAAGTCAAATACGAAGAATCAACATTTTAGTCCAACTGACCGGTGTAGGGGTTGAACCCCCCCCCCCCCTTTTTCACGTCAGCATCAGCACACCGAATGTTTAAGATCGAGTGATCTTATCCATTCAACCATGCTAACATCCATCAAGACTTAAAACGTCTGACTCCGATCTTGTTCAATGCAAACTTGATATTGTTTAATGTAACCATGGTATTGTTTAATGTAACCCTGGTATAGTTTAATGTAACCATAGTATTGTTTAATGTATCCATGGTATTGTTTAATGTAACCATAGTATTGTTTAATGTAACCATAGTATTGTTTAATGTAACGATAGTATTGTTTAATGTAACCATGGTATTGTTTAATGTAACCATGGTATTGTTTAATGTAACAATGGTATTGTTTAATGTAACCATGGTATTATTTAATGTATCCATGGTAGTGTTTAATGTAGAAATAGTATTGTTTAATGTAACCAAGCTATTGTTTAATGTTACCCTCGTATTGTTTAATGTAACCATGGTATTGTTTAATGTAGCCAGTATTGTTTACTGTAACCCTGGTATTGTTTAATGTAGCCCTGGTATTGTTTAATGTAGCCCTGGTATTGTTTAATGTAGCTCTGGTATTGTTTAATGTGCCCTGGTATTGTTTAATGTAGCCCTGGTATTGTTTAATGTAACCATGGTATTGTTTAATGTAGCCCTGGTAATATTTAATGTAACCACAGTATTGTTTAATGTAACCATGGTATTGTTTAATGTAGCCCTGGTATTATTTAATGTAACCATGGTATTGTTTAATGTAACCATTGTATTGTTTAATGTAACCATATTATTGTTTAATGTAGCCGTGGTATTGTTTAATGTAACCATGGTATTGTTTAATGTAACCATGGTATTGTTTAATGTAACCATTGTATTGTTTAATGTAACCATATTATTGTTTAATGTAGCCATGATATTGTTTAATGTAACCATGATATTGTTTAATGTAACCGTGGTATTGTTTAATGTAACCATGATATTATTTAATTATCCATGGTATTGTTTAATGTAACCTTAGTATTGTTTAATGTAACCATGCTATTGTTTAATGTAACCCTCGTATTGTTTAATGTAACCATGGTATTATTTAATGTAGCCCTGGTAATGTTTAATGTAACCATAGTATTGTTTAATGTAACCATGGTATTGTTTAATGTAACCATAGTATTTGTGACTTATCGTCCCTGGAGGAAAGTGGACTCGACAAGCACATCTTTAATATCCTTCTACTATTGGGAGTATTGAATGAATTTTGTCTACACTCCTCCCTTCCGTCTTTTATACACTATATCTCTCTCTTTCTCTCTCTCTCTCTCTCTCTCTCTCTCTCTCTCTCTCTCTCTCTCTCTCTCTCTCTCTCTCTCTCTCTCTCTCTCTCTCCTTCATCACATACCCTGACAACAGTTTCCTCCAACAATTAATAACCTGTTTATTGTTGAAAACTATGTCAGTTGTATGTATTGAATGTGTATCTGTAGTTGTTAGTGTCTGCTAATGTGAGTGCAAGATAGGACTTTTAGACGTTAGTCTTCGTATCTTCTCTAGCATATTCAAACGGCCAAAACATCTGACATCACACATAGAATTGGAACTTTCTCACCCTGGATGCTCCGTTCAGCTTGAGTCTTGACTTAATCCAATTCTTGAAAAAACAATTGTCACTGTCTTATCATCAGAAATATAATCCAATAAAGGTAAGTCACTGAAGTTCAGATATGTCCTGTTTTGGAAGGTAGTATATTCCACCACTGAATACACATCACCAATGTATATAAATGTCTATTTCTATGGTAAATGTCCTCGTGTTCTTCAATGTTTCTTTTAGGTTTTCTAATTGCAATATATTTTTCCCTATTACTCTGCTTTTATAACGTAAAGTTCTTTCACTAAGGTTCGCCAAAACCTGTTTCTTGCCATTCGTTATGTCACCCACTCTTATTGACTGTTTAGGTTGAATTTGCTATAGTGACATATTTTCCCTGCACCTGTGAAGTGCCTGATTAAAGTGAAAGTTCTTTCCTTTATTATCAACACTGCTTTCTTTGTACAAGAGACGTACTGTTCTATCTTCTTTGATATGTCAGGCGGTGTAGTGGAACCTGGGTAATAAACATTAAATCAGGTGATTTAAGTCTGCTTCATATTACTGTTTATGTGAGTGTCTTTCTCCAGCCGTAATGAAAAAGCTTCCGAAAGAATACTCTGACATAAACAGCAGAATTCACTAAAGTCTAAACTATTCACTAAATAGAAAGCAATGGTAAACCCTAAGCACAAACACATATTTCACTATGCTAATATTACTCTAATATTAGTTTTACCTTATATATCTAGAATTAATGTAAGTCCCCGAATCGAAATTTATCCGCACATAAGCACTCTATCCCATTGTAAGGGAGGATATTTCTTTTCATTTACAGGACACATAAATCCAGCTTTCCGTCCAGTTTGGTAGCACACTAAATATAAAACCACTTTTCTACCAATTTATACCGAGTGTCCAAGTCTCCCGTTGATTGTTTGATCTACAATCAACACTCGTCTCTTGACGTATCCTGCACATTAAAAGGCGGTGAAATCACGTAATGGTTAGTTGCTCGTTTCTTTCCGTGCTTACGTTGTTTCCCGGGTTCCCCGTACGCTAATACTTCAAAGCATCCGACCCCGTTGATCGCTTTCTTCGTTCATTGCTCGTCGCACTTCAAAGAGATTACACTGTCTTCGTGTTCCCCGTTCCGATGTATTCGTGTCTCCCTCTTGTCGGCCGATACGATCGGTAGTCACTGACCTCTGTGAGCACCTGTCCCTGATAATCGGTCAATAACCTTCTATTTATCCTTCTCTCAGATTGAACGACTCGATTGTTAACCCTTCTCCTATATTGCCATTAAATGTTACATTTAATTTTATCTGGGAATCACTAAACTATCATCATTCTGTGACAGTATTGTTTAATGTAACCATGGTATTGTTTAATGTAGCCTTGGTATTGTTTAATGTAACCATAGTATTGTTTAATGTAACCATTGTATTGTTTAATGTAACCATTTTTTTTTTTTAGCATATCCTTTTACATGACTTAGATGTCAACACCAGCATCTTTCAGCTGTATGTTGATCTCTTGGCAAGATTACGCTCATTAGTTTGCCATTGCTTTCTGAGCGGCCGGCTCACATACCCCGTAAGTTACCACGATTCTAACCACTGCTGATTTAAACCTTCATCACGTTACCTGACGAGAGTATACGAGATTACGGAGAAAAGTCATAACCTCTAAGCCACGAAGCCGGCATAATGTAACCATAGTATTGTTTAATGTAACCATTGTATTATTTAATGTAACCATGGTATTAAAGACAAGCCGGGTTGTGGCTCAGGGAATAGGGAGACGCGCAGTTTCATAATTCCATGGTATTGTTTAATGTAGCTCTGGTATTGTTTAATGTGACCATAGTATTGTTTAATGTAACCATTGTATTGTTTAATGTAACCATAGTATTGTTTAATGTAACCATGGTATTATTTAATGTAACCATGGTATTAAAGACAAGCCGGAGTTGTGCCTTAGGGAATAGGGAGACGCACAGTTTCATAATTCCAAGATACACCGAGTCTAGGGATCGAAATCAGCTGCGGACGGTTTGGAAGTAGACCGTTTTGCGTTGATTTGGCCGGTGTGAGGCGTCGGTCATTCAGAAAGCAATGGCAAAGAACCGAACTAACACTGCCAAGTAAATCACAAACAGTCAATAAATTATGGGGTTGGTTGCAACATCCCGAAAATGTCATGCAACAAACAATATGCGATGTTCACTTACTCTGCAAACGTCTCGGATTCCTCGATCATGTCTTCTTTTGTCTTTGCCCAAGTCTACTTGCATTTGTGAAATGTAATTTTACCCCCCACCCACCGCCCCCACTCCCCCCACCCCTCGTTCCCTCATAAAATTGTCACCTTTTTTTGTTAGAGCAGTGGTTCTCAACCTTTTTTGGCCCGTGCACGCCTTCACCATATGTTCAGAATGTTATCCCCCCCCCCCTCTCCTTCGTATTTCCTCCTTATAAATTCTCCCCGCCCCTACACAGTATACGTAAACATGGAAACTACATTTAATAACACATACTAGAACAAGTCTAGTCGTCTACATAAAACGTGATTTGCGCTCCTACTTACGTTATAAAACGAATTTCAGAAGGATAAGAAGTACAGAATCGTAAAATATGGAGGGAAATACAACATCAAGTAATCGGTTCCTGTATTAACGCGATCTTGAAATAATCTTCCCCCCCCCCCCCCCCGCCCTCTGTAACACTGTAAACTCTAACTTAAATTTTCCCCACTGGTTGAGAACCACTGTGTTAAAGGGAATTAACTTCCACGGCCTTCTCAGGCACATCAAGGCAATGTGTAATCAGACTGTAATAGACCAACAGCGACAGGTAACCAGACACAAGGTAAGTTAGACACGAGTGCGTTTTTTTTTTTTTTTCCGGCTGCATGTTTTTTTTTTCTTTCCATTTCTTCTTTGTTCCTCTTTCGCGGGGGTGCGTGCCACGCTTAATTGTGCACCTCACGGGTCAGTGTGTCCAACTTCAGAATACATTTGTGTAATGTTTACTTGCTCTAGACCAGTGGTTCTCAACCGGTTGGGAATATCCACCACCCTTCCAGAGAGGAATTTTAGAGTTTCCAGGGGTGGGGAATTAAGACCACAGATTGGCTGGCTCAAACTGGCTTCAGGATCACACAAAACGCGATCGTCCCCCTTTCTTGAATTATGTGTGAGCTTGTGTGTGTGTGTGTGGGGGGGGGGGGGGGTAAACGGGAATGATATTTTGGAAAGGGAGGAAATGACTTTATGAACATATGCTGAAAGGGTGCATGTGCCAAAAAAGATTGAGAACCACAGCTCTAGACAGATTCCATCGAAGGTAATGGGTTCTATCTACTTTTGGATAGTTTTACTTTTGATGACTTTTCCTAACATGTTTGCCAGGGCAGTGGCTTTGCCACCCTCCATTTCAACAACCGTTGCATTTTTAACGTGCTAGGACCTCTTGTTTTTCACCCTGATCTGTTAAGGCTTGGTGTCCGATTTCACTACCCTAGAGAGCAAGGGGACTGTGTGATATCGGTAAATATCATTGGCTCTTGGGAAAATGTTCTAGCCCTATTCAGGGATCGCACTTAGTAGTCGGAGGCGACCCTGGTGAGTATGACAGACAAGAATCTTCACGCTTTAGTTGCCAGCTCGGCCACACCCAGTTTCGCATCCATTGTACGGTGCAAATAATAGTTTAGCCCAGGACGACAATGATCCACTGTCACCAACATAACACAGCCTTGCCTAGACTGCCGCACCAAAGACCACATTTTGGCAATGGCAGCACTAGGGACCGGGATAAGTGGACAATTCTGAAGTTGAGCAGAGCAGGGCACTCATTTGCTCTGACGGTCGGAAATAACTGTCTAGTTCAGAGGTAAAAGACCCCCGTTTATATGTGAAAGGAGACGTGAAAATGCCACATTATTTCCCGAGAAATCATGCAGTCGCACTGAATGGCGTGAATGAATGGCAAAGGGCAGGCTCGTCCGGTATGGACTGTCATGAGCCACGATGCCAAGGACCGAGATCTATGGAGATACACGAACGCCTACGTCGTTTGGAAGAGCAGGTGATGATGATGATGATGATGATGATGACGATGACAATGCTGACGGTGACGATTACGATGATGATGTTGATGACGATGATGATGGTGATGATGATGATGATGATGATGGTGATGATGATTTTTTTTTTTCGCTCGCTCGCTTTGAACTCAAGCGTAGTCCATACACACTATTTATAGTAGTAATGGACTGAATTTTGCGTGTGGATTAGCATTCCCTATTAACAGTGTCCGTCGCCATCAGGCGAACCCACTCCAACTTCAGAGGCACTTGAAATTTACGTCCCCAAGTCAAGGACGACAGGTCAACATTTTAGTCCAACTGTCCGGTGTAGGAGTTGAACCCCTTACCTCGGCACTTCAACACGCCGGATGTTTAAGTACACGAGTTCTTATCCAGCCAACCATGCTGACCTACAGGATGATATGATATCTATAACTTCCTTCTTTTCTCCTCTGGTCGTTTCCGCCCCTCTCGCCCCTCCCTGTGTAGATTATATCGTTCACAAAGTTATGCGTGCTATGTCAGGTTACTCCAGTCAAAACTGGGGTGAAGTTTTTGACTACATCAAACCTCCATTCCACGATTGTGACATGTCTATAAACTTATTCTTGGGGAATATTGTGATGGTTTCCTCTTGACTTCCACCATCTCAAGGCTGTCTTGTGACCACCGCCTTTCACAATAAATTGCCGGCTGTCAGGGCAATGGAGAGTGGTTCCTCGTTCTGGAGTGTTGCACATCATCTACTTCTTGAAGGCATCGTTGGGAATTTTCCTTCTTCGAACTAACCCATGCTACCATTTCCCACACTCTCATGAACTTTAGAGAGCGCACAGCATTTTCAGTAATGTTTAAAAACACATATGAAACATCATGACAATAACCTTAGCTCCTGGCTGTGAAAACTTCGAGTTTATGTCTTCAGTAGGCCTATGGAGGACCTTGTTTCTTCAATGTTGTAATCTCACAGAATTCAAAACAATGTTGTTGTTGGTTTCTTTTTTGTTTCTTTTTTTAGGTATTGGATTTGAATAAAGAAGACACAAACAATAGATTGCACGATTTATTTCCAGGCATATTTCGCTGCATCTCGTCAGGTATATCTGCAGAAATTGCACGACATAAACAAAAGTTATGTAATGCACCATTTAAAATATGTTCTGTGTTACCTGGGGGTGGGGGGGGGGGGGCAGCTGGCCCAGTGGCTAAGAACGCTGGGTTCTCCTTCGGGAGGTGTGGATATTTTTCTGTGTGGGTGGGGGGTGGGGGGTGGGGGAGAAAATCCTAACCTGCAGAGATCGTGGCAACCGCACTAACCAAGCGGCCTTAAAACCTCAGGCTCAAGATCCCCCATGCCCTACTACACTGCAAGGTACAGGGTGTATTCTTAATGACTGTGCGTTGTTTAAAAATATTGCAGGTTCAAGTTTTGTATTTACCTATAATGTTGCATGACCTTTATAGTGGGTAAACACAAAACTTGGACCGGCAATATCTTCAAACACTGCACAGTTAATTAAAAATACACCCTATACTATAAACAGTATATGGCAGATGACAGTTACCTACATACGTTTTTTTTTTTTTTTAGTATTATTTTGATGTCCGCTCGCTTTGAACTCAAGCGTAGTCCATACACGTGCTATTTTTTCTAATGCACTGGGCTGATTTTTTTTTTTGCGTGTGGATTAGCCTTCCTTATTACCCGTGTCCCTGGCTTTCAGGCAAACCCACTCAGGCTTCTGAGGCACTTGTAATTTAGGTGTGTACTGTCATCCAAATTATGCAAGACTCTGCCAGCTTTACTGTGCACCCAGCGACTCAATTTACATTATCCCCCGCGTCTGCACAGAATATAATTCAACTGTTTTACATTTTACTTAAACAAAAAATGAAATCGGCAGCATTCTTTAACCTATTATGTCACAGCGAGATCGGTGGGCTGTTATGCAGCTGTTATACTCGCACAAGAATAATCGGTGTCGCATGTACGTGTTTGATATCGTGATTCAATGTTACACGTAAGCGAAAGTTCAGTGATACAATGCACATTTGCATGTGGAGCTGTGCAGCTAAAGTCCCGTAAAAACAATCAGTAATTGAAGATTACCTCCCCTCCCCTCTCCTTCCTGCTCTGCGAAGGTTTTGTGGCTTAATCCGTTTATCCGTTTACAGTGACACAAGCAAAGAACTAAACAAATATAAATGGTAGTCTCGTGGCTATATAACAGTGTACGTTGTATGAATGTGAAACATGGACAATACGCATCTAATGGCAGTGGAAATGTAATTACTGAGGAAAATGAGAAGAACATCATGGACGGATAGAAGAACAAATGAGACAGTTTTACAAAAATTAAATGAAAGCCGTAAATTGATTAGAGAAATTAGTCGTAGACAGTCGATAATTTTTTTTTTTTTTTTTTAATGATGAAAAATAAATTAGAAAATTTAGAAACAACTGGCAAATGTGATTGAAAAAGAGCAAGGGGAAGGCATAGAGATAAGTACCTGGATGGCTTGGTCATTTGGCATAATCTGGAGAAGAACACAGACCTGATCCCAGACTGGTGATCGTGTAAGATGGCGACCCATGACCACCGACACTTATCAACACACAACACATGATGATGATAATTATGAGTGCAATAGCCGATACTGCCACTGCTGAGGACTGGACTCGGACCACTGTCTTGGCCAACACCCACAATAACCTCTTTGCTACGGCGTCTCCTAAAACATACCCAACGGATAGATAGTATTACAGCAGGTCAGCATGGCCGAATGGATAAGATCGCGTGTTCTTAAACATCCAGTGTGCTGATGCGGGGGTAAGGGGTCAACCCCTGCGCCGGACAGTTGAACTAAAATGTTCCCACCCCCGACGTGTCTCTACCTTGTCGCGGTGGGGGGGGGGGGGGGCTTGCGTGTCCCAATGACCCCAAGAGCTAGGCCGACGGAAGCACAACTATGTGTCGGACAGGACTTGGGTTAGGGACCAGACCAAGAGAGACAGAACCTGCTGCTCTGCAGGTAGACTGGTGATAGCAGTCAAGAGATCAAATCATTCGCACGAATGCAGACATTCTTGGTCCCGACACATACTCTAAGGCTCTCAGCCGAGGGATATGGCTGAACGCCTCTAAGCCATAAACCCTCGGACGTGAGAGCCGGGCCGATACTCACCTACCACAGAATGGAGGAGAGATACTGAGCATGCTACATGCCTAGTCCAGATACCTGTTCGAAGGCTCTCAGATGGGGGATATGAGGGATCCCCGGATGAGAGGGCCTGGCCGTTATTCGTTCACTGACACATAGAGGTAAGGTGCTGAGCCGGCAGCACTGAATGGCTGACTAACTGACTGACTGGCTGACTGACTGACTGATTGGCACCTTGCCCCGTCTTGCCAGACTAAAAAATATGTTTGCATATCCTTTACAGGACATCGCTGTCAACATCAGCATCTTTCAGCTGATTGTTGATTTCTTGGCAAGATTACGCTCAGTAGTTTGCCATTGCTTTCTGAGTGGCCGGCTCACATACCCCGTAAGTTACCGACGCGATTAGAACCACTGCTGATTCTCACCGTCGTTACGTTACTTACGAGAGTATACGAGATTACGAAGAAAAGTTGCTAGCCTCTAGGCCAGGAAGCCTGCTTCAGTCAGAAAGGAATGGTAAACTACTGGAAATAAAATTGCCTAGACAATCAACATGGGGTTGTGTGACATGTCTCATGCCCATCTTCATACGAAGATCGAACGCACCATATACAAGGACAAGTATACAGATAGATAACAGTTGTAAATGGAAAGGAAAGACAGCAAGCAGTTCTTAAGTTTCCAAACTTAAGCCAGACAACGAAGAAATGCAGAGTGAGTCAGCGGGACAAAGAATTTTGGCGTTCTCAAAGTAATTAAGTACCTGTCATTTGTCAACTGGGAGACCTACCTCGGAGAAGATAATATCAACTGCGGTGTTGTGATTCCATTTGCAACAAATTGCATAGGTCAAGAGCGCACTGTTGATGTGTCAGTACCGGGAGAAAGTAGGTGCCTGGCAACAAAGAAACTAGAAAACAAAGACAGGAAGAATAACAGGTATTGTTATCAGTAACTTTGGACGGTAATTGGAAGGATGTTGGTAGAATGTAATTGTCACGTCGAGGGAATTTTAAAAGATTGTGGAAGACTAATAAAGATGTCTTGGAGGAGGTATATATATATAAGTTGCAACCGGCAACTTAGGGCCAGTTTAGTTACAATGTGAGACAGACAGCAGGCGTGTTCCATTTAGTGTCGATATAATACTTTTCTTGGGAGTGAAGGGTGGTGGTTAAGTTGAGTGCTAAAACTGGGCAGAGACCTGTATGCTGATGGTGGTCATTCTGGAGGAACAGCATCCTTTTACCTCAACTGCTTCTCCTATGCCACAACCCTGCAGCCCAGGAATGAACAGCTAAGTACATGTCAGTACAGTCTGTGTTGTCCTCGACGCTAGAACCAAGATACCCCCTGTAACATCATCCCACGTAGGACCTACCCGAGAGTGCTTACTTCTTTAAACGCAAGATCTCAAGAACATCACCTTGGTATAGTTCAGGGTGCCTTAGGAACATGTAACGTAGCCTTTAGGGGACATTCTGAACATTTTATATATACATTGATGTTAGGACGAAATATCACGATGTAATATACAGGTAAATGGGAATATTCTTCAACAAGTGAGCAGGTACAATTATCTCGGAACAGTAATAACATCTGATGGGAGATGCCTTGAAGAGATTAGAACAAGAATCGCCATGGCAAAAGTAGCCTTTAGCAAGATGAAAAACATATTGACCAATAAAAAGATGTCAATTGAAACGAGAAAAAGAGTGTTGAGATGCTACATTGAACCTGTACTTTTGTATGGATGTGAAGCGTGGACAATGAGCAGTCAGGCTGAAAAACATCTGATGGCGGTAGAGATGTGGTTTCTGAGTAAAATGCAAAGAATACCATGGACAGCCAGAAAGACCAATGAACAAGTCCTTCAAGAAACAAATGAAGATCGTAAATTGATTAGAGAAATTAGACGTAGACAGTCAAAATTTTTTGGGCATGTTATGAGAAGAAATGGATTGGAGAATTTGGTGACAACTGGTAAGATCGAGGGGAACAGACCAAGGGGAAGACCTAGAAGCAAGTACCTGAATGGCTTGGCCTTGTGGCATGGTCGAGACAGAAACACGGAGCTGATCCACGACTCTGGTGATCGAGTGAGATGGCAGAACATGACAGCCCACGCTTACCGGCATGGCACATGATGGATGGGTTAGGCAGTGAACGGTGACATACATTTGGTTTAGTGCCATTAATGACTCAACCACGGTGTACCCGAACATTAGTTAGAGTGGAACTTTAAGTCCGTACTTGTGCTGATGATTTGTTTACTGCCTTATTGATGGTAGTGTTCTAATGTATGTATCTGACATCATATACCACGCTAACACCCACACACAACACAGAAGCACACCACTATATTACCTCATTATAGTGTTTTGACGATGTACTTAGTGTTTGGTGTTTTAATTGGCATTGTGTAATATTAATTAGAATACATTAGTTACTACAGAAGAGTGGAGCCAAGTGTGGCCGGATAATACAAGTAACTCAGATTTTCCAGGGGAAAATTTCCCTTATCGGAGTACTGTGACTTCCGGGGCTCCACTGGCCCTCTGTGAAGAAACTTCAAAGATTGATCACTATCTACCCCTAGGGATTCTTAACGAGCCATTTTCAAGTTTCTCAAACAGTTGGCTATTAGAATTTGGGGATCCCATCCTCACTTCTTTTTTTACTTACCACAAAGTGGGTTGCCCGCCCGGGATTGTTCACTACTACAGGTTGGGTTGCCTGTCCGTTCCTGTTCACCACCAATAGGTGGCTGTGGCCGCAATATTTTTTATAAAGACCCGAATACTAATTGATGTCTTGTCACTGCGGGATCTTGTAGGTGTAAATAACGGACACACGTATTACTAGCAATAGGTTCCCTGCCTATAGAATAACTCAAGAATTTTGTAGCAACATTTTAAGAAGTATTGATTGATCTACATGTGCTGATGTAAATGCTTATGTAAATTAGTGTTTGTTTGATTAACCTGCTGATCTTCCTACCTGTTCAACTTAGAGTAATTATCTGACCTCTAGAAATATCTACTCTGCTGTGGAACATCTATTCTGGTTCGGAATAATATTCTGGTTATAGTATCTAGTTGTGAATAGAACTATCGGCAGATCTTAGTTACTATCAGTAGAGTAGACATAATTCTAGAATGGCAGAGGCGGCTAAGTTGAGAAATCAGTTTATGGAAACCGGGAAGCAGTGCAGTCTCCAAGGCCAAGATCTGGCAAATTATGTGTCCGGAGAGTTTGAAAAATATGAAAAACTGAGGATGGAAAAGGAACTTTCAGAGGAAAAGTTGAAAATGGAGAGAGAATTATAGGAGAAAAAGCTACAAGCTGACCTAGAGAATAAAGAGAAAGATCGCCAGCATGCCCTTGAAATGAAAAGAATGGAGAAGGAGATGGAGCTTAGGAGAATGGAGTTGGAAAACAATCTCTCAACCCCCACGCTTAATGCAAGCCCTATAGCCGAAGCAAATGCAGAAGCATCCTCTCTTCATACAGGTCCTATGGCGTTCCCTCTGGAACCATTTTCAGAGCACAGCGACACGATGGAGAGTTATCTTCATCGATTTGAGAGAATGTGCGAAATGTGTGGTTTGGAGGAAAGTAAACGAAGTGTTAAGTTGTCCTAGGGACTGCGCGGTATTTCTTATCAGGTATTTTCCAGACTGCGTTCCGAGGAACTTGACAACTATGAGATTCTCAAACAGGCATTGCTTGCGAGATATGAAGTTGATGTAGAAAGCTATAAGAAAAAATTTTAAAGTGCTAGGAAGGAATCTGGAGAAAACTATGCATAGTTTATAGATAGATTAAAAACATATTTACATAAGTGGAGCACATTAGTTAGATTTGAGGAGGCATATGAAGGTTTACAGGAAATGATCATCATAGACCAGCTGAAAGATAAAATGTCAGCTGACATGAAAGCATTTCTTACTCAGCATGGAGCTGAAAAACTGGATGCAATTATTACCATGGCAGAAAGATTTGAAAAGTCACAAAGAGAAGTTGGAGGTAATCGGCGGAATACACCAACTCCCTCGCAGGACGCTTCTCAGAAGCCCAAGGAAAATAATGGCAACAGTTATAATAAACCTAAAGAAAAACCTAAAACCACCACCCACAATAGAAACCAGCATGCTTTGAGAGAAGGGAAACCGCATTGTACAAACTGCAATAAGATAGGACACCACACGAAAGACTGCTGGCGAAAAGCCCCTCCTCATACGGTCGCATGTCTGGCAACACAGGAAAGAAAGAAGGTGAGCACTGAGGATCATCCTTATCAGAATGAGCCTGAAGACACCAGACCAGAATTCCTGTGATAGAATCAGTTACACTTAACGGATTCTCTACCTCGTATCTATACGATACTGGTCTACAATTTGATGTAATTGTTTCTACCTCATTAGTGAACCCTGAACAAATCACCGAGGAAACAATTGAACTACAGGGGCCTTTGAAAAGCACCGTCCCGATGTCATTACCCGTGGCAAAGGTAAACATAATTTTGCGTTATGTGACTGGTGAAATAAGAGCAGCGGTCCTAGATGACCCCATCTTCCCTGTCATGTTGGGATGTCGCTACGTCTTTTTAGGAGATCCTGGTAAGCCTCTGACTGTCGGTGCCATGACAACGAGACAGCAAGCTAAGGAAACTCCAGCGTCGACAACTCCGACAAATCCTCAACCAGAGGAATTGAAACAAGCCCAGGCAGCAGACAGCACCTTAGCGGCATGTTTCCATAAACTGCCTAAAGCACATTCACCCCCACATAAAGGTAAAATGTACATGAAGAATGGACTTCTCCATCGAAGGGCAGGAAAGGAAGGACAGGAGCACGCACAACTCGTTGTACCTTCTACTTACAGAACTCAAGTTCTGGATATGGGACATAGTCTACCATTTAGTGGACACGTGGCAATCAATGCTACGACGCAAAGGATGTCTACCCACTACTACTGGCCGGGAATGAATGCAGACATAGTGCGATATGTCAAGTCATGTCCCCAGTGTCAGAGAGTGGCCCCAAAGCACTGGACAGCACCAGCGACATTAGGGGAAATGCCCATTACTGGCACACCATTTGAAAGAGTGGCTGTAGAAATAGTTGGACTTCTCAACCGTACGAAGAGAAGGCACTGCTATATACTTACACTTGTGGACACTTGCTCGATGTGGGCCGAAGCAGTGCCTATGCCATCAAGCGATTCAAAGCATATGGCTGGAGCTTTGCTTGGCATATTTACTCGGTTAGGATTTCCACTTAGGATTCTAACTGATAATGGGTCACAGTTCAGAGGAAAGATAATGGAAAAAGTATTCAGTCTCTTCCATTCTAGACAGATTCACACGTCTCCATATCACCCTGCGTCGAATGGGACAGTGGAACGATTTAACGGTACCCTTATTTCTATCTTGAGAAAATTAGCTCATGAGAAACCGGAGACATGGGATACATATGTACCTGCCGCATTATTTGCGTACAGAGAAGTACCCCATCACTCAACTGGGATTGCACCAGCAACATTGTTGTTTGGATGACCAATCAAGGGACCACTTGAAGTTTTACTTCGTACTTGGACTGATGATCAAGTTGATGAGACAGTTGTGACTGCATCCACCTATGTGGCTGAGTTAAAACAACGTCTACAACATGGTTGGAAGTTAGCGACAGACAATCTACGGGAAGCTCGACGTAGAATTGCCAGCTACTACAACAAGAAAGCGAAGGATCGAGAATTGGAGGTGGGAGAAAAAGTGCTGTTACTTCTCCCAACTAGTCAGAATAAGTTGCAGATCGGCTGGAAAGGACCTTATGAAGTGACTGAGAAGATTTCTCGCACTAACTATAGGATTTCCATCAGAGGGAAACATAAAATGCTTCATATAAACCTCCTGAGGAAATATAATGAAAGGCCTACCACCGAGACAGCACATCTGATGGCGTTAGCAGTGGCTACGGAAGTAGACCATGGAACCACGATGAGTGTGGAGTACCCTCTGCAAGCAAAAGAAACTTATCGGGATGTGGACATCAGTCCTAAACTAACCAAGGATCAGCAGCAGCAGATTCACGAACTCTTAGCTACTTATGCAGATGTACTTACTGACAAGCCAGGACTTACAGATTTGGCCGAGTTCGACATGAAGCTAATCGACCATACCCCTGTGCGAGTCAAAACTTACCCAGTTCCTTATGCAAAAGCGACAGCTTTAAAAGAAGAGATTCAGCAAATGCTTTCATTAGGAATCATCTCTCCATCTGAATCACCTTACAGTGCAAGTGTGGTTTTGCTGTGAAAACCCAGTGGAGAACATAGGTTGTGCATCGATTATCGACAGCTCAATGCTATAACAGAGTTTCAGGCTGAACCTTTGCCTGATCAAAACCAACTCTTCACGAGTCTCAGCCGGGCCAAGTACTTCACTAAGATAGATCTCAGTAAGGGATATTATTAAATTTCTGTAAAACCATAAGTTCGTCCATGGTTGGCTTTCAGTACCCCTGATGGTCACTATAAGTTTAAAGTTCTTCCCTGTGGTCTGAGTAATGCTCCCAGTGTCTTCACCAGAATGATGAGGAAACTACTCAAACCACTTAAACATCCATCAATCAGCAACTTTATGGATGATATCCTGATTGCTACTGAGACGTTTGAGGAACAGTGTAAGGCCCTCCACCTTCTTTTCCAAGGTCTGAAGGAAACTGGTTTGACAGCACGACCAAAGAAGTGTCAAATAGGATTCCAACAATTTTTATTTTTTGGGGGGACATACAGTATCTCAAGGATACATGACTCCTCATCAAGGAAATGTGGAGAAGCTACAAAAAGCACCTCGTCCTAAAACAAAGAAAGATATTAGATCTTTTGTTTCATTGTGTGGGTTCTATCAAAGATACATCAAAGACTTCAATTCATTAACAGCTCTTTTAACTAACCTTACAGGGAAAGGGGAGCCGGAAAATGTCAAATGGTCGGCCGAATGTGAGCAAGCTTATGCAGCTCTCAAGACAGCATTAACAGCTAAACCAGTTACACTTCTTCAGAGGAAGGAAGATGAGCACTCAGACCTGTTTCCGGTTGCCTATGCAAGTAGAAAATTGAACTCAGCAGAGAAGAATTATTCTACCATTGGAAAGGAATGTTTGGCATTGGTTTGGATCGTGGAGAAATTTCAAGCATATTTGTATGGGAAGCATTTTACGGTGCAGTGTGACCATCAACCCCTAATGTTTCTGGCAGCCTCAAGGAACCTGAATGCGAGACTGATGAGGTGGTCTCTGCTTTTACAACCATATTCGTTCCAGATCGAATATGTAACTGGAAAATTGAATGTTGGGGCAGACTTCCTTATCCGACATCCTGTTCCTGATCAGGAAACAGAAACAGAGGTGAAAGGAACCAACGGGAAAGAGATGGATTAGCATTGGAAATTCGGAATGAAGACGTGCCTGAAATTACAGTTTCTTGGAGGACAACTGTCTTGGAGGGGAGCTTTGTGACATGTCTCATGCCCGTCTTCATACGAAGATCGAACTCACCATATACAAGGACAAGTATACAGATAGATAACAGTTTTAAATGGAAAGGAAAGACAGCAAGCAGTTCTTAAGTTTCCAAACTTAAGCCAGACAACGAAGAAGTGCAGAGTGAGTCAGCGGGACAAAGAATTTTGACGTTCTCAAAGTAATTAAGTACCTGTCATTTGTCAACTGGGAGACCTACCTCGGAGAAGATAATATCAACTGCGGTGTTGTGATTCCATTTGCAACAAATTGCATAGGTCAAGAGCGCACTGTTGATGTTTCAGTACCGGGAGAAAGTAGGTGCCTGGCAACAAAGAAACTAGAAAACAAAGACAGGAAGAATAACAGGTATTGTTATCAGTAACTTTGGACGGTAATTGGAAGGATGTTGGTAGAATGTAATTGTCACGTCGAGGGAATTTTAAAAGATTGTGGAAGACTAATAAAGGTGTGTCGGAGGAGAGATATATATAAGTTGCAATCGGCAACTTAGGGCCAGTTTAGTTACAATGTGAATCAGACAGCAGGCGTGTTCCATTTAGTGTCGATATAATACTTCTCTTGGGAGTGAAGGGTGGTGGTTAAGTTGAGTGCTAAAACTGGGCAGAGACCTGTATGCTGATGGTGGTCATTCTGGAGGAACAGCATCATTTTACCTCAACTGCTTCTCCTATGCCACAACCCTGCAGCCCAGGAATGAACAGCTAAGTACATGTCAGTACAGTCTGTGTTGTCCTCGACGCTAGAACCAAGATACCCCCTGTAACATCATCCCACGTAGGACCTACCCGAGAGTGCTTACTCTTTAAACGCAAGATCTCAAGAACATCACCATGGTATAGTTCAGGGTGCCTCAGGAACATGTAACGTAGCCTTTAGGGGACATTCTGAACATTTTATATATACATTGATGTTAGGCAGTGAACGGTGACATACATTTGGTTTAGTGCCATTAATGACTCAACCACGGTGTACCTGAACATTAGTTAGAGTGGAACTTTAAGTCCGTACTTGTGCTGATGATTTGTTTACTACCTCATTGATGGTAGTGTTCTAATGTATGTATCTGACATCATATACCATGCTAACACCCACACACATCACAGAAGCACACCACTATATTGCCTCATTATAGTGTTTTGACGATGTACTTAGTGTTTGGTGTTTTAATTGGCATTGTGTAATATTAATTAGAATACATTAGTTACTACAGAAGAGTGGAGCCAAGTGTGGATGGATAATACAAGTAACTCAGATTTTCCAGGGGAAAATTTCCCTTATCGGAGTACTGTGACTTCCGGGGCTCCACTGGCCCTCTGTAAAGAAACTTCAAAGATTGATCACTATCTACCCCTAGGGATTCTTAACGAGCCATTTTCAAGTTTCTCAAACAGTTGGCTATTAGAATTTGGGGATCCCATCCTCATTTCTTTTGTCTTCTTCTTCGTTCATCCGGAGTTTTTTTCCGGACGTGATTGCGTTGTGTCTGTTTACAGCAGAGCTGCGTTCTTGCGCCGTTAGGCCAACACATCCGACTTCTGCGGGCATTTGTTGACCGGGTTAACTTTCCCGGGATTTCTTTTTTAACTTACCACAGGTTGATAGCAGAGTCATGCAAAGGGGACGTGATTGTTTACTACATCATTTATACTATTAATCTGCAATTATCTGCATCTGTATTTTACATCATTTACACTCTGTTAATCTGCAATTGTCGGCATCTATATTTTACATCATTTACACTCTGTTAATCTGCAATTGTCGGCATCTATATTTTACTTCATTTACACTCTATTAATCTGCAATTGTCGGCATTTATATTTTACATAATTTACACTCTATTAATCTGCAATTGTCGGCATCTATATTTTACATCATTTACACTCTATTAATCTGCAATTGTCGGCATCTATATTTTACATCATTTACACTCTATTAATCTGCATTTGTCGGCATCTATATTTTACATCATTTACACTCTATTAATCTGCAATTGTCGACATCTATATTTTACATCATTTACACTCTATTAATTTGCAATTGTCGGCATCTATATTTTACATCATTTACACTCTATTAAAAAGCAATGGCAAACTACTGAGCGTAATCTTGCCAAGAAATCAACAATCAGCTGAAAAATGCTGCTGTTGACAGCGATGTCCTGTAAAGGATATGCACACACACAACAACAACAAAAACACACACACACACACTCTATTAATCTACAATTGTCGGCATCTGTGGCTTAGGAGTAGTGAGCGCAATTTCACAATCCCATTATACCGGAATCAATGTTGGATGTAGCCGATGTAGGAGCAGACCGCTTTGCCTTGTCGGGCGTTAAGACACCAATGGTGAACTTCCGAACATCAAATTGCTCAAAATATCACAGTCAGTAAATATTAGGATTGATTCTGACGTTATGTAAAGGACATACAACTAATTTATAAACCTGCAATAATTCATATTGACCAGTTGCACAAAAGTCATGGCAGAATTAGTTATGCATCAAGAAGCAAAGAACGGTTCCAGAATAAAGGAATGCGACTAGTCTTGGGTTGTACACTAGGTACCCACATCAGAACCATGCAGCATTTTCTTGTTCTTACATCGGAGAATGAAGGAATGTGATTAGTGCTGGGTTGCACACCATGTACCCTTGTCATAACCATGAGATATTTGCTTGTTCTTACATCGGGGAATGAAGGAATGCGACTTGTCTTGGGTTGTACAAGAAGCGCCCACATCAGAACCATGCAGCATTTGCTTGTTCTTACATCGGAGAATGAAGGAATGTGACTAGTGCTGGGTTGCACACCATGTACCCATGTCATAACCATGAGATATTTGCTTGTTCTTACATCGGTGAAGTCGAGACTAGGACTGGCACAGGTTAAGATCTGCATGATAGTAATACATGAGAAATTAAATCCATTGCACGGAATTCTGAAAGATCTCAAAGAACTGATTCGTTTGCCTTTTGTAGTAATGTGTGGCTGCTGGTTTTCTAGTGACTGCCGCTTTCATCGATGATGAACTGTATTTTTCGTGAAGGACTTTTGCATTGACATTCTGGCGGCGGCATTATACACAGTGTACCTGTGCGGGCTGTTGGTTTATCGAGACTCCTGTCTGTTCCACTTTTTACATGGGGCAGTGAAGGAGAATTTTGTGTGATATTCACTGGCACAGGAACGGAGCATAATAGGAACGACCCGTTGCTGTGAAGTTGGAACCGCGACTAATTAACTATCTCAAAGGAAGCCGAGTAAAGAGATGAAGATCAGGGAAGGCACAGTAAGAGGGTACTACAGAGCAGGTGACCTCAGTTAAGGAGATACGCAGGACGAACCAATAGATTGATAGTGACAAACACAGAAGCAGCTTCCACCAGGTTATTACCACCAAAGGTAGAGAATATAAAGAGTAGGGTACCATAGACAGACAACAACCAATGAGCAAGTCCTACAAGAGGCAAATGAAAGCCGCAATCTGATAAGAGAAATTAGACGCAGACAGTCAATTTGTTAGAAGATATAAACTAGAATATTTGGTGACAACTGGCATGATTGAGGGGGGAAAAATAAGGGAAAGGCAGAGAAGTAAATATCTAAATAGCTTGACCACATGGCATGGTAGTGACAAGAATACAGAGCTGATCCGCGACTCTGATGATCGTGTCAGATGGCAAAACATGACTGCCCACACTTACCGGCACGGAACATGTTGAATGAATGAACGGTTCGGCAGAACTGGAGGTGCAACAGCTGATGGATTCAGGTGTCGGGAGAGGTGACGCCATAGTGTACCCCTGTGGTTCTGTGTATCGTGGACAGAAATGTGACAGGGTATCTTCAGCTAGAGTCAAGGGGCAGGTTGCTGTTGAGCAGAATGAAGCCCATATATCTACAGCCTCATGTATGGGGGTAGAGATGGATGAGATTACTACAGTTTTGAGGTGGTTCTAGGCCGACACATCCGACTTCTGCGGGCATTTGTTGACCGGGTTAACCTTCCCGGTTGCAAAGACTGACAAGAATATACTGTCCTGGTCGTGTGGGGGTGTGAGATAACGTGCCAACAGACATGTTTGCTTCAACGGCGCCAATAGCTATAACACTAAGATTGGACAAGGCAGACATTCTAAAGATTATCTTTGCACGACGGTTAGTTCAAGATACAATAACAGATAAAGCGGCATGTTTGAGGATATTTGGAATTTCAAGGTGGAAAAACATACTGACCTATAAAAGCTGTCAACTGCAACGAGAAAAAGAGCCTTAGAAATATAGAACCTCTACTTGTGCACGGATGGTAAATGTGGACAATGAGCAGACAAACTGAAACATATAATGACAGTGGAAATGTGGTTTTTGAGGAAAATGCAAAGAATACAATGGACAGACAGAACAACCAAAGAGAAAGTCCTGCAAGAAACACTTGAAAACAAACTGTTTAGAGAAATGAGACGTAGGCTACGGAGATTTTTGGGCACATTATGAAAAGAAATAAATTGGAAAGCTTGGTGACAAATGCCAAGACTGAGGGGAAAAGAACAAGAGGACGACTGAGAAGTAAATATCTGGATGGGTTAGCCACTTGGCATAATCGAGACAAACACACAGAGCTTAACCAAGACTCTAGCGAAATGTGATCGCCCACGATTATCGGCACGGTAAATGATCATGATGATGATGAATGTGGATTTAGGCGGGATCCAAGCTAGGAGGGACACATGAGAAGGCCAATATGACGTGTTTACAACCAGTAAATGGCGGGAGATGGAGCATCTAAGTGACTCCCCCCCCCTCCAAGTAGTAGTAGTAGTAGTAGTAGTAGTAGTAGTAGTAGCAGTAGCAGTAGCAGTAGTAGTAGTAGTAGTAGTAGTAGTAGTAGTAGTAGTAGTAGTAGTAGTAGTAGTAGTAGTAGTAGTAGTAGTAGTAGTGGTAGTAGGAGGAGGAGGAGGAATGGTAGAAGTGGCAACAGTGGTAGTAACAATAGTGGTAGAATTAATAATAGCAGTGCCAAACAGCAACAGTAGCAGCAGCAGCAACAGCATTAGCAGCAAGTAAAGTCAGTCAGAAAAATTGTACACACGCTTTATTCATTATTTATTGTCGACGGATGTATTGGCCGGCTGAGTCTAAACATACTGGTTGCCGGAAGACAAAGTTACTGACAGGACATTCATTGATTCAGTGCCAAACAAAAAGTTCGGACCAAACATGGCAAGTTCCGCTCACTGAGCATTAAAATTGCGGAAGAAACAAAACGAATTAAACGATAACCCTACTATGCCGATATATCTTCTTCTGTCCGAACGGGAGTACACATTTGGCGAAATAGTATCCTTCGGCACTGCATCAGTTAACATGTCCAACATATTGTCTGTTGTTAAAGAGGGTCCATCTCATCAGGGTCCCACAAGGTGCATTAGACAATGGGCAAGCTGACACCCTGGCCAATCCGCCATTAGTTATATAGGGTGTATTTTTAATGACTGGGATTTTTGAAAATATTGCCGTTCCAAGTTTTGTCTTCACCCTCTGTGGAGTTCGTACAACATAAAAGGTAAATTGATTTATTTGGTTGTTTCGGGATTTGAGATTTAAATATTGAGCACAACCCACTACTGGCAACGCTGATCGTATTCCGGTATGAACCTAAGGCCTATCCACGTCAATGTGGAAGCACTAGACTCGAGTTTCGCTCTTGTTTGAGCTCGTCAGCAGTGCATATCCTTGACCGGACCCGGAAACAAACCCCAGATCACTGGCGCGTGAAGCGGGTGTGTAACCACGCGACACACGCTGGACACGGCCAAATTATCATAACAGAATGTTACAACGTCACCCATCGTAGGCTGTAGCTTAAGATTTGCTCGATCACCGCGACTGACGTCTGTCAATCGATGTGGACCCGAACGATCAGGTCTTCTCACTGGCAAGGCACGCCAGACCGCGTAAATTCCAGCGAGCAATAATCAAATTGATTTATTTAGTTGTTTCGGGATTTGAGATTTAAATATTGAGCACAACCCACTACTGGCAACGCTGTATACAAGGTAAATACAAAATTTGGAACGGCAATATTGTCAAAAAACCCACAGTCATTAAAGATACACCATATATATTGTACCAATACATTCGTATACTGTTTTGTCAAAGTAGTTTACAGGCGAGGAAGTCGACTTCATTGCACTCTGTGCTATCCCAAATGGCTTTCTCATTTTGCAGGAAGTACTGCCCAAAATGTCGCACAGGGTTCGAACTTCAGCGAAGACCCCCGGGAGTTTCCTAGAAAAATGCACTCCTGAACCAAATGACGGGATTCGGAATCGAACCCACAACCTACGGAGCGCGGGGCAGACGGCTAAACCGCGCTCTTTATTTAGCCCACACAATGCATATAACTTTTGCTTGTGCAGCAATAACGGCCATTTACATTACCTTATTTCTAACATGTGAATGAAAGCTGATGCCGTGTACTGTATTCATTTTTAATCTGATGTTTTCACTTACAACCTAACACAGATGTCACTGCAATTTCAAACATAACTGGTTCAATAAACACACAGGTGTTGATATAACAACACAAGCAAAAATTGATAGTGGGCAAGTATTCGTTCTAACTCCAAGTTGTTGTGCCACCTGTGTGTTATCGGGAAAGCTAAGAATAGTAACACTGAAACATGCCACGTAAGTCATAGTAGGAGTTGATCCTCAGGCTGGCGACCCTTCTCTCCGAGCTCACAATTACGAAACTGACCGATACAAGACCGATACTGCATCAGTGTATCTGTGGAGAAGCATGGCGAACGAACGAACCAACCAACCAACGGACGAACTTTATTTTCAAAGGGTAACAAATTGGGCACGCAGGTCCGTCTTACATTCGGCTCTTCCAATCACTCATCTTTCACTCATCAATAGTGCATGATACATTCACATAGGAAAAAAAAAAACGTTGTCAAATTGTCATTGCGAGCCATGAAGAGGTAGCCAGATTGGGGGACCAGTCTGTGGGTAGGACGCATCTACTCATAAGTTTCCAAGATTTTGGCTGTCAATTTTATTTTCTATCGTTCGCTCGCTTGAAATCAAGCTTAGTCCACTCACGTTCTACAACTAGTAGTGAGCGCACTGGTTTGGATTTTAGTGAGGGTTAGCTTTCCCAGTTACAAGTGTCCCTGCCATCAGACGAACCATCTCCAGCTACAGGGATACTGGTCATTTACGTTCCCAAATCAAGGACGAGAAGTCAGCATTTAATTTCAACTGACCGGTGTTTGAAATGCACCCATTACGCCGCGGTCAGCAGAACAAGTGCAAGCGTGTTAGAACTCTCAGCCACGCCGGTCGTCGTGTTAGCTGGTGTTAGACCTGCTTCTGGGCTCGCTGCCTCGGTGGCCAACCATTGTTTTGATAAAACAAGTAGCCTGTTTACTATCAAAATCATCACCATCATCATCAT
>OY992881.1:48610729-48760300 GCA_963921405.1 Cepaea hortensis
ACAACAAACTAAGGGGATGTTTTAGGTCCAGTAGTGTTTGATCCCGACTTGACTGCAGTCAGTCTCGTCTAAGGTCATTTCTTAGTAGGGTATCGGTATCACAGATCTGTATAGAAGACCCGATAACTCACATGATGTCACCCCTAGGGACAACTGGAAAGAAAATGTCTGTATTTCAGACTATAAAATTCTCACGGCGTTCACCGACTTTAGTAACTACATCGTTGGTACTGCTAGTGCTTTTTCTTCTCGTTCTTCTGTTTTTCCTTCTCCTCCTCCATCTTATTCTCCTTCTCTCTGACCGAGATTACAAAGGTCCTGACCTATTCCATAGTTTTCTTTCTAGATCGTGTAAAAAGAAAGTAAAGGACGCTTTCTACTCGTCTTAAGGCGTATTGGCCCTATGGTGTTATCCCCATATTTTTATAGACCAGTAAGTGCTGTCGTCAGTATAACATCGGCCACCTTTACTTTCCAGTACATTATCTGGTACCTAGTTACGCAAGCTCTTCTTCAGCGGCTCCTATCCACTACTCTAAATCGGCTACTGTCCACTGCTCTACATCGGCACTGCCCACTACTCTACAACAGCTCATGTCCTCTGCTCTACAATGGCTCCTGTCCACTGTTCTACAACGCCTCCTGTCGACTGGACAGCAGAGCACATACTCCAAGAATGCCCAAAATACAGCGTATCTAGGCAAACCTTCTGGCCTAGAGAGACGACAGTGGAAGATAAACTCTATGGGCCGCTGTGTGAACTGAAAAAGACAGTTAGATTCATACAAGAGACAACATTGCAGTTATAGATATATTTCAAGCGAACGAAAGAAGAAGGATAATCTGCTCTACAACGGCTCCTGTCCACTGCTCCACAGCGGCTCATGCCCACTGCTCTACAGCGGCTTCTGCCCCCGGCTCTACAACGGCCCCTGCCCCCTGCTCCACAGCGGCTCCTGTCCACTGCTCCACAGCGGCTCCTGTCCACTGCTCCACAGCGGCTCCAGTCCACTGCTCCACAGCGGCTCCTGCCCACTGCTCCACAGCGGCTCCTGTCCACTGCTCCACAGCGGCTCCTGTCCACTACTCCACAGCGGCTCCAGTCCACTGCTCCACAGCGGCTCCTGCCCACTGCTCCACAGCGGCTCCTGTCCACTGCTCCACAGCGGCTCCTGTCCACTACTCCACAGCGGCTCCTGTCCACTGCTCCACAGCGGCTCCTGTCCACTACTCCACAGCGGCTCCTGCCCACTGCTGCACAGCGGCTCCTGTCCACTGCTCCACAGCGGCTCCTGTCCACTGCTCCACAGCGGCTCCTGTCCACTACTCCACAGCGGCTCCTGTCCACTGCTCCACAGCGGCTCCTGTCCACTACTCCACAGCGGCTCCTGCCCACTGCTCCACAGCGGCTCCTGTCCACTGCTCCACAGCGGCTCCTGTCCACTGCTCCACAGCGGCTCCTGCCCACTACTCCACAGCGGCTCCTGCCCACTACTCCACAGCGGCTCCTGCCCACTGCTCCACAGCGGATCCTGTCCACTGCTCCACAGCGGCTCCTGTCCACTGCTCCACAGCGGCTCCTGCCCACTGCTCCACAGCGGCTCCTGTCCACTGCTCCACAGCGGCTCCTGTCCACTGCTCCACAGCAGCTCCTGTCCACTGCTCCACAGCGGCTCCTGTCCACTGCTCCATGGCGGCTCCTGTCCACATCATATCCACGGTAAAAAAAAAAAAAAAAATTCTCCACTGCCAACTGGGGCTGTTTCTTCTTCTTCTTCTTCAGCGTTCCGAGCCATTGAGGTTCTTTGCTGCAAATACAATCCGTCTCCATTCTTCTCTCTGGTGGACCTTCTCTTGCCAGTCGTTGATTCCAAGTGCTTGTAGGTCTGTACATGTATTATCTCTCCACCGCCTTCTTGGTCTACCTCGGGGTCTACGGTCATTTATTTCCTGAGTGTAAGCGAGTTTTGTTTCCCTATTATCTTCCATTCTTTCTATATGCCCCAGCCATTGTAGTCTATTAGCCTTCATGATACCAGTGATTAGCGGGGACTTAAACAGATCATAAATGTCTTTGTTACTTCTTCTTTTCCACTCTCCACTTTGTGTATCCCTAATGGGTCCAAAGATGCGTCTTAAAATTTTGTTCTCAAAGGTTTGTAACAAGGCTTCGTCTCCTTTCGTTGTACTCCAGGTTTGAGAGCCATACAGCACAACTGGTCTGATCAGTGTTTTGTATATTGTGATTTTGGTGTTACGAGATAGCGCCTTTGATTTTAGTAGATGTTGTAGTGCATAGTATATCTTATTTCCAGAGTTGATTCTAGTTTGTATTTCTTCCCTTATGATGTTGGAGCAGTTGAAGATCGTACCCAGGTATTTGTATGTTTCCGTTCTTTTAATGGTCATATTATCTATTTGTATGTGGCCAGAGTTTCTAGCCATTCCGTCTCTTGAAATTACCATATATTCTGTCTTATCTTGGTTGATAACCAGCCCCATCTGTTGGGCTTTTTCCTTTAAGTGAGTCAATATTTCCAATGTCTTTTGTTCACTTTGCCCTATAATATCTATATCATCTGCATAACCAAGCAGCTTGGATGTTCCTCCAATATCACATTCCTCCTTTACCTTCCTTACAACTTTCTCTAGAGCCAGATTGAAGAGTAGCGGCGATAGTGCATCACCCTGTTTCAAGCCAGATGTTATTTGGAAGGGTCTGATTTCCTGCCTTTATATGTTACTATATTATAAGTATCTTCCATGCATAGTCTGGTCATGTTGATTAACTTCCTTGGTATTCCAAATTCCTGCATAGCATTCCATAGACTATTCCTATGGACACTATCATAAGCCTTTTTAAAATCCACAAAAATGTTATGGAGATCTCTTTTATATTCCCAATGTTTCTCGGCTATTTGTCGTAAGATAAATATCTGATCTATTGTTGATCTGTTTTGTCTAAAACCCGCCTGGTAGTCACCTAATATGTCTTCTGAATATGGTTTTAGTCTATTTAGTAATACTGCGGATAGTATCTTATAGCTTGTGGACAGTAGTGATATTCCTCTATAATTTCCACATTGGAACTTGTCTTCTTTCTTAAAGATAGGTATCAATAATGACTCTTTCCAGTCATGGGGTAATTCTTCTGTCCTCCAGATTTTTATTATTAGTTCGTATAGCTTTAGATGTAATGCATGGCCACCTGCCTTTATAAATTCAGCAGCAATTCCATCAGTCCCAGTTGCCTTATTGTTTTTAAGTCGTGTGATTACATATAGGATTTCTTCAAATGTAGGTTCTTCAATTTGTGGTTCGCATGTTAGAACCTCTTCTTGTGAGAAAATGTGACTTGGAGCTTCACAATTTAGTAATTCAATAAAATATTCTTTCCATGTGTTGCACATTTCCTCATTGGTATTTATCATATTCCCATTTTTGTCTTTTAAACCATATGTGTTTTGTTGGTGCCCTCGTTTCATTGACTTCAGTTCTTTAAAAGATTTTCTGGATTCATTTTTCTGGTGATTAGTTTCCATATCTTTGATTATATTACTCATATATTCTCGCTTCTGCTGTCTGACTATTTTTGTAGCCTCTTTACATTCATTTCTATAATGCTCTTCCTTTTGGATGTTATTGATGTCATTTAACCATACATGTCTGGCATTCTTCTTCCTAATGACTGCTTCTTCACATTTTTGATTGAACCATCTGTTCTTTCTATGCGTGGTTAACACACCGAGACATTCTTCTGCGGTAGATTGAATTGTATTCTTGATGTTCAACTAAGTTTGGTCAATGCTTTCCTCCAAAGGGTTTTGCAGAGTTTCAAGTTTACATTTTATTTCATCTGTAAATTTATCTTTGACTGTAATGTCTTGCAGTTTTTCTCTGTTATATGTTGGGTGTAATCTTTGTAATTTAGTATAGAAAGCTCTCTGAAGTTTTATTTTAAATTTTGCTCCAACGAGGAAGTGGTCACTGTGGCACTCAGCTCCTCTATAACTTCTGACTTGCTGTATGTTTGATGCATTTCTGTTGTTAATTAAAATGTGATCTATTTGATTATAGGTTCTCTTGTCACATGATTTCCAAGTTTGTTTGTGTATATCCTTTCTTTGTAGTCTGGTACTGCTAACCTGCAGTCCTTTGGCTTCTGCCAGGTTGATGACTCTCCATCCATTATCATTTGAAGTTGTATGTAGGCTTTCCATACCGGCCACTTTTTTATTAGTTTGCTCTCTACCTATTTTTGCATTGAAGTCTCCCAGCACAATCAGGATGTCCTGTTTGGAGGTTTCTTCTATGACATCTTCCAGATCATTATAAAAGTCTTCTTTAATATCATCTTCTTTCTCTTCAGTAGGTGCATGTACATTAATCATCGTTATATTTTTCCATTTACCTTTTATTCGTAATTTACTAATCCTGTCATTAAAAGCTTTAAAGTTTAAAACGTTCCCCCATAACTCTTTTTTTTATGACAAATCCTGTTCCTAATTCATGTTTATTTTGGGTGTTTCCTCCATATATTATAATCATTCCATTTTGCTCTAAAGTACCCTCTCCTGGCCACCTTAATTCTTGAATTGCTGTTATATCCATTTGATATTCAATCAGCTCCCGGGTTAGTTCTTCGGCCGCTCCAGCTCGATATAGTGTCCGTACATTCCATGTTCCAAATCTCAAAAGTCCTTTAACGTTCCAAGGTCGTTGTCCAGATAAGTCAGTCCGATATCGAGGCTCATGTATTTGTTTCGTAACAAAGAAAGGTTTTTACAAAGGTGGGGATGTTAACCCCACGCTTCAACCCCCAACCTGGAGGACCAGGGTGTTTCTCTTTGTCTGTTCTCTACCCTTTGACCTGTCCGGCTTGGGAGGCCCTGCTGGTAGCTACGCTACCGCCGGCATAGCTCTCAGGGTCATTGAGAAACTCAAGCTCCCCCACCACGACAAGGTGGCAACACCATCGGGGGAGTGGGGCTGTTTACATGTGCTAAATACGCAATGTAATTATAGACATTGTGTTTACATTTGAAACTTGTCTTGAGTCTTTCTTACGAGATTCCCACAAACTAATTCTCTTAATATTTTTAGACATTAGTGTGATCCAGTTTTGTCTAGGATTACCAAATGCTGTAGGCGGGCCCATGCTAATTGCTTTCTTGCAATTTATAATCCCTCTCCGGTGTCTCCATTCTGCAGCAGAAAAGGCGTGCATGTATCAACGGCCATGACAGATAATGTCTCAATGACCGTAGAGGGTATGCTGGCAGTGGTGGTAGCTTCTAGCAGTGATATTTACAGGTAGGAAAGATTGTTAGGTAGTAACCAGAATAACGAAGATAGAAACATGGTGCACTGCAGACTGAGACAATCACAGACTAGAGGAGATTAGAAAACTTGTTGGTAGACTGAGACAGGCACGGTACAGAGGAGACAAGAAAACTTGCTGGTAGACTGAGTCACAGACAAGCGGAGGTAAGAAGACACTAATTGACTGAGACAGGCACAGACTAGAGGAGATAAGAAAACTTGTTGGTAGACTGAGACAGGCACGGTAGAGAGGATACAAGAAAACTTGCTGGTCGACCGAGTCACAGACAAGGGGAGGTAAGAAGACTTACTAATTGGCTGAGACAGGCACAGACTTGAGGAGATAAGAAAACTTGCTTGTATAATGAGACCGGCACAGACTAGAGGAGATAATAAAACTTACTGGTAGACTGAGACAGTCACAGACTAGAGGGGAAAAGAAAACTTGTTGGTAGACTGAGACAGGCACGGTAGAGAGGAGACAAGAAAATTTGCTGGTAGACTGAGTCACAGACAAGGGGAGGTAAGAAGACTTACTAATTGACTGAGACAGGCACAGACTAGAGGAGATAAGAAAACTTGCTTGTATAATGAGACCGGCACAGACTAGAGGAGATAAGAAAACTTACTGGTAGAATGAGATAGTCACAAACTAGAGGAGAAAAGAAAACTTGCTGGTAGACTGAGACAGTCACAGAGTATAGGAGATAAGAAAACCTACTTGTAAAATGAGACATGCACAGACTAGAGAAGATAAGAAAACCTGCTTGTAGACAAAGACAACCACAGTAGGATACGAAGGATTTCAGGTCAGAGAAGAGACATGTGCGGCCGCCATAGACTTAGAGGACGCATATAACAGAGTATCTTTCGAGCACTTGATGCAAACCCTCCTCAGACTGAAAGTGCACCCTCACCTTGTACGATGGATAGCTGCAGTTCTACTCCAAAGGAAGGTGGTGCTAAGATGCGGGAGTTGGTCTTCTGAGCCGATAACGATATGTCCAGGATTGCCGCAGGGTTCACCACTGTCACCAGTACTATTCAACGTGTATACGGTGCCGATCACTGAACAACAGTTGGATGGGAGGGGTAGGACTCTGTCATTCGTTGACGACATATTCGTGTATCGACAGGGTCGAGATAGACAGGCGGTTGCCAACTATATGCAGGGCGAACTAGATCGAATTTCCTCATGGTATGCTGATGCCGATGCCCTTGTCAACCCTGCAAAGGCAACGGTTACATGGTTCTCACTAAACAACCATATTGTGAAAACAGACCTGCCGGCAGTAAGAATGGATGGGAGCATTCTGAGTAGAACCCAGTCAATGACATATCTTGGCGTGAGGCTTGATCGTAGCCTGTCCTTCAGAGATCATGTCGATTATGTCATAATGAAGGCTCGAAAAGGTTTGGCAGCAATGAGAGTCATGGCGACTGCCAATATCGAGCAAAGATTGCTATTACTTCTGTTCCAAGGACTTGTGCTTTCACGCATCGAGTATGCCCTGGCCATCCTCACTGTCAGCCCTACACAGATTGGAAGACTTGAAAAGGTACAAAACGAAGCCATGCGCATCATTTTGGGCTGCACGAGAGACACCAGCTGTGTAGCAATGAGATACCTCCTTGACTTCCCGACAATGGAACACAGGATCAAGATCTGGAGAGCTCGTGCATACTTAAAAATAAGTGCAGATGAGCAGCACCCTCTGCATGACGCTGTATTCAGAGAAAAGGGTGACAGGCTAAAGAGGGGCAAATCATGGATGGGTCGGGCGGAAGATGTCGTCGGACAGGTCTGCAGTCTTACCAGTATCAACCCCGGCAAGGAATGGGTGCCGGTGCCTCCAGCTTTTAAGTGTACCTTCTCCTGCATTATCACACTCGACAGACGGTGCAGAGAGCAGAACCCTGCCGCTGTCAATGCAGAGGTTAACGCGCTCATCTATGATCACTCAGATAGCCCCGAAGTGCTCATCTATACAGATGGATCTGTTGTAAAGCAGCAGAGAAGTGCGTGGGCATTTACAGCCCGCTCAGCGGGCCGAACCGTTCAAGAATCCAGTGGTGCCCACTCCATGACCACGAGCAGCATGACGATGGAGGTGATGGCAGTTACACAGGCTTTCATATGGCTGGAATCACAGCATTATACCAACGTGTGTGTACTAAGTGATTCAATGAGCATGATTCAGAAGGTCGAAGCTGGATCTGTACGTAGACAGTGGACTGAGTCGCTGCGGAAGTCTGTTGTCCGCAAAGTCACCTTCATCTTCGTCCCGGGACATGCGGGAGTCGAGGGAAATGAACGAGCTGATAAATTGGCTAGCTCTGCACCCCCTGTAGATGGCCAGCCCATGGATCGTGCCGATGTTATTAACGCCCTTAAAGATATGGCGAGAACAGAGGATTTTGACGCCAGTGATTCCACATCGCTTTCCAGGATGAAAGACCTGGGAGTAAGAATCGGCGCAGCCAGAAGCGAGAGGTACATCGGGAAAACAAAGCGCCTCGTCAACCAACACAGAACTGGCACTATTAGCCACCGGACGCTGATGCATATGCTGGGGGGAGGATCCGAGCACCTATGGACATGTCCGGAGTGCAACGAAGATACCCCAACTGATAACTAACTAACTAACCACAGTAGATGGGAGATATGAAAACCTGCTTGTAGGCTAAGACAACCTGAGACAGGAATAGACTAGAAAAGATAAGAAAACTTGCTTGTAGACCAAGACAACCACAGTAGATGGGAGATAAGAAAACTTGCTTGTTGTCTGAGACAGGCACATTTTAGAAGATATTTTTTTTTAAAACCTGCTTGTAGACTAAGACAACCACAGTAGATGGGAGACAAGAAAACCTGCTTGTAGTCTGAAACAGGTACATACAAGAGGAGATCAGAAAACTTACTGGTAGACTGAGACATTTACAGACTAGAGGAGATAAGAAAACTTGCTGGTAGTTTAAGACAACCACAGAAGATGGGAGACAAGAAAACTTGCTTGTAGTCTGAGAGAGACACAGACTAGAAAAGATAAGAAAACTTGCTTGTATACTGAGACAAGCACAGACAAGAGGAAATAAGAAAACTTGCTCGTAGTCTGAGATAAGCACAGACTAATGGCAATTAGAAAACTTGCTGGTAGACTAAGACAGTCACAGACAAGAGGAGATAAGAAAACTTACTGGTAGACTGAGACATTCGCAGACAAGAGGAGATAAGAAAACTTGCTGGTAGGCTGAGGCATTCACAGACAAGAGGAGATAAGAAAACTTGCTGGTTGACAGAGACATTAACAGACAAGAGGAGATAAGAAAACGTGCTGGTAGACTGAGACATTCACAGACAAGAGGAGATAAGAAAACTTGCTGGTTGACAGAGACATTAAAAGACAAGAGGGGATAAGAAAATTTGCTGGTTGACAGAGACATTAACAGACAAGAGAAGATAAGAAAACTTGCTGGTAGACTGAGACATTCACAGGCAAGAGGAGTTAAGAAAACTTACTGGTAGACTGAGACATTCACAGACAAGAGGAGATAAGAAAACTTGCTGGTAGACTGAGACATTGTCACAGACAAGTGCCAAGTGGTATATACAAATATTGAGTTAATGCCAAGTGGTATATACAAATATTGAGTTAATGCCAAGTGGTATATACAAATATTGAACGAACGAACGAACGAACGAACTTTATTTTAAAAGGGTAACAAATTGGGCACGCAGGCCCGACTTACATTCGGCCCTTTCGATCACTCATCTTTCATTCATCGAATGTGCATATTTCATTTACATAGGGGAAAAAACATTGTCAAATTGATTTTGTAAGCATAAACAATGCATATTACGCATGGTACATTCACATTGGGGAAAAAAACATTGTAAAATGAAAGTTGTAAACATAAACAGTGCATATTGCAATGTTGTGAGACACATCCCCCATCCACCCTCACACCCCGCAGCCACCCACACATCCCTCAGCCATCCACACATCCCCCACCCACCACAACCCCACCCACCCACATATACCTCCACGCACTCCCACAGACTCAGGCAAACATACATGCCGCCACCCACCCACCGATCCCCCACCCACACACATTTCCCCACCCACACATACATCCCCATTGAGTTAATGCCAGGTGGTACATACACATATCGAGCTAGTGCCATTTACTCAAGGCATGTAAAATAGCCCTTTATTAAATGTGATTGCTGAGTCTGCTGTAATAAATTAGAGAACTTTGTGACAGCTGGCCAGATCGAAGGGAAGAGAACAAGGGGAAGACAGCAAAGTAAATACCTGGATGGCTTGACCACGTGGCATGATCAAGACAGAAACACTGAGCTGATCCACTACTCTGGTGATTGAATAAAATGGCGAATCATGACCGACCATGCTTACCGGTATGGCACATGATGGATGGATGGAGTCTGTTGTGTTATGTAAATCCAAATATAGTTTGTTTGTTTTTTGTTTGTGTGTGTGTTGTTGTTTTTTTGGCGTTAACTCACTTTGAACTCAACCGTAATCTGTACACCTCTAGTACTCTGGACTGATTTTGGCTTGTAGATTAGCTTATCACAAATATCAGAAAGAAGCAGTCGTCGTTCTTTGGCCACATTATGAGAAGACAAAGACTGGGGGGGATATGTTGTGACAACTGGAAAGATTTGCGGAAAGAGAGATAGAGGAAGACAGCGTGAGAAGATTCTTGACAGTCTTGTGTCATGGCACGGAAGGGAGTCAACACACGAAGATCGTAATTTGTGGAGAGACATGATAGCCCACGCCAGCTGGCAAGGCACTGGACGATGATGATGATGATGATGATGATGATGATGATGATGATGATGATGAATGTCCCTCGTGATCAAGCGAACCCTCTCCGACTTTAGAGGTACTTGTAATTTAAGTCATGGAGTCAAGGACGAGAAGTCAACATTTTAGTCCAACTAACCGGTGTAGGGGTTGAACCCGGTACCTCGAGATCAGCACACCGGATGTTTAAGGACGATCGTTACTATTCATTCCAACATGCTGACCTCCTCGGAATATAGTATCTTGTCCAGTCCTGTCCGGTAGAAAATAGCCATCCTGTGGTTGAACGGGTGACTGTGTGTGTATCTATTCGAATGTTCTTTTGGTAACGTTTAAATAACATGCCTGCTTGTTGTGTCCCTGCGCCTTCTTTGGCCAGTTTGTCATCCCTCTCATTTCGCAATGGGACGGGATCGATTGCAGAATAGTTCTACTCTGAAAAAATTAATAAATAAATAAAAACAAGCCCCTTAGCAGGAATCTGCTGTGTATTTGTGAAGTTTTAAGACTATCTCATTGTTGTATGTCTGTGTGTAGGGAAGAATATAAGGTCACGCTTTCACTCTCTTAGTGAACGAGAAGCATTGGCATCGATTCCTTGTCCGAGAGAACTCATGCTATTGCTCTGTTTTGATATTGCTAGTTAGTTGCATATCCGTTACCGGACGTCGCACTCAACCCCCTTGTTGGCTGTTTGTAGTCTATTGGCAAGTTTACGTTCGGTACTTTGTCATTGATTTATGAACGACCGGCACCCATACCATTTCATTTTTTTTTTAAACAGCGCAAGGCGGTCTGCTGAAAAATCGTCCGCAGCTGTGTTTCGAACGCGGTATGCGGGATTACGAACTGCGTCCGAAACTCCTTCGCCACGGAGCGAGCTTTAACATAGTAGACATATTTTATTAGAATTATGATTGTAAAGTAGGTAGAAACATTCGGCATCATTTAGGAGGATAGTCGACGCCAATAAAGGAAACACATGATTTTTTCTTCTTCTTTCTCTTTGTAGCTGTCCTGCTGGTTAAGAATTCTTGATATGTGCTATATATGGCTGTGTGTGTGCTATATATGGCTGTGTGTGTGCTTTATACGGCAGTGTATGTGCGTGCCGTGATAAGAGCGACCTTCTGCAAAGTACCTGCTACGTGATGGTGCTTATGATTATGATTATGAAGATGATGATGATTATGATGGTGGTGAGTATGATGAGAATGATGATGTTGCTGATGATGATGATGATGGTGGTGGTGGTGGTGGTGGTGGTGTGGCGGTGGTGGTGGTTATGATGATGATGATGATGATGATGATGATGATGATGATGATGATGATGATGATGATGATGATGATGTAAAACATGTTAGGGTTATCATATATTAGGTTATGTCCTAAGGGTATAAATGCTAACATCACATGCAAGAGGCCACAACTTTGTGGAAAGGGATGATGCGCTCCCTTCCACTCCGCCTTTTTATTGTTCTCCAACGCAAAGGAAACTCAGTTCATATATCCTGACATTGTATGACTAGGCAGTTGCCTTGACATTGTTTCGACCCGACACAATATCCACCGATTTCAAAAAACCTAACGGTCGACAGGCCAGACCCTTCAAACATCGTTATCTCCGCAAATATGTGCCATAAAATCGAACAGAGTGCTTTGTGGGCAAATACTTTATCCTCCATCTAAAGTAAAACACCACTGATAAACAACTTAAGAAGATAAAGATTAATCTCTGCTTCTGTCCTATAATCTCTACTGTCTTTTTTTTTTCAGGTTTAGCACGAGTGCATCCGTAGTCAAGGTGTACCAATGTTCCATATCTTCAGTGGGTAAGCCAACGAACACGGGGAGCAGAATTTGACAGCTTTACTATCGGGCGCTGTGGCAAAGGGGTTACTGGTGCAGTTCGTAATCCCTCATACCGCGTGCCAATCACAGTTGTGGGAGATTTGACAGCAGACCGCCTTGCGCTAATTTTCATACAATGGTGTGAGTGCTAGTAGTTAAGAAAGCAATGGCAAGCTACTGAACATAAACTTGAGAAGAAATTACAAACAGCCAAAAATTGATGGGGTTGACTGCCACGTCCCGTAAAGGATTTGTAACTAACGTTTGCTAGAACATACTCACAAGTGACAAAATTAACATTGCGGCCAGAGCCTTCGTAGGCAGGCAAACCATGAGCATACATTGATACTAAAAATAGGTCAGTTGTATATCCTTTACAGCACGTTGCACTCAACCCCCAGAATTTGATGTTCGTGATCTCTTGGCAAGTTTACGTTCAGTTGTTTGCCATTGCTTCTGAACCACCATTTCGTTAAAAAAAAAAAATAAACGTAGGGCGGTCTGCTGCCAGATATCCCGCAGCTGTGTTTCAAACACGGTACGCGGGATTACGAACTGCGTCCGTAAACCCTTAAACTGATACCATCACCTTTAAAAAAAATGTACACGAGCTGATGCTTATGCTGTCCGACTGTCATCTGTACAGTTGTGTACCACGTGATGGACGTGTAGTCGAATGACGCAAAGCCCATTTCGTCACTTGTTATTGCGATCTCATCATCATTATCAAGTTACCTCTGAAGTCAGAACGGGTTCGCCGGATGGCGAGGGACACTGTTATAGTATGTCCCACAAAGAATGCCTTCATTCACGATCAATTATTTTGAAAACTGTCTGTTGCATCGTTATGAATTTTTTCCAGCCGTCTTATATTTACCCCCACCCAAGGAATATGTCTTTGATAGGTCCAAAAGCAACTTAAATCATTGAAAGCGGCAACATTTCTTTGATGTTTTGGGGAAAATGTAGTGAATTCACGCTAACAAACTAGTCTTACAGTAAACCACGTTATTTCTGGTAAGGACACAAGTACAAGGCGTAGCCAGATTCGTATGGGAGTGGGTGCAATAAAAAAAGTAGCTTAAAGTGGCATTGCACCGGGTTTTTATCCCATATGGCTCAGTCTCTTTCCGCAGGGCTGAAATCGTGGCACAAAGCACGAACTCCGTATCTCCAGCGACGACCCTCTGGATTCTCCGAAAAAATGCACTCGTGAAATGAAGGAATCGAACATACAACCCTCGGAGCCCGAGTCAGACGGCTTGACCACTTCACCACGGAGAATCCCGAGAGGGGTGCAATGAGTAATATTAGTAAAGACAGAGAATGTACAGAGGTATGGGGTAAATAATGTGTAAATTGACAGGAAAGTAGAAGGAATATATTTCTTACCTTATTTTTCATTTCCTTCTTGTTTCTTCAGCTGCTGGTTAATAATTGTACACAAGTATTCATGTTACTAGGATGCATTTAGCTTTTTATATTGAGTTCATGAAAGCTTCCAAATAGCTGTGCGTTAATGTGCATATGGAGTGACCAGAAATGATACCGCAATTTAGTCATCATGTTTCCATTTTTAAGGATCTGTTCAGCTGTCTGTGTAGTTTGTTTACACGAACACATGGGTGACAGACCAGCTTTGAGTCTTCGTGAAAGATTGTCTACTCTGCTGTTTACCGTTCAGAGACGGAACATGATTACCTGTTTTGCACTATGAAAATAGTTGTCAGTGTCTCTGTAGTGGGCTTTCTTCTTAACGACCAAGATGTTGGTACTCTTTTCATTGAAGTTAATAGATTGATTCGTATGCACGTGTGTTGTCCCCCAATTTGACAACGTGTTTGCTCTCACGTTTCTTGTTATGCCACAATATGTCAGTTTCCACCGCAATATTACTCTTCTGTTGGTATTCAATGCGTTTAGTGTGTGTGCGTGTGTGTGTGTGTGTGTGTGTGTGTGTGTGTGTGTGTGTGTGTGTGTGCGCGTGCGTGCGTGCGTGTGTGTGTGTTTCAATACAGTTGTTCGTCACCGCTGAGGGCTTGCGGAATTGAAAATTCATCACTGTGGAATACAAACTGTTGCCATTGACATTATGCTGATGCTGTAATGTTTAGGGCCTGCAATTCGTCTGAATAGTTGGAGCAAAATATCCCAGTAAGTGTGTACGTAGATTAAGGTCTGCGATCTGCTCAGACCTTAATCTGTGTCGGACGATTCCAGTAGGTTGATGATTGCTCTCGGTTGCATAAAATTCAATCCATCCTTTCTCCAATAGTCCTCTTCCTCTTTCAACACATGGTCCTCACATTTTTTCCAGTAACTCTTATCAATATTTAATAGCGCGGACTGGGTTAGTATCTTGACGTCAGACAATTTGAATGTAGTATTGGCAGCTGCCACTTGTCCTTTAATTTTAGCCCACACAAGTTCTATAGGATTTAAATGAGAATGATATGGCGGAAGTCTCAAGCACCTATGGCCATGCTCTTCTATCAACTTGTCGATTTGAAATTTCTTGCTTTTTTTGCGCCTGTTTTACAACGGACAACTACTGTAGCTTGAAATATGTTTCTGGAAATGGTATATTTTCCCTTCGGAGCCATATCTTTATTGCTTCCTTTGTGCCCGATGCCGTAGGTATTTTATCTTCTTGGGCAACAACATTGTGATATGATGCATTGTCCATGATTAGACAAGACGGTCTATCAAGCGATGGAAGTACTGTATTCTCGAGTCAATCTCTAAATACATTACCATTGATCTCATTATGATAATCCCTATTGTCTGTATGCTTTGATATGAACACGAGCCCAGCATTCTGTAGTAAGCCATTATGAGTACTACCAGCATGGACTATGACTAAACGCTGTCCTTTACTACTGGGCACATATCGCTTTATCTTTCCATCCATTGATTGCCATTCCTTTTCACTTGTGTGGTGCGCATTGATCCACGTCTCATCCAAATACACTATGTCATAATTTTCTTTGCGCATTTCCCTTATTTCACGTAGGTATCTGCTTTTCAAGGCTCCTAAATGCGGTTGCTCGCAAAGAATATTTCTACCGCCCTTGTACTTTCAAAAAGTGAAGATAATGTCCTTATAATTTTCCACAAAGTTGTTTTGGATCCAGGATAATCCTGGATATAAAATCCTAAATTTTTATAATTTTAGGAGTCTCCGTGGCGAAGTGGTCAAGCCTTTTGACTCGGGCTCCAAATATCGTGGGTTCGATTCCGGGCCGCATCCTTCGGTTCACGAGTTAAATTTTTCGGAGACTTCTTGAACAGTCCTTGTTTGAACAACGCGGGTAGTTGGCATAAGGCCAATCCCTTCAAAACACTACAATATTCAACATTTGAGCGCTGATTTTCTGGCTACGCTGTAATACATTTAAAATTATGAATTCCATCTCAGACCCGTAAATTATATACCGCATATAAACAAACTTTGAAATCTGCTGTAAAATCTCCAGAACAAAAAATTTTTTGTTGGGTGGACATAAATGATATCTGTGGCTAAAGGGCTTGCGAACGCGGTTTGTGAGCCCGAATACCCGGGTTCGAAACACAGCGGTGCTGGTTTTTTCGAAAAAGGTATAGGGGCTGGTCGTTCAGAAAGCAATGGCAAACTACTGAACGTAACACTTGCCTAGTACATCAACAGCAGCTGAAAATGCTGGTGTTGACTGCAACGTCCCGTAAGGGATACGCAAAATTTTATATACTAAATCTCATAATTTTCCCTCAGTTGGTTACTGAGATATGGATGTTTATATTGCGGCAAACAAATGTGGACATACTATAATAGGGAAAGCTAATCCACACGCAAAATTTAGTCCAGGACTACTAGAAGTAGTGTGTGTGGACTACACTTGAGTTCAAAGGAAGCAAGCGCTAAAAAAAAATCATCTTCAAGTGCCATGCCGGCTGGAGTAGGCGTTCATGACTCTCCCCAGATCTCGGTCTTTGGTTTTCTGGATTAACTCCGATTGTGTTCAAGCAAAGCGTGTGCATTTATTGGTTCGCTAGCAAATATGTTTTATGTTTTACACATGAAGTGCCTACGAGCTGTATTTGTATTTGAAAGCCTGAATTGTGTTTCTTCGAATCTGCTGTAACTGCCAAACCTATAAACCCAGGGCCGGAGCTATACTAGCTCCCACCCTCGTTGGAATATACTTTTCACTTCCACTGAAATATGCCTTTCGTGATCAGGATGGTGGTATATACATTCACTCACGCTCAGATGGCGGCCTCTACAATGCTCAGAGATTGAAGGCTAAGACCAAAATTAGGAGGGTACTGATCGGAGAGTTGCTTTTTGCAGATGATGCTGCAGTTACGACCCACTCTGAGGAAGAATTGCAATGTCTACTATCTGCATTCTCCAATGCTTGTTCTAAATTTGGTTTAGAAATTAGCAAAAAGAAGACACAGATTATGTCACAAGGTGCACATGGGATACTGTCATAGTCTTGCTCGTATCTAGGTAACTAAACTTGGGTTCATACAGGCAACAATAAATCTGTTCGCTATGAGATCGAATATTTATAGTGTATACATATACAGTATGCGTTGGCGCATATTACATATCACAGCTGGTTAACATCAAACACATAGTTATCATTCAACAGTCTAGCAAACTATCTAGCCTATGTCTATATATCTATTGATATCTATAGAGTCCCTCAAAGGCAGGCCCTGTTGCCTCTCTCAAGTCCGTCTGTCCTCTGCCGGTCCACACGTGTCCCATTCCGACACGGGTGGTAACTCTGTCCGAGTTCCTCGTGGACCCCGCAATAGGCGGGCCACATCAGTGTCCACGGAACCCTGGACTCATTGACCAGTCCTTCTAGAAGGCTCTAGATTACTCGGGCTCTGAGCGACGACTCGTTTCTCTCCCTTGGGCTGGAGTTGTAGCCCTCTCATAATATATCTAACGGTGAGGCGGTGACAGGATTCCCCCCTCCCCCCTAATATGGCTTGTTATTGGGTAATTAGATGTATTCTAATTCTGTCACCGAATCACATAAAGTTGGTGTTTGTAGATTGGTGGACAGTAACCTGGTAACCTACATACTGGCATTAAAACTCATGTATTCTCCCATACACCACTTCTTTGATTTGGTAAAGAGATCACTCTGTCTCCTGTGTCCTTAACAATGCTTATCAGACCGAAGTTACGTGACGTTTAAGTAGTTGTATTTACAACCCGCCCTTCTCAATAGTACCCAACTGGTACCCAGACAATTAACCTCTGTTAAGAGAGTTAACAAGACCGAAGTCCTGGCTAATTAAGTACACCTTCAAATCTTGATTTGTGTGTGCATTTCAATACACTTTTACTCTCGTATGTTATTTAATGCAAAATATGTAGTTACCTTGTTATTTTATCCCCCTCATACTACAAGTGTCCCTGTTGGCTTGTTAGTGTGCTTGACTAATAAGTTGATGTTTCTAATAAAGTGACTGTATTTTAACTTGATAGTGTTGAGTTTTAAGGTTTGTGTACTGTGTGTGCTGAATGTGTGGAGTATTTCCAAGCGTCACGAGTTGGGATAACCTCAATCATGAACTACTGCACTGTGTGCAATACATGATCAGGCATTCCAAGTGGTGGTGCTTAGATGTATCCTAACTGCTAAACTAAGTATATTAACTCACTATTCAACTAAGTACTACACATGTATTCACAAATTAGACAAGTCATGCAATTTACATGAAAGACGCAGACAAATTAAAATAAATACGGTTTGCGTACAATTTGTCCGCCAAGTGTATCGTTCTCTCATTTAATCCATTCACACAGTCATTCACTCACCTTTCATTCAAAATAGTATTTGGTTAAAATATATAATTAAAGATGAGGTAAGTGTTATTGCCCTTAGAAAAAATGGGCTAGGCGATATTTGCCCTTTAAGAAAATACGTACTTCTTGTACGATGACTCAAAAATGGGTTATAATTTAAATAGAGACAATTGTATAGGACGGTTCTTTAGCCTAGGAATGGTACCGCCTGTAATATTAATGTCGAATATGTACAGATTACAGGTTAATACAATTTATATACAACAATAATGGAAATATAATACATATTTAATCCTAAACTAATTAATTAATTAAATCCAACGATGATGTGCGCGTTGTCCTCCTGTTGTTAGCGTGTTATGCCATGTATGTTAAAGTTCGTATGGCTGTCTCTTGAGTGTTGTAGTCGATGTCGTTCTGTTTCGGCTGTTTGTAAAGTTACGTAGTAACAGCAAGTATGGAATGTTCTTAATGTCCCATATAACGAGTTCTTACAGAATTCGGAGTTAGTTCGCTGGTTGATCTTATTGGTTGACACAAACACAGTTACTGTTTCTTGCTGGAATCGTTCTAGCGCTTAGGCACTTGATGGTATAGTTCTCAAAGTAACGTATCCTGTTCTTGGGTGTCGTAATTAAACTAATCACTGAGAGTACTCTAGCAGGTGTAGAGTTACACTGTCATATGCAACCGACTAAAAGTATCACAGTTTATAGTATGGCTAATGGTCGATGTGATCAGAGTCATTCTACTGGCGCATTTATTTGCCGTGATAAAAGGTCAGCCATAATGTTGTCGGTGCCTCTGATATGGCGGATTTCGAAGTCGAAATCTTGAAGTAGAAGACACCATCTTTGTAGCCGATGGTTTTTAGGTGACCCCTGGTTAAGGACCAATAATGGCGAACTGTCAGTGAGGACCACAAAGTGACTCCCCAAGAGGAACTTAGATAATCTCAATATACAGAACAATAGGCTCAAACACTCTAATTCAACTGTGGCATACCGAGTCTCAGCCTTCTTTAGTTTGCGGCTCACATAGAGAATTGGGTGTCTTATGCCATCCACTTCCTGCATCAAGCATCCTCCTATTGCGATAGCGCTCGCATCTGTGGTCAAAATAAAGGGTAAATTTATGTTGGGTAATCGTAAGACTGGTGGATTAGAAAAAATATGTTTCAATCTACACATTGCATCATCTAAGCTGGTACTTTTACAAATTTTTGATGGATGATTTTTAGTTAACATATCGGAGAAGATTGAGGTGAGTTCTGCCCAATGTGGAATGAATTTAGAGTAATAGTTAATAAGGCCCAGTAAACTTCTAATCTGTTTCTTGGTGGTAGGCACTTCTAAATTAAGGATCTTAGAAACAATTTTATCATCTGTCAACAATTTGCCTTCAGAAATTCTGTGACCAAGGAAGTCTATTTGTGTATAACCTATTTCAACCTTGGAAGGTTTGATAGTAAGTCCAAAGAGAGAGATTTGGTTGAAGACTTGTTTGAGGGTAAGTAGGTGAGAAGTCATATCAGAAGAATGGACGCATATATCATCAATATAGGCTACTACATCTTTCATTCCGTGTAATAACTATCTTGTTAGTCTCACAAATGTGGCCGGTGCGTTCTTGAGCCCAAACGGAAGATATAGCCATTCGTACAAGCCGAGAGGTGTTGCGAATGCTGTTATATGTCTACAAGAAGGGTGTAGTGGAACTTGCCAATATCCTTTCGCTAAATCGGTCTTGGAAAATAAGGATGATTGAGCCATATTTAAGATAAGATCTTCACAGCTGTTCATTGGCTCTGCATCCGTTGTTGTTCTTGTATTTAATACTCTATAGTCGATGCACAAGCGAATTGTCTGGTCCTTTTTTTTTTTCACCAGAACAATCGGTGACGAATATTGAGACATCGATTTTTGAATAATGCCATTTTTCTCTAAATCTAAAATTTCTTTATCTAAATTAGATCTGTAATGGAGAGGAATAGAATATGGTCTACATTTGACCGGTCTCAGATCTGTCAGCACAATTGAATGTGTTATTTTATCAGTGCGTCCAGGTTTGTTAGAAAAGATAGATTTATACTCGTCAAGGATAGTCAAAATGTCTTGTCGCTGTTGTTGTGTCAAAGTGTCAGAGATATGTATGTCATTTATACTTCCGTCGTCCGTCATGATTGGTACAGGGATTTCAGTGTTGTCCACGTCTGTCTGATTTATCACAGATGCTACTGTTTGTAAATTGTCTTCAATGTCATTGTCGTCGTTGTCGATATCACAGATTGTCGGTAATGTCCATATGTCTTCGTCGTTTTCGTCGTCGTAAGACTGTGTCGTTAACGATGCTTCGTTTGTCGAGGTGTCATTTCGTTGGGAACTTGTCGTTTCGTCTCCGTCACCAGTTCGTTGAGTCAGTTCATTTGTCTCATTGTCCTGTCTAACATAATATGGTTTCAACATATTTACATGGACTAATTTCAAGTTTCTATTTAAAGAGAATACCGTAGGGTTATTCCCCTTGTTGAGCAGTTTTTGACATATAACACAAGATGTACAAATTATTGACACCATTACAGACAGTAAGTGTAACACCTGTACGAAGTTCCAACTTGACACAACATTACTATGTGGCCACACTATCCCTATTTCAAATGAAACAGCCAACGCTGCTTTGTCATCTACAGGCAAGCTAGTTTTTTCTACAGGGTTTGTAAACAACAAAAAGTGTACATTAATTCGTGATCCCGGCTTGGCCCCCAAAAAGCCTGTCATAGTCTTGCTCGTATCTAGGTAACTAAACTTGGGTTCATACAGGCAACAATAAATCTGTTCGCTATGAGATCGAATATTTATTGTGTATACATATACAGTATGCGTTGGCGCATATTACATATCACAGCTGGTTAACATCAAACACATAGTTATCATTCAACAGTCTAGCAAACTATCTAGCCTATGTCTATATATCTATTGATATCTATAGAGTCCCTCAAAGGCAGGCCCTGTTGCCTCTCTCAAGTCCGTCTGTCCTCTGCCGGTCCACACGTGTCCCATTCCGACACGGGTGGTAACTCTGTCCGAGTTCCTCGTGGACCCCGCAATAGGCGGGCCACATCAGTGTCCACGGAACCCTGGACTCATTGACCAGTCCTTCTAGAAGGCTCTAGATTACTCGGGCTCTGAGCGACGACTCGTTTCTCTCCCTTGGGCTGGAGTTGTAGCCCTCTCATAATATATCTAACGGTGAGGCGGTGACAGATACCAACAATCTTTATTGACGACGCCGAACTGGAGATAGTAGACCATTTTACATATCTAGGATCAGTGGTAAATAGCAAATTATCCTTTGATCGGGAAAACAACATCAGGATTGGTAAGGCAGCAACAAAAATGAACAGGTTAACAAAATGAATCTGGGAGAACAGGAAGCTTACTACCAGAACAAAAGTCCTTGTCTATCAAATCTGTGTCCCTAGTACTATTCTCTATGGCAGTGAAGCCTGGTAAACTTACTCACACCAAGAGAAACGTTTAAGCAGCTTTCATATGCTGTGTCTACGAAGAATTCTTGGTATTAAGTGGCATGACAAAATCACAAATATTGAAGTATTGGAAAGATCCAGTTGTTTGACGGTTTGTTCCATGCTCAGTCTTCGTAGACTTAGATGGATAGAACACGTTAGGAGGATGGATGATGGTAGAATACCAAAGGACATCTTTTTGGTGAATTACAGATGGGTAAGAGATCTCGGGGTCGGCCCCTACTATGATACAAAGATGTGTGTAAGCGGGACATGATTGATACAGGCATTGATAATGCACAGTGGGAGCAAGTTACCGCTGAACGTGTTGCATGGAGGACAAAGATCAGAAATGGAATAAAGACAAAGGAGAAAATGATTGCAGATAGGTCACATACGGAGCGCGTGAGACGTAAGATGGTGCGTGGTGGTGGAAATGACCATGTGTTCACATGAATCTATTATGGACGAACAATTACAACCATATTGGTCTGATCAGTCACATTTGATAACGCCATGGGTTGTAGTTATTATACATTTTTTAAGCATAATGTAACAAACTATATATATATATATATATATATATATATATATATATATATATATATATATATATATATATATATATATCTTCTTATATATAAAAAAGGATGTGCGTATCTCTGTCTGTATGTCCTTTATACGCTCGCGAACGGCCCATCCGATTGAGATGAAATTTTCTACACGCCTTCCTTTCATTCCAGAGATGCCAACTGTCGTAGTTTTTTTTTCTTCTTCCTCCTCCTCCCTCCTCCCTCCTCCCCCTCCCAAAATACGTACGTCCAGGAAATGGTCTTCTACATAGACACTTCTCTCTGAGGTCCGCGATAACATCGGGAACGAGAACTTATATGACTACTTATATAAATTAAATGAGATGCTTCACACCAGGAGCTGGGCGATGTCGGGCCGGGTCAGACAGACAGACAGACAGACAGACAGATAGTCGGTAACGGGAACGGGAACTTATATGACTACTTATATGAATTAAATGAGATGCTCCCCACCAGAGTCTGGGCGAAGCCGGGCAGGGTCAGCTAGTATATATATATATATATATATATATATATATATATATATATATATATATATATATATATATATATATATATATATATATATATATATATAATAAACTGTAAAATAAAACTTTATGTTTAGAAATAAAACAAAACGTACAGTAAGGTTGATGTGTGTGTATCATACGTTTGTATGCCTACAATATTTGAATTTGACACGTTTTTTCAAATTTTTTATAATTGCATAGTTTTTTATCAGATCCTCAAAAATAATCTTATGTAACACATCTGCTCTAATACTTAGTAGAGATCAAAGCAATTTGTGACTAGTAATGTTAATTATATAATATACGAAAGAAAATGTTTACATTGGGAAAAGTGCACAATTTTGTCATGCAGTTCAGCATGGCTGAATCTTCTTTTGACATTGTTTGTTGGACTGAACTTATGGATAAAATATGAGTCAAATTGCAGAAGCTCAGGTGGGAAATCAGTGTTCAAGTCCTGTGGGTTAACATCAATCAGCTTTTGACAACACCGAGAATGTGTTTCTATTTCCGTAAGTGGTGAAGTGACATTATGTGACACTGTTTAGAAAAGAAAATGTCTCTGCTGTTTCTTAATAGCATTAGGGCCACTCCTTTACTGTGGTGGACATTTTCTTCTGTGCGGCCGGAAAACAGCACTGTGGCACTTGTCTTTTGAAGCGTTTTCTCTGGTCCCTTCGATTATGTTTCGCATAATCCCAAAAATGCTAAATTATGTTCCATTAACACTTGTGCTGACTTTCCCAATTCATACATAGTAACATACCAGCTGACATTTCTGGAGACGTTTTTAGAAGTTAAGACAGTGAACCAGGCTGCTTATTATAGCTGTTTCCCTGTATCGAGGCATACCTTTCTGGAATATAATCAATGAATCACACACAAAAGACAAGAAGTTGACGGTAAGGTTTACTAGAACATGATCACAAGTACTAAAAAAAATTACGTGGAAGCCAAAGCCTTCTTCAGAACAGAAACAAAAATCACACACCGACACAACTACATGAAAAACACAACATCACAATATTAATATAAACGTTACTCATGTGTATCCTTGTTGTGGCCTGGTCACGTTTTTCATGAGATCCGCGTGTATTACTCCAACAAAGCGACAGAACTGGAAATCATATAGTTCTGGAGAAAAGCATCCTTGAGTCTTGGTTGGCTGAGTTAGACTTCGTCTCTGTTCTTTACGCTTGATCGTGTTAGTTTGATTTCCGTAATTAGGCATGTGCCTATTTCAGCTTAAGTGCTTTACTATTAACGTGGGGAAGACCATTTTTGGGGTCCTGTGACATTTACCACTTTTTTATGTCATGTGTTTTTATATATTCCTTACATTACCATATGATTTTGAAAACACATGACAATAGCTGGCACATATACTGTAAGATTAAATGAAAACGTACACACAGTGAAAACCTATCATCATCATCATCATCATCATCATCATCCATCATCATCATCATCATCATCGTCGTCGTCGTCGCTATCATCATCATCTTCACCATCGTCATCATCATCATCATCATCATCATCATCATCATCATCATCATCATGTTCCATACTGTAAGCATGGGTGATCGTGGTTCGCCATGTCACACGAACACCAGAGTCTCGATTCAGACAGGTGTTCTTGTCTCCATTACGCCATTTTGCCAAGCCATCTCATCCCCATATGTCATCTCGATAAGCGTGGGCGGCCATGTTTCGCCATATCACACGTTCACCAGAGTCGTTTATCAGTTCCGTGTTCTTGTCTCGAACATGCCATGTGGCTAAGCCATCCAGATATTTATTTATCTGTCTTCCCTTTGTTATTTTCCCCTTCAGTCTTGTTTATTCTTTAATAAACTTTATCAAGTGTATTTCTTCTCATAACGTGCATAAATCTGTTGACTGTCTACGTTTAATTTCTCTAATCAGTTTACGGTTTTCATTTGTTTCTTGTAAGACTTGCTCGTTGGTTTTTCTGTCTGTCCATGGTATTCTTTGTATTTTCCTCAGAAACTACATTTTCACTGCTACTAGATGTTTTTCAGCTTGTCTGCTCAATGTCCAAATTTCACATCGATACTTCTTCTTCTTCTGCTGCGTTCAACCGGAGAGTTTTTTCGGACACTATTGATTGCGTTGTGCCTGTTTACAGCAAAGCTGCGTTAGGCCGATACATCCGACTTCTGCCGGCGTTTGTTGACGGGGTTAACTTCCCGGGTATATCAAGACAAAAGAACAGGTTCTATGTAGCATTTTAACGCTCTTTTTCTGGTTGCAGTGGCATCTTTTTATTGGCCATTGTGTCATTTAGGTATATATTCACCCGCCTTCCTCTATTTCGCTTGTCCTCAAGTTGGGCAATTGCTATTAAGTTTTCAAGTTTGTTTCCACACGAAAACATCAGTCCTGTGCACTAGAAGCAGTAACACGTGTATGAACAACGTTTGAGTTCAAAGTGAGCGAACGCCAAAAAAAAAAAAAAATACGCGGGATTCCAGGGGGAAAAAAAAAACTGGCATTCCCTGTGTGGTCATTGATCTAATAGGCAATAACGCATATAGTACTGGATACATTCCTTATTACTCGCCGTTGATAATCAAGTGTCATCTCCAGATTGAAGATCGGCTACAATAATTATCTAACATCCTCTATCCTGTACTCTATTCTGTACGTCTTCTTTCGCTGTTATCCCCTGCTTGAGCCTATATGTCGTCAAACATCTCTCCCCCAACCATCTATGCCCGTGTCTTCCCCATATATTTTTTTTTATTTCTATGCCTAATTTTCTTATCCGTGTGTGTTTTTTGGTCTTCCTATATTATGTTTGCTTTGGGTTTCAGGCGAAAACGTTTCTAATTATACTATTCTTAGATTTTCGCAATGTATGTCCAATCCAAAGCCATGCCACAGCAGTTCTTGATTCACTGGTATTGTTTTAGTTCTCTCTAGGAGTTCACATTGGTGATTTTTGTAATACCAATTTTGCGTTGGCACCATTTAATTAATTTTTGTAGTTAATTAGTAATCGTTTCAAATTTTAATTTTCTCTTCATTGTTCTAATGTTTCCATCTTTTTATTATTCTCATCCCGTTCTTATGCCTTAATGTAGTCACTGGAAGGTCTTCTCTCTGATTACATGTTGTGTTTTGTATATTTATTAGTTTGCTGTTAAAGGCTAGTCGCCGCAACGTCCTATATTTTTCGTAATTCTGTTCTGTAAAGCTGCATTCGTAAATTTGCCAAGACATCAACAACAGCAGTAACATTCTGGCGTTGACAGCGATGGCCTGTAAAAATGATATGGAAAAAAAAAAAAAGCTGCATTACTTTGTGTCATTTTATATTGTAGTCATTCTCCACACGAATTTACTATGCATTTATCAGAGATTTTCTCCAGTGCGCGTCTTGGTGGTGTCCATCCATGTGATGCTGTCTTCCTCTTGCATCCCCTTTCCTTATCACTCGCCGTCAAGTGCGGAGTTATTTCAGTCGTGTTTTTTTGTTGTTTTTTTTTGGCGCTGTAACCGTCCTCTACTACTAGAAAGAGGATTACAACTGTTAAAATTGACCTGATCTCCCAGGTTGACCCAGCCTAACATGAATACCCGGAAGTGTCTTCGCCAGTAAAGGCAGCCGGTGTCATCCTGGTCACATCTCCCAGCGAGTGCCCATTGGTTTTTAAAAATAACGTTCTTGCACGAAATGCCCAATGCGCCTGAAGACGGGGGAAAGGGTCATTTATGTACTTCCTAACCACTAGAAAGCAAAGTTGGAAGTTTCGCGTCATTGAGCAGAAAGTGATATATATATCAAATGTAAATCGTAAAAAGCATCATGTTTAGCTGGTTTGTCAAAGATCGCGTCCGTTGCACACAGACACTTTCATACATGCTCCAGTTTGCTGCCATATATTCCACAAGGACAATCTCGTCCCCTCTGCATAAAATCCATAGCAGCGATGAGAACACAGCTGAGCGTATGCATGTGACTGGCGATAAGTCTTTGCCCTGACTGTGAACTAAATGTCATAGCGAACATAAACATTTTTATAATGTTTATTCCTCTTCAATATAGCTACCACTTGAAATGGAAAATTCGTGTCACCTCTGCGTGATCTTGGGAACAGTGAACCAGATTTTTCTACCTAAACTAATTATCACATACCAGTATTACTTGTTCATCGCGGTTAAAGTAAAACCGTTAAGTTTTTAATATTAAGGGGTGAGGTGGGGGGGGGGGGGGTAAGGCTGGTAGATCCAGATCCGGAGAAAATGATGGGTGTGAAAGAATCTAAATATTCAAATCCTTGGCTACTAGCTACACAAATCGTGTTTTGTGAGAGGGCCAGCTGTCTTGAAGCTAAGGAAAATTTCGAATGGGTACTATCCCTCTTTTTCTGGTGGGAAAGTCATTGTTTTTAGTTTGGTAAAGAGATCTTTGTAGTTCTGTCCATTAATCGTATTGCCACAATGCATGTAACCTGTCAACGGGACTTTTCCTGCAGACTTCAGTGCTCTAGAAGTGGGAAATGTTTGGGAGCCCGGGATTTTCCATTGTACGCTGGACGTGTTGCATTGATATAGGGCAAAGAGGGCTGTTGTCCATAGGGGTGAACTCAAGACTCATCTATTGTTGTCGTGGTCGACTCCCACTTTTTGAGCAACGGTCGACAGCAACTCACCCTTGTTTGCTGCTGTTCACGGGTCAACATATGCGGAATTCTCATGCTCGGTATGTTATGTGACATGTGACATGTGACATGTTAGATACTGTTCTCTCATTCAGTGCTACTGCCCTAGCTATCTCGACGATTGTCTGTTTTTGATTCTGCTCAATTATTTTCTTAATTCATGTTGCATTTCCGTTGTTGCACACGGAGGACGGTCTCACAGATCTTGGCAGGTAAGTAACACGTGAGTGATATATGTTGCTCCATACAACATAGTTGGGGATCCCGTTGAAGTAACAAATGCATACTTCACATGTTCAGTGCGGTTATGAGAAGCTTTGAATATATTAATAGTTTCAACTTGCTAGTGTTACTCCTTCATAGTCATAAACGGGCACTCTTCCGCTGTTCATACTTCACCTCGACACCACAAGGTACAAGAGGAACAAGATGACATGAGATGAGATGAGATGAGATGAGATGAGATGAGATGAGATGAGATGAGATGAGATGAGATGAGTCAGTGTAAAGACTAATGACCAGAAGTGTTTACAGAAATCACGTATGCTATAAATAGCTTTATACTTGTAGGAATTCTCTGTAGCCAAGGAGTTACGGACCCAATTCGTAATCCCGCATTCCCCGTTCGAAACAATTGCGGTTGATTTGGCAGCAGACCGCCTAGTGTGGAGTTTTCATATAGTGGTATGAGTGCCGGTCGTTTATAAAGCAATGGCGAACTAATGAACGTAAACTTGATCAGAAATCACAAACAGCAAACAAAAAATTGCTTGGGTTGACTGCGACATTCTGTAAAAGATACGCAACTTTAAAATTAAAAAAGCATTCTTAATGTTCAAAGTGTAGCTTGAGCAGCAGCTTATTCCCTCCCCCCCCCCCCTTCCCCACGTTTTCTGCTTGTTTCAATGTCAACATGGAGGGGAATTTGTAACGTGCAGCAGCCGTCCCTCTAGCTTTCTACCTTTATCCGGGTAGGTGTGACGTCTAATGCACTACTCTTGTTCAGGTAGTCCGTATAAAAAATTAAAAAATAATTGAGCAAAGATCAAGGAACGGAACAACACACACAGATACAGACGAACGCGTAGGTCAGTATGGCCGAATGGATAAGAACGCGTGTTCTCAAACATCCGGTGTGCTGATGCTGGGGTAAGAGGTTCAACCCCTACACCGGACAATTGGGATAAAGTGTTGACCTATCGTCACTGACTTTGGGACGTAAATTACAAGTCCCTCTGAAGTCGGAGTGGGTTCGCCTGATAGATAGGGACCCTGTTAATAAGGAAAGCTAACCCACACGCAAAATTCAGTCCAGCACTACTACACACACACGCTTGAGTTCAAAGCGAGCGAGCGCAAAAAAAAGAAAAAGACGAAGCTTTTCAACCCAAGTTTTTATCAACGGAACAGCTACAAACGAAACAACATAAAATATATGAACATGAACAATACAAAGGAGTAATTCCCTAAACGGTGCCCTGTTCAGAAGATCACGGAGTATACCACTCTTTTCTTTTTGTGTTAAAACTTCGAACCTTCCACGCCGTCAGTTGTACCAGGTTAGATGCGGGCGTCTTAACTATAAGCCACTCATTCCCAACGCGGATTAAAATGTACATTAATTATTCCAAAGTGGTTATCTGCTTCAAAACATGTTCACATTAAAAGGATTACTTTTTGTTTATACAGCTATTGCGCTTAGTTGCGCACTAGTGATCACTAGCGCATGACATGTTAGAACCGCATATTGTGGGGTTATTTTAAGCCTGTTTAAGCATACGCTAATTTTTTTTTTTTTTAATTCGCATATCCTTTTACAGGACATCGCTGTCAACATCAGCATCTTTCAGCTGTCTGTTGATTTCTTGGCAAGATTACGCTCAGTAGTTTGCCATTGCTTTCTGAGCGGCCGGCTCAGTTATCCCGCAAGTCACCAGCGGGGGTCGAACCGCTTCCAGTTCTCGCCCGCTACGAGACTCTGCGTGATAAACGGGATTACGGAGAAAGTGGTGTAACCCCTCGGCCAGAGAGACCGGCATACGCTAACTACGATCATATATTATTGTTGTACGTATAAAGGCATTTTTCGACATTTACTTTAGGATTAGGTCATATTCCAGAATTTTAGCTTCTTTTTCGACATTTCGTATAAAAGCTTCACAGTGGCGAAGTGGTTAGTATGCTGGCCTGCTAAGACAGTGGTCTGAGTTCAAGTCTCTACATAGGCAGGGATATTTGTTTCCACCAGTATGAATTTCTACCCAGCCTCATAAAAATGGGTAGCAGGCAATTAACAGATTTGCTTGAGAATTATCTGGGAAGGAACGCCAGCGTGGAAGAAAACAGGTCACCCACCTCATGTCTCCAGGACTAGAATATGTGAAGGGAACCGGTCATCCGCTTCATATCTCCAGGCCTAGAATATGTGAAGGGAAACGGTCATCCGCCTCATATCTCCAGGACTAGAATATGTTAAGGGAACCGGTCATCCGCCTCATGTCTCCAGGCCTAGAATATGTGAAGGGAACCGGTCATCCTCCTCATGTCTCCAGGCCTAGAATATGTGAAGGGAACCAGTCATCCGCCTCATATCTCCAGGCCTAGAATATATGAAGGGAACCGGTCACCCATCTCATGTGTCCAGCCCTAGAATATGTGAAGGGAACAGGTCATCCGCCTCATGTCTCCAGGCATAGAATATGTGAAGGGAACCGGTCATCCTCCTCATGTCTCCAGGCCTAGAATATGTGAAGGGAACCGGTCACCCGCTTCATGTCTCCAGGCCTAGAATATGTGAAGAGAACCGGTCACCCGCTTCATGTCTCCAGGCCTAGAATATGTGAAAGGAACCGGTCACCCGCCTCATGTCTCCAGGCCTATAATATGTGAAGGGAACCGGTCATCCTCCTCATGTCTCCAGGCCTAGAATATGTGAAGGGAATCGGTCACCCGCCCCATGTCTCCAGGCCTAGAATATGTGAAGGGAACCGGTCATCCTCCTCATGTCTCCAGGCCTAGAATATGTGAAGGGAACCGGTCACCCGCCTCATGTCTCCAGGCCTAGAATATGTGAAGGGAACCGGTCACCTGCCTCATGGCTCCAGGCCTAGAATATGTGAAAGGAACCGGTCACCCGCCTCATGTCTCCAGGCCTAGAATATGTGAAGGGAACAGGTCATCCGCCTCATGTCTCCAGGCCTAGAATGTATGAAAGGAACCGGTCACCCGCCTCATGTCTCCAGGCCTAGAATATGTGAAAGGAACCGGTCACCCGCCTCATGTCTCCAGGCCTAGAATATGTGAAGGGAACAGGTCATCCGCCTCATGTCTCCAGGCCTAGAATATGTGAAGGGAACAGGTCATCCGCCTCATGTCTCCAGGCCTAGAATATGTGAAGGGAACAGGTCATCCGCCTCATGTCTCCAGGGCTAGAATATGTGAAGGGACTCGGTCACCCGCCTCGTCTCTGGGCCTAGAATATATGAAGGTCAGACAACTCATAACTCAACGGTAGTATCTGATTTTGAGCAACTTTTTATTCCGACATGTTAGGTCATATGATGACCTCTTAAAGTCTTATGACAATTTTTATGGATTTTGTTCCTATAAAACCAAATGTTAAAGTTACATGCCAAGGGTAAGTGATCGAATATGAATTTTGTTTTTCTCCAAAGTTAATTGACAAACAACTGGGGCTGTATACGGTATCCAGGTGAGGGAAGAGTCATCTACCTCTACCTAAGCCTGACACGTCCACAACTACTATTATAACGTGAAAGTCATCTCATATAATTCCTCTCTGCCGTGTCGTGGCGCCCCACTTTATAATTGTAGGTGGGGGGAGGGGTGTTGCGTGTTCCCGCGACCCAAAGATCTATGCTCCCATGTCTGACACGATATGAACCAGACGTAGAGAGACACAAACCTGCTGCATTGTAGGTAGACTGGGGACAGTCAAAGACTAGGGACAGCAAACTCGACAAAATGCTTGTCGATGTCTGATGCGTTGAGCCACAGGCTTGGCGGAACAGTGCACAACAATTTACTTTGTGATGATATGATGTCTTATTCAGATTATTCATTCAACGGAGGAAGAAAGAGTGGTGAAATTAGGGAAAAGTTTGTAGTAACATAATATATTTGAAGATTACATTGTGTCACTGCAGTTTAACATCGTGCGTCATATCAGTCGCAGCTAAAAATGCATAAAGCAAAGCCTTCAACAAAAGTAAGTTAAGTAGTAAATTACGTTAATTTTTACTGGAGTTTGGATAGCAACATTATAGTACAAATAGTAGCGAGATATTATTTTGTAAAATATGCAAAGTAAAAGTTGTTACCGTTAGCGGGTTCATGGTGTAATACCGAAGCACCCCAAAACACAAGAGCTGTTATGTTATGCTCGAAATTCTGCAGCAGATATACGGCAATAAATACTGTTTCAGAAATCAACCCGTCCATGACAGATAAAACATCAGCTTTCATAGGACCTGTGTTAGATAATGATAAACTCAATGACCAGCATAAAAGCAGTTTTAGAGAGGTAGATCAGTCAACTAAATACTGATACCTCTGAAACAAGGTAAATAATTAAAATATCTAGGACGTATAATTGCAGATGGCAAAAAAAAAAAGACATAGAAATCGAAATCCGTTATTAAAATGCAAGTGCGCTTATATATCAACCATTACCCATATTGAAACATCCAAATATACGCATGTCCTCAAGATGACAGATAATACATAGCACTTGGACATTATCCAAATCACACTTATGCAAAATCAACACCTGCGAGATGAGATGTTTGAGATCTACCAACTTAACTATCCGAGACCGAGTAAAATATGATGTTATCAGACAGACAGTGGGATTAACACCTTGTGCCACATAAATTGACAGGCAGAAGATCAAATGGTTCGACTATGGCTCGCTGGAATGCAACACCATTAGCTATCAGCAATGGCACTACACCAATGAAGATCTGATACGGGAGCAAGAGGACGCCCGAGAAGAAAATGGATTGACAACACGCGAAATGACACTAACATGTGTCACCCATCGGGCGCAGGAATGTCAAATATTCCTCCCCAGTTTACTTGACGGAAAAATGGAAGATGATGAGGATCATAAACCAATCAGCTTATACTCAGTGAAACAACGCGTCTGCTTGTTACCAATGTGTTTTAAATAGACAAGACATGGATATTCAATTAATATTCTCAAAGTACCGTTTGTCATCATCATCATCATCATCTTCCACTTCTGCCGTCAAGCGTCGTGGGGAGGAATAATTTGCGTTCCAGCGCCCGGTGGACGGCACTGGATAGTGTCATTTCGTGAGGTTGTACAATGTCTCTGATGTCGTCAATCCATTTTCTTCTTGGACGTCCTCGTGGTCTCGTCGCAGATGATCTTTGATGTAAGGCCAGTGATGGTAGTTGTTGATGTTGCATTCTAATGACATGGCCAAACCACTTGATCTTCTGTCTGTCAATAAATGTGGCACAAGGTGTTGATCCCACAGTCTGTCTGATAGTAGCATTCCTTACTCGGTCTCGGATTGTTAAGTTGGCAGCTCTCCTCAGGCATCTCATTTCGCAGGTGTTGATTTTGCGAAGGTGTAATTTGGATAAAGTCCAGGTTTGAGATTGGTAGCATAGGGTTGGTGTGAATATGATGTTTATTATCTGTCGTTTTGCGGACATGGGTATGTTTGGATGTTTCAGTAAGGGTGATAGTTGATATGTAAGTGCACTAGCTTTTTGACATCTGATGTCAATTTCTCTGTCCAACAGAGAACGTTTGTCAACAGGGGGAAAACACGTTTAGTTCAAATGCTAAAATATGTTAATCTACAAGACAATTATTACTTGCCATAATTTTAACATGAATATTTGTCTTTCTTTTAGGATTCTCTTCAGGCTAAAAGTCAATGCCATCAGTTGACAAGACAAGTAAAGTTGCTCACAGATACCGCAGGCCAAAATCAGTTTTGCTACATGTTGGAACACCATTGCAGCAATTGTTCAGTTGTAATGTTATCAATGCTCAACGGCTCACTGGGGTTGCCATACCAGGTTTCACACTGGCCATGACATTGGGATTGTCTGCAGGCCGGATGGTCAAGGGCTCGAATCATCATCAGAGCGGATTTTTAAAATTGACATAGGCTCTCAGATCTACCCAGTCTAACAGGAAATGTTGTGGAAATTAAAACCTAGTTCAACTTTCTGGTGCATATTCTGCATGTGCATAAATACATATTGAGTCTTCTTGATACCGACACTACCCATTGAATTCGTCTATAAAAATATGGGTCTAGCACTGTATGCTCAATGCGTACTAAGGCATGTAAAGGAGTCATGTAACTTTTTGCACATGATAGTGTGCACCTCCTCGTGGTACCACCTATACAGACACTGGGTCTCCAGGCTGAACAACATTCTCAATGCCCCCCTGTAGATGTGATGTTTCAGTAGCAACCGAGCACCGTCCGCTAGTTTCTGGGCTTGGAGAGGGATGGAGAGGCCTGCGATAGTCTACGTGGACATGGTACTTTGATACTGAATCAATAGGAAAGTTTCTACACCAGTCTCACTCTTGTTTTTATACAAGTCCTTTTAAGACCTCGGACAACCGTCAGACGATAGTCTACGTGGACATGGTACTTTGGTACCGAATCAATAGGAAAGTTTCTACACCAATCTCACTCTTATTTTTATATGTCCTTTTCAGACCCCGGACGACCTGGACGTCAACACACGGGACTTAATGATGCGCTCTGTTTTGCCAGAGGTGTCACAATCAGCCACCATCAATCTTCTTCGTTTGTTCTGTATCCTTTATTTGAGCACAGGTCCTCAACCAACTGCCGCCAATCCGTCCTTTCTTTTGCTGCCACCTGCAGCTATGTTCATGTTCTTCCCATACCTTCCAACCCCTTTAGCTAACCTGCTCTATGCCAGATATGTTACGCTTAGATGGAACCCACCATGTTAGTCTTTAAGGATTTTCAAGCCTACATGATGCTGCCTTCAAACCTGATTGTTCATCGTTGATGCTAATAAAATGACATCAGTGATGGGATGCATTTTTCTCTTTTCTGTTAAAAAAAGTGTCGCAGTTTTTAGTCCCTTTTATTTTGCTCTAGATGTGCTTGAGAAATTTCCTGTTGCATAAATGGCACCATGCCGTTTTGATAGACTATAGTTTGTAAAATGGAGTTATACCTCTCCATAAGACTGAGCTTTGTCATCGACTGATTTATTTGCGCTATTTTTCAGATTCGGAATGATTCCTCCGCTTTCTGCTGCCTACCCCGCATGTGCATAAGTACACATTTAGCTTCCACTTTGTAAGGCCATGACCCGGCAACTTGCCGTCATGACAGACGATAGTCTTCACATTGTGCTTAGTACAAAACAGGCATAATTACAACCCATAGTTTGTAATAGCGATGGAGCTGTACCTCTCCATAGCACAAAGCCTGGGCTGAATTGTGGAGACCATGTGTTGCCCAAGCAGCGCGATCCCTGTCTCGGGATGTCTAGATTCCTCAAGAGGAAAGGTGACACCAATACATCTGTAACAAGACAAACTGTAGAAGCTGCTAGATCAACAATGCAATGCTCTAACTATCCACTTCGATCTTAGACTTTTTGCCGGCCAAGTCTTAGGGCCTGGTCTACACTGCCATGACATGTAATCTTTAGGTTTCATTTCCTGGCACTAGGATAGGGCTTATTGTACACTCCCAATTGCGCCCCTCCGCATTTGGGAGACAACAAGCCTTAATAAAACAAGGTCATGCCTCATATACTCCAGGTAAAACCTCTCAAACAGTGTTTAGTCTACCCGGCATCGTGGCTCATTTTCACATCTCACAGCTGCAGGGATATTAGCCCTGGATGCCTGCAAGTTCGAGAAACCTGTCGGGCAGTAAGAATTAAGTCGTTAGTTTAGTCGACGGATCCACATCACGGCACTCGAGTGTAATCCATAAGTGCTCCGTTTTACTCCTAACTCAAGCCTGAGTCCGGAGAATTTCAGCTCAGTGCACGAATTCCGTAGCACCAGTAAAGTCTTCTTACCCTTTTCGTCTAGAGAAACAATAGATGATAAACTTTATGGACCACTAAATGAACTAAATAGGCAGTGAAGTTGTGATAAAGTCAACACTGCAGATATAGACAATCAATTTCAAGTGAACGCAAGAAGAAAAATAAGTCCTCTTATTCTTCCCTCTCCTTTCGATGTGAGTGCGCCACACCTAGTTACGCACCTCGAAAGTCAGTGTCCGACTTCAGCATGCATTCGTGCGCGGGTTTGCTCTTCTGGACAGATTTTATCCAAAATTACAGGTTCTCTCTGCCTGTAGGTAGGTTTCCTTTCCTAACTAGACACCGGCCGTATGGCCTACACCTCGTGCTTTCCAATTGTGGGATTTCTAACAGGCACATGGGACCTTCTTTCACGCATATCCGAGAAGGCTAGGTGTCCAGACTCATGATCCAAGATATCAGGATGACACGTGGTAGCATCAGACTCCAGTGGTTGTTGGACACAAGCCCGGCCCTAGGCTGAGACCAAACCCGGCACATTCCTAGTCTCAGGCACAAATTATTTCACCTTTCAGCCACGGCTTCCCCAGAATTAAGTTTCAACCCAAAGAAAGACATGCACATATTAACAGACAGACAGAGGAGATCAGAAATGAGACAAAACCCGTTTAATAAACATCCGCACAAGTTTTCTGATTGACGTTTATTTTTCAAGCGTTCTGCATCGGCAAAAATAAAAGGAAAAAAAAAAAAAGAGAGAGAAAGAAATTCATACAAATTAAGCCAACCCAAAGTTTTGTTTTGCATCATCGTTCTTAGGACAAAAGTACACAGAACTAACTTCTGACAACAGCAATAACACCAGTGTTGTTGAGTAATTCAAACAGAAGAAAATAAAAGAATGCAAATGAACTGCCGGTGATGTCGTTTAAAAGACCTGCTTACGGTTGGTACCTGGTCGATTACAGCAAGCATTTCTAAACGAGAAAGCTAGAAACTGATATGCAAGCAACAAGTCACAAACACAAGAAAAAGATGAAACATGTGCTACATTGACAAGAGCGGTAAAAGTCACCTTTGCCTTTACACACCTTCAGATGTATGTAGTTTATGGTGCTAGCCCATATCTGTATAGACCAATCAGCACTCGATGCGTCACGTGGTCAATAGCTTGCCGGCCATTTTTAATCTCCAGAAAATGTCCTGATGTCCATTTTAGTCAACTTGGGAGCCCAGGTCAATGTTTGTAAAGACATCTTGGGGAATTGAACACACGAGCACTGGATCAGAGTTCTAGCTACGGCACTACCCACGCCACCCACAATGCAGTAGAGAATACAAACATAACATGTGGCCATCATTTATACAAGCTTTGTGAATATAAATATACAAAATATGAACACCGACAATTGTGATAAACCGTGACTAGCTTTAAGTAAATTTTAGGAGGTGACCCAAAAAATGTTGTGGGATACATCGGAAACGTGCAGATATATGGAATGAACAGTAAAATCTTAATATCAACTTTAGGAAGTTGCCCCTTAAACACAAAGATCTAAAAAAAAGTCTGCTGTAATGCTATAAAATGTACATAATACTTAATATCATCCATGATATTTACATTGACAACAGATAGCCTCAAGCCAGAAACATTGGTACACACTTTATTTCATACTTCTAAAAATACTGTCCTGCAATGTCTGCATTTCTGAAATTATTCACAGTATCATAGAGCCAGGATGTGTTTAGTTCAAGTGTGTAAAGCTATTACTAATTCCTGATACCATGGATTTCTCCATATGTTTATTGGTTCCTGCAAACATATTTCATTCTATACCATGCAATTCTCCATATGTTTATTGGTTCCTGCAAACATATTTAATTCTATACCATGCAATTCTCCGGATGTTTATTGGTTCCTGCAAACATGATATACTTCCCAGAACTACCTCTGCCCCTGCCTGTTGTTACATTAACTGTTGTGGAACCTCATCAGACAATCAAAACAGCATGAAAAATAAATACACTGGTATTAATCGGCATGCATAGTGAGGACAGGACAGCAGTAGAGATTTGAAGACATATTACACATTATAAAAAGTGGAAGATTTCAGCATATCAGGATTTGAACCTTCTGCCTGGAAATGCTCAAAGAACAAGTGTACATGCTCAATGCTGTTCCAAAAATGTACCATTAGCCAAATCTGAACCCACAACTATGGAATATGAGGCTACATTTTCAGTCTCAAGTTTTCCAAAACAAATATTTCCGTGTAGTACATATCATGCAATGAAACCAACCAACCACATCTCTCCTTTGAATGCGGGTATTACATAAGACCAACTTAATATGTGTATTATTTTATCTATCCTCACAAATGCTGTCCATATACTATAGCTGTGAGTTCAGATGGATGATAGACCTGGCTAAGATGACAACTTTTCTGGGGTCCTGTTCGTCGTGTGTCAACAGCCACTTTTTCCTTGAGCAAGGTCCTGTCATGATTTGAGGCAGGAAATTCAAATCTTGGTGTGCCTATAGCTTTTAGGTTTTACACTGTTTATTGTATCCTCTGATCTGTTTCTTTCATATACTTCTATGAGTGCCGACCAATATATGTTAATTTAATTTTCATGCTGTTCTTACAACATTGCACTCTATTTCACATGTCTGTGTAACGACTTCTGCCACATAGTGTTATTAATTAACTCCATTTTCAAACATGTAACACCGACAAGTGCTTGGGATAGAAATCATTAAAGGAACAACTACCTGAGCCACAGACAGTCAGGGAAGTTCCTCAATGCAAAGACCAAAAACTACATCCTCCCATCAACATCATTATGGCAAAACAATATACAATAACTTAAAACATCACAACAAAAAGCATGAAAACCTACTAGGCATCACATATTTTTCCAACGAGACATTTTCTTTAAACAATTTCAACACATTGTTTGATTGTTTACACCAGACCTGATTCTTTATATTTGGTTTTAAAATATACACTCAATCTACTAAATGTAATTATCTACAACTAAACAATGTTTCTTTGGTAAGGACTACCACAACTAAACAATGCTTCTTTGGTAAGGATTTTGGTGGAAACATTCAAATGGTTAAAAATTGTGAAAAACAATTTGTCCCAAAAACAGTTCTCAGCTATAGATCTGTGATGTTACAGCACCAACTGCCAAGGGATTTTTTTTACGTGTGCAACAATACACACGGGTGTCCGATCTCACTACCGAGAGACCAGGGGACATTTTGTTACTAGAAGTCCACATGAAAATATCCCAGTCCTCGCCGGGGCTTGAACCCGGGACCTCCATCACTTGAGGCAGACACCACACCTCGAGACCACTCAGCCCCTCACTTGGGCGATGCCCGGACAAATTTTTGAGTTAACAATCTATCCAAAGTATTTTAGGATCCTTGCTGGTGCTACGGAGTTCGTGCACTAAGCTGAGATTCTCCGGACTCAGGCTTGAGTTATAAGTAGAACGGAGCACTTATGGGTTACACCTGTGTGCCATGATGTTTATCCGGTGACTAAACTAAAACTAGACTAAACTAAACTAGAGACTAGCACCATCAAATTTTCTACGCCTGAGAGCAGGGAGGTGGCCAATCTGTCTCTGACTTTCACAGGCGCCACATTGTCACAACCGTGCTCATGACATTAACACAGCAATTCACTATCAACTTTACTAAAGCACCTAGATCTTGCCAAGTACCCATGCAAATATTCTCATTTTCAAACATTCTACACTCTCTGCACACTTTGATTGATGTTTTGAATGCATAAATGCAGGATGTTGCTAGCATCGTTATTCATGCTAATTAAAATTAAAACCACAAAACTAAAACCTCAACCCTGGAATTTAAAATATGACTAGACATGCTGCAGCAAACCACTGTATGGCAAGAATATGTGGTCTGCTGGTATAAAAACAACCTGTCTGAATACATGCTGCTGCAGATTAAACAGCTTCACACATACAGCACACATCATTATATCTAACAGGTCCTGTAAAGTATTGGAGAGCAGAAGAAATTCCATCTTGTTCTCGGTTCAATGAAAGGAAACTCCTGACTGCATCTCCTAGTTGTAGGCAATGAACTACAACCAAGAGTGTGGCATGCAGTTTAGGGTCCCTCAGCAGAAGAGGACACTCACTTATCCTGACTTCTGGAAATTTCTGTCAAAGGCAGAGATTACAAACCACTCATGGGCAGCCACATTATCTTCCCAAACTCTATGCGCCGACCCCCAGATCTGATAGAGTATGTTCAGAAACTCTGTACCAGTCTTGGGACTGCATAACCTGATATAAAATGATAATCTGATGGAAACCTAAACAGTCGAGGGGACCAAAACTATTAGAAATATAAGGACACTTAAAGAAGAAACAATATTGGAAACTCCCGACTGCATCTCCTAGTGGTAGAGAATGGGTTTTAAACAAAGAAATCAGACATATAAGGACACTCAAAGAAGGAACTATAACTGAAATCTATAGACAACAATAATTTTATGTTTATAGGGAAGCAAAGGACAAAATGAGTAAATATCCCAGTGAGCCAGTATCCACTGCAGGATACTGCTTTTCTGGACATCAAACATATTGTCTGTTTCTGGATGAACCTGTATGAGATGGCTTGCAGTGAGGACTTGAGTCTGTAAAACAGTTCTTTCATTTGGATCAATAACTCTACTATTAATATTAAGAGTCTGCAAGAAGGGCTGTTATCTCTGCTCTAAAGTTAGCCATTTCCCCTGCCACAAGAGAATCTGTCTCGATGTTGCCATTGGGGCATTTAATGGGATAGTGACTGCTTCCCTTTTTCTTAGCCTCTATAAACAGAGCCATATTTGAGCACAAATATCCATAGAGCAACCAACCACTGCAGTTTCTCTAGTTACTGTTATATGCTGTTTAGTTTTTAAAGACAAACTAAGGCCAAACACTGAGCTCCCCCATCTTTTTAAAATTGTTTTTAAAAATTGTATTTCAACATAAAAAGAGCATTCTGTGTAGTGACACAGTATATGACTTTACGCTATATACTGTAACAATACAAAAGTAGCATCAAACATTCTTCAGCTAGGTTTTGAATATGTTAAAATTCTGAGTATTAATGTTGGTAGTTACCAGTCTAATTTATACAACTGCACTGAATATAGTGCACAATGATAACAATATACTCTCTTGAGTTCAGAAACACGCAGGTAATAAATAAAGTTATTTTGATTATACTTGATGACTGTACACATTTGATGAATACTGATTATAAACAATTATAATTGTACAAACAAAACAAAGTGGCAAGAACGGAGTGATGACACACATATTTTGTCACCATCAGAAATGAGTATCAAGGTGGTAAATATTGACTCATTAATGCTACAGAAAATTATCGATTGTCCATTCTTCACATCCTACAGAAATATCAATGATTGACTTCAATAATGCTGAACATTTAACATTGTGAACCAAAGCCTCAGGTGATTTATTTTAGCAGATAATAAAATTACTAGGATAATACAGTATAAGTGGGAAAAGTGCAAAGAACATGAATTATTAATGTACGATGGTGAGTATTGTTCGACTAGTAGATAGCACACAAAACAAAGAAACAATTGCAGTATTTCCTTTGTGCTTTGTGTTTGATGTTAGAGCACGAAGACTTAAAAGCACATCTCAACTGCTGAAAAAAACTGTTCATAATCAACAAATAGGATGAGTATTATTTAGGTGAATATCTAATTCAAGAATGTGATGAAGATCTGAACTGCTTGGTAGCACAGTTTGTTGTAAACAGTAGATTAGCAACAACAAAACAAAAACCAGTACACCATTTGAACATAATATTCCACATCTTAGGAGTAAGAAAACCCTAACAGTTATTAATTTGTAATATATGGAGTAAAATAAACATGGACAAAAAACATAAAACAGTCAATTACTATAGAAATGATCTAAGATAAAGTTCATAAGCTGCAATATTGTTCACAAAAGAACAAGACATGCATTTTGTGCTGCTTCAAATAGGAAAAATATAATTGAGAAAAGACAACACTTCAAACCCACACAAAATGTTCAATGTGTTATTCCTGGGCATTGACATGATATGCCACAAGACAAAGATTAAAATATCTAAATCTCTCTCTTCTTAAACAGCCAGATAAATGAACACCAGAAATGAAGTATGTATTAAAATAGAAATATACTTAAAGCTACAACAACAACAACAAAAGTACTTTTTAAAAATCTAGCTATTAGAAACAAGAAATTATTTTCCTGAATGAACGTACATGTTAATAAAACCCATATCAAATGTGTCAGTCGTAGAGGAAGACAATTAAATTAAATCAAATCCTGCAAGGAAAAATTCCCCCATTAATATCAGTGTGTACTAAAGGCATGCAAGTGTTGTTAATGCATTTGTAACTCAGATACTGGAAAAATAAAACACTTGAAATGCTGATGTTTATAATCATCATCATTATTATCATCATGGGTTCTGTAAATGGCGTAGGCACTTGAGGCTCTCTGCAGATCTGGCTTCTTGGTGTTCTAGATCAATTATATCGATGATATTCCCATATACCACTGTCTTAAACTATCAAACATTATTGTTCTCAATCTGTCTCTGCCTCTTCCACTACTGATCTTCCCAGTCATCTTGATGTTCTCCAATGTCTCTCTTCTCATGATATGACCAGAGAACATTGCCCCCTTCTTAGAGTTGTGCATAATGTTCTGCTTTCATTAACCTCTTCAGTCAGAGAAATTATGCTGGATGACCTTAGATGGTGGTATGGACGAATATCATCAATACAATAATTCAGAAAATCCAGAACCAAGATCAGCGGAGATACATGAACGCATATGCCACTTGCCAGGACATGTGTTGATGATGACATAATCTTGATTTAAAAACAAACTGTTCAATGCCACAATTTTTTTTTTCGTGCTCGCTTGCCTTGAACTCAAGCGTAGTCCCTACACACTACTTCTAGTAGTGCTGGACTGAATTTTGCGTGTGGATTAGCTTTACCTACTAACAGTGACCCTCGCCATCAGGTGAACCCACTCCAACTTCAGAGGTACTTGTAATTAACGTCCCCAAGTCAAGGACGATAAGTCAACATTTTAGTCCAATTTTCCGGTGTTGGGGTTGAATCCCTTACCCACGGCATTAGCACACAGGATGTTTAAGAATACCCGTTCTTATCCATTCGGCCATGCTGACCAACACATACTCTTCAATTACCTTTTAGTTAGTTCCTTGATCTAAGATCAAACAGGCCTAAAGAAATGAAGTCATGTTCAAGGAAAGCTCTGAATAAAGACATTTCTCAGGTAGTCAGCTAAAGGACATGTACAACAACTATCAAGAAATATCTTCCAGTCATCACGAACTGATTTCTGAAAATTCACTATTCCACATGCTCAAATTGTCATGAGCAAATATAGAGACATGAAAAGTAGCTGGAGTCATTCTGTCAATAACGTGATGCATTACAGCCATTCTGTCATTGACAACTGACCTCCTGGACATGATATTCTGTACATGCACGCAGTATCTCATCAGCTGTATTTATCACTATGTGGCTAGCACAAACATGAATCTGACCTCTAGTTACACTTCAGTTGTAATAATCAATGGTCATTCCTTACCAGCAGATGACCAATGAAAAAAATCAAACATGTATGATATAAAGTTAGTTGCATGTCCTTTAAATCTTCTCTTGCTGTTTTACTCTCTTTTTCTACAAATTGTTCCAGTTGTCATGTGTTCCAGATTTTTTTCTCATGTGTCATAGCCTCTTTGAAAACATCTAGATTATTCAGGGGGCTGCGTGGTCTCGAGGTATGGTGTCCGCCTCGAGTGCTGGAGGTCCCGGGTTCAAGCCCCGGTGATGCCGGGATTTTTTCTCGTGGACCTCTAGTAATAAATTCCCCCTGGTCTCTGGGTAGTGAGATCAGACGCCCGTGTGTATTGTTGCGCACGTAAAAAAAAAATCCCTTAGCAGTTGGAAATCGAAAAAGAGTAGCCTAACAGCGCTGCCCGGGCAAAAATTTCGAGTTAAAAATCTACCCAAAGTATTTTCAGGATCCTCTGCGGTGCTACGGAGTTCGTGCACTGAGCTGAGTTTCTCCAGACTCAGGTTTGAGTTAGGAGGAGAACGGAGCACTTATGGGTTGCACCCGTGTGCCGTGATGTTGATCCATAAAACTAAATCTAGATTATTCATTATGGCTGTCTGCGGAATTTGTATCAATCTTTTGTAAAATCTGAGGCCTTGAGGGATTTTATTGTTTGTTCACTAATTGTCCAGGATTATGGTGAGATATTAAAACTGGTTCTATGCACATGCAAGAAAAGAATGTTTTGTTCTAACCTCCAATCACAGGGACTTATTACATAGCATCATTTTATAAAATGCAGATTTTGTTTTTTACCTCTGTGATGTATTTGCCATCTGATGTTATCTATGTGCTTATACACTTGAATTTGTGTACTTGTCCCAAATTAATACCATTGCTACATTTAGGCAGGTCCATTTCTTTTATATTATTACTTCTGTATTCGCATTATTCAAGCTGAAGTCCATTATTTTCACTTTCTACAACCACTGTATCATACTATCATTTGTTGCAGTGCCTTCATACTTGCTGCTACGAAGATGGTATCATCAGCATAACTTTATATATATATATATATATATATATATATATATATATATATATATATATATATATATATATATATATATATATATATATATATATATATGTGCTAATGATACCATACTGGCATATATATCATGCCCACCAACCACAATCTGTCATATTTTCCACGGATCTCGTTATATGTTCACTAATAACTTTTATGCCGATCTCTGGCAAAGGCGTTGCGGCCGTGAATCGTAATGCCACTTACCCACATTTGAAACACTGCGGTGACTGATTTGACAGCAGACCGTGCCGCGCTGGTTTTAACATGTTGGCATGGGAGCCGGTCATTCAAAAAGCAATGGCAAACTACTGAACATAAAACTTGCCAAGACGTCAACAACGGCAGTAAAATGCTGGTGTTGACTGCAACATCCTGTAAAGGATATGCAACTTTTTTTTTAAAATAACTTTTATAACAATTTGATTTATGCAATGCTGGAATTTGACTGTGACAAGAGCTTCACAAAAATGTTCTAAGTGAAAATTCTAAGCATTAAATCTTATCTATAAGTTAACCAATGCTTTAAATCAACATTAATTAAAATAATGCTCGTTTTAATATAAAACTGCATTACTTCAAAATCTATGTAAAACGTGTCTTGTATGGCACTAATTAATGATTGCCTTTAATGACCTGTGGCAAAGAGTTTATGAACGCAATCCTACATACCGAGTTCTAAACACAGCTGCAGGCAATTCAGAAACTGACCGCCCTGTGCTGGTTTTAATACAATGGTATGAGTGCCGCCGTTCAGAAAGCAATGACAAACTACTGATCATAAACTTGCCAAGAAATCACAAACAGACAAAACATGCTGGGGTTGACTGCTACATCCTGTAAAGGATATGCCGTGTAAAGGATATGCAACAAACTTTTTTTTAATTACCATATTCAGGATTTTGTTTTTGCTTTTCAATGATTTTGATGTTTTTTATCTTAAACAAATGCAGGTTTATACAACAATACTATTATTTACTTCTTGATTCTATAATAACCAACAAGAAAGATGACAAGATAATCATTAATCAGAAGACAGTAATTATAATGCAAGTATAACAAAGTGACTTCCTCACAGAATCTAGAAAACCTCTTGTATGTAGGTAGCTAAAGTGATGTTACAAACCTGATTAATACACAAAATGGAAATGTCAGTATGATATTACAAATACAAAATTAAATGTTGCAGATTTTTAATTAGTGGTAACAGCAATTACCAAATATGCAACAGTCACACAATTCTTGACCATGGGCTGGTTGTGAAGTTTCCTGACCATCCTGTTACATAGTTGTCTGTCTTGTGTCACTCTCTTTCCTTCAATGTATGTCTGTACTGAGATCTCTGTGTGCCTGTTTTATGAATGTTTTGTATTGTTTCACTCTCTTTCCTTCAATGTATGTCTGTACTGAGATCTCTGTGTGCCTGTTTTATGAATGTTTTGTATTGTGTCACTCTCTTTCCTTCAATGTATGTCTGTATTGACATCTCTGTGTGCCTGTTTTATGAATGTTTTGTATTGTTTCACTCTCTTTCCTTCAATGTATGTCTGTATTGACATCTCTGTGTGCCTGTTTTATGAATGTTTTGTATTGTTTCACTCTCTTTCCTTCAATGTATGTCTGCATTGACATCTCTGGGTCTGCATGTTTTATGAATGTTTTGTATTGTTTCACTCTCTTTCCTTCAATGTATGTCTGCATTGACATCTCTGGGTCTGCATGTTTTATGAATGTTTGTCTCCTTCCCCTCATCCAGCCATTTTGTCATTGATGGCTCTCTTTGGTTTTTCTTCATGCCTTTGGGTGTGACAAGTCATGAGGCCCTTTGCTTGTTTATTTTGTTTAAGAAGTAAAATTGCTTTGCTATTGAAATTTTTTTTGCGCTCCCTCACTCGCTTTGAACTCAAGCGTAAGCTATACACACTACTACTAGTAGTGCTGGATTGAATTTTGCATGTGGATTAGCCTTCCCCATTAACAGTATCCCTCGCCATTAGGCGAACCCACTCTGACTTGCTACTGAAATAAAATACAAGCCAAAATTCAGAACTAACTATCTAGTGAAGAAATTATAAAAAAACTGAATTTAATCAATGCTATGAAGAGAAAAGCTGATGTGAAAAGAGCAAGCGGACAGCAAAGATGGCTTCGGCATATGATATAGTTGGGACAAGAACACAGACCTGATCCCAGCCAAGTGGTCATGTGAGATGGCGAACCATGACCTTCCACATTTATCGACATGGCATATGATAATTATGATTATGAAGAGAAACTAATATTGTCTTGCTTTTTGACAAATTGTTGAAATATTCTATAACTGTTATTACTTTTAATAGGTTAATTGTGTTTGGAACAAGAAAGAAAACAAAGATAACAAACATCATTTTAAAGAAGAATATTGATTTCCTGCTTTAATACACTATTTTCAATAGTAATACTGTTCCAACAAAATATTACAAAGATAAATTACGAGAGACAAGTTAGGCAAAAGTCAGACCATAAAAGACAGTGTGACCAAATGACTAGTCACATTTGAAAGCTTACATTTCTGTACATGTACAATCTGGCATACAGCTACTGTCTTTCAGAAACTCCATTGCCATTCACCAACGCTCCATTGCCATTTGACTTGACATCACGATTATGCTTCAAATCAGACACACACTGGCTTACTGCAAATTTCCCAGCTCTGCGTTTTACTCTAGCATATGGTCCAATCTCAGGATCAAATATGAAATCCCAAATCACACTAACCCAGGAGTGATGGCAGGGCAGGTTGTCATAGTATTCTGGAGCAATTTTCCGAACCTACAATGATACAAAATATTTTTTTTAAATAGTAAAACTGAAATAAGAGTAACTTGCAGCAAAATCCACATGTCTACAAATGGCTTGGCGTGAGCTGCTTGAGGGTCTATCATCCATTAGGAGATGAAAGGCAGCACAAGAGGAATACAACAGTGTACAAAGTATTAAAACTTGCCAAACACAATAGTGTACAATGTATTAAAACTTGCCAATACTTGCCAAACACAACAGTGTACAATGTATTAAAACTTGCCAAACACAATTGTGTACAATGTATTAAAACTTGCCAAACACAATAGTGTACAATATATTAAAACTTGCCAATACTTGCCAAACACAACAGTGTACAATGTATTAAAACTTGCCAAACACAACAGTGTACAATGTATTAAAACTTGCCAAACACAATAGTGTACAATGTATCAAAACTTGACAAACACAATAGTGTACAATGTATTAAAACTTGTCAAACCCAATAGTGTACAATGTATTAAAACTTGCCAAAACTTAATAGTGTACAATGTATTACAACTTGCCAAACACAATATTGTACAATGTATTAAAAATGGCAAACACGACAGTGTACAATGTATTAAAACTTGCCAAACACAATATTTTACAATGTATTAAAACTTGCCAAAACTTGTCAAACACACTAGTGTACAATGTATTAAAACTTGCCAAACACAATAGTGTACAATGTATTAAAACTTGCCAAACACAATAGTGTACAATGTATTAAAACTTGCCAAACAGGACTCTATGGACTCAGAGCAAACCACTAAATGGTGGAAGCTGAGATGCCACCAGCAAATGTGGACTACTTAAAGCAAACTGCACAGAACATCCTACAAGACTGCCCAGAATTGGCTAGGGAGAGAATGAAAATCTGACCCCAAGAAGCAATGACATGAGAAAAACAGGTCAACCAGTGAAGATTTCAGCCACACCTTCCTGTTCACGACCCATGTTAGAAGACAAAACAAACATTGTAGACGAACATTGTCACTGGTACAACAATGTGTGACAATGTGCATTAGATATTTCAACAGAAAAAAAGATTCATCTATTCATATTTAATTATGTACTATGCACATGAAGCTATAGAGTAAAAAATGTCAGACAATAAATTATGCAATCTATATGTTTGTGTCTTCTTTGTTAAAATTCATAACATGAAAACATTGCTTTGAAATTAAGTTAAAATCTGTCTTATTTTGTTAATTAAGATATATGAGCACATACATTTATTCAGAATTCTTCTTCTTCTTCTGCTGCGTTCATCCGGAGTTTTTTTTTCCGGACGTGACTGCGTTGTGCCTGTTTACAGCAGAGCTGCATTCTTGCGCCGTTAGGTCGACACATCCGACTTCTCTGGGCATTCCCGGGATTCCGAATTCTATAAGCGTAATCTCGTGTCTGATACTATCATAGCGTTGTAAAGTGGTAAAACCCCACATCCGCTAGGTCACTTCCTTACATGGTGGCATGACCAGTTCCTTTCCTCAACAACTCACTAAGGAACTCACAAACACAAGATACAACATCAACTGAAGTTAATAAAACCAAAAAAAAAAAAAAAAAAAAAAAATCAAGAAATGTTAATATAGCATTGCTCAACTGTATCTGAGTGTTTAAAATATTACATCCAAACACGACAATTAGGGGGCTGTGTGGTCTCGAGGTATGGTGTCCGCCTCGAGTGCTAGAGGTCCCGGTTCAAGCCCTGATGATGACCAGGATTTTTTCTCGTGGACTTCTAGTAATAAGATTTCCCCTGGTCTCTGGGTAGTGAGATCGGACGCCCGTGTGTATTGTTGCGCACGTAAAAAATCCATTGGCAGTTGGAAATCAAAGAAGAGTAGCCTAACGGCACTGCCCGGGCGAAATTTCAAGTTAAAAATCTACCCAAAGTATTTAAGGATCATCGCCGGTGCTATGGAGTTGGTGTACTGAGCTGAGTTTCTCCAGACTCAGGTTTGAGTTAGGAGGAGAACGGAGCACTTATGGGTTGCACCCGTGTGTCGTGATGTTGATCCATCGACTAAACTAAAATAAACGACAATTACAAATATGACATGGACTGAGTGACAACCAGACAAGACATGTCATGTTCAACATGTCAATGTCTGCCAAGCTCCTAGTTACATTTTACTCTTGTGTGTTTAATCACAGCTAGACAGTGATCCCTCCCAGCTGCCGATACCAATGTGCTACCTACTGCACTATGACATCTGACATACATTATGCTAGATTATAAAATAATGCACTCATTTGCTGACTGGTTGTAAATCCTCTGGAAAAGCATTTTTAAGGATGATACATTGAAGTTAAGGTCAAAAGGGCCCTGGAAACGGCTTGCATCTAATGAAATGAGGTTGGTGTAGAGGTTTACCTCCAGCCTGGGACTAAAAGAAAATCACTGGGTCTGTGTTACAGAGTCCTCATTCCCCTCTCCAAGCTCATGAGCCAGCAGCAAGGATAAGATCAATACTGAAACTTCACATGAGCAGCGAGACATGGCAATCTTTTGCATTTAGTTAGAATGGTGACTTTGGCTGGGTCAGATCATGAAGAGGTGCCCCAAGGTTTCGCCAGTGTGAAATCTGGTCCTCAGCGACCCTAGTCACATTTTTAATTGTGTTACGAGAAAGAGAACTGGTCAGCGTTCATCACGTGGACATATGCCGTCTGCTAGCCACATTGACAGCCCATTGTTAGCAAGAATGGCTTTTCTTCTCTAGACCTTCTGTCTTTTATCTCTCTTTGCAACATAGGTCCTTCATCAATTCACACCAAGAAATCCCCTACAGCTTGCTCCAGGTCATCCTTACCATATTATTCATCTAAGTTTCTTCATGTGTTTTTAAGTCTTCCTCTATTTTGTTTGCTGTGTAGATTCCAGAAAAATGACTTTCTAGTAAGGCTATTGTCAGGTTTTCTCAATGTGTATCCTATCCACTGACAGCGTCTTTTTCTCTCCATTTGACTCGCTGGAATGTGTCTTGTTCTCATCATGGGTCATAGGGCATCTTCCTATTCTGTGCAGGCAGTAGTTAACAAATGTTTGTAGTTTATTAATCATTCTCCAGACATTATTTTAAAGAACCTCTAACACAAATGTCTGTTAAAATTTTCTAAATAAAAATGCAAATATGAGATTATCACACTTCTCATAGTCCATGTTATGTGGCACTGGTTGTCATGTATGTCGACAGCCTTCTGTCATGTGACATATAAATCTCCATGCCATGTCAAAACTGCCTAGCATCTTCTCTCTTGGTGTCCCCGTGTTTCTCTTCCCCTTCATCAATCCCATTGTCATGACACACTCCTGCTTTCCCGTTCTCATGATGTGCACAAAGAATGTGGATTGTCTTTTGATGTGAATAATCAGTCCTCTTTGTGTGTTGACTTCTTTTATGGCATCTTCCATATACTTTTTATCTATCCCTAGTGTTATCATTCTCCTAAAAACAAATGAATGGGTACAATTATCTCGGAAAAGCCATAACATCTGATGGGAGACTTGAAGAGATTAGAAAAAGAATCACCATGGCGAAGGTAGCCTTTTGCAAGATGAAAAATATAAATCAATCAATCATGTGCCATGCCGGAAAGCGTGGGTGGTCATGACTCGCCATTTCACTCGATCACAAGTGGATCAGCTCAGTGTTCCTCTCTCGTCCATGCCATGTGGCCAAGCCATCCAGGTATTTTCCTCTCGGTCTTCCTCTTGGTCTGTTCCCTTCGATCTTGCCAGTTGTCACTAAGTTCTCCAATACATTTCTTCTCATAACATGTCCAAAAAATGTTCACTGTCTACTTCTAAGTTCTCTAATCAATTTATGATTTTCATTTGTCTCCTGTAGTACTTGGTCATCGGTTTTCTGTCTGTCCATGATATTCTTTGCATTTTCCTCAGAAACCACATTTCTGCAGCCATCAGATGTTTTTCAGCTTGCCTGCTCATTGTCCAAGTTTCCATCCATACAAAAGAACAGGCTCTATGTATCCCCTCAACACTCTTTTTCTCGTTTCAATTGACATCTAAAACATACTGACCAATAAAAATATGTCAATTTCAATGAGAAAGAGTATGGATGTGAAGTGTGGACAACGAGCTGAAAAACGCCTGATGGCTGTGGAAATGTGGTTTCTGAGGAAAGTGCAAAGAATATCATGGACAGGCAGTAAAACCAATGACCAAGCCCTACAAGAAACAAATTAAAACTGTAAACTGATTAGAGAAATTAGACGTAGACAGTCAAAATTTTGTGGTCATGTTATAAGGAAAAAATAAATTTAGAACTTAGTGACAACTGGCAAGAGAACAGGGGGAAGGCAGAGAAGTAAATACCTGTATGACTTGGCTACGTGGTATGGTCGAGACAAGACACTGCGCTGATCCACGATGCTGGTGATCGCGTGAGATGACGAAACATGACCGCCCACGCTTATCGGCATGGCACATGATGAATGAATCAAACGACATCTCTACAGCCCATAAATAACTCTGGAATGTTGTTTTGGACGATACTGCGTTGTGCCTGTTTACAGCAGAGCTGCGATATTTGAAACTTTCAGCCGACACATCCCAACTACTTCAGGCATTTATTTTGGTGCTCGCTTGCTTTGAACTCAAGCGTAGTCCATACACACTATTTCTAGTAGCGCTGGAATGAATTTTGTGTGTGGATTAGCTTTCCTTATTAAGAGTGTCCCTCACCATTAGGCGCACCCACTGCGACTTCTGAGATACTTGTAATTTACGTCCCCAAGTCAATGACGATAGGTCAACATTTTAGTCCAACTGTCCGGTGTAGAGGTTGAACCCCTTACCTCGACATCAGCACATCGGGTGTTTAAGAAATTTCCATTCAGCCATGCTGACCTACTTCAGGCACTTGTTAACCGGGTTAACCTTCCCAGGCAAAGGAAACAAATACCACTGAGACATTATCACACAAAAATGAATTTTAAAAAAAAAATATTGACTCACCTCCGGTAATCGAGATCCTGGGATGCTGGGAAAATCATGATGTTCATTATGATATCCCACATTCCATGTTAACCAGTTAAGTGGGCCATAGTAAGAGTAGGTCTCAAAGCCTTTAACAAACATGTAGTGTTCAGAAATGAAGTGTCCCGCCATTGGATGAAGGCCTGTAGCCATGAACGTACCCAGAATTAAGTATGCTAGGGCCTTAATGCCTAGATACTTATAAAGAATAATATCAAATGAAATCTGAATGACAAGATTTATCATTTCCAATATACTGAAGGGCTTTGGATTGATAAAGAATGGCCGGATAGAATAGAACCATGGCTGCAGAAGTACCCACACAAATTTGTGTAGAGTGCGGTTAAAAAATCTTGTCTCCAGTCCTGAAGGAATATCAACATCCATTTTTTCATCTCCTTGATAACGATGATGATCCAAGTGATATTTCTTGAATGAAATTGATATGGGCACACCTATTGGCAAATTGGCAAAAAATCCAAATAGTCTGTTTGCAAGTGGTCGATTATGACCAAAAGCCAAATTGTGCGCGATTTCATGAATGGCTAAACTTAGGGAATGATTAACTGTTCCACCAAGAATGTAGGCAAAAATGAAGATAGTTGGCCAGGCATGGTCTTTCAGTGTATAGCAAACAACCAGCTGCAGGAGCACCAGGATAATCACAATGTATTTAAACTTTGGATCACTTCCCATTAGCTTTTTCATCTGTGGGTATTTTGCTGAAAAGATAAATAAAACAAATATTAAACAAGGCTTCCAGGAGAAAACCATTACAGTATCATAAATAACTTCCAATGATGGTATCTTTCACCTGTGTGTTACCTGGACCCCAAAGGGAAATAAAAGAATAGTAACACTGTAGATCAGTGTGTGTCGCAAAATCGGCTGAAGAGGGATGGTTTGAGGCTGTATTTCACACCCTAAAGAGGGTTGGTCTCTGTCCAGTTATATAAGAAAGAATGATTTGTGATGGACCAAAACAATGGCATGGAGGAATATGATCAATAGAATGAATCTAACAACTAGGACCAAGATATGTGGAGATACATGGATGCCCCTGCAACATGTGGAGATACATGGATGCCCCTGCAACATGTGGAGATACATGGATGCCCCTGCAACATGTGGAGATACATGGATGCCTCTGCAACATGTGGAGATACATGGATGTGGAGATACATGGATGCCTCTGCAACATGTGGATATACATGGATGCCCCTGCAACATGTGGAGATACATGGATGTGGAGATACATGGATGCCCCTGCAACATGTGGAGATACATGGATGCCCCTGCAACATGTGGAGATACATGGATGCCCCTGCAACATGTGGAGATACATGGATGCCCCTGCAACATGTGGAGATACATGGATGCCCCTGCAACATGTGGAGATACACGGATGCCCCTGCAACATGTGGAGATACATGGATGCCCCTGCAACATGTGGAGATACATGGATGCCCCTGCAACATGTGGAGATACATGGATGCCCCTGCAACATGTGGAGATACATGGATGCCCCTGCAACATGTGGAGATACATGGATGCCCCTGCAACATGTGGAGATACATGGATGCCCCTGCAACATGTGGAGATACATGGATGCCCCTGCAACATGTGGAGATACATGGATGCCCCTGCAACATGTGGAGATACATGGATGCCCCTGCAACATGTGGAGATACATGGATGCCTCTGCAACATGTGGAGATACATGGATGTGGAGATACATGGATGCCCCTGCAACATGTGGAGATACATGGATGCCCCTGCAACATGTGGAGATACATGGATGCCCCTGCAACATGTGGAGATACATGGATGCCCCTGCAACATGTGGAGATACATGGATGCCCCTGCAACATGTGGAGATACATGGATGCCCCTGCAACATGTGGAGATACATGGATGCCCCTGCAACATGTGGAGATACATGGATGCCCCTGCAACATGTGGAGATACATGGATGCCCCTGCAACATGTGGAGATACATGGATGCCCCTGCAACATGTGGAGATACATGGATGCCCCTGCAACATGATGATGACAAAGTTACAAACTGGCCACCACCAATGTTATTGCACATCTAAAGGTACTAGACATTTCCTATTTTTTTTTTAAACGGCACAAATATACCCAATTATGTTGTTTCACAACATATTGTAGCATATATTCTAAAAGAAATTGCAAAAATATCAAATCTAAGTATGTTAATGTGCTGTCTGCAAATGTATTCAATATCACTCTGCTTTCCTTAACTCATTTATTCAAAATCACTCTGATCTCTTTAACTCATTTATATTTGACAATATTATTGCGGGGAAAGGAAGGGGGGGGTGTCGGTTTATTTGGTGGTGGTGTGAGGTTGGGGTTAGAGGTGTGCGTGCATGCATGAGTGATAGAAAAAAGGGAGTATGGTGTTTATAATTTAGAAATTCTGTCTCACAAAAAGAACCAGAGAAAATAATTATGACTACCAAGAAGGTAAAATGGGCATAGATAAGGCCAGGGTTTGCATGTCCAAAGAAATATAGAACCAATTAGATAAAAAATAAATGACATGGGTTATTTATTTAAAATGGCATGCTCTTTGCAGGACATTGCGATCTATTCCAACCCCAGGTTGATTTTCTAAGCAATTTTCCGTTCAGTAGTTTGCCATTGCTTTCTGAACGAGAAGTCAACGTTCTACTATTTGAGAATGAGAAGAAAGTTTACTATTTCTAAACGGGTGAATATCACAACAAAGATAACCGTGGCAATGATTGGTAAAGATGAATGTAGCCCCATGGTAGATATTCAACAATCTGTAAGATTAGCGACATTCTTGGTGGCAAACAGGTAACATTCGAGAGAGATGATCCACAACTATGTAGTAACATTTCACATTTTTCATATTATGCTTATATTACTGCTTGCGATATTGACAGACGTTTGTCCCACTTTAAAACCATGCTAAGTGATAAAGTGATAAAGTGAGCTAAGTGATAATATGCTGAAATCTGTATTTATAGCTATACCAAAAAGACCAGGAGCAATTGATTGTGAAGATTTTCGTACAATTAACCTTATAAACCATATCACTAAGCTTCTACTCAGAATCATAATGAGAAGAACCAAAAAGAAAATAAAAATGGAAATTAGTGAAGAACAGTATGGATTTGTGGAAGGAAAGGGCACAAACAATGCAATTTATACATTACGGACACTAATAGAAAGGTCAATAGAGAAACAGAGAGACATATATTTGTGCTTCATAGATTATAGTTATACTAAGGCATTTGATAAAGTAAAACATGATGAACTGATTAAAATGTTGGAAGATATCAACATGGATGTAAAAGATTTAAGAATAATAAAGAATATTTACTGGAACCAAGTAGCAGCAATTAAAATGGGAAATAAAGAGGTAGTTACGAACAGATAAAGCTAGGAGTACGACAAGGGTGTGTCTTGTCACCAGATCTTTTCTCCCTGTATAGCGAAGTAATAATGAGAGAGATCAAAGAGATGCCAGGAATACTAGTTGGAGGTTATAATATAAATAATATACGCTATGCAGATGACACAGTATTGGTGGCGGATAATTCAACATACCTACAACAATTATTAGACGTTGTAGTAACAGAGAGTGCAAGGAAAGGACTCTCCTTGAATATCAAGAAAACAGTAACAATGGTACTATCAAAGAGAATGGTGACACCAAAATGTGACATAGAAATAGAAGGGAAAATCCTTAACCAAGTTGATAATTTTAGATACCTAGGGGCATTTATAACATCAGATGGAAGATGTACAACAGAGATTAGGAGCAGAATATGGCAGGCAAAAGCCGCATTTTAGAAAATGAAGAGTATCTTATGCAATAAGTCACTATCACTGAATGTAAGAAAGAGAGTGCTGAAATGCCATATAGAACCAGTTTTGCTGTATGGCAATGAATCTTGGAATGTAAATGAACAAATTAAGAAGAAATTAGAAGCAACAGAGATGTGGTTCCTGAGACGAATGTTGCGAATTCCTTGGACTGCCAGAGTAACTAACGACGACTGCCTGAAACAGGCTAATGAAACTAGAACATTATATACAACAATAAGACAGAGACAAACAGCTTTCCTCGGTCATGTGATGAGAAGAGAGGCATTGGAGAACATCGTAACAACTGGAAAGATCGAGGGGAAGAGAGGCAGAGGTAGACCAAGAGAAGTGATGCTGGATGGATTGAGACGGTGGCATGGAGGAATATCAGCAGCAGAGTTGATCCAGAAAACCAAAGACCGAGATCTATGGAGAGCCATGAACGCCTACGCCAGCCGGCACGGCACTTGATGATGATGAAGTGATAAAACTTCACTTCAAGTTCACAAAAGACATAAAACAGAGGCAAGTGAAATATTTCAGTCACATCATAAGACATAACACTCTTATGAAAATTATAACTGGAGTGTAAGTAAGGCTGAAGGCAAGTGAGCAAAAGGCAAAAGGAAGTGGGATACAAGGCCAGTGGGAAGATATACTGTATCATGTAGAGAGATGGGCGAACAGCAGCAATCTGACAGAATGTAGTCAGAGCGAGAGACTTGAGAGACAGACAGTGACAATGTTGGAGATCCATTGCAGCCAACATTTCATTGTGAAGATGGCACCTGATTGATTGAGGATCTCAGAGTAAGTGCCTCAATTTCCAGACTCTCTCTCTCTCTCTCTCTCTCTCTCTCTCTCTCTCTCTCCAAAGGCTTTTTCACTGTCTATGATTATATAATAAAAGAATATACACTGGTTAATTCAGTTCAATACTTTGCTCTGTTATTAATATTCAATATTATGCTTAAGATTACGTGCCACTTATCACTTCTTAGCAAGTGGCGATGTGGTTAGTGCAGGATCTTTGGGCGGAAGCCTGCTCATCCCTTAATTGACTGTTACTTAACTTACTCATCGAAAAACAATGTCACAATTATTAGTATTAGCAGCGCCCGCCTGTGAGTTGTAAAGAAATGTTCTCTTTATTTGCTACTCAACTGTAAAATTTAAAACAAAACAGTACACTGTACAGCTCAAATTTCAAACACATGTTGAGTCGCATATAATTTTAATTATTTTTTATACCCTCATAACAACATTTTTTTTTTAATCTGCATCTCTACATTTACTTCATTTAGTGAAACTTTTGTGAATTGCACAAACGCCAACTCACCTAGCATTTCCTTTCTTCTCGTTGCATGGGGTTCCTCTGTATAGACCCATTCGAAATCAGTTCTGGAGACTCGGGCACCCATTTCTTGTGTCAAATGTCACGTACCTATCCAACGTTACACCCACAAGAATAGTAGGTCCCCTCGCGGCAGCTTCGTCCTTTATAACCAGACTACCAGACGTCAGGCCGGATGAATATTCATGAGGTTTATGTGCCAGATTTCTGCCAGGTTGTTTTCATCCAAATATTGATCACACCACATCCGTTTGAAGTCCCGATGATACAGAAGAATAGGCAGTACTTATGGATATTAAATAAACGTAGAACTCTTGATCTACTGCGAAAAGGAGGGGGTGGGGGAAGGGGGACAACTGATAGGGGGAAATTTTTTTTTTTTTTAAACTTAGTACAATATTTTGGCTACATTGAAACACGCGATTATAAAACTACTGTTGGGGAACGCCGAAAACATGTGGATAAGAGATGAGGTAATGATACAAGTGGGAAGATAAACTTAATCGGGAAGTAAAAACATAATTCTGGATAGACTTAATCTTGAAGATAAACTTATACTTATTATTCTTTGTTTCTCTTTCGAGGGAAGTGTATCACACCTAGTTTTGAATCCGACTTCTGTGTGCAATTCTGTAAGGTTTGCAATACAGGATCTATCCAAGATTGTATTTTAAATTTTAGTTGCCTGTCCTTCACAGGACGTAGCAATCAACCTCAGCATTTTGGCTGTTCATGATTCCTGGGCAAATTTTGCATTCCGTAGTTTGCCATTGCTTTCTGAACGACCGGCACCTACACCTTTTTCGGAAAAACCAGCACCGCTGTATTTCGAACCCGGGCCGGGTATAGATAGATTGATTGATTGATTTAGGAACCGACATCACAGCATTCGGGGCATTCCCATAAGCGCTTCGTCCCCATCCTCAGAAGCCAGCGAAGAGTTCCAACCCCAATATATAGGATTACGAATCGCGTCCAAGATAGTTGGCTCTATAAACCCGTGGGTGGGCCTACTTTACTAACAATTTTGCCACCGCAATGACTTAACGGTCTACACTTTGCGATTTCCAACTGCCGTGTGCACACGAAGCTCTCTTTTCGTTCTCTTGTTTGAGAAGACTTGATATCATATTTCACTCCTCAATAGATCAGGGGGTCGTGTGATATTAGATATTAGTGGTTCATTGAAAAATTCAGTCTTATGCTGAGATAGAACCCGGTACCTTCTGAGTCTGGGGTGGACACCGTAACTCTCAGCTAAGTTCCCCCACCCCCTAGAGCGAGAAACAGAACATAAAGGAGATGCATCACAGCCAACCTTCATTGTGGAAATGGCAAGGAGTTAATTGTGCTGTTGAATCGACGTCACAGCACTCGTGACATGTCTACGTGTGTTCTGTATACCTTACATAATTTTCGCAAGATTTGGTAGGACATAACATCTCATAATATACCACTCGCCACCAGGAATTGAATGCACTCTGGTAAAACGTGGCAGAAGCTACTCTAGATTGCTTATGTTGTGTTCTGTTGTATTTATACTTTAGTAATAGTTAATGATAAATAACTTTCGTAAAGTATAGTAGGCTTGGGGCTAATGAAACTAGAACACAATATACAATAATAAGAAAGAGACAAACAGATTTCTTAGGTCATGTGATGAGAAGAGAGACATTGGAGAACATCGTGACGACTGGAAAGATTGAGGGGAAAAGAGGCATAGGCAGACTAAGAGAAATGATGCTGGATGGATTGAGACGGTGGCATGGAGGAATATTATCAGCAGAGTTGATTCAGAACACCACAGACCGAGATCTGTGGCGAGCCATGAACGCCTACACCAACTGGCAGGGCACTTGATGCTGATGGTGATGATAATAGTAGGCTTTACGTTTCCGCGTTTTGACATGCCATATATATCGCTTCCACTGTTGGAGATTTTTTTTTTTTAAACCCACACACAAATTATTAGTCCAGATATGCCAATGTAGTAAACATGCTTCTAAATTACAAAACAAAAGTGAGTATCTAAGAAAGTGGTTTTGTATTTAAGATGCATAAAAGAAATAATTGTATTCGTATTGCAAATCATCATAAAAGTAGTGCTTATACGAAACCTTGCGTGCATGTGTAAGACCATTTGCAAAAATATAATCTAGATACATAAAACAAAATACTTTTTTGTGATATTGGTATTGTATATAATATCATTTTGATACGTCAGCAAGCAAAGAAAGAATTAATGTACGTGAATGCAGTCATACCATCTGATGGGAGATACCTTGAAGAGATTAGAACAAGAATTGCTGTGGCGAAGTTAGCCTTTTGCCAGATGAAAAACATACTGACCAATAAAAAGATATCAAATGAAACGAGACAAAGAGTATTGAAGTCCTACATAGAACCTGTACTTTTATATGGATGTGAGGCGTGGACAATGAGCAGACAAGCTGAAAAACATCTGATGGCTGTGGAGATGTGGTTTCTGAGGAAAATGCAAAGAATAACATGGACAGATAGAAAAACCAATGAACAAGTCATTCAAGAAACAAATGAAGATCGTAAACTGATTAGATACATTAAATGTAGAAAGTCAAAATTTTTTGGTCATGTTATGAGAAGAAATGAATTGGAGAACTTGGTGACAACTGGCAAGATCGAAGGGAACAGACCAAGGGGAAGACCAAGCATTAAATACCTGGATGGCTTGGCCACGTGGCATGGTCGAGACAGAAACACGGAGCTGATCCACGACTCTGGTGATCGAGTGAGATGGCAGAACATGACCGCTCATGCTTATCGGCATGGCACATAATGAATGAATACTTAAGAATTACTATATAGAGTCGGTGTAAACGGTAAAGGAGAATAGAATAGAAAATGAGCCTGCTATTGTTGCAGTAAAAGTGGCCCTTGGTTGATCTAAGAACTATGCCATTTCTGGACATTAAAATTGACAAATGAACACGTTCTGGAAAACTTATCAGAACAAAGTAGACTTCTCATAGTAATAAAAAAAAAAGTGGAGACTCACATGACTTGGTCATTCGACAACTCACGAAGAAACACCAAAGATTGCACTAGAGACCTACATCTGAAGCGGAGTTGGTTCGCCTGATGGCGAGGGACACTGTTAATAGGGAAAGCTAACTCACACGCAAAATTCAGTCCATCACTACTATAAATAGTGTGTATGGACTACGCTTGAGTTCAAAGCGAGCGCAAAAAAAAAAAATTGCACTAGAGGACAAACTACTGTGTGGGGAGAATGAATGGGAAGACCAATAAAAACATTTATAAAACAAGGATGCACTGCTCTATCAGTACAGGCATACACGAAATGAACGAGAATAACACAGAAGACAACAATGGAACGAAATGATTGGGAAGCTTCACGACAAGCCCAAGTGCTAAAATAAAATTTAAAAAACACATCTATAAAATGTGTAGGACTCTTGTGCCACAATTCGATGCATACTGGACATACGTTGTTTAGTCAACGCTTGCTGGTGCTTGCTTGCTTGTGTTCGCTGGCGATGAACTCCATCGTGAAGTCCTGTATGTCGGATGAAGACATCCTGTTGTCCAACATCAATGTGATGTCATACCGGACTGAGGTTTACGTGAGTATCCGTTGTCCCATGTCTGGCTTATTGGTGTGCAGACTGGTGGTTCCTCGCCGTGCAGGCAGACACTCTCCGACTTCGGAGGAATGTTGTTTAGTCAAATCATTGCACACTAGGAATGTTCTCAGAACATTCCTAGAACCCATATTAGGCTGAGTAGACCTAGGGGCCAAGGTCACATTTTTTAATGCCCGCTTCAATGAGGATTCGAACACATGACTCCCGGCGCGGCGTGACACTGTGAGCTGTCAGTTTCGTGTGAAATGCTTTTGAATCTGCCCGAGGTTTTTTGGAACGTGACTGCATGTTCGGAGCGATGGCATATGGCTATGTCCCAGAGTTGACCGGTTTTTGCCTTATGCAGAAATGCGTGGCTGCTGGGCTTCTGGTTGACTGCCACTACCATCGACGATGAACTGTATTTCGTTGACTGTGTGGGTGAACATCTAGGAAACCTCCAGATGGGAAAATGACTGCCATCAGAAATGAACTGGGTGTTTTGTGGGGGACTATTGTGTTGACATTCTAGCGGCGGCATTATGCACAGTGTATCTGTGCGGGCTGTTGTTTGTCGAGACTCCTGTCTTTTCCACTTTTCACATTGGGCAGTGGGGAGCATTTTGTGTGATATTCACTGGCACAGGAACGGAGCATAATGGGGAAGACCCGTTGCTGTGAAGTTGGAACTGCGACTAACTAACTAACTAACTAACTAACTAACTAACTAACTAACTAACATGACTCCCGGGAAGGTTAACACGATCAACAAATGCTCGCAGAAGCCGGATGTGTCGGCCTAACGGCGCAAGAACGCAGCGCTGCTGTAAACAGGCACAACGCAATCACGTCCGAAAAAAACCTCCAGATGAATGCAGAAGAAGAAATAGAAGAAGAAGAAGAAGAAGAAGAAGAAGAAGAAGAAGAAGAAGAAGAAGAAGAAGAAGAAGAAGAAGAAGAAGAAGAAGAAGAAGAAGGAAGAAGAAGAAGAAGAATGCGTGCTAGCCACTGCGTTATTGCAGTTCCATAAGTGACACACTATTATTACTATTACTGCTGCTAGTAGTACTTCATTGGGTGACCTGACATGCTGAGAAACTTTTCTGCTTGTATTAGCGTTTTCGTATCACTGCGCTCTCTCAGTGCTTGTGTCCTCCCCTTCTTCTCTATCTCCACTATATGGGTTGATCTCATACCTCCCGTGGTGATTCTAAGTGCTTGATTTTGCACCTTGTCCAGACCTTGTAGTGTATTTTTTGATGCTGAACGCCATACAGTTGGCCCATACGCTAGGCGTTGTATGCTCTGTTGATAAGATTTGCCATGTATTTTCCCGCTGGCTTCCCGTGTGGTTCTACTTAGTTTTCTCAGGATATTGATGTGCTTTGTCAATGTCGCCTGTCATCAAATGTTATTCCAAGGTACGTTGTTTCTTTATTTTCTCTTGTGAATGTTTAGTTTGTCTGGATGACGCCAGCCTTTTCTTTCAGTGAAACGGTAAATAGAGTGGTGCAGCACTTGTCAGTGCTTATGCTGACACACTATCTATTTGCCCATGCAATTAATGCATCTACAGCTCTTTGTAGCGATCTGGTAGTCACTAATACATGTTCATGTGTGCTCAAAATGGCCAGGTCATCCGCGTACATTGCCGCTTTAATTCTACGTGGTAGTTCGGCAACAAGATTATTGATGAAGTATAGGAAAGGTGTAGGGAACAGGACTCCGCCTTAGGGAACAACGCGACGCGATACTACTATATTGTTCTTGAGTCCATCTATCTGTACTCGGGCACTTCTATTGTGCAAGTATGCTTTCACCCATTTTACATTTTTCCAATCACTTTATAATTTTTCAGTTTCTTCATCAGACCTCTTTACAGGCTTCAACGTCATTAAGAAAAGTTGTAGACTGCTTAAACACCTTGAAACTTCTCCTAGTTTGGTGTTTATCGACACTGAACTACTGAAAACCTTGTTGAGGAAACACCACTGGCCCAGGCTAATCTCAGCTAGTCCGCGTGTACTGTTGTTCTTCTTCTTCTTCTTTCGTTCGCTTGAAATATGTCTATATCTGCAATGTCGTCTCTTGCATGAATTGAACTGTTTTTTTTTTCAGTTCACACAGTGGTCCATAGAGTTTATCTTCCACTGTCGTCTCTCTAGGCCAGAAGGTTTGCCTAGATATGTTATATTTTGGGCAGTCTTGGAGTATCTGCTCTGCTGTCTGCGACGCCAATCCACATGTGCACATGGCTGTTTCACCAATCTTGAATTTTATATACATGTGGTTGCGTAATCTATTGTGTCCTGTTCTGAGGCGCAGAATAATGACTTGTTCTGGTCTGTCCATAATGTGGTAGTCATCTTGAGCAGGTTTTGGTGGCTTTCTGACTGATTTGATCATTCTTTTCTTTTGGTGGTATGTAACGGGCACATCAGGCTGTTCCTCTTTGGCTCCTTCCTTAGCCAATTGATCAGCTCTGTCGTTTCCGGGTACTCCACAGTGGGATGGTATCCACTGTATGGTGACTTTATGCTGACTGCTAAGTTCAGAAAGTAGTGTCCTTAGTACTGGCAATTTCCCAGAGAGGAGCGCCTCGAGTACTGATTTTGCATCTGTTAGTAGCACCACAGGTTGTGTACCATTGCTGTTATTTAGTAATTTCTCTGTTGCTATCTTGATTGCCTCAATTTCGGCATCATAGTTATGGCAGTACTTTCCTGTCGGTACTCTGGCTGTGTCCCTAGTATTATTTGGGTATTCTATGTACACTCCCGCTCCTCCGTTTCGAACAGCATTTTGTGCTGACCCATCTGTGTAGACTCGGATCCAGAGGTCCTGTGGGTATTCTTCATCAAGGAAGCTGAGAGCGGCTGTTCTGCGCTGCACACTGTTCTGTTCTTCCTTGTCAAATATTCCTCTCACTTTTGTCTGGATTTGTAACGATAGTCTATGCTCATCTTTCCATGGAGTTCGCTCTGGAATAGTTGTTAGGGGGATACCAACTGTGGGCAGATCAGTGGTTTCTCTGCAGAGTCGTTTGGCCTGGTGGATAAAACTACTTCTTTTCAACCGCCCCATAGCTAGGTTTTCAAATCTGTTCTTCATAGGGTGGCCTGGCAAGCTGAGGAACTTTTCTGCTTGTATTAGCGTTTTCGTATCTCTGCGCTCACTCAGTGCCTGTGTCCTCCCCATCTTCTCCATTTCCACTATAGGGGTTGATCTCATCCCTCCTGTGGTGACTCTAAGTGCTTGATTTTGCACCTTGTCCAGCTCTTGTAGTGTGGTATTTGATGCTGAACACCACGCAGTTGACCCATATTCCAGGTGTGGTCGTATGCTCTGTTGGTAAACTTTGCTAAGTATTTTCGTACTGGCTCCCCATGTGGTTCCACTTAGCTTTCTCAGGATGGCTATTTTCCTTCTGGCTTTTGCTACTGCTTTGTTGATGTGCTTTCTCCATGTCAGCTTGCCATCAAATGTTACTCCAAGGTATGTTGGTTCTTTATCTTCTCTTAGGGGTGTTCCATTTATCTGGATGATCCCTGCCTTTTGTTTTGGAGAGAGGGTAAATAGGGTGGTGCTGCACTTGTCAGTGTTTATGCTGACACACCATCTATTTGCCCATGCAGCAAATGTATCTACAGCTCTTTGTAGCAATCTGGTGGCCACTGATGCATATTCATTTGTGCTCCATAGAACCAGGTCATCGGCGTACATTGCCGCTTTAATTCCATGCGGTAGGTGAGCAACAAGATCATTGATGAAGATTAGAAAAAGTGTGGGGGACAAGACTCCGCCCTGGGGGACACCGTGACGCAGTAGTACTTTCTTGCTCTTGAGTCCGTCTATCTGTACTCGGCTCTTCTGTTGTGCAAGTATGCTTTCACCCATTTGTACATTCTTCCATTGACTTTGCAGTTTCTCAGTTTCTTCATCAGACCTTCTTTCCAGACTTTGTCAAAGGCTTTCTTCAGATCTATCCATGCCGCAAGCACCAGCTTCTTCTCTTGGAATGCATCCTCAATTTCTTGAGAGAGGTAGGTTGTCTGATCTTCCGTAGAGTAGCACTGCCTAAAGCCAGCCTGCTGTGGCACAAGGATGTTTTTACTTTCAATGTACCACTGCAGTCTGTGATTGATGATGCGCTCCAGTGTTTTGCAGAGACAGCTGGTGAGGCTAATTGGTCTGTAGCTAGAGGCAATGGAACCATCTTTCCCTGATTTTAGGAGGGGTATCATGATTGCTTCTCTCCAGGCTTGTGGAACACTGCCTAAGGTCCAGCTGTTATTGAAGATCTGCAACAGCTTTGTTTTGGCCTCTGTTCCTAGGTTCCTGATCATTTCATTGGAGATACCATCAGCTCCTGGTGACTTTCTCATTTTCAGTTTTGATATGGCTAGCTCCAGTTCGCTGATTGTGATGGGTGCCTCCAGAACCTCATGTACTATTTCCTTCTGTCCTGTATGTTGTCGTTTCTCTCGAATCTCTTGTTGTTTCTCTGGACTAATTTTGATATTGCTATCTTGTGCGAACGAGTCCGCAAAATGGTCAGCTGCTTGCTTTCTTGTTAAGATTTTTCAATCTTTATGTAGTGCAATTTTTGAGTTTCTCCCTGTGCCCTCGTCATTAAGCTGTTTTATTAGCTTCCACAATTTCCTTGTGTCTCTTTCAAAGTTCAGAGACTCCGTTTTCTCCTGCCAGCTTTTCCGTCTAGCCTGCAGCTTGGCCCTTTGAAATTTGGCTTTTGCATGCTGGAATTTATTGTGGTGCTCTTGGCTGGGTGTGGCCTCTGCTTGCTTTCTACACACTTCAACATCATTATGCAACTGTTCCAGTTCACTACTCCAGTAGGGTTTATATTGTTTACGGGCTCCTCTTGGTACTGTTTCTCGCGCTGCCTGTAGTATGCATTTCCCAAACTCTTCAACTGCTTTATTTATGTCTTTCTCAGTGTTCAGGTTTCTAACCAGTATGCTGGTGCGATGCTTGTACATTGCCCAGTCTGCTTTCTTGTAGTTCCACCTCGAGAGGGTGCTGCTTTCACTTACAAACTCATTTTCTACGGTTAGAAAGACTGGCCGATGGTCACTGCCACCAAGTTGTTTCCCAACAGTTCGTGTAATGTTCCACTCCAGGTCTGGTGAATGAAAAGCCAGGTCAGGTGTAGTTGTAGAGTGCCATGATCTCGAGTAGAAAGTATGTGGGTCGGACGGCTTGTTAATCAACATGAATCTATTCTCATCCTGCCAGTCTTCCAGTCTCTCTCCTCTCTGGTCCATGTGATCATAGCCCCAGCTCTGCGAGTGGCTGTTGAAATCGCCACACACAATCATTTTTTCTTTTAGTGGTAGAGTGTCCAGTGCCTGTGGGCGGTCACTTGGACAGTAGTAATTGATCAGATGTAGATCTGTATTACCTGTCTTAAGTTTAAGTGTCTGATACTCAGCCCCTTCCATGTAGACTTTGATTTGGGAAGCCATGATGTTATTTCTTACAAGGGTCAGTATCCCACCTTTTCGCCTGTTCTTTCGGTCAGATCGGTAACACTGGTAGCCTCTGATTTTGAAGGCTATATTTTCATTGAGGTGAGTTTCTTGCAAGCAACATCTGCTTACTTTTTCTTGGTCCAAGATTTTTTCTAATTCTATTTTTTTGTTGCTGACTCCCTCCGCATTCCAGTGCATTATTTTAAGTCTTCGTTTAGTATGGCCAGTCGTCCTATTCTCATGTCCCCTGGCTCCACAGGACATCTGAGAAGGACCTCCAGTAGTTGGGGTTGGACCCTTTCGAGACATAGGGCCCGGCACTGCACCTGCCTGGGGGTCCAAAGCAGGGCGAGCACCATAACGATTAGCAGTAGTCGACATATTCCATTTTGCGTGATTGCGTGGCATCCTGATTTCTGTGGTGCGCCTCTTGGCTGGTTGCCTCCGTCTTCAGCACCTTTCTTTGCTAGAGCAGACTGTGGTCTCACTCGAGTGTAGATGTGTACGCGCGCACACACCTGTCTGCGCATGCATGTACGTGCATACACATCTAGAGCATACTGGTTATTTTCCGGCGCCAGAGACTCGCCGTCGCCCCTTCTCCTGTTAGTTTAAACAGGCCCGCCACGTGAAGGCCAGGAGTTGGACTTTTGCTGCATAGGTTATGTATTCACGAGCCATTGAGGTATTTGAGCAATGTTGGGCGCTCACCCCAACACCGCGCCTCGGCTACATACAGCAACATTTGGAACCCGTGTACAGTTGTGAACAACGACCTGTTACATCCTTGTGTGTCTATCCGTTGATGTGAAATTCCAGAACCGGTCTTGCACACTCCGTGGGTTTCTTTGCGTGGAGAAAGGAAGAGATCCCTGGAACACAGTTCTCACTTAGATGGTACTTACTACTGTGGTACTGAATTAGGAATTAACATCACGCGCGCGCGTGTGTGTGTGCGTGTGTGTGTGTGTGTGTGTGTGTGTGTGTGTGTGTGTGTGTGTGTGTGTGTGTGTGTGTGTGTGTGTGTTTTGGTTTTTTTTTTTTTGTTTGGTTCTCCGTGCTAACGATCTCGCCGTCTGGAATGCTGCACAAAACATTATTACTGCACAGAACACAATACATATACCACTTGACACTACAGACATTTTGATTCTAGCTTCGGGGGTAAAGATCAAAGTCTTAAGTACTATGGAGTCCTGTTTCTCTATGACAAACCTTAATGGCAGAGTACAACTTCAACTGTATTGTAGTCGGGAAGAAAATCCCACACATCTTAGAATTTGTGTGTAACACAGTAAGGTACATCTAAAAGATGGAGCAAAAGACAACTATGTAGCTCTTTATCTCTCTCTCTCTCTCTCTCTCTCTCTCTCTCTCTCTCTCTCTCTCTCTCTCTCTCTCTCTCTCTCTCTCTCTCTCTCTCTCTCTAATAAAAGCAAACACTAGCTGGAACAATAGCAACATCTTGATAAGCCCATGATGATTAAATCAACGAGAAGCGAGATGGTCACTGCCAGCACATTGTTTCAAGGACAGAACTCACCAACAACCAAAGATGCTCATCTTGATGGCTAGGGACACTGTTCATAGGGAAAGCTCATCCACACGCAAATTTCAGTCCAGAACTACTAGAAGTAGTGTGTTGACTAAGCTTGAGTTCAAAGCGAGAGAGCGCCAAACAAAAAGAAAAGATGCTCATCTATTGCTCACCTTTCCACTGCGGAATTACTGGGAAGGAGAGAAAGAGAGAGAGAGAGAGAGAGAGAGAGAGAGAGAGAGAGAGAGAGAGAGAGAGAGAGAGAGAGAGAGAGAGAGACAGAACGAAAGTATTTTCAAAGGGCCATACATTCGACTCTTCCAATCACTCACCTATCGTGCATCAATTACCTATTGTGCATGCTACATTCACATAGGTGGAAACAATAAAATTGTCAAGTGAATGTTGTGAACAAATAATGCGTATTATTATCATCATGTTATGAGACAGGTAGGCAGCCAGCCACACATACATACGCACATGCATAAATATTTACATACATACCTGCATGCATACATCATTTACACAGACTCTCACACAATTATGCACCCACTCAATAACACACAAGTACACAATCTTTCGCATACTTATAAACTCAACTCACTCACTATCACAAACGCACAAACAAAAGTTGACTTATACATACATATATAGAATCCCGATGTTCAGGAACCGCGGTGTCAAAGTGGTTATTGTACTTTGCCTACAAAGACAGTGGTTCGGCTTCGTTCCCAAACATGGTCCAAACAAAATTTTTTTTTTTTTTTTTTAAATAAGTACGGCTCCTAGAGCCGTCAATCCAGAAAGAGAATACTGAAATGTTATATAGAACTTGGTCTGCTATATGGCAGTGAATCAGGGAACGCAAAAGGGACAAATTAGGAAGATTTTGAGATTACGGATGTGTGGTGGTTTCTGAGACGTGTGTTGCGAATACCTTGGATGGTTACACTGTGACTCACAGTAACTAACAGCGATCACCCGGAAAAGGCTTTTGAAAGTAGAACCTTATGTACAATTATAACAAGTGGAAAACAATTTTTTTTTAATGTAATATTCTTCTAACTAGAATCAACTCTGGAAATAAGATATACTATGCACTACAACATCTACTAAAATCAAAGGCGCTATCTCGTAACACCAAAATCACAATATACAAAACACTGATCAGACCAGTTGTGCTGTATGGCTCTGAAACCTGGAGTACAACGAAAGGAGACGAAGCCTTGTTACAAACCTTTGAGAACAAAATTTTAAGACGCATCTTTGGACCCATTAGGGATACACAAAGTGGAGAGTGGAAAAGAAGAAGTAACAAAGACATTTATGATATGTTTAAGTCCCCGCTAATCACTGGTATCATGAAGGCTAATAGACTACAATGGCTGGGGCATATAGAAAGAATGGAAGATAATAGGGAAACAAAACTCGCTTACACTCAGGAAATAAATGACCGTAGACCCCGAGGTAGACCAAGAAGGCGGTGGAGAGATAATACATGTACAGACCTGCAAGCACTTGGAATCAACGACTGGCAAGAGAAGGTCCACCAGAGAGACGAATGGAGACGGATTGTATTTGCAGCAAAGAACCTCAATGGCTCGGAACGCTGAAGAAGAAGAAGTAATCTTCTTCTTCTGCGTTCATCCGGAGTCATTTTTTAGTTTTTTCGGATGTGATTGCGTTGTGCCTGTTTACAGCGGATCTTCGATACTGCGCCTTTAGGCCGACACATCTAACTTACACGGGTGTTTGTCGACCGGGTTAACCTTCCCGGGGTGGTGATGTAATGAGAAGTGGCAGGCCTCCGTGGCTAAGAGCTTACGGACGCGATTCGTAAGCCCGCTTACCTGCGTTCGAAACACAGCTGCGACCGATCTGGCAGATGACGGCGTTGCGCTGGGTTTTAAACGTGTTCATATGGGAGCCGGTCGTTCAGAAAGCAATGGCAAACTACTGAACGTAAACTTTCCAAGACATCAAGAACATCAGTAAAATGCTGGTGTTGACAGCGATGTCATGTAAATAGGATATGCAAAACAAAAACAAAAAAAATGAGAACTGACGAATATCGTGACGTTTGGACAGATCAATGACAGAATAGGCAGCGAGTGGCAGGTAGAGTGAAATGGTGCTGGACGGATGAGATGGTAACATGGGGAAATATCTCGACAAAACTGGTTCTAAACACCAAGGACAGAAATCTGTTAGGTGCATGAAAGCATTCACCAGCTGGCGGGAACATGATAATTATAATATTCTTTATTTTTTTCAGTTTATGAGTTTGCAAATATCTCTGCCGCAGTCCTCTCTCTCTCTCTCTCTCTCTCTCTCTCTCTCTCTCTCTCTCTCTCTCTCTCTCTCACTCTCTCTCTCTCTCTCTCTCTCTCTCTCCCTTCTCACTCTCTCTCTCTCTCTCTCTCTCTCTCTCTCTCTCTCTCTCTCTCACTCTCTCTCTCTCTCTCTCCCTTCTCACTCTCTCGGTCATGGTGTTCATCCATTACACGATTCTTAATTACTTCATTTCTAACCTTTGTATCGTCTTCTTGGACTACCCCTCCGTCGTGTACATAGCATGATCTCATTTGGTGTTTTCTATTCGGCTTATATTACTGACTTTAATCTTCTTCTTCTTCTTCTTCTACCACTCCTATTACTACTACTACTACTGCTACTACCACCACCACCACCACTACTACTACTACTACTACTACTACTACTACTACTACTACTACTACTACTACTACTACTACTACTACTACTACTACTACTACTACTACTACTACTACTACTTGTTCTACTTCTTACCCTCCTCCTCCGTCTTCTTCTTCTCTTCTCCTCCCCCTTCTTCAACGTCAACAACAACAACAACAACAATCCCACATTCTCATCATTCCACCCATCCATCATGTGCCATGCCGGTAAGCGTGGGCCGTCATGTTCTGCCATCTCACTCGATCACCAGAGTCGTGGATCAGCTCCGTGTTCCTGTCTCGACCATGCCATGTGGCCAAGCCATCCAGGTATTTACTTCTCGGTCTTCCCCTTCATTGGGTACATGATAATCTATCATGTTGCTCATATCTTCAGCTATGCGTATAAGTGTAGCAATTCATAGCCTGTACCTAAATAAATACAGGTTGTGGACATGTTTCATTCGTGGATTGCCTTTACACTTTTGCTGTCTTCTAGATAATAATTTTCGCCATGAAATTAGGGGAGAACCAGCAGTTTGGAAGTGACAATATTACTACTTCTGATAATCCAGATACGTAAAATAAAGGATTCTTATCAACGCCCCGCGTATATTGTGTGCTAGTCTCATCATATTCTTATAGATCAATCGGCGTCTGATTAGTTTAAAAAAATGTTTTGCATATCCTTTACAGGACATCGCTGTCAACATCAGCATCTTTCAGCTGATTGTTGATTTCTTGGCAAGATTACGCTCAGTAGTTTGCCATTGCTTTCTGAGCGGCCGGCTCACATACCCCGTAAGTTACCGACCCGATTCGAACCACTGCTGATTCTCACCGTCGTCACGTTACTTACGAGAGTATACGAGATTACGGAGAAAAGTTGCTAACCTCTAGGCCAGGAAGCCGGCCGTCTGATTAGTGATGTTGTCAATATAACACTGGCCGACTTTACTCTCCATAACATTTTATAATACACATGTTAGGCTGGAAGCCCAAATTAATTGTTTTTAATTATCTTCTTTCGAGGGGGATACAAAAATGTGGCCATCTGGTTGGCAGGCAAGTGTACCAGCCACTTCTCTATCGGCTATCGCCTTCCTCTTCTGATAAGGATAAGAGTTAAAGTTAATATGCAGTCGTTCAGTCATTAAGAATGCACAGTTACAATTTTGGCAACATTTCTTACCAAAAATACATACCATTAAGCACCATAGTAGTGGGTGCTCTTTTATAAATAATTTAAAGAAATAAAAATAAAAACACTTTGAATAAATTTGCCTGTTTATGTGTTTGGTGAGATTTTCGTCCCTGCAGCGAAAAGAAACATAACCTCAGCTGTTTGAACCGCCGTGTCCAAACTGGCAAGTAGGTGTCTACTGTCACAGTGACACTATAACGGCAGTACATTCGCCAGTCTTGTCGATGCATTTCTTCAAAATGGCCTCGCTCACAGATGCAGATGTGAAAGTGGAAATACAAGAAATAGAAGTAGATGAATTACCAGTGGAAATGCAAATAGAGACTGTTGAAACCACAGATGAAGTGTCTGTGCAACCAATGATCGCGTTACAGCCTTTGCAAGAAACCGCCGAGGAAATTATCTTACAAACTCACGAAGAAGTTGTTGGTGATCCTAATCTTATGTATCATCATGGAGATTCAATTCCAGTTCCAGCACCTGAGATTGAAATTTCTAGTGAGGAGGTTATTCCAATGAGAAAAGGAAAAGGCGGTAAAAGAAAAGGGAAATCTAGAAATACACTTCAAACAAGCGGTCTGGTAAACGACTTGGGACTTTGTGATTCTTCTTCTGTGAAGAAATGGGAGCAGAAACAAGTGTCAATAAAGACATTAGAAGGAGAATTTTCAGTTACGATGTGGGCTTCTGGTAAGTGATATTTTAATGTTATTATCTTGTTAGATTCCAAGTGAAATTAATTGTTAAACAGTTGACTGTTGCTGCTGCAAATCCACCAGATTCGACATAAATGTGAATTTATGGGGTGGTGCATCGTCAGTCCAACGTGGTCTCTTCTGTATCCTCCTCTGGGACGTTGTACAATTCTGTGATTTGACTGCATTTATGTTTTTTTGTGTGGTTTGCCGTCAGTATTTCAATGTTTGGTGGTTTTCATTTGTTTGTTTTGAAACTAAGTCGGCCATTACGATTCTATGGACGCCGCCATATTCTTAGTGAAAATGGCGGTGGATACATTGAAGATGGCGACCGGTAGCCATTTTGAGTTGTGGTTTAGTCAACTGTAAGTAAGAGGAGTTTTCTCGACGACTGTTGCTTAGCATGTCTTCGTCTTATCAACTGCTGGATGGAATTAAAAATAGGATGGGCCATTGACAGAACCAACATATTTTGGTGGATGTTGTTGAAGTAGTTGATTTATTTAGTTTTATTTATGTAACGACCTTGGTATGAAAAAGAAAATGGACGACAGTAAAATCATGGCAGCGGAAATTGTGTCGCTGGTGCTATAATTAGACACCAATGACGTTGCTATGATGATGATGTTGACTTGGGTTTCGCTCTCTGAACTTTGAATAACATTTGACTGTAACTAGTGGGTGCCGTGACAGTAGATCACTGCCCAGGGAGAAAATAAACATGCATGCCCATTGATTCGGGTGTTATAGTCGTACAGACAAATAAGGCCAAGGAGCTGCAAGTATTAAAAAGGATGCACTACTGAATCATTGGCGATTGTCTTTAATTAAAGTTAATTAATAAAGCTTTGTTTCAAAGTCTACACTAATTAGTAAATTACCAATTTAATTAATATTATTTTCAAATCCCCTACTATTTAATAATAAATGTATATCTATATTTACTATCTTCTTTCTGTTACTAATAAAGTGCAAGTAACTGCAAGCTCTCTCTCTCACTCCCCCCCCCCCCCTCTCACTCTCTCTCACATTCTTCGTCTGCCAGGTCAGGAGCAGACTTCTGTGGTCATGTCATGACTCTCCAATCCTCCTTGTTATCTGATCTGAAGGTATTAAATTAACACCATGTCCCACAAATGCCTTAATGACATGTAAACATGATCACTTTTTACTTTATTTTACGTATTTCCTAATGTTAAATGTTGGCATTGTAGTAAAGATCCATTTTTGCAAGTCCCAAAGTGTTTTTTAAAACTATTTAAGAACCAGCCCTAGCACCTGGACCAAAAACATCACACCACTTCCTGCTGATTTGCTCTTGAGATATCCTCTGTTCAGTAAATGATCCTGTATGCACGTCCACAAAGATTATCAGTCTCATCTCATCATGTTCCTCTTGTACACTTGCGGTGTCGAGGTGAAGTATAAACTTCGTGAGAGTGCCCGATTATGGGCTTCATATATCGACATTCCCATGGATTCTGCTATTCCCTCCGTCCAACATTTACGTGGTCAGCCTCTTCCTCTGTTTCCATCTGGTCTGTACATCATTGCTTGTTGTGGCATGCTGTTGACTGGTAACCTACTTGCATGGCCAAACCATTTGACTTGCTGCTTTCTAATAAAATCTAGTGCTGCTTTAACCCCCATTTTAGTCCTGATTTCTTCATTTCTGATCTTATCTCTTCTTGATACGTTGAGTATTCTTCTCAGGAACCTCATTTCTGTTGTTGTGATATTTCTTTTCTCTTTTTCTGTCATTGTCCAGGTTTGACATTGGTAGCACAGAGTTGGTAGGAAGATTGTGTTGTAAAGTGCTTTCTTAGTAGTTATTGATACATGTTTGTTCTTTAGTATTGGTGTCATTTGTCCAATGAGTTGATTTGCCTTATTGCACCTATTTTCGATCTCGTCTTCTGATCTGCCATTTGATGATGATATACTTCCTAGGTACTTGAAACTCTTTACTTGTTTCAAGGGATGTTCGTTTAGGTGAATTGTTGTTGTTTGTTCTTCTTTAGTTATAGTCATTACCTCTGTTTTGCTTGTGCTAATTTTCATGTTATGTTCCCTACACATTTCGTTTAGACTATTCATGTGGTCTTGTAATTCAGCTTCTGATTTTGCTATTAGTGCTTGGTTGTCCGCAAACAGGAGTTCTCTAATGGTTAGATTTGCAGATGGTTCTTCTTCTGTGTTTTCGTCATGCGGTATTCTTGCTGTCTGTCTCTGCTTGGCTGGTTTCTTTACATATGTTGTCTATATATGTTATGAACAAGAGAGGGGACAGGACACAACCTTGTCGTACTCCAGATCTTATGGTGAAGGGTTCTGACTGTCCTCCAGTTGCTCTCACTATGCATTCACTGTTGTTGTATAAACTTCTACATAGGTTTGTTAGATGTGTACTCACTCCATATTGTTTCAGGATTTCCCACAGCTTGTTTCTATCTACTCTATCGAATGCCTTTTCTTGGTCGACAAAGGCTAAGTAGAGTGTTTCATTGAATTTGATTGATTTTTCTATAAGTTGTCTGAGAGCAATAATGGCATCTGTGCATCCTTTGTTTTTCCTAAATCCAAGTTGCGTTTCGCTTAGCTGGGGTTCTAAAGTAGTTTGTAATCTTTTTTCAAGAATTTTGCAAAATATTTTCCCAGTATGACTCAACAGTGAAATGCCTCTGTATTGGGTGCAGTCTCTTTTGCTGCCTTTGTTTTTCCAAATTGGGTTAATTATGGCGGTTCCCCAGTCTCGTGGTGTCTGTTGTTCTACCCAAACATGGTTGAATAGTCTATGTAGCCAAGCTGTTCCTACTTCTCTTGCTGCTTTAATTAGTTCATTTGGTATTTCATCCTGTCCCGGTGATTTGTTCAATGGGGCTAATCTGATGGCTTCTATAATTTCTTCTTTTAGTATGTCTGGTTCTAGTTCTTCGGTGACATCTGTGTACGTCTCTTGAATTCCTGTGACATCTGATGGGATGTTGAGAAGTTGTTCGAAATACTGCTTCCATCTTATTAGGATCTGTTTTTGTTCACTTATTGGTTCTCCATTTCCGCTGTTAATTATTTCAGTTGGGTCAAAGGGTTCTCCTCTGGTTCGCATTGCACTTATCTTTTTGTAGAAGTTTCTAGTTGCCTCCTTGTAGTTTTTATTTAGGGTTTCTCCATACTCTTCCCAGTCTTTTTGTTTTTCCCTCTTTACTATTCTACTCACATGTCTTCTCGCTATTCTATATTCTCTGTAATCACATTCCTGTTTGCTCTTCAACCACTTTTTATATTTTTCCTTTTTTTCTTTTACCGCTTTCTTTACTTCTGCATTCTTCTTCTTCTTCTTCGTTCATCCGGAGTTTTTTTTCGGATGTGATTGCGTTGTGCCTGTTTACAGCAGAGCTGCGTTCTTGCGCCGTTAGGCCGACACATCCGACTTCTGCGGGCATTTGTTGACCGGGTTAACCTTCCCGGGGGTTTCTTAGGACGTTTGACTCTCACTGTTGTGGTGTTATCTCCCATCCTAGCTGGCCCATATAGAACAGCCTAAGAGATCCTGGTAAACCCTCAAGGGAAGGCAGGGGCAGACCATGGGCATTCCCCGCCATCCAAGGAGGCTTCCATACTTGCAGAGCCAACACACAGCGCTCTGGTACTGGGCTCACCCAAGGAATCGTCACGTCCTGCACATGGCTGCTTAGCCTCACTTCCGTATATTGCGCCTTCCGTTCACCATAGGCTGTTCTACCGGAAACCAGAAGAATGCAGTGTGCAGATGACATCCACACAGTGAGCTTTCGATTCGGACTTTCCGCACAATGGATTTGCTATCCGAGCAATATTCCATTTCGTGCCACTAGGACACTTTTCCACCTTTTTTGAAAGCCCACACAGTGAGCTTTTGATTCGGACTTTCCACATAATGGATTTGCTATCCAAGCAATATTCCATTTCGTGCCACTAGGACACTTTTTCCACCTTTTTTGAAAGCCCACACAGTGAGCTTTTGGTTCGGACTTTCCACGTAATGGATCTCCTATCCAGCAATATTCCATTTCATGCCTCTGGGAGGCTTTTGTAACCGACATACCTGTGGTATGAAGTGTGGCAGTCTGAATACTTCTTCATACACCTTTAAATGTCAACCTGTATGTAGTTAAAGTAAGCTACGGTCAACTTGAGCTTGTTGATATCTCCATAGAGCTTGTCCTCAAATGAAGCAGGTGTGGGCCAAAATATCTTTCTCTGTTCTGCATATATTGGGCAATCCTGAAGCAAATGTTTTGCTGTCATTTTTCCAGTTCGACAATTACATTCATCGGTATCTCCTATCTTTAGTTTATTGAACAAGTGGTATTTCAGCCTGTTATGTCCTGTGCGGAGTCTGAAGATTGCTACTTGTTCTCTTCTGTCGAGTTTGTAATATGCATCATCCTTCTGGTGGCCTGGATGCTCTGATTCCCATTTGGTTCTATAGGTGCTTTTTATCAACCTCTTTGCCTCGTTATAGGTTATGTCTATGTCAGGCTGTGGTAGTCGTCCGCCCTCTTTTGCCAGTCTGTCAGCCTCTTCATTTCCAGGTATACTGCAATGTGATGGGATCCACTGTATTACAACTTTTTTGGATTTCTGGCATAGACCATGGAGTGCTGCTCTTAGGTCAGCTATTTCTGTGCTGTTTTTGCTCTTCAGTATTGAGACAGCTGACTTTGCATCTGTGAAGATAGCTATTTGCTTCTCTTTATTTTCCTCCATCAAGAGCATTTCTGCTGCAGTTTTCAGAGCCTCTACCTCCGCTTTGAAGTTACTTGAAAACTTTCCAGTTGCCACTGAATGTGTTTTTTTCACTCCATTTTTTAAATTTAGGAGAATTCCTCCTCCTCCATTCTCTATTGAATTTTTGGCTGATCCATCTGTATATGCATGGGTCCAAATCCTGCTTGGGTAATGTTCTTGTATGTAGTTTAGGGTTATTTCTCTTCTTTCGGTTTCATGCTGAGTGTTCTTTTTCTCAATACCAGGAATGTTTTCTATCATCTCAGGCAGTTGCTGCTGTCTCCAAGCTGGGAACTTGTCTGCATTGTAAATAGGTTTGACTGTTGATATGTTAAGTATGGGATCTGCCCTAATTTTTCGTTTTGCAGTTTCTACAAAGTTGCTACGCTTCAGTCGTCCCTTTCCAAAACCACTAAACCTTTTATACATAGGGTGGTCTGTCAATCTTCTAAATTTTTCTGCTTGTTGCTGGGCTCTGCTATCTCTTCTATCCTGCATTGGTTGTAAACAAGTGATCTGTTCAAGTTCATTAATAGGCGTTGTCTTCAGGCTTCCAGTTATGATTCGCATTCCTTGATTTTGGACTCTACTTATTTTGTTAAAGTTTGACTTAGCTGCTGTTGCCCAAGCTGCAATGCCATATTCCAGTACTGGCCTCACCCGTCCAGTATATAACTTCTTGAGAACTTTCTCATCTGCTCCCCACGTTGTACCAGCAAGCTTTTTCATGATTGATATTCTTTGCCTTGCTCTTGTTCGATTTTTCTCAACCTGTGTTTTCCATGTCAGGCGACGATCAAAGGTGACTCCGAGATAGTTTGGATTTTCTTCATGGCGCAATATTTTTCCATTCAATACCAGCTTAGGTTGTTGAGTTTTATTTGAGAGGGAGAACACTGTGCATGTTGTTTTCTCCTCACTTATCTTCACTAGCCATGATTTTGACCAGTCCTCTAGTGCTAATAAGGCTTGCTGTATTCTGCTGTTAGCTGTACTAATATATTCTTCAGATGTCCATATGGCTAGGTCATCTGCAAAGGATGATGTGTGTACTCTGGCTGGAAAATTTTCTGTGATGTCGTTTATATATGCTAGGAATAATGTTGGTGAAAGAACTCCTCCTTGGGGGACACCTTGCTCCAACAGCATCATTTTGCTGGTTTGTCCTTGTACTTTTGTCCTGGCAGTTCTGTTCTCAAGGTAGTGGCTGATCCATTTATACATTTTTCCACAAACATGCATGTTTTGCAGTTTTACTTTCAGTCCTTCCTTCCATACTTTATCAAATGCTTTTTCTAAATCTATCCAGACTGCTAGTGTGTGCTTTTTCTCTTGGAAGGCATCCTCTATTTCCTGAGCTATATAGGTTATTTGATCTTCAGTGGATCTGTACTTTCTGAATCCTGCTTGGTGTGGTGTTAAGAGTTTGTTTTCTTCCAGATGCCATGTTAGCCTGCCATTGATAGTGCGTTCCATTAATTTTCCTACACAGCTAAGTAGACTGATAGGTCGATAGCCATTTGGTTCTTCCAGGTCTTTTCCTTTCTTTGGGATTGGTATTAGTATAGCTTCTTTCCATGCCTGTGGGACTATTCCCCTCTTCCAGCTGTAATTTAGGACTGCTAGTAGTTTCTTTTTTGCCTTAGTGCCTAGTCCTATTAGCATTTCATTTGTGATTCCATCCTTTCCTGGTGATTTCTTCTTTTTTAGGGTATTCATTGCCTGTTCCATTTCTTCCATTGTTAGATTTGCCATCATATATTCTGCTGCTGTCTCTGTATTTGTATGATGTATCTGTTTATCTTTGATTGCTTTCTTCTGTTCGGTTGTAATATCAATGTGGTTTGCATTTGCATAGTGTTCCATTAGTGCATTTGCAGCCTTTTTTCCTGTAAGCAAGGCATTTCCTTGTTTAATTGTTATTTGTTTGTTGCTAGGTCCTTCATTGTTCATGGCTTTCACTAGTTTCCATAGTTTGTTTCCATCCCTGTCAAAATTCAGGTTTTCTGTTTTTTCCCTCCAACAATCTCTTGTTGTTTGATTTACTGTTCTTTTATATTTTGCTGAGATGGCTTTGAGAGAGATGTTCGCTTCAATTGTTTGTTCTCTCTCTGCTGTCTTCCTGGCATCTTCAACTTTGTCCTCCAAACTTTGTAGTTCTTCAGTCCAGTATGGTTTGTAATTTTTCCTCGCTCCTCTTGGAATGGACTCCGTGGCTGCCTGTATTATCGCTCTGTTTAGACTTTCCACCATTTGCTTTATGTTGCCATATCGTGTATTTATGTTTTCACAATATGTGTCTGTTAGTATGGCAAATCTGTCCCAATCTGCTCGTTTGTAATTCCAGCGGGGCAAGGGCTTTTGCTCCTGTGGAACATACTCCATATTCATTACAAGCTTGATTGGTCTGTGGTCACTACCTGCTAATTGGTCCAGCACATGGCGATCAATTTTGTGGAGGATGTCTCCTGTGCAGAAAGCTAAGTCTGGAGTAGAAGTGGTAAGCCATCTTCTGGAGTAGAAGCTCGGTGTGTCATCCGCTTTGTTGAGTAGATGGAGATTTGAGTCTATTTCCCAGTCCTCCAATTCTTCTCCTCTTTTGTCATTATCTGGGTATCCCCATCTTTCTGAACGGCTATTAAAGTCTCCGACAATAATGCAGTTTGTGTCAGTTATTTTCATGTTTGAGAGTGTAAGGTCCTTATCTGCTGGGCTATACAGATTGTAGATTCTTATTTTCACGTCCTTTATCATTATATCAACACCTATAATTTCCGTTTGGTTGTCAGAGATCACAGATACTTCGCTGCAAGGTATTGTATTTCGTGTAAGTATTAGAACTCCTCCTTTGTGTCCTTCACGGTCGAAACGTGTGGCCTGATATCCTCTGACTGAGAATTTGTGATTGGCGTTGAGGTGTGTCTCTTGAATGCATGCCACATCTATTCTATCTTTATGAAGACGCTGTGTTAGGGAGTCTTTCTTCTTGTAAACTCCTTCGGCATTCCACTGTAGTATGTTGAGTGTCCGGGGTATTTGGTCAATAGCTCTTAACCTACTCCTCTGTGCCTTGACTCCACAGCACAGGGGAAGGTGACCACCAGTAGTCATGGGTGGACCCCCTCGAGGCAGGGGGCCCGGCACTATCGCCGCCTGATGGGACTTCACGGGATTAGCACCATAACGATTAATTTTGATTTGTGACATCATGAATTAAGTTACGTTGCACTGCTTTGTCAAGCCTGTGGCTCAGTACATCCGATTTCGACAAGCATTTATTCGGGATGCTTTCCCTAGCCTTTGACTGTCCCCAGTCTACCTACAAGGCAGCAGGTTTTACGTTGCACTGCTTTGTCAAGCCTGTGGCTCAGTACATCCGATTTCGACAAGCATTTATTCGGGATGCTTTCCCTAGCCTTTGACTGTCCCCAGTCTACCTACAAGGCAGCAGGTTTGTGTGTCTCTTCGTCTGGTCCCTCTCCCTTGACCTGTCCGACATGGGTGGCCCTACCAGTAGCTGTCCTACTGTCGGCATAGCTCTTGGGGTCATTGGGACGCACAAGCCCCTATACCTCGTCACGGTGGACACACAGCAGAGGGGTACTTCTGCATTCCACCAACTTGTTATTTTCTTTATCCGTGATTTGCTTTTTTTTCGTGGTTCCACATGTTATTTTTACAGTATTTAAAATGCTTGATTTGAACATCTCCCATTCTTCTTCCACTGTTTTTCTTTCTGTAGGTAATTTTACAAAGAGTTCAGTTCTTTCTCATAATTTTCCCTTACTGCCTCGTCTTTAAGGTTTTTTAAGTTTACTGATTCGCATGGCATGTATTTTCCTGCTCTTTGTTTTCTTCTTCTGATGGTTCTTATTGTGGCAACGACTGCTTTATGATCTGTGTTTATACTGAAATTGGGCACTGCCCTTGCATTAATATATTTCTCTTTCTGTTATTTCTTGTTAATATAAAATCAATTTGGCTTTTAGTATCTAGTCCGTTCCATTTATACCTGGTGTATACTTGTGAATCTTTATGTTTATAGAATGTGTTTATTACTTTATTAAACTGTATGCTCGCCCATGTCAATGGGAATCTGTTATTTGTGAAAGCACAAGGTTCTTTAGAGATGCTTTGGTTATTTCACTATCCCATTGTTTCCTATATGCATTCAATCATTTGCAAGACAGCCAGCAGCTAAGGCATATTTTGCTAATGCTTATTTAAAACGCTGGCGCTGTGGCGACAAAATTATGAATGCAATTCACAATCCTGTATACCACGTTCAAAATTCAGCTGCAGGCAATGTGGAAATAGACTACTGGTTGTTCAGAAAGCAATGGCAAACTAGTTAATGTAAACTTGCCAAGAAATCACAAACAGCCAACAAATGCTGGGGTTGACTGTTATGTCCTGTAAAGGATATCTTCTTCTTCTTCTTCTTCGTTCATCCGGAGTTTTTTTTTCGGACGTGATTGCGTTGTGCCTGTTTACAGCAGAGCTGCGTTCTTGCGCCGTTAGGCCGACACATCCGACTTCTGCGGGCATTTGTTGACCGGGTTAACCTTCCCGGGGTAAAGGATATGAAACAGACTGTTGTTTTTTTTTGCATATCCCTTGCAGGATGTTGCAGTCAGCACCAGCATTTTTCAGCTGCTGTTGATGTACTAAGCAAAGTTTAGGTTCAGTAGTTTGCCACTGATTTCTGAACGACCAGCTCCCATACCAACACGTTATAACACAATGTGACACAGTCTGCTGCACAAATCGGTCGCGGCTGCGTTTCGAATGCCTGGTAAGCAGCTCACGAACCGCGTTCACAAGCCTTTGGCATGCAACTAACTTATTTAAAACAAACTCTCTGTCAATTTTAATAGTCTGTCTATTTTAATGAAGTGCAGAGAATTTAATGTAAACCTATTCTCATGTTTTGTGGATTATTCAAAGGCATTTGACTGTGTACACCATCAGAAACTTTGGGAAATCATGAGGAATATGGGCTTTCCACCACATGTAATACAGCTCATAAGAATGCTCTGTCTAGACCAACAAGCAGCGGTTAGAATAGATGGCGAGATATCAGATTGGTTTGACATCAAGCAAGGAGTCCGTCAGGGATGTGTGCTGTCCCCCTATTTGTTTAACCTGTATGCCGAAAATGTAATCAGAAATGTAAGAGATGATTTAAACAGGGAGCTATATGATGCCCTAAATATCGGCAGTCGTGACATACCAGAGATTTGGTATGCTGACGATACAGTATTGCTGTCCACAACACAGACTGGTATAGAAAACCTAATAGCCTCCACCCAATTGAATAGTGAAAATCACAACTTATATCTTAACATAGCAAAAACAAAGATAATGTATACCAATAAAACCACTATGGAGAAAGAAATATATGTTAATGAGGAAAAATTGGAGGCAGTGGAACATTTTGAATATCTTGGGTCATTGATTACCAACAACGGTGATACAATGAAAGAAATTAAACGACGACTATCAATTGCTCTTCAAAGACTAAAACAACTGAATAAATTATGAAATGGGACAGACTGAACTACAAAAATTAAATTTTTAAGAGCATGCATCTTTCCCATTGCAACATATGCCTGTGAGCCCTGGACACTTACTGAACAAGCTGAACAGCGCATAAATGCCTTTGAATATAAATGTTATAGATGAGTTCTAAGAATATCTTGTGTAAAGAAAAGAACAAATGCATCCATACTTCAAGAGCTGAATATTGAAAAAGGTTGGCTATTAAAATGATAAAACAAAGAAATGTGAAATATTTTGGTCACTTGAAACGTCATGAAAGTTTGGAGAGAACAATAATGGAGGAGTATATGCCTGGGAATAGAGGAAGGCCAAAGAGAAGATGGGTGCAGTATGTGGCAAATGATCTCCAGATGGGTGTATCGGAAGCGGGACATCTTGCTTCTGATCGAGAGGTTTTCCGGAAGGTTGTTATGGGAGGGAGGTTCTGCAAAGGACATGCTACTGAATGAATGAATTAATGTGAATTTTAATAGTGATAAAACACAATAATACACCTTCCAGTTGGTGACAAAACATTTCTGAATTGTCAATTCCCATGAGGAGTCATGTATCAAAATAAAGCATGAATGTTCCAGTGACACAATGACCTCAAATAGTGATATTAAGTTTAGGCTGTATTTGTGTAAAGCAAAATGAAATCCTTAATAAGCCACTTTTATACATTATTACTATTATAAGCTCGGTTATTTCTGCATCTAATTTGATATTTTTGCAGCACGTACGCACATTCAAGTTATTACAGTAATGTTTAAAAATAAGCGCAGAGGTGGTACATTGTTGTGGTTTTATTCACGCAGGATTGCAGAAAAGCTTATGACATATGCCACAGTGTATATACAATTCAGTGGGACATCTAAACTATTCTGTTTTCATTGTCAATAGCTGAAGTTGAACGGACAATTAGCTCACACAGAAATTAATATCTCTGCTTATAGTTGGCATAGAGACTTGAATGTGATACCATTAAATCCTCATTTTATCAGCACTATCCAGTAAATGTTTTCGTAATTTTTGAAAAGCAAAATAATTTAATTTTTATATTTAGTTAAATGTATGTCTCTTTCAAAGCTTTCTTTGCACATTTTTAGCTGTCTCTTATATTTTATCATTGATGTATTTCTAAATGTTTGTGTCGTTAACAGTCTCTAATAACATTCCAGAAGAGCAATCCAAGTTAGATGAGGATTCAGCAGCAGGTGATTCTGATGCAGATTTTGCTGAGTATATGACCGGAAAGAAGATGCCACCTGGTGGCATGCCCGGCCTTGATCTCAGTGATCCCAAACAATTAGCAGAATTTGCCAGGTAGTTATAGAATTTGTGGTGTAAATTTCATTGTCTCAAGATTGGTATATAATTAATCAAGGTTCACCCCATTTTGTTAAATTATATTATATGTTATAAAATTAGTTTGATATTTTTGCCTGTGTAAGTCAGTGATAATTGACATTTGAAGGCTGATATGAAAGTTGCAATTTGTTCATTGACATATTTTATGTGGCTGGAGTAATATAGAGGTAACAATCCCATCTCAAATTTGAGTAGACCAGGTATGATTCATAGCATGACTGGTGTGGATCTCTGTAAACTCAGAAACCCAAAGATAATGTATTCCCCCTGATCCTGAGGTAATGCCCTCTTGAATAAAGATGAAAAAATTAGAACTCGTGAATATGTAGCATATGCTAAAAATCTCTCTAAGTTGAAAATTTAAAAGAACAGGCCTAATCGGTGGCAGTCTAAATGCAAAATCATTATGAGGAAAGTCTGACTCGTCCATTCATTGTGTGGGTATAATTTTAAAGTCCCAGATTTACAAACTGCATCCTGCTGGTCTCCGAAAAGTTAGCAATTGATAAATGGAAGGCTAAAAAAAAGCAGAGATAAAGTAAAACAGCCGTGTGCAGGGCTTCACGACTCCTTGGATAACCCAGTACCACATCATCTTTGTCAGCTCTGCATTTATGAAAGCCTCCTTTGATTGCATGGGAAGCCCATAATCTGCCCCTGCCTTCCCTTGAGGGCTGCCCATCATGCATACAGCTGTTGTTGACAGGCCTATTGAGAAAATTACATGTAGATGAAGGATCGAAAATATCACATATCTGAGACTGAGGAATGACCTATGAAATATCCGGGAGAGCTAACCCAATCAACAAATACCAGGAAGTCAAATATCTCGATTGAAGGATGCAAAAATCACAGTTCTTCTGTAAACAGAGACAACACAGTTATGTCCAAACTGATCATACAAATGAAGAAGAGGAAGCTACAGAGCACCTCATTTCCAAAAATGTCATTAGCTATGAAGAACAGACAACTCAACATCGCTGCGGGCAGAAAACAAAAACGCATGGCTGAATGGGTAAGAACGGGTGTTCTTAAACATCCGGTGTGCTGATGCCGAGATAAGCGATTCATCCCCTACATAGGACAGCTGGACTAAAACGCTGACCTGTTGTCCTTGACTTGGGGACGTTAATTACAAGTACCTCTGAAGTCGGAGTGGGTTCACTTGATGGCGAGGGACACTGTTAATAGGGAAAGCTGACCCGCACGCAAAATTCAGTCCATAACTAATATAAATAGTATGCGTGGACTACGTCTTAGGTAAAAGCGAGCAAGCGCCAAAAAAAAAAAAAGTAAAATAAAATTCTTATGTTATATTTTGCAATAAGTTTGTGTGAAGTAAGGAAGAAAATGGTATTGCATATTTACAATACAGGAAATAATAATAAAATTAATTTATTATAAAACATCATTGTAGATGTAAATAAATACAACAGTATGAAATCTACAACTGGTTATTGTAGGACTTGTCTTTCCATTGAGGCTTGGTCTTGTTTGTTTGTTTGTTTTTTTTTTCTTTATTTCATTTGTTGGGACAGGATAAAGACTAGGAAACCAACAGACGATGTGCCGCGCACAGTTCCATGTCCACACAAGGTAATTTTGCATTTGTGTTCACTGACACAGTAGCTGTCACTGGTGTAATGTTGCATTTGTGTTCACTGACAGAGTAGCTGTCATTGTTGTAATGTTGCATTTGTGTTCACTGACACAGTATCTGTCACTGATGTAATGTTGCATTTGCGTTCACTGACACAGTAGCTGTCACTGATGTAATGTTGCATTTGTGTTCACTGACACTAGCTGTCACTGATGTAATGTTGCATTTGCGTTCACTGACACAGTAGCTGTCACTGGTGTAATGTTGCATTTGTGTTCACTGACAGAGTAGCTGTCATTGTTGTAATGTTGCATTTGTGTTCACTGACACAGTATCTGTCACTGATGTAATGTTGCATTTGCGTTCACTGACACAGTAGCTGTCACTGATGTAATGTTGCATTTGTGTTCACTGACACTAGCTGTCACTGATGTAATGTTGCATTTGCGTTCACTGACACAGTAGCTGTCACTGATGTAATGTTGCATTTGTGTTCACTGACACAGTAGCTGTCACTGATGTAATGTTGCATTTTTGTTCACTGACACAGTAGCTGTCACTGATGTAATGTTACATTTGGGTTCACTGACAGTATCTGTCACTGATGTAATGTTGCATTTGTGTTCACTGACACAGTAGCTGTCACTGATGTAATGTTGCATTTGTATTCACTGACAGTATCTGTCACTGATGTAATGTTGCATTTGTGTTCACTGACAGTATTTGTCACTGATGTAATGTTGCATTTGTGTTCACTGACACAGTAGCTGTCACTGATGTAATGTTGCATTTGTGTTCACTGACACAGTAGCTGTCACTGATGTAATGTTGCATTTGTGTTCACTGAGAGTATCTGTCACTGATGTAATGTTGCATTTGTGTTCACTGACAGTATCTGTCACTGATGTAATGTTGCATTTGTGTTAACTCACAGAGTATCTGTCACTGATGTAATGTTGCATTTGTGTTAACTCACAGAGTATCTCTCACTGATGTAATGTTGCATTTGTGTTCACTGACAGTATCTGTCACTGATGTAATTTTGCATTTGTGTTCACTGACAGTATCTGTCACCGATGTAACGTTGCATTTGTGTTCACTGACACAGTATCTGTCACCGATGTAACGCTGATGAATGCTGAAGTTCTGCTATATATTTTTACAGAAGATTTCATATAGTTTGTGTTGTTTGCGTATAAATGTTCACCTGTATGCATCTGCTCTGCTGTGTACTCTTTAGGTTGAGTCAAATGTTACTTCTACTGGAAAAAAACTTCTTTGTGACATCAGAAAGTGAGCTGTGTTGCACAGTTTTGTCAAGCCTGTGGCTCAGCACATCTGTATTGTAAAATGTATGTCAGGAAGTGTTTTGGATATTGTATATATGCCAAACAGTTGTTCCCATTCCTCTAGATTTTCTTTAAAGACTTCCGTTGGCACCCATGATAATCTGCCATGATATGTAAAATCTGTGAAAATGTAACTAAGAAAAAAAATATAAGAAGCAGGTGGCCAAGCAGTCAGAATGTCTGCCTCTCAGAATGTCTGCCTCTCAGATTGTCTGCCTCTCAGAATGTCTGCCTCTCAGAATGTCTGCCTCTCAGATTGTCTGCCTCTCAGAATGTCTGCCTCTCAGAATGTCTGCCTCTCAGATTGTCTGCCTCTCAGATTGTCTGCCTCTCAGATTGTGGTGTATGTAAATGTGTGTGTTGGACCTCAGTAAGGCTTGAGGTTTTAAGGAGAAAAAAAAAAGATAGCCAGTGCACAATGTGGTTACTGTTACAGCAAACACCTGGATACCATCTCACTGTAGAGTGCCCGGAATAGAGACAGTTGATCAGCTAGCTAAGGAAGAATGTACCCGTGACATATTTCCAAAAAGAAAATCTGACTACCATTTTCTGGGCAGATCAAAACAAATTGTTATTCCGTGCCTCAAAATAGAACACAATCAGTTACGCAACATGAGACTGTGCACATCTGGATTGGCGCCGCAGACAGCGGATACGACACTTCTAGGCAAACTTTCTGACTTAGAGAAACAACAGAGGAAGGTAAACTTTTTGAACCACAGAGTTAATTTTTTAAAAATACAGTGAAGCTTATACACAAGACATTGCAGATATAGTCAATAAATTTAAAGCATGCTAAAAAAAAAAAAAAAAAAAAAAGAAAGTAACTTTTATTCCACGGTCTAGAACTCATCTGACAGACTGTAGTGGTACTAATGCTGCAGTTAAAAATACAAGCAACAATGCAAAACTAAGTGTAATTGGCCTGTTGCACAAGAAACTGTGCTCACATAAATCAGAATGATCTGGTAGTTGTGTCCACAAAGACAGACAGATACTGTCATAATGTTATTTGCATATCCTTTACAGGACATTGCAGTGAACCTCAGCATTTTTTGGCTGTTTGTGATTTCTTAGCAAGTTCATGTTCAGTAGTTTGCCATTGCTTTCTGAACAACCGGCACTCATACCATTGTATGAAATACCAACACGCAGGACCGCATGGGCGAATGGGTAAGAACACATGTTCTTAAACATCCGTTGTGCTGATGCCGAGGTTAGCGGTTCAACCCCTACACCAGACAGCTGGACTAAAATGTTGATCTGTCATCCTTGACGTAAATTATAAATACCTCTAAGTCGGAGTGGGTTCGCCTGATGGCCAGGGACACTGGTAATAGGGAAGGCTAATCCACACGCAAAATTCAGTCCATCATTACTATAAATAGTGTGTAGGGACTACACTTGAGTTCAAAGCGAGCGAGCGGCCAAACAAAATACCAACACAAGGCTGCTAAATCGCCTGCAGCTATGTTTTTGAACGCAGTATGCAAGATTACGAACTAATCAGAGCTGGTATACTGTCACACCTACATCTAAATATAATGATGTGTAAACATATATTATTTGAAAAATTGAGATATAAAATGAATGTGTTTAATTGGAAATTTATATATACCTTAAAAATATATTGTGATTAACCTGGTCTGTCATCTACCTGTGCCCACTTTACTCAGCCCGACACTGGGTTAGGGTATAGTTTCACAATTCCCCAACACACCAAGTCGAGGGTTCAAAATCAGCTGCGGGCAATGTGGAAGTAGACCACTTTGCATTGTTTTAATGTTATAAGGTGTCAGCCATTCAGAAAGCAATGGCATACTACTGAACTAAATTGCCTAGTAAATCACAAACGGCTAATAAATGCTGGAGTGACTGCAACATACAACTAACATAATTGTTAACCCCATCTTTAGAGATGTGCCATGATAGTTGTCATTTTGCCTTTGTCTGTTTTTGTAATGTACACTTATTCTATTATTGCTCTTAGGGATGTAACAAAATGTTTCGAGATAATTCTGCCATGCGGAAACACCTTCACACCCACGGACCTAGAGTGCACGTCTGTGCTGAGTGTGGGAAAGCTTTTGTTGAAAGTTCCAAGTTAAAAAGACATCAGCTGGTCCACACAGGAGAAAAGCCATTCCAGGTCAGTGTTTTTTGTTGTTGACAGTTTCAATTAATTTTCTGGAGGTTGAAGTGAGAGTCTGCCTCTTAAATGTGGCTGAAAGATGTAGAACTGCTTTTTAATTGTTTTTAGAGGTATGGGACTCTGCCTGTAATTGTGGTTTAGAGGTATGGGGTGTCTCTAATTGTGGGTTAGTGGTATGGGTTTCTGTCTCTTAACTGTTGCTTTGAATCCATTTGAGGACACTGTCAGGGTTCTCATAGAAACACAGTATCTTTAGTTACCCCCACATCACTAAATAGTGAATTGGATGTTAGCATTCTTGGACATGGGTTTAAAAAATAAAACAAAAATACAAGTCATGGTTATTAGAAATCGCAAATAGTAGGCACTATAGACAACAGCTGTGGCAAAATATTTTAAAATGTGAGGGGCCTACTTACAAGAAAACATACCACAGTATCTGTTGAAGAAGGACAGCTAAATAGATCTTAAAATATGACATGTTAAAATTTGATTTGTCTGTCAATATGACAGATTTCTTGTACACTGACAAAATAACCATCTTGTTTAGTAATAGGAATAGAAAGAAGATAAATTAATTTTGCTAATGTTGGGTATTAATTGATTAAAGAAATTAGACCTAGAGAGTACAGAAATTGTGGGCAAGTTATAAGAGAAATCAACTTGAAAACTTAGTGACAAGTGGCTGGCTTGATGAAAACAGCAAGAGAAAGACAGATAAATACCTAGATGGGTTTAACTGAATGGTTTAAAATATTCTGGTACCAGTTTTATGGATCAGTGCCATGTTACTTAAAGCAAATTCTGTCTCACATGTGATTTGAGCTTATATATGTTCACCTGCCCGGCAAGTGAGTTCATTGGCCTCTGTGCCAACACGGGTTGTATCTTTTGTTTTATTATTTTTTTTAAAACTGCCAGAAATAGTGATTTATCATGTAGTACAAAGCTAGTTTAAAAGAAACATAATTTAGCCATCTCTGAAGTTGGAGTGGGTTCACCTGATGGCAAGGGACACTGGTAATAAGGAAAGCCAATCCACACGCAAAAATCAGTCCTGTATCTAAAAGTAGCAGCACATTTATTGACTATGCTTGAGTAGTCAAGTTTTGTTCAAAGCTAGTGAAAAAAAAAAAATAAGTTAGCCAAAGAAGTTAATGAAGGACCTTTTTCCTCACCGGAGGATTATTTGGTATATGGTGCTACCCCCATATTTTTTTAGAACAATCAGCACTCGATGAGCTGAGCTAAGAACTGACATCACTACACTCAGAACATTCCCATATGCTTTCCATCCCCTCGTTCAACAACCAGTGAAGAGTCACTACTAATCGTTCCCACCGTTATCTGATTGAAAGTCCTCCTGGTCTTTCCTCTCAGTTTTGAGATTCTACCAGAACCCCTGCCAGTCCCCCGCAATCTCATCCTTTCCACATGCAGGTTTTCAATCTGTTCCTCCACCTTCTCCACCTGGTCCCACAGGTGCACAACCACCTCTTTCTTGTCCATAGGTAATCGACCACCAAGAGATGCATTTCCTGCCAGCCTATCAGCCTGTTTACTCCCCCTCATTCCCACACGACCAGGGCAAAAAATCCATACAATTCTTAGTGACCTCTGAAGCGAGATGAGCCATTCCACACAAAACATTCCTTTCTCCACTTTACTAAGCATACTCCGTGATGAAGAAAATGTGTCTTGCAGTGGTCTCCTCTAACCAACGGAATGCCGCTGTGACTGCTTCCACCTCCATTTTCATGCTGGAGGTCGTAGCCTCAGCACTTGATGAATGATATGGTCAGTTTCACAACGGCTGCCTATACTTTCCAGAGTTGTTTCTGATACCCATTTTTTGCTAACACGACTTGTGACCTGTAGTCAGTTTTTCTTTAAATCTCCACCTCATCAATTTGTCTTTAAATCTCCACCTCGTCAACTTGTCTTTAAATCTCCACCTCGTCAGTTTGTCTTTACATCTCCACCGTGATGGCAGCTCGAACGTATGACCAGCAGGAAAACAACTTAGCCATGATGGCATTTATTTAAAAATTAGGATTATTTAGAGACATTGATTAAAAAATTAGGAAAATTTAATAGCACATACTAAAACAAGTCTAGACGTCCACATAAAATGTGATTTGTGGGCCTACTTACTTTATAAAATGAATGTTAGAAGGGTGAGACATAGAGAAACCATAAAGTATGAAGGGAAAAACAATATCAAGTAATCCGTTCTTGTATTAACACGATCTTGAAATAATCTTATTATTCCCCCCCACCCCCCACCCCACTGAGAATCATTGGTCTAGATACATTGATTAAAAATTAGAATTGTCTAATACATGTATTAAAAATTAGCATTGTCTTGATACATTGATTAAAAATTAGGGTTGTCTAGATAAGTCCTCATAAAGCATGTAAATGTGAACATTGCAGCAGTAACTTAGATGCGTTGTTAGTTTGTTTTGTGTGTAAATGAGGATGCTGCAATAACATTGCATGTAAATGTAAACATTGCAGTAACTTAGATGTGTTATTTACTTGTTCTATGTGTGAATGTTCACATATGTGTAAATGTGAATGTTACAATAACTTAGATGCGTTGTTAGCTTGTTCTGTATAAATTATGCTATTGACAGAATGTTGTGTGTGTGTGTTTTTTTTTAATTGCTATATTCCTACCTACAGTGTACATTTGAAGGCTGCGGGAAAAGGTTTTCCTTGGACTTCAATCTACGAACACATGTCAGAATTCACACGGGTGACAGGCCTTACGTTTGTCCTTTTGATGGATGCAATAAGAAATTTGCACAGTCTACAAATCTCAAGTCACATATCCTCACTCATGCTAAAGCAAAGTACGTCTGTGTTTGTGTGTGTTCGGTTTTTCGGTTTAAAAAAAAATATATAAATTAAACATATGTCCTTGCTCTCTCTCTCTCTCTCTCTCTCTCTCTCTCTCTCTCTCTCTCTCTCTCTCTCTCTCTCTCTCTCTCTCTCTCTCTCTCTCTCTCCCCTCTCGCTCTCTCTCTCTTCCCCCTCTCGCTCTATTTCTTGCTCTCTCTCTCTCTGCCTCCCTCCCTCTCTCTTTCTCTCTCTCTCTCTCACTTGCTCTCTATCCCTCTCTTTTCCTCCCTCCATCCCCCTCTCGCTTTCTCCCTCTCTATATTCCTCCCTCCATCCCCCCTCTCTTTTCTTCTCTCCATCTCCCATGCTCTCTATCTCTCTTTTCCTCCCTCCATCCCTTTTCGCTCTCTCTCTATTCTCCCTCCATCCCCTTCTCTCTCTCTCTCTCTCTCTCTCTCTCTCTCTCTCTCTCTCTCTCTCTCTCTCTGTATAGCTTAATTGTTTTTTTAAAACATAGTTTACCTCATTTGTAACTCGTCATAAACTCGCTCATTCTTAAAGATGTGTGTTTGTTTCTTTTTGTATTGAAACTTCTTGATGTATATCTCTTTGTCTTTTCCTTCGCTCCAGAACACTAGGGGTAATATTACAGTTATATAGGGTATTGTTTTATACTGTTAATATCTACATTGTTATCTTTCATTTGTCTTTTAGCAATGGGCAGTGGGGAAATTAAGATGGCTACGATGCCTCATGAAACAATAACCTGATATATGTGAAGCAACTTAGAATTTCCTTTTGTGAAATCTTGTTCTATTTTTATTAATGTCATTTTATTCTTAATTAATTTTTGTTTGATCCTGAATGCCTTGTTCAGAAGTTTTAGAAAGGGAGGGAGAAAGATGCTTAGACTCCTTTGTTGACAGTGTTTGTTCTTTTTTCTAGTACTCAACTTTCTTTTTATCTTGTCTGTTTCCAGGATAGACAGATCATCAAAAACAATGTTGGTGTTTTCTGATCAAGGATCTGTAGATGGAGATCAGTGGTGAGTTGAAATGTGGTTGTGGTCTGTGCTAAAAAGTCAGCATGTGACTAACAGATCATTTGTTTGTCTTCAAGGCAAACAGGCTATGACCATCTGTTTACTTTTTATCTTCGGTCCAAATTCTCAGCCAGGGAGAACAAAGCATTCGTTAATGGCTTTCTTTTAATAAAGGTAGCTTACAAAGGCATTGAGGCGCCATGGTAGCACATTGCCTAGAACGCTTGCTTGAGTCTGCTGGTCATGTGTTCAAATCCCTATGTATGGATATTTTGCCCTGGCCATGCAGGGGTACGGGGGAATGAATAGGCTAGCAGGGAATGCACCTCTTGGTGGTAGTTTGTCTATGGACAAGGGGGAGTTGGTCGTGTGCTTGTGGGACCATATGTGGAAAGAATGAGATTGGGATCAGCAGAGGTTCTGGAAGAATCTCAAAACTGAGAGGGAAGACCAGGAGAAATTTTAATCAGATAGCGGTGGGAACGATTAGTAGTATGACTCTTCACTGGCTGTTGAACGAGGGGACGGAGCATGTATGGAAATGTCCTGAGTGCAGTGTTGTCGGTTCTTAACTCAACTAAACTAAAATCCCCATCGAGCCCTGGATTTCTTTAAAATTGACCTGATTGATCCAGGCTAAAATCAGTACCAGGAACTGTTCATGGACGTAAAAGTGGACAACATGATGTTGAATACATCACCAATTGAGCACTAGTCAGTGTATAAAAATAGGGGGCTGGCACCGTGTATCCAATACACCTCAGGGCATGGAAAATGGTCAACACTTTAGCTGCAAAGTCCAACCAACCATGAACAAGTCTAAAGAAAAGAACAGAAAAATAACTTTGTCAACCAAGATGAAAGGAGGCTTCTCTCCAAGAAGGAATATGATGCAGTGTGGAGAAAACCATGAGGAGTCTGGGTTGCAGAATTACTTCTTTCACTTCAGAAAATCTTCAGAATTGGCACCTGGAATATTAGAACTATGTATGACTTGGGAAAGACAGTACGAGTGGCAGAGGAAATGACCTATGTTAAGATTATAATTTGAGTTTATGTGAAATAAGATAGAATGGAGCTGGCGAAAAGGTTCTAAACACAGATGAAACAGTGCTGTGCTCAGGCTACACAGAAGAAAATGCTCCTCACAATGAAGAAGTGACTGGTGCTATCTAAAAACGTCAAGAAAACACTGACAGAGTGTGAGGCAGTGAGTTATAGAATAATTAAACCGACACTTAGGACCTGAAAAAAGAAAGTAAACGTGAATATCGACTCACTGTTATGCACCAGCAAATGACGAGGTTGAACCAGTTAAAGGAGGAATTTTACATGAAACTTCAGAGTACTGTGGTTAATCAAAGACATGGCAATATCAATATATTTTCGGTGACCTGAATGCCAAACCAGGATCAGATAACACAGGTTGTCAAGAGATCAAGGTAAACATGGATCTGGAGTAATGAACTAAGAAAGAGAGTTATTCACCAATTTGTACATAGTGACTCTTTATGTTATAGAAGGAAGTGTTTTTTGCACATTTAAAAAAAAAATACATAAATCAATGTGGGTATCAGATTGTTCATATTTGTATTAACAAGAAATTTAGATCATCTCTGCTTGACATTGACAATAAGTATTTAGATGTGTAGATTCAGAACATCATCTACTGATGATTAAAATTAAGTTACAACTCAAGAGATACGTGTTTTTTTTATTTATTTTTTTGGCGCTTGCTCGCTTTGAACTCAAGCAGTCCATACACACTATTTATAGTAATGCTGGACTGAATTTTGCGTGTGGGTTAGCTTTACCTATTATCAGTGTCCCTCGCCATCAGGAACCCACTCCGACTTCAGAGGTACTTGTGATTTACGTTACCAAGTCAAGGGCGGCAGGTCAACATTTTAGTCCAGCTGTCTGGTGTAGGGGTTGACCTCGGCATCAGCACAACAGATGTTTAAGAACACGCGTTCTTACCCATTCGGCCATGCGGACCTGCAAGAGATACAATCTTATACAAATAGAAATCAGTACAGTGTAGGATATTTAAATCAAGAAACTAAAGAACACTTCATGCGATGGACACAGTTTCTAATAAGTACCAGATCATACAATAGTTTATAGATGGGATGAGAAAGACTGACTACTGGCAACAGATTCAAAGTACTTGTCATGAATCATGTATGTACAGAAGTATTTAGAATATTTAACTCGTACATTAAATCATGAGCAGTTAAAACAATTACAAGTACACCTGAAACATTCATTAATTGGTGCCAACTCAAAATAGAAATGACTAACATGGTTTGACAGAGTCGCTCTTGCAGAGCTTAGAGAAAGAGTTAAACAAAGAGTGACCCCTGGGTAGTTTGGCGTAAGCTTCATTGGGTGATTAAAGAAAGAAGAAGAATGGACTCTGCAAAGGCTGCAAAGGCCTCTTAGCAACCATAAAAATACACAAACCACAGTAGTATCATGTGTTATTATCAGCTGCTTTGTCTAATACTATACATGCTGGAACAGTCCCAGGGAAAAGAAAATGGAGAAGGTAAAAAACATACTGAACAGATAATATTCAAAAGTAGGTAGAAAGTAATGGGGAAAACAAATACTGGCAAGGGACAGTCACATATGTAAACAAGTAATAAAAATACAGCAGGCATGTAAACAAGTCATACAGTGTGCATTGAATGGTAATGTCCCAGTGACTTCTTAGGTTGTGGGAGAAGGTCAAGTAGTGAAGAAATAACCTTATAAATATTACACTTTTCTGCAGCCATGGTTATTTTTCATCAGTCATTTCTTTTTATTCTATTTCTGATCAGTTTGTCAGATGATGGTTTGTTAGTGTTTGACTCCCGAAGCCAATCCGCTTATCAGATTCCTGGAGCACAGTAAGTTTCCTCATTTAACTAGTCGTTTTCTCTATACTTGTCTTGTGTGTTCGTGTAATGGGAAATTTGAGTTGATGTCTGCTCTTATTTAGAACTGAAAATACGCAAGCTCCAGTGGTTTGCTATGTGTAAAGTTCTGCTTGATTGTCTAACACTATGGTTATTGAAACAGTAGTAGGAAAAACAAAAAGAAAAGGGGGAGGAGAAGAAACAAAAGCACTCTTGATGGATATGATAATATTCATACATCCCCTTCCTAGCCTCAATTGTGAAGTAGTAGAAAGGCTTGGGTTTCTCAATGGCCTGAAGAGAAAGAAAGATAGGAAAGCTGCTGGTCCAGGGGGTATCCCAGCACAAGCTATTAAATCCAATATAGACATGTCAACTAAATTGCTGCACAAATTTGGTAGAGTCTGGGAGATCAAAGAAATGCCAGCAGACAGGAGAGAAGGATATCTGATGAAGTTACCTCCAGAAAGGCAACTCTCAGGAGTGCGAAAATTATAGAGGAATAATGCTATTTTCAATGTCTAAGGAAACCTCTTAGGCAGGATTATTATGGAGAGATTAAGAGATGCCTTTGACAAACAACTAAAAGATGAACAGGCAGGTTTCCTACCAAACAGATGCAGCACTGACAAGATAGTCATGAAGACTGGCGTTATGTAGAAAACAATAACTACCACCAGAAAGGAAATTCATTGGACTCTAACAAAGCTACTTAAGAGATATGTTGATCTGGCAATGTCAAACAGGTCAACAGACAATGGCCAGACTAAGAGAATCACAAAACCTTGCTTTCTGAACCTAGACTCCAGTTAGTCAAAGGCTAGGAAAGCCAAATCCAAATAGACCTAAAATCGGATTACTGGATTGCATGCTTTATGAAACATTGCACTATAACTTGCTTCATGGTGATATTCAACAATAGAAATTACAATCTGGCAGAAACTGAAATGCTGGTCAGAAATGGTCACATATGGAAATAGTCATTGGCGGTTGAGGCTTTTTTTTTTTGGTTGCATATCCCTTACAGGACGTTGCAGTCAACAACAGCATTTTTCAGCTGCTGTTGATCTACTAGGCAAGATTACGCTCAGTAGTTTGCCATTGCTTTCTGAGTGACCGGCTCACATACCCCTAAGTTACCAGAGCGGCGAGAACCGCTACCAATTCTCGCGCAGGTTATGTTACTCACGAGAATACACGGGATTACGGAGAAAGATGTTAACTCCTAGGCCAGGGGGACCGGCTGAAGGGGTGTATCTCTGCCTTAACAACTTTCTATCTTTTAGTGGGCGCAAGCAATGTTAAGATTGTAATTATTTATTTATTAATATTACATTGCAATATCATAATCTGTTTGCTGCTGGTTAAAACATTGTCCTAAATGTTAAAAACATTCCTTCACCAGAGTGGGCCAGACACTTACCTATGTGACGATACCTCCGGAATCTCCAGGTTGGGGTTGACAGAGTTTTACCTGGTTCACAATATTAGTTCAGTCATAAGGTATGTGAGTAGTATTTTCAAGTATTCTTAATGTCTGTGTGCATGGAAAAAGAAATGAAATTTTGTGTATTGTATATTCTTTTTTTAGTGCGGCTACCACTTGGCACACTTATGCCATCTCTGCTTGACCTTTTAACTAAACCAGTTATCACATGTCAGTATGACTTCATTACTGTCAAAAAAGATTTCCTGACACTTTTTGAGCAACTGTCAACAGCAGTTTACCCAATTTTGCTTCTATTCATGTGTCAACAGGGAAATCCAGTTTGCACAAACTTTTCTCATGTTCAGTCTGCTGTATAACATTCTATTGTTCTATTGTTCTTTCAATGAGTCCTATTGAACCTGCTATCTTTGCAGTTGTCATTTTTCGATCATTTATACCATCATTACCTGGAGAGAATGGTGTGGCGGTGAGCTGTGACTTTTCACTAGTTGGTGAAGATGAGGACGGAGCATGTATAGGAATGTCACAAGTGCTGTGACGCTGGTTCTTGTCTCTCAACTCACTTTTGGATCCTGATCAATGATTTAGCATTACCATTATAAATATTCAAATACCTCATTTCTCGTTACTGCTCAAATACTGACACCTCATCTCTTAAGTTGAAAGCTGACTTTGTGTACTGTGGTCACCCCATAACCAAATTTGACTGTGTTGAAGTTAAAATAGCAAAACAGAAACATTTCAGCACAGTAATTGCAAAAAAAAATTGTGATGTTTAGTTCATTATGTGAAAAGCATTTTATTTGTGTGCGGGTAAATTTTAACTTGTGTTTTATCTGTCTTTAGGAATGCATTTGGTCCTCTGCTTGGTTACATTTGTTGAGATGTTGATATCCTCATGGCAACCAGGATTGCTCTGAAGCCTAAAGTGGACATTGTAGTGAATGTAAACCTGAAATATATTGTACATAATTCTTTCATCTCAGTTGTTTGTTTATATAATAAGACTACTTTAATTAAACAAAGATCTTCAGCACATTTTTTTTTTTTTTTTTTGGTTTAAGTGAGGTTTGTTTTTGTTTCATTCTTAATTTTGATAAATTTGCTTATTGCCCCAAGCTGCAATAATTTCAGTACAGTATTACCAAAAGTTAAGACGGTATGATAATAGTTGTGTGATGCACAAGACTTGGTTATATTTGATCGGCGTATGATAACATTCTCATTAACAGATGTGTTTAAGCAGTGATGTACAGGTTTTTAAAATAGAATATTGGTGTCTTAGATGCATGTCGCTTTGGCTGTTGAACATTTAAAATGTAATGTTGACACCAAAAGAAAGTAAAACTCTGAAAGTTGAATCTCTGACATCCTTCTTCCTCTGGCCATTGAAGCATGTACCCCCAACCTACTCAAGCTCAAGCTATCATATACTTTGCCATCTCTTTTGGCTGCCTCCATGTCCTCCCCATATAATTCATCACAGTCTCTATTTCTCTTCTCTGTATGTGTTTAGGTCTCCCTGTATTTTATTTGCCCTGTGACAGGACTTTCTAGTTGTACTATTCTGAGGTTTTGTCAAAACCCAGCGCCAGCATCTTTTCCTCACTTCCTGATTCACTGTTATTTGTTTAGTTCTCATCATGATCTCCACATTGGGGATTCAGCCATATTGTTTTAGCCCTTCTGTTTGGCGCAGGAACTAATTAATGAATGTTTGTAGTTTATTAGTAATTATGTTTTGCATTGGTTATTGGTTAGCAGAAGTGATTTGGCACCAGCCATAAGCACATTATTTCCCTCAGCCGGTAGCAAAGTGTATTGACACTACCTGCCCATTACACTTTGGTCTCCCTCGGTTTCATCGACTCTGTGGGTTATTGGTTTTCTAGTTATATTATTAATGAAGTTTTGTCAAAATCCAGAGCCCTCATCTTTCTTTTCCTCACTTCTTGATTAACTGTTATTTTCTGACACGTCCTAGCATTTCTCATGTAGCACTAGTTCCAGTTTATATTTTCTATCCCTTAAGTATGTACTGTGATACATACCTCTGCGAATACTCTGTCATTGCACAGACATCTTTTCCTGATCACTTACACAATTGAAGATTTCTTCATTTGGAAATTGTCCTAAAGAGGCACTCTAGAAGTCGACTAAATGTCATCTCATTGCTGCAGGCTTCCACGTGTAGTATTTAAGCGTATGCCTTTTAAGATACTTGGCACACATCTTAGTGACCGTGCTGTTCTCCAGACACATGCTTCACTGATCCCTTGTTATTTTTATTTCATTCTCATTCATTGTGCTATCTGGCAGTTGAAATAAAAGACATAACTAGGCAACAGACTAGTTTACCCATCATTTGATATAACATTTGCATTCTAAAAGAAGAAGTCTGACATAGACTGATCATAGCAATGCAGAAGTGTAACAGTAGGAAGAACCAGCACACAAATAACTGATTACAGTGACATACTGGAAAGGATATATGAAAATGAGTTCCCAAATATATACACCTTCAGAATATTGATCATCTTTTACCAACACCTTGTGTATATACAAGCTTATTTGAAGTGAAACCGTATTTGATGAGAACTTAGATTGGTGGCATCATGTATAATGATATACAAATATTTAGCTGGGCCAACTCAAATTGTGAATGCTGTTAGTGCATGGTGTTCTATCAACCATCTCCATTTAAAATTGTGCATGTGTACTGAAGACAACACGTTTAAATATATTGCAGTTGTTGTCACAGAGGTACAGTTTCAATACACTTTACACAGTTCCTGGAATAGTTGACTCCTGTTTGAATGATTGATGTTGTCTTGAAATTAGTTTTATAAGATGGTAGTGATCTTGACGAAGCAACATCTGTGTATTGTGCACTTCACATCATTAGAGTTGACAATATAGTTGATTGAACAAGATAAAATGTCATATTTTTGGTTTTGCTTGAGACGTGAAACAGACTGGTTGGTGTAATCAGAAATTACACTGATATTGTCTTGGTACAGTTGGATGAGGGTTTAACTCCTACTGTTGTCATCTTTGATGCATTCAGGCTACAGAATATGATGATCCTAACACTTCACAGTCACATAGCAAGTTCCTTCTTTTGGAGACGTCACTGTCAGGACATCGACCTCGATTCAGAAAGCATACGGTGGTACCACAGTGAAGAAATCAACAGTTTTTGACTGGCACCGGAGTTTCAGTGAAGGTTATGTTTGTACTGAGGACATTTTTACTAATGCAGAAAATTTTAAAGAATGGATTTCAGGAACCTTTTTACCAACTGTTGAAACATTTTTGAACTGTTTCAAAGGGGTTACGGATGCGGTTCGTAATCCCACATACCATGGTCGAAACACAATTGCAGGCCAGTTGGCAGCAGACCGCCTTGTGTTGGCTTTTATAAAATGGTATGTGTGCCGGTCATTCAGAAAGAAATGGCAAACTACTGAACGTAAATGTGCTAAGGAATCACGAACAGTAAACTTGCTAAGAAATCACTAACAACCAAAAAATGCTGGGGTTGACTGCGACATTCTGTAAAGGATATGCAACTAATTAATGTGTAGTGGAACAAAAGAAAAAGCAGCGGCTGCAGCAAGATACAACAATATGAATTGCAAACAATTAGGTGCATAAAATAAGTATTATAGGACAGAGTTTCACAATCCTGACACCTTTGTGTCATATAATACTTATTTTTTATTTTATTATTTCATTATTATATATTTATTGATTGTTTCTGATTTTGAATACGTCACACTTTGTTTCCACCTGTGTATGATGGAGTTCTTTGTAAGGTATGTACATTGTGTCTGTGTTTAGTATGTCTCTTTCCATAGGAGCTAAATATAACTAATTGTTTGCAATTCATAATGTTTAGTGCTGATAACACATCACCAATTTTACCTTGCAGAAAGAGGTTTGAAATCATGCATTTTAGGAAAGCTTCCAACAACTGTGAACATTATCGAAAGTTTAGTTCCCAATGGGAACCATTTTAATGGTAATATTAGTAAAGGAAACTACTCTGAAGGTAATTTTAAGTGCAGAGGACATTATGACCAGGACAACTTTGCAAAAAAGAACAGTTTAAAAGCATGGATTTTAGGAACCTTTCCAACCCCAGCGTGAACATTGTGGCTTAGGGGTAATGAGTAGTTTCACAATTCTGACATACCAGGTTGAATGTCTGCTGCAGACAGTTTCAAAGCAGATTGATTTGGATGATTTTCACAGTGGTATGAGCAGCGGCCATTCATTAAGCAATGGCAAACTAAAAATATTAGTTGCATTATCTTTTTCAGAATGTTGCTATCAACCCCAGTATTTTTTCGTTGTGTGTGATAAACTAGGCAGTTTTAATGTTGTCAGTTTGCCATTGCTTTCTGAACGACTGATGCTCATACTAGTTAGATCTGATTGAACCCTCAGCCCCAGGGAAGGTTAACCCGGTCAACAAATGCCCGCAGAAGTTGGCCTAATGGCGCAAGAATGCAGCTCTGCTGTAAACAGGCACAACGCAATCACGTTGAAAAATTCCGGATGAACGCACAAGAAGAAGAACCCTCAACTCAGTATGCCGGGGAATAGTGCAGCGTGTTCATTTCCCCCATGTCACAGTGCTGGGGATAGCTACTGAACATAAAATTTCCTTTAAAAAAATCACAATCAGCCATAAAATGCTGGGGTTGACTGCAGTGTCCTATAAAGGACACACAACTAGCTAGTTGCCAATGGGAACTGTTTTGAAGGAAATGCAGTGTCAGTGATTGTATCATCACTGATCGTTTTATATACAGTAAACAAATTCCTGGATTTAAACAAAGACACAATAAATTTAATATTGCACAATTTCTTGCCTGGCATCTTTCGCTGCATCTCGTCAGGTGCGTACTGCAGAGATGCAGCGAAATATGGCAGGCAAGAAAACGTGCAATATTTTATTTATAGCGTCTGTGTTAAAATTTACCATGGGAATACGTTGTTTTAAAATTACATGATCTTTTTGAAGCAACCTCATAATTGTATTTAGTAGCCAGGCATCAAGTACCAGTGCATCGTTTCAGATGGCATACAGTTTAGCCACTGCTATGCAAGTGATATTTATGGCTTAATAACTACACGAGAAGGGTGAATACAAGAAGCCTTCATTGTTGAATGGCAGCAGTATGTACAGTTATGTTATTAAGCTTTCTGTGGATTGTGTCTGAAATGCCTGTCGCATATTTCATGTAATAAAATTATGTCTCATACCTGGTACTGTTGTCTTTTTGGTTTTGATTTTAACTTTCTTGTGTAACTGAATTATTTTCAGGGTTTTTCTTTTGTTTTAATTTCCTTGTGTGACTGGAATGTTCTCATTGTTTTTTTTTTCCCCTTTAGTTGTGTAAAAGAATTGTTAAGAGAGAATAGTTGCTTATCCTTTTACAGGACATTGAAGTCAACCCCAGCATTTTTTTGGCCGATTGTGATTTCTTGGCAAGTTTACATTCAGTAGTTTGCCATTGCTTTCTGAATAGATGGAACTCATACCTTTCAATGAAACCAGTGCATGCTTCCAAATCGCCCACGGCTGTGATTTGAATGTGAATTGTGTTCGCAACCCCTTCACCATACCCGAGGGAGTGTCTTAAGTTTGTTGTGTAATTGAATTGTATTTGCTATGTTGTCGTGGCTTGTTTTATTTTTGTTTTATTAAATTTGTAGTGTAACAGAATGGATGGAAAGATGATGATGTTTATAGTTAATGCTTCTGTTGCCCTTGGAATTAAAATTGATTTCAACTGTTTCTTATTGATACCCATGGCTTTTGTTTGTCATTTTAACTCATCATCATCATCATAAAGTGCCCTGCCGGCTGGCGTAGATGTTCATGGCTCTCCACAGATTTCGATCTTTGGTGTTTTGGATCAACTCTGCTGATAATATTCCTCCATGCCACCGTCTCAATCTGCCCAGCATCATTTCTCTTGGTCTGTCTGCCTCTCTTCCGCTCGATCTTTCCAGTTGTCACGATGTTCTCCAGTGCCTCTCTTCTCATCACATGACCAAGGAAAGCTGTTTGTCTACTACTTACTCAACTTGTATAAAGCAATATTTATACAGTATACAGAAAAAATACAGTATTGATTGCAGACAATGAGCAGGATCTGCAACAATGAGTAGATGCGGTTGTTGCACACAGTGAACAACTGGGATTAGAATTAAATTGTAAAAAGACAGATTATGGTCGTCACTAGGAAGAACAAAATACCACAATGTAATATACAAGTAAATGGGAATATTCTTCAACAAGTGAATTGGTACAATTATCTCGGAACAGTCATAACATCTGATGGGAGATGCCTTGTAGAGATTAGAACAAGAATCGCCATGGCGAAAGTAGCCTTTAGCAAGATGAAAAACATAGACCAATAAAAAGATGTCAATTGAAACGAGAACAAGAGTGTTGAGGTGCTACATAGAGCCTGTTCTTTTGTATGGATGTGAAACTTTGACAATGTGCAATCAAGCTGAAAAACATCTGATGGCTGCAGAAATGTGGTTTCTGAGGAAAATGCAAAGAATACCATGGACAGACAGAAAAACCAATGACCAAGTACTACAGGAGACAAATGAAAATCGTAAATTGATTAGAGAAATTAGACGTAGACAGTCACAATTTTTGGGACATGTTATGAGAAGAAATGGATTGGAGAACTTAGTGACAACTGGCAAGATCGAAGGGAACAGATCAAGGGGAAGACCGAGAAGTAAATACCTGGATGGCTTGGCCACATGGCATGGTCGAGACAGGAACACTGAGCTGATCCACGACTCTGGTGATCGAGTGAAATAGCGAGTCATGACCCCCCCCCCCCCCCCCCCCCCCCCCCACGCATTCCGGCATGGCACATGATTGATTGGTTGAAAGCAATATTAATCAGAAAAGACACTATCCTATGCCACCCGTTGGACACCGGAGCGCCAGCTATTCCTCCCCACGACACACTTGACGGCAAGAGTGGAAGATGAGCAAGAAAAGACAATTCCTAAAATTAAAAAATGTTTATTGCACAACATTCCTAATCGCATCACACTTCTTCTAGAAGATCCCCCCTCCCACCCCACCCTTTTTTCATCTTGGTTAGTTGGGTTATTATGTGCGTAATTTTATATTTTTCAGCTAATATTGCCTATGGGATGAGGTATCCAGTTCCTCGCCAACCCCATGTAGCCGTCTCTTACAACTATTCTTTGTGTCGTTTAAGGAACACAGGATGGTTGTGTCTCTCCATGGTTCTTATTCTGTTATGACTATCCACGTGCCTGCATTCTGGGCATTTCCATGACTGTTCAGTACTCCAGAGCAGCAGCCATCCCAAACAAAGTATCTAGTCCAGTGGTTCTCAACCGGTGGGGAATTTCCGCCCAGGGGGAATTTTAGGGTTTCCAGGGGGGGGGGGTGTTAAGATTATTTCAATATCGCGTTAATACAAGAACCAATTACGAGGGTAAGTTAATAAGTCACAAAAGGCTGTAGAAAAATAACTATAACAAATTGAAACCAGTTTATTTTTATACATACATTGTCCCTTTATTTCTCAACATAATTTTTACCAACATTATCAGTCCTCCCAAACCGGCTGCATAGAACTGCGTGCTCTATTTTCATTTATCTACCATTCCACAGAACTGTGCGACTTACTTATTGACTCGCCCTCATATCTTTTTCTACCCAGCTATGCACTGCTTCACGGGGCAAACATTTGTCAGCATAAACAGGAAACTCACTTTGGCGGGAGACATTTCGCGAATGACGCTGAAGTTGAATGTGAAGTGAAAACGTGGTTTAGAAAACAGAGCACGCAGTTCTATGCAGCCAGTTTGGGAGGACTGATAAAATGATGGGATAAATGCATTAATGTTGGTGGAAATTATGTTGAGAAATAAAGGGACAATGTATGTATAAGAATAAACTGGTTTCACGTTGTTATCATAGTTAGTTATTTTTCTACAGTCATGTGTGACTTACTTATTAACTTACCTTCGTACTTGATATTGTTTTTTCCCTCCATACTTTACGGTTCTGTACTTCTCGCTCTTCTGAAATTCGTTTTATAATGTAAACAGACCTGCAAATCACATTTTATGTAGACGCCTAGGCGTGTTCTAGTATGTGTTATTAACTTTAGCTTCCATTTTTACGTATACCGTGAGGGGGGATTTATAGGGAGGAAATACGAAAGTGTGGGGGGGGGGGGGGGTGCATTCTAAATATATGGTGAAAGAGTGCATGGGCCAAAAAAGGTTGAGAACCACTGATCTAGTCAGTTGTATTATCTCTTTCCTTACCACATCCTCCCAATCCCCACTAAGACAACATCGACGTGCTTGGTCAGGCTTCACTTTCAGGTCTTGTAATCAATCTAGCCGGCTCAATGGCGAAGGAAATACGGACGCAGTTCGTGATCCCACATGACCGCGTTCGAATAACATCTGAGCGCGATTTGGCAGCAGACAGGGCCGGATTTAGACTTGATAAGGCCCTAAGCTATTTGAAATATGGGGCCCTTTATAAGTCCAGATATTCAATGTCAGTGACAAATTGCTCACTCGGACAATATTTTTTGGGCCCCCCCCCCCCCCCCACTTTCTTGGGGGCCCCAAGCTACAGCTTGTGTAACTTATACGTAAATCCTGCACTGGCAGCAGACCGCATTGCATTGGTTTTTTACGAAATGATATGGGTGCCGGTCATTCAGAAAGCAATGGCAAACTATTGAACGTAAACTTGCCAAGAGATCACAACAGTAAAAAAAAAAGACTACAACGACCTGTAAAGGATATGCAACATTAAAAAAAAAATAAAAAATCACAACCTAGCGTCAGGTATGCGCAACTACCCCCTGGTTACTATCACCATTCTTGTGTTGTGTATGTTCACTCTGACCGTGTAGATCAGTGGTTCTCAACCGGTGGGGAATTCCCCCCCCCCAGGGATTTTAGGGTTTCCCGGGGGGGGGGGGGGTTAAGATTATTTCAAGATCGCATTAATACAAGAACCAGTTACTTGATATATTTTTTCCCTTTAAATTTTACGGTTCTGTACTTCTCTCGCCTTAATGAAATTCGTTTTATAACGTAAGTGGACCCGCAAATCACGTTTTATGTAGATGTCTAGACTAGTTGTAGTATGTGTTATCCCCGGGAAGGTTAACCCGGTCAACAAATGCCCGCAGAAGTCTGATGTGTCGGCCTAACGGCGCAAGAACGCATCTCTGCTGTAAACAGGCACAACGCAATCACGTCCGGAAAACAAGTCCGGATGAACGCAGAAGAAGAAGAAGAAGTATGTGTTATTAAATTTAGCTTCCCTCGCTACCGCCATTGTTAAAAGTTATTATGCCTTTTTAAAGCACAAACTGTCGTCTGTCAAGACGGCAAGGTGCCAATGATGATTTTTATGTATACTGTGTAAGGGAGGGGGGATTTATAGGGAGGACATTCGAAAGGGGGGGGGGGTGACGTTCTGAACATATGGTAAAGGGGGGCATGGGCCAAAAACGGTTGAGAACCACTGGTGTAGATGATGACGTTGGCGCGTAAATACTCAATCAACGCCCTTATGCCAGCGGCGGGAATCTGGTCTCTTTGTGATGACGGCCTTGAATGGTTGATTATACCCGCCTACGAGTGGGTTACGAATAAAATTGGTTGGAACTGCGGTAAAGCTGTGAAAATGTAAACAATATAAAATGACACAAAGTAGTGCAGCTTTCATCATCATCATCAACATCATCATCTTCCACTTCTGCCGTCAAGCGTTATGGGGAGGAATAATTTGCGTTCCAGCGCCCGGTGGGCGGCACTGGATAGTGTCATTCCGTGTGGTTGTACACTATCTGTGATGTCGTCAATCCATTTTCTTTTTGGACGTCCTCGTGGTCTCGTCGCAGATGATCTTTGATGTAAGGCCAGTGATGGTAGTTGCTGGTGTTGCATTCTAACGGCATGGCCAAACCACTTGATCTTCTGTCTTTAAATAAATGTGGCACAAGGTGTTGACCCCACAGTCTGTCTGATAATAGCATTTATTACTCGGTCTCCGATTGTTAAGTTGGCAGCTCCCCTCAGGCATCTTATTTCGCAGGTGTTGATTTTGCGACGGTGTAATTTGTATTAAGTCCAGGTTTGAGATTGGTAGCATAGGGTTGGTGTGAATATTCTGTTTATTATCTGTCGTTTTGCGGACATGGGTATATTCGGATGTTTCAGTAAGAGTGATAGCAAGTGCACTTGCTTTTTGGCATCTGATTTCGATTTCTCTGTCCAGTCTGCCATTTTCTGTGATCATACTTCCAAGATATTTGAATTCTTTAACTTGTTTCAGAGTTGTGCTATTTATCTGTATACTTAGTGGGCCCGACGATCTGCTAACTCACATTACTTCGGTTTTGGCTGTATTTGTACTCATATTGTATCTCCGGTGCAGCTTTACATAACAGAATTACAACACATACAGGACGTTGCGGCGATTAGCTTTTATCAGGAAAAAAAAAACACATTCACAAAACACAACATATAGTCAAGGAGATCTCCTGTGACTACATGAAAACGTGACGACAAGACGAGAAGAACAAAAAGATGGAAAAAAATGAAAGCAATGAAGAGAAAATGAAAATTGGAAAAAAAAAATATCCATACTTACCTCAAATACAAAGCTGTGTTATATACAGCTATGAACATTTTTTCCAATTTTCATTTACTCTTCATTGCTTTCATTTTTGTCGTCTTTTTGTTCGTCTCGTCCTGTCGTCACGTTTTGATATAATCACAGGAGATCTCCTTGACTATATGTTGTGTTTTGTGAGTGTGTTTGTTTGCTGATGAAGGCTAATCGCCGCAACGTCCTGTATGTGCCGTAATTCTGTTATGTAAAGCTGCACTACTTTGTGTCATTTTATATTGTTTACAAGTGGGTTAGTCCATTCTTCTGCATCCCGGAGCTCGTCCGTGTTGCAGGTGGTCTTAATTACTTCCTCGGTCTTGACCATTCAGGAGTGGCGTCTTTTTTATTACTGATTTACTGTCTTCAATAATTATGAATTCTTTCGGCAAAGGTGCATTTCGGTTGGTGTTATTAAATACGTAACACTTTCTAGTATTACATTTCTCATATCCTTTTTCGTTCTTCTTTACTGAAGTAAGAATATGTTTTATGTTCTTAAGACCATAGTAAGCATCTATCTAACTCAGTGGTCAGTGTTTTAAGCGTGTATATGTGTAAAGTCTACTTCCTACAGATTTGGTTTTTACAGGACATTGCTGTCAACACCAGCATTTTACTGCTGTTGTTGATGTCTTGGCAAGTTAACGTTCAGTAGCTCCAATACCAATTCGTTAAAACCCAGCGCAACGCGGTCTGCTGCCAAATTGCGCGTAGCTGCGTTTCGAACGCGCCCGTAAGGCCCTCGCCACGGAGGTCGGCTCCTACAGATTACCTCCAAGGTAACGGGTTATGTTGGCACTTGGGTAGTTTTCGCTTAGTACTTGCAATTTCGGGGAATGCTTGATGTCAATTGAAACGAGAAAAAGAGTGTTGAGGGGATACATAGAGCCTGTTCTTTTGTATGGATGTGAAACTTGGACAATGAGCAGTCAAGCTGAAAAACATCTGATGGCTGCAGAAATGTGGTTTCTGAGGAAAATGCAAAGAATATCATGGACAGACAGAAAAACAAAATAACCAAGTACTACAGGGGGCAAATGAAAATCGTAAATTGATTAGAGAAATTAGACGTAGACAGTCAACATTTTTTGGACATGTTATGAGAAGAAATGGATTGGAGAACTTGGTGACAACTGGCAAGATCGAAGGGAACAGACCAAGAGGAAAATACTTGGATGGCTTGGCCACTTGGCATGGACGAGACAGGAACACTGAGCTAATCCACGATTCTGGTGATCGAGTGAAATGGCGAGTCATGACCGCCCACGCTTACCGGCAAGGAACATGATTGATTGATTTATGCTTGCACTTGCAGAATGAAATTCTTGAACAAATGCTTTTATTTATTTATGTTTTTTTTTTGGGGGGGGGAGGGGGGGGGGCGCTCGCTCGCTTTGAATCCAAGCGTAGTCCACACACTTCTATTGCACTAGACTGATTTTTGCGTGCGGATTAGCTTTCCTTCTTGAAGAGATTACAACAAGAATCACCGTGGCATTAGAATGTTTCCTTTTGCCAAATGGAAAACACACTGACCAATAAGATGTCAAACTGCAACGAGAAAAATAGCGTTGAAGTGCTACATAGAACCTATACCTTTGCTTGGATGTGAAATGTGGACAATGAGCGGATAAGCTGAAAAACATCTAATGGCAGTGGAAATGTGGTTTCTCTGTGGAAAATACAAAGAATACCACGGACAGGCAAAATAACCAATGAGCAAGTTTTACAAGAAACAAATGAAAGCCGCCGTAAACTGATTAAAGAAACTGGACGTAAACAGTCAACATTTTTGGACACGTTATGAGAAGAAAAAAACGAGAACTTGGTGACAGCCAGCAAGACTGAGGAGAGAAAGATCAATGGGAAGGCAGAGAAATAAATATCTGAATGACTTGGCCATGTGGTAGGTTGAAACAAGAACTGAGCTGATCCACGACTCTGGTGATCGTCTGAGATGGCAAAACATGACCACACACGCTTATCGGTGTAACATATGATGATGATGAGGATGATGATGATGATCAATGTAGACAAAGTTTGGGAGGGGAAGATAGAGACATTAAAATGATATTATAAAAGGCAAGAGGGTCTTTCATAGCACTGAACAAGAAAGACGGAGAACGACTAAACCAGTCATTAATTGTCAGATCCGTTTTATAGATAGTCGAGTAGCAGTATTTTGGAATGACTAGTTGCTTATCGACAAACAAGGTGCTGGTCATAGGTCTTTACCATGAAGAAAGATTTGGAAGGAACTATAAGAGATTACAAAAAGAATTTGCAAGAGGTCATTGATGACAATACTCCACTGAAGACGAAAAGAAGTTAATCGTAAAATATTTGTGTATTTCCTAAAGCCTATCTCCAGCAGCTCCATCCACGCCTTTCATTTCTGTCTTCAATTCTCTTCTCCGTGTTTTTATTTATTTATTTATTTTTTGCGCTCGCTTGCCTTGAGCTCAAGCAATGTCCATACACACTTCTTCTAGTAGTGCTAGGCTGAATTTTGCGTGTGGATTAGCTTTCCCTATTAAGTGTGCCTCGACATCAAGCGAACACCCTCGCGACTTTAGAGGTACTTGTAATTTACGTCCCCAAGTCAAGGACGATAGGTCAACAGTTTAGTCCAACTGTCCGGTGTAGGGATTTAATTCCTTACCTCGGCATCAGCACACCGAATGTTTAAAAATACACGTTCTTATCCATTCAGCCATGCCGACCTTCTGTGTTTTTGTCTCCATCTATACTTCTACTGTGTGGGTTCCAGGAGAAGGTTTTTCTAGTTATACTATTAACAGGTTTTATCTTTATGTGTCATATTCAGCGCCAGTCTTTTCCCCACCGATTGATTCAATAGGGTTTATGTAGTTCAGTTCATGTGCTGCACATGAGTGAGCCTGTCATACAGTTTGGCTGGGTCTGCCCTGCTGTTTATTGGTGCACCATAAAGGAGATATGGCAAGGGATCTTAGGGGTCATTTGCATAGTGTGAAAGAACAAATAAATTACTGTGGCCTGGAGAGAATGTTGTGACCAGAAGTAACCAAAGGACTTGGCCGAAACTTAGTACTCCAAGGAAAGGCCGGACAGGAACATAACCAGGCTGTAATTGGCGCGATTAGTATTGGTGCTCTTTGCTAGTCATTGAAGATGTGGGCAGGATACGTATGGAAGTGTCTCATGAGCTCTGATGTTGGTTCCTCGCTCAACTTAAGTTTTGACCCTTCCATTCTGCACAAACACCAATGAATGAATGAATGTTTATAGTTTATTAGTATCGTGGCCCGTGGTACAGTTTTTTTTTTTTTTTAAATTTGCATATCCTTTACATGACATCGCTGCCAACAGCAGCATCTTTCAGCTGTCTGTTGATTTCTTGGCAAGATTATGCTCAGTAGTTTGCCATTGCTTTCTGAGTGGCCGGCTCAGTTATCTCGCAAGTCAGCAGCGGGGGTAAAACCGCTCCCAGTTCTCGCCCGCTACGAGACTCTGCGTCATAAACGGGATTACGGAGAAAGTGGTGTAACCCCTCGGCCAGAGAGACCGGCACAGAGTTGAGTAGATCGGATTTATAATTAAAACAGTTGGATTGTTGACGTAACTGCTTTATAGCATACATTTAATTTCAGTCTATTTGTCAGAGGTAATATATATTTCATATTTTTCTGCAATGTATATATGTTCAGCATTTACGCCTGTGCAACCAAACAACAAAAGGACAATCTTACATCATCAGTACGGTCACTCTCATATTCTCGCTCTATACAAAACAAAAGGGCAGAAGGATAGACTGGTTGAACTTTATTAAAAATATGTAATCCAAAAGCAATGACAACAGTGATAGACAAACTATTCTTTTTCCAGTTGTGAACAGAACAGTCTTAGACATGCAAATCATGCCAACCCACACGAGACAACCCACTGCTATCATTCAAAAGGAACAACCAGCAAAATCCCACCATACACCAAAAGTTAGGAAAGATCCGTTGCAGCCGCCTCTAAGATTGGCCCGCTAGCTTCATGCAGGCCTACCCCAGCGAGACAAGGCTTTTTAAAGAATGCATTCTGCTGCTAAGTGTAAGCAGCATTGAGACAGTCGTCAATTGCCCATCTTTTACAGAACATCAGAATCAACCTCAGCATATTTTTGACTATTTACCTTTACTTTCTGAACAACTCACGCTCATACCATTGTAAAAATCAGCGCAAGGAGGTCAGCTTTAAAATCGACTGTGGCCGATTTTGAACCCAGCATGTGGGTTTGTGAAAGTACATTCAATGCGCCTAGGCCACAGATGCTGGCATCAAATCCCAGTTTTTATTATGTTATCTTCTACAGTGCAATGAGTGGAGTTTGTTGATAATGAAACATCCATCACCTGTGAAGAAAACACTAGCAACCCTGACCTAATCCCAACCTGTCTGATGTTCTGGGCTGGATCCTGACCTGGTCACAGATGTGAAGTTCCAGTGCTGGTCTTGTAACCTTGCAGGTTCTGAGCTTGGAGAGGGGAGGGAGGGCTGTGCAACATCTCCCATGGTACAGGATCAGCAGAAAATCCTACACCAACCTCACTCCACTAGACACAAACCGAATCGGGGCTCAGACGATCTGAACTACAATGCAGTGGAATTAAACAGTTAAAACTCACAGTCCTCACCAAGCACCATGTTGTGTTCCCTTCATTCACGGAAGGGAAAATGCTAGCTTACCAAACCACAATGTTCTATGTTAATGAAGTTTCCATTCCCGTAGCAAGGCTCTGACCAAATAAATGACCCTTTTACATGCCTAGAGGTGTACTGGATAAACGGTGCCATCTGTGTGTTTCATAAACAAACCAGCACTCGGTGGCTGATGTGATCAATATCATGCTGGCTGCCTTTACTTCCCATAACATTTCCATGGTACACATATTTAGGTTGGGTTGATCTGGGAGCTTGGCTCAATTTGAAAATAAAAAAATCCACCTCGATGAAGATTTGAACACACGATCACCAGGCTGATAGGCCTGTGGTGCTGGCCACTACACTACCACAGCTCTCATGCATACAAATAAGAAATAATGTTTACAGTTAGTATCTACACACAGGAACTGGAACATTCACTGGGCTTTCATCATCATCATGTGCCCCACCAAATGGTGTGGGCATTAATTTATCGCCACAGGTCTTGGTCCTTGGTGTTCTGGATCAACTCTATTGACAATGTTCCTCCTGAGTCCATTCACCTCGTGGCCTGTCTGTGCTACTGCTGACCTTTCTAGTCATCAAGGAGCTGTCCAATGTTTCTCCCCTCATTTCACAACCACAGAAATGGCTCGTCCCCTTCTTATAATAAGTAAAGCCAAGCAACCAGTTATATGCCTTAAAGTGCATTGAGCATATGATGCTTGACTTATATTTTGTATAGACCAATCAGCACTCGATGAGTGATCTGGTCAGTATCATGCCAGTTGATTTTATTTTCCCAAGAAATTTCCTGGCACCCAATTTAGGCTGGGTTACCTGGAAGCACAGGTCAAACATACAAATCTGTCATGTGGATTCAACCCCATGCCACCAGGCCGAGTGTTTAGTAACTACGTTGCCGCGACTTTTGTCTCCTCCTTATAATTTTATGTTATTTCATTACCTTCTACTAGGCATTAATTGTTAATTACACTGGCAGCCCAGGGTATGACTGTCATAATCAACAATAATCTCATCAACCCAAGGTATGACTGTCATAATCAACTATAATCATATCAATCGAAGGTATTTACTATCATAATCAACTATAATCATATCAATCGAAGGTATTCACTGTCATAATCAACTATAATCATATCAATCGAAGGTATTTACTATCATAATCAACTATAATCTCCTTAACTAGTGTTTCAGCGCTCACAAACAGTCCCCATAAAGAAATCATGCACACATAGAGAACATGAAAGGGATTATAATATCAAAATGTCACACAAAATAAGAACAATAAACACTCAAGTTCATCAACATTATGTTGTCCTGTATACATTCTGGAAGAAAAGACAACAAACATCATTGTTTCATTAAAGGGGGCTGACAGGTGTCTCTGTTCACCTCAGTCGCACACGTTACCTGGGTCAAGCACACCATGAGGGTGGGCATTTTTAAAATAAGACCACTGGTTTACAATGACATACAAAATTTCCATGATTTCCAGGGCAGCTGAATCAGATACCTAGCCTTCTCAGATAAGTGTGGAAAACTGGAGGTTCCATGTGCAAGTTAAACACATGAAAAACTGGAGGTTCCATGTGTAAGCTAAATACATGAAAAACTGGAGGTTCCATGTGTAAGCTAAATACATGAAAAACTGGAGGTTCCATGTGTAAGTTAAATACATGAAAAACTGGAGGTTCCATGTGTAAGTTAAATACATGAAAAACTGGAGGTTCCATGTGCAAGTTAAATACATGAAAAACTGGAGGTTCCATGTGCAAGTTAAATACATGAAAAACTGGAGGTTCCATGTGTAAGTTAAATACATGAAAAACTGGAGGTTCCATGTGCAAGTTAAATACATGAAAAACTGGAGGTTCCATGTGTAAGTTAAATACATGAAAAACTGGAGGTTCCATGTGCAAGTTAAATACATGAAAAACTGGAGGTTCCATGTGCAAGTTAAACACATGAAAAACTGGAGCTTCCATGTGCAAGTTAAACACAGGAATAATCCCATGCATGGTTTGAAATCACAAAGAGTAGGTTGTAATGCCGCTGCCTTGGCAAGATTGCTGGGAGAACAACACCAACCTGCAGGTGAACAGAGCATGTTGTGTGGGATGGACTCTGCCAAGAGGAAGTAAACCGTACACACAGGCACGCCATGGAGGACAATGATCTCTGAGTTAGAGTGACACAACTAGGTGTGACTCCCAAAGGAAGTGTATTAACACAAAAACACACCCTTGTGAAATGTTTGTTTTTGTTTCTGTAAGGAACGAATCAATTGAAACGTTCTACAATTGTTGAAGGCCTCACATTACTAATTAAAGTCAAAAGAACCAAACGAGAACGGACATCTCGAAATACAATGCTCAGTTTGCAACATAAATAACGACCGATAAAAATTAATGCATGTTTTAATACCTTTTCTCTTCTTTCTTGTACCAAAATTCATGCTGCCTCTGTCTTGATTCAAGTTTTTTTCTCTCTCAAATAATCAGACGATGCATTTGAAAGAAAATACATATACAAATACAAATTACATAACAATTACTCTCAATCGGCTAATCACTATCTGAACTGCTAGCTGAACCAAAAATTTCTTCTTCATCCTTTTTACCCTTATCTTCTGCTTCACTTCCACTGCCTCTGTCACTTGGGCTCTTGCTTCGGCTTTTACTTCTGCTCCTACTGCTGCGGCTGGCACTTCTGCTCCTGCTTCTGCTCTTGCGTGCTGGGCTGGCCGACTTGCTTCTACTCTTACTCCTGCTCCTGCTGTGGCTAGCACTGCGACTCCTGCTGCGGCTAGCACTGCGACTCCTGCTGCGACTAACACTGCGACTTCTGCTGCGGCTAACACTCCTGCTGCCACTGCGACTGCGGCTGGCACTTTTGCTCCTACTTCTACTTCTGCTAACGCTGCGGCTTTTGCTTCTGCTGCCAGCACTCTTCCGACTACCATGTGATCCCACACTAACTCTATCATCCTCCTCTTCTTCTTCTCCCCCGCTGTCGACTTTTCTCCTCTTATTATCCTCACCCTCACTTTCAGCATCAGAGCCACCTTTCAGTTCCTCAGAATTAACTGAAATTGAAAAAGGTAAATTAATTATAAATATAACACCCTTAGAAACACAGCAATTGTGCAGAAAAGATGGGATCTAACACTAAGATAACATGGAATACATGTATTCCTGTCATATTTACAGAAATAGACATCCGGAAACTGCTGTAAAATGTCAACATTACAAACTACCCATGTGTAGATGGAAATTACGGGTAAATCACCACATTATCTTCCCACAAATAAGCTTATCCAGAACAGACGCATGACATGTTCAGAAAGTTCATACCAGTCTTTGGGCAGAATAACCGGACTTATTTTAAAAAAAGAACCTTATAAACAAAAATGTACAATCTAGTCTACTTTTCCAGCAGGCAGCCACCTTCTACCATCATTGCTAGTTCTACAAGTCTACCATCACCACATTCAAGATAATTTCTTACATCTGCATCTTTCCTTAGTATGTCCAGACGTGATTTGCCAGGTTGTTGGGTCTAAGTGTGACACAGTCATGTCCTGTTTGCATGCATCTTTGAATCACATTTGTTGATGTCCAATCTGTCTATTTATGCACGCACACAGAGTGTGTCATCTCAAATATGTCCATCCAGTATGTTCTGTGACTAAGGGGTTAATGTGTCAACTGGCTGGCCTAGGTGTTAAAACACTGCTTAATGTATGATACTGCTAATAAATGTACAGTGAGTTGCTTTGGAATGAGTTAAGATAATGCATTTCAACAAATTTGTGGAAACCAACAAATGAAACCTAGCATCAAACTTAGAAAATTTTACTCAATATCACCCAAATGTAGAAAATTTAACTCAAAATATTTAATGCAAAATCAATATTGTTATTATGGATCAGATACATGGAGATGACTAAAACAATCACTAACAAACTACAAACATTTATGAATGGACAGAACAGAATGATTAAAATGGTATGACAGAATCACTAATGTTGAGCTTAGGGACAGAACTATGTAGATTCCAGAAAATTCAACTGCCAATGTCTGGGACATACATTGAGAAAAACCTGATAATACAAGGGCGAGTCAATAAGTCACACAGTTCTGTGGGATGGCAGATAAATGTAGTTGATGTTTTAAACAAGTGTCATTAGGTAACAGCAACAGCGAACTTTACATTCTCATTCGTCAGATGGCGCTAGGTGCCTCATGTGCATGAGCAGCGCATAAACAAAATGGCGACTGTGCTTACAGAGTGTACAACCAAAGAGCAACATGCTGTTGTGCGTTTTTTGTGGGCAAAAGGACTGCCTGCAAAGGACATTCATAAGGAAATACTCCTTGTTTATGCTGACAAATGTTTGTCCCATAAAGAGGTGCTTAGTTGGGCAGAAAAATTTTCTCAAAGACGCTCTAAAATTGTTGATAAAATCTAATCTGGTCGTCCTGTTGAGATTGCAACAGAAGCATCTGTGCAGCGGGTGGAGGTGTGCTTTTAACCAATTTCAATAAGAAAGGTGACAATGTGAATTCTGAATCGTATTGTGAAGTTCTATCGATGCTTCATTATGCAATTTGAAGAAAATGTCCAGGACTACTGACTAGAGGAGTGTTGCGTCTTTATGTCAATGCAAAGACCACATATGGCTCGATTAACTCAGGAGAAAATTAACCAACTAAGGTGGGAAGTTCTGGAACATCCACCTTACAGTCCCGACTTAGCCCCTAGCGATTTCCACCTTTCTGATCCACTGAAAACCCACCTTGGCGGGAGACATTTCGCGAATGACACCAAAGTTGAATGTGAAGTGAAAGTGTGGTTTAGAAAACAAAGCACACAGTTTTAAGCAGCCGGTTTGGGAGGACTGATAAAATGATGGGATAAGTGCATCAATATTGGTGCAAATTATGTTGAGAAATAAAGGGAAAATGTATGTATAAAAATAAACTGGTTTCAAGTTGTTATCATATTTAGTTATTTTTCTACAGCCATTTGTGACTTACTTATTGACTTCCCTTCGTAGGATAAACAGAGACCATTCACTAGAAGACACAGGGAAAACAAAGTGGAGTCAGACGTAAGAAGAGAATTAGAGGCAGATATGAATAATGTGGGGAGGAAATAGAGAGAAGTGCAGAACATGGCAACAGAAAGAAAGGCTTGGCAAGAGTCCTATGCTCCAATGAAGGATAGAAGAAGAAAAGCTGCTTTGTGATGGAATTTCAACAAAGGAAGATTTGATCACAGCAAAAATTCTTCAATGTCATTCCACAAGAAAACACTTTGTGTCTGCCCATACTTATTCTTGGAAAAATTATTGTGGTGGTTTCCCATATCCTTCCCCGCCCACATATGAAATTTACCTGTTATGAATATTCAACTACAGACAAAGCTACTAATGAATTAAATAGGATATGTATAATAGTTATCATATGAACTGTCTGATTTGGCAACACCTTATTATACAGTGTCTTGTTCAAATATAAATAGATATGTATTATTAATAATAGTTACAAAATACTATTATTATCAGTTATCCTACAATACTTTTGGTGCACATTCATATACATCCCATGAAAGCTGAATGACATAAATAATGTGAAAGTAGCAGAAAGTGATAGCAGAGTGGCAGAACATGAAAGCAGCAGAATGACAGAATGTGAAAGCAGAATGATTATGACGCACAATACCAACAAAGATCATACCTTCTGCTGTCAGGTTAGGCATGGGTTCTTCCTCCTCCTCCTCTTCACCTGGTGGTTCTAACATCATCAGACGTCCCTCCTGGTTATTCAATTCAAAAGAAAAAAGAATCAGTGACCACATATATTTATTACAGTGAATACATTATACTATCACAGAACCCTCATTACCCACAGTGAATTCTTATCAATTAAATATATCTGTTACAGTGAATATATTATCTTATTAAAGAACCCTAACATCTGCCACAAAGAATACATTATGTTATCAATTAAATATATCTGTTACAGTGAACACATGATCTTATCACCTACCATCTGCTACAGAAAATACATTATCGTATCACACAAGCCTAACATCTACAATGAATACATTATCTTATCACAGAAACTAATTATCAGCTTCAGTGATCACAGAAAACTCAAAACAGTGAATAAATTATCTGATCACATAAAACATCTGCCACAGTAAATGCCTTACAACGTCTTCACAGAAAGCAACTACTTGCTACAGTGATTGCATATCTTATCATAGAAAACTATTAACTGTGGATGTATTCTCTTATCTCAGAAAACCACCATCTGCCACAGTGAATAGATTATCACATTAGGTGAATGATTAGAAATTTCTAAAAAATAATGTGTTCAGTCTTGCACAATGTTTACAAATGCTAGTCATAACTTTATATGCCAGAGTTTTGTTTGTCTGGTCTGCTAAAATAAAGCCCATTTGCAAGCCATTATGGCACATTTAGGATATGGCATTCTGTGAATACTTTCCAATACTAAATATTACATTGCCTGCCTTTACTCTCCCACAACTCTGCACCATGGTGAAAGGCTGTGTTTACGTTTAAAAAAAATCTGAACTGGTTGGGAACAATTTCAACCTTGCCTCTACTGGAGATGGAACCAATGACCACTGCATTGTTAGATGAACAAAACTAATCACTACGTTATTATGACTCCTTGTTCCACTACTAAACAAGATAATCAAGTTATTTTTGTGTCCTTTATGTAAAGTTTACTGTGAGAAGAGTTTAGTTTTTTTTCTGATTTCTGGCGGGCTCTGAAATACTTAACATAATACAACTTAACAACAAACTAGACATACCTGTGCAGCCATCTCTTTGTCAATTAATGGCCTGTGTTTCACAATCAGTCTAGATTTCACCTGGGCACTGGCCACTGTTTTTCTACGTTTGCTGAGTCGCACTCTGTGTACAACAAATATTTTCATGAGTAATGACTATCAGATTAACATGAGGATATACATATTACATGACCAGACATCCAATGAGTAATTACTATTAGAGGCAGAGATGAATAATATGGGGAGGAAAATAAAGTGACCATGATGATATGTGTATATATATATATGAAAGTGACAAAATGATATGTGACCAAACATCCAATGAGTAATGACTATTACATTAACATGATATATACCACACACCAGACATCCAATGAGTAATGACTATTACATTAACATGATATACATAACATATGACCAGACATCCAATGAGTAATGACTATTACATTAACATGATATTTATATAAACCTGACTAGATATCAGAGACATTAGACGTAGACAGTCACAATTTTTTGGACATGTTATGAGAAGAAATGATTTGGAGAACTTGGTGACAACTGGTAAGATCGAGGGAAACAGACCAAGGGGAAGACCTAGAAACAAGTATCTGGATGGCTTGGCCTTGTGGCATGGTCGAGACAGAAACACGGAGCTGATCCACGACTCTGGTGATCGAGTGAGATGGCAGAACATGACCGCCCACGCTTACCGGCATGGCACATGATGGATGGATGGATGGACTAGATATCCAATGATGGCAAAGGTATAGGGTCCCTTTTCTATAATACTGGAGACGGTACTGGACATCAATTCTTGACAAAATGGATGTTTGCGGGTGATGTCGCCAGTAGCAACATGACTGACGTCAACTCCTAGAACATTTTCTGGTATCCATTTCAATATCTGTTTACAAATAAAATCACCGGCAATAAACCTAATATAATTCATCAGCATGTTCCATGCCGATAAACATGGGCAGTTATATTTCACCATCTCACAGATCAACTCTGTGTTTTTAACTCAACCATACCATCCAGATATTTACTTCTCTGCCGTCCCTTATTCTCTTTCCCTCAATCTTGCTAGCTGTCACAAAGTTCTCTAGCTTATTTCTTCTATAGCATGTCCAAACAATCTTGACTGTCTACGTCTAATTTCTCTAATCAGTTTAGTTTTCATTTGTTTCTTGTAGGACTTCTCATTGGTTTCTAACATAATTACCCCACATAATATAAAATTTAGCAAATGTAGTTAACATAAATTAATTATAATGGTGTAAATCTGTATTTTAAATAAGATTACATAAAGGGGCCCACATAAATTTTTACTAATTTTCCATTGGTTTTTCAAGGCAAGTCTATTTACAAGGGTGTGTTGAACATATGACATGCTTGGTGCACATTTATTTATCTCACGCGACATAAATACAACCAGATGGCGTGTGTGTGTGTATGTATATAAAGGTGAATGTGAAAGATTAAATGCAAACTCAGAACCAAAGTGAAACAAGTTTAACAGAACAAGGCAATCTGGCTGCACAAACCTTGTTTCTAATTCATTGTAATAAACGCCATCCTCTCTCATGATGAAGAAATATGTCTCCTCGTAGCCCTTGGACAGTTTGTTTTTGACATTCCAATTGTACTCTCTTGCTAGCAAGTACTCATACCTGGAAGAATGATAATTTTTAAATGATAAGCATGATATGTTTAAAACATTGAATTCACACTAGTGACATAAGCAATGAATGAATCAATTTAAAGGTTCTCAAACACGGCTGACTCTCAAATTTTCCATTTTCTGGAATTTTCTTCTAGTTTGCACAGAAATGTCCATCAATGACTTATACACAAATGTGTCTATTGTTTCCAGTATTTTCTGAATGGTGAGGGATTCTGCTGTCTTCAATGCTAGTGCTAATTCTGTGCCTCATAATAGGACACAATCAATTATGCAGCCACATGCACTTAAAAAATTAAGATTGGCAAATAATCCATATGCACATATGGATTGGCACACCTGACAGCAGATCAGATATTCTAAGATTGGCCCGAAAACGACATACCATGACAAATCTATTGGCCTATTTAAAAAAAAGTGGAAGCTAAACTTTACAGACCACTGAGCGAACTTAAAAAGACAGTGACATTGCAGATACAGACAATTTATTGCAAGAAATGAAAGAAGAAGAAGAAATGCCAGTGGAAATGTGTATTTTATCAATTAACGCTATTAAACTAATTCTGTTTGTAATGTGCAGAGATCACCTTGATAAGAGATTTTTGCTTAATATTCTACATAACCTTCTGATATCAACCTCATTATAATTATAAAGGAAGCAGAAGTCTATTTGAGTTTGCTGACAAGTCCAGTTTGTCCCAAAATGAAACAGTTATGCTGAAAGTGTATTTATTCTCTGCTCTTATGGCGAACACTCTTGCAACAAATGTTTATCTGACATGTCGGTTCTACTGTTGCATTCAGGGGCAACCTACAATATTCCTTTAGCTAATTTGCTATTCATGTGGCCAAGCCACAATTTGTGTAACAAAAAAGATTATCATTGTAGACAATTTAAATTACTGCGGGAATATGCATATTGTAAATCTCAGCTTGAAGGATTTATTTTTTAGCTTTAGCTGTGTGACTTCTGCAGTATATCTACCTGAGAAGATGCAGTGAAATATGCCAGCCAATAAACTGTGCAAACTATTGTTTGTGGCTATTGTTTGTTTTTTATTCAAATTCACCATGGAATACATTGTTTTGAAATTTTGCTAATTTGCAAGCTTCTCATTGCCAGGTATGTTACAATGCAATGAGATTCACTATTCATAATATTTAAAGCTTAGTATAATATTTAATTTATATATTCAGTACACATCACCGAATCAAACATGCATTTGTGAAACCCATATTTAGAACTTACGTATCATCTTCCTCATACTCCTTATCAATCTCAGCGTCTCGTTTCCGTTTACCAAGAGTTTCATCTGTTGGCAAGAAGTAGGCCACAAACTGTTCACCGCTCTCATCCACAGCACCCCTGAAGAAATAAAATGACATTACAAATAAACAAGCTAGAGGAACGTAATCAGCATGACAATTATAAGAAATCTGTCTTCGAGGGAGTGTGTCACACCTAGATATGCATCTAGTCATTGTGTCTGATTGCAACACGCATCTGTGTAAGGTCTGCTTCCTCTAGACAGATTCTATCAAGTGTAACGGGCTCCATCTACCCATGGGGAGGTTGACTTTACTAGCAATTTTGCCAGGCCTTACATACTATTTTTTGCAATGTCCAACTGCCATGGGATTTTTAACTTGCACACTGGACCTTCTGTTTTCTGGCCTTATCTGAGAAGACTGAATATCTTACCTCACTATCCAAGAAATCAGGGGACAAGTGAAATCATTGGGTTCTTGGACAAATTCCCAGACCTATGCTGAGGTTGAACCTGGTACCTTCTGTGCCTTAGGTGGACACTTAACCTCTAGCCACGGCTCCCCCTTTAAGAAATCATAGTCAGCAAATACAGCAACTTTACATCACAAGAAAAACCAATTTAAAATTAAACTGTTGTTTGTGAAACAAGGTAACACACAGAAACAACATAGGTATACTAAAATCAGTGAACTACGAAAACTATCAACATTCCTGAAGAAGACACGCACATTTCGGTATTTCAGAATTCTGTCATCAATTCTTAACAATCAGTTTAGTTTAGTTTAGTCGACGGATCAACACCACGGCACACGGGTGTAACCCATAAGTGCTCCATTTGACTCCTAACTCAAGTCTGAGTACAAAATCTGTAGCACCAGCGAGGATCCTGAAAATACTTTGGGTAGATTTTTAACTCAAAATTTTGCCTGGACAGCACCGTTAGGTTACTCTTTTTCGATTTCCAACTGCCAAGGAATTTTTTACATGAGCAACAATACACACGGGTGCCCAATCTCACTACCCAGAAACCAGGGGAAATCGTGTTACTAGAAGTCCACGTGAAAAACTCTCAGACCTCACCGGGGCTTGAATCCGGGATCTCCAGCACTCGAGGCGGACACCATACCTCGAGATCACTCAGCCCCCTATTCTTAACAATCAATCAATAAAACCTACCTAATCATGGCCTGTGACATCTCCTCCAATTGAACTGGAGCCGAGTAACCCTTTGGAGCAGGATCTGAGTCAAACAAAACTTGAGCAAAAGGATGCTTCCACAACTAGAAAAAGGCATAAAACAAAAAAAATTCAAACATCTGTCTAGATCAGATTTTTTAAAAACATTTTCATTATTTATACACTAAAGCTGGGGAATTATATACCACAACCATTCAAGTATATGACAACACACACTGTTTCTCATCAAGGTTCGGCCATAATTTCTCAAGTTGCACCATGCGTCAGAGATATTATACGATATATGAATACAAATGTTGGCAGCTGAAGCTAGGAGCAGTGAACATATGCCGGGTTCGAAGTCAGCTGCAGACAAATTGTCTGTCGTCTGTCTGGTGTTGGTGCATGTGTGATATTTCTTTGCGTTGATTTTCACAATGGTATGAGTGTTAGCTGTTTGAACAGCTTACACGGGGGTTGTAGCAGTAACAAAGGCAACAGGCTGGAGAGACATACTTTCACCATGCATCTGTTCTCAGCATCCCCATGAGTACACTAAGAAAGATCAAGATGGGCTGGGCCACAAGGCAATGGCTTGAACCTGAGAAGGTCAAGACTGTTTTATTTTTGTGCCAGGGCATGCAGTAGTAAAAGGAAGCAAGCCAGCAGATAGGCTTGCAGTCATGGCTGATTTGGGAAGAATGAGCAATGGACCAATCTCACAATGATTCTTCTTCTTCTGCGTTCATCCCAAGTTTTTTTTCCAGACATGATTGTGTTGTGCCTGTTTACAGCAGAGCTACGTTCTTGCACCGTTAGGCCAACACATCTGACTTCTGCGGGCATTTATTGACCGGGTTAACCTTCCCGGTGACAATGATTCAAGGGATGGATGTGATTCTGCAATTTTGACCAGACTACAAGAATAAGTCAAATGGGGTCAAGCTAGAGCACGATGCTGGAGGCCAAAGATGAATAGTCACCAAACACAGAACTGGTATCGTCGACCACTCTACGCTGAGAGAGATACTGAGGGAGGGGAGCTGAGCACTTACGGACTAATAGTTCGACGTGTAATTAGGATAATCTGTTGACTGACTAAGTTCAGTATTTATTTTTAAATCTGTCAATCTGAACTCTCCAACAGAAATCAAATGATGTTTGTGTTTTATTTGAGAGAGTACCCTCTATTTTTATTCTAAAGCCTCTACTCAGACCATAAATATAATGTTTGTTGTTATAACTAGCTGGTGCTTTGGCTCAGGGGCAGTGAACACGTCTCATAATACCCTAACTTACTGAGTCGGGGGTTGGAAATCAACTACAGATGATTTGAAAGCAGACAGTCTTGAGTGATTTCAATTGAACGAACGTTAATCGTTCATAAAGCAATGGCAAATTACAAAGTGTAAAAACTGCCTAGTAAATCACAAACAGTCACTCACACACAAAAAATGCTGGGTTTGATTGTGACATCCTGTAAAGGACACGCAACAAACTATTATAAACTACACAACAATAAGTTCACTAACTCTAAACCATCTGCCTGGTGTAGGTATTGAGATATAATAACAAAGTTTTCATTAATCATCTATATTTTTACAGGAATTTAAGTACTTAACATCATTTTTTTTCAAATAAAGAATTTGGAAAACCAAAAAAACTACTACACCCATGCATTAGAATCAACCGTGGCGAACAACACTCTTTAGACAATTGTCAAATATATACTAACCTGGAAATCTGGGAAAACCTCCATAATTTGGACAGGCGTCACGCCTGGTTTGCTGTAATGTTTCATTATCTGGCAACAGAAAGATAGAGATCTGCAATGTTTTTTTCCTGAAGCAAATTGATTTATAGTAAAGTATATACGTAAGAGCAGATCTCCCTGGCCTAGGTGTTAACGTCTTTCTCCGTAATCTTGTATATTCTCGTGAGTAGCGTAACCTGCGCGAGAATCGGTAGCGGTTCTCGCCGCGCTGGTAACTTACGCGGTATGTGAGCCGGTCACTCAGAAATCAATGGCAAACTACTGAGCGTAATCTTGCCAAGAAATCAACAATATGCTGAAAGATGCTGATGTTGACAGCGATGTCCTGTAAAGGATATGTGAACAAAAAACAAAACAAAAATATACGTAAGAGAAGCATGCCGGTTCTGTGGCGATGAGGTCATGACTGCAATTCATAATCCCATGTACCGAACACACAGCTGAGGCTGATTTGGAAGCAGCCCCCCCCCCCCCCCCCCCCCCCCCCCCCCCCCCCCCCCCCCGTTAGTTTCCATGTGAAGGTATGAGAGTGCTGGTCATTTAGAAAGCAACAGCAAATTGGTGAACGTAACCTTGCAACAAACAGCCAAAATATGCTGGGGGTGACTGTGACATTCTGTAAAGGATATGCAACTAACATGAGTCTTAAAAATATAATAGTCTTAGCACTTCATATGCCCACAGCAAGGTCCTGCTGAGGGAACTGATACAAGGTTACATTACATATTAAAATATATAAATATATATGCTCAATAATTAAAAATTAAGTGTGTAAAAACAAATGTTCAACATATGGGTTTTCAATAACATTAGATATGCAGATGATACAGTCTTGATTGCAGACAATGAACAGGATCTGCAAAATTTAGTAGATGCGGTTGTTACACACAGTGAACAACAAGGGTTAGAATTAAATTGTAAAAAGACACAGATTATGGTCGTCACTAGGAAGAACGAAATACCACAGTGTAATATACAAGTAAATGGGAATATTCTTCAACAAGTGAATAGGTACAATTATCTCGGAACAGTAATAACATCTGATGGGAGATGCCTTGAAGAGATTAGAACAAGGATCGCCATGGCAAAAGTAGCCTTTAGCAAGATGAAAAACATACTGACCAATAAAAAGATGTCAATTGAAACGAGAAAAAGAGTGTTGAGATGCTACATAGAACCTGTACTTTTATATGGATGTGAAGCTTGGACAATGAGCAGCCAGGCTGAAAAACATCTGATGGCTGTAGAAATGTGGTTTCTGAGGAAAATGCAAAGAATACCATGGACAGCCAGAAAGACCAATGAACAAGTCCTTCAAGAAACAAATGAAGATCGTAAACTGATCAGAGACATTAGACGTAGACAGTCACAATTTTTTGGGCATGTTATGAGAAGAAATGATTTGGAGAACTTGGTGACAACTGGTAAGATCGAGGGGAACAGACCAAGGGGAAGACCTAGAAACAAGTATCTGGATGGCTTGGCCTTGTGGCATGGTCGAGACAGAAACACGGAACTGATCCACGACTCTGTTGATCGAGTGAGATGGCAGAACATGACCGCCCACGCTTACCGGCATGGCACATGATGGATGGATGGAGATGGTAGATATAATTACCAATGAAGAAGTGATGATAAAAAAAAAAACAGAATTATACAAATATATAAAGTATCACGTTGAAGATGACCTCAGATATGGAAAAAGAAGCATGTGTGCTTCCTAAACTGGACACAAGAAGACTTACATAGCAAAGACAAATAAGATTTCAGTAACTTGATGATCGGCAGACAGAATTCTTAAAATAAATCATACCCACTAATGAATTTATCACACATTTATAAATAATGATGAATAAAATATGCCAGCATTTTATTCAAATTAATTACTATTAAACAAAATAACAATGAACGTTATATACGACATGCTTACCGGCTGTTTGGCCTTCTCAAAGGTGTTGTTGATGGCATTTATCTGACTCTCCCTGTCTTTGTATAGATCTTCCTCTCTCATTATCTTCTTAATATTGAAGCCAACTCTGAGGAAGAATCACATAAGCATGGTGTAATTTTGCAATATTATCATTTAATATGGGGAGCGGTGGTAGTAAAATGGCCAGCATGCTTGTCTGCCAGCCCTGTGGTCATGTGTTCGAATCTCCACTAAGGCATGGATTATTATTTTATAGCTGAAATTGGCTTCCTGTATAAAATGGGTAACTGGAAATGTTCTGGGAAGTAAAATCAGCCGACATGATACTGATAACATCCACTCACTGAGCGCCGATTGGTCTATAAAAACATGTGACATGCACCATATACCCCAAGGGATGGAAATGGGCTTTTTAAAAAAAAAAAATCATGAATGCAGTGTTTCTCAACCTTTGCAAGTGGTGGCCCCTTTAATAATTGCCAACAAATCTGAAAAGCCCATCCCCTTTATAACCTAGACAAGCAATCCATGAGGAAATGTTTGTAAAAGTGAATGTTTTTTGGCACTCGCTCGCTTTAAACTCAAGCGTAGTTCAAACAAGCTTCTTCTAGTAGCACTGGACTGAATTTTGCGTGTGGATTAGCTTTCCTTATTACCAGTGTCTCTTGCCATCAGGTGAACCCACTCCGACATCAGAAGTACTTGTAATTTACGCCCCCAAGTCAAGGATGAGAAGTCAACATTTTAGTCCAACTGACCGGTGTAGGGCTTGAACCCCTATTTCAGCATCAGCACAACGGATGTTTAAGAATGGCCGCTCTTATCTATTCAGCCATGCTGACCATGGATAATTTGATTTGTCAAGGCAGAAAAGCAACATATCAAAGTTTTATTTTAAACTTGAAAATCAGGTAACAATGTTGACAAAGACATGCATTTTAACCTTCACTGTTATTGTTTTGTTTTAATTAGCTGCTCGGTATATTTTGCAATACCAATATATTACAGTGAGCGTAAATAGTTTACTTAATGCAATGCATTTTATTAATTTCATGTTTCCGTTTTTATGTTATTTTTTTTTGGGGTGTCAATAAATAGTTTCATTAAGTGCTAGTTTCAAGTGCTAGCTTTTCAGTATTTCTTTCATTTTCACTTTTTTCACACACTACACTTTAGCTATTTCATGTCCCCTTCCATTGCGGGCACAGCGGAACTCTGTATTCAGTAGATATAACACATAACAGGAACAAGTTCTGAATAAACTTAGACGAGATGCACTCACTTGGAAACAAAACTAAAAAGGTAACACTAGCTAAAATAGCATCAAGGTGACTGTAACTAAACTCCATCTCGTAACTTTTTGTTTCTATCGTATCTAACATAATTTAAATAATGGCATACAAGTGCAGCAGCTTACTTTGCTTCAGACTTGTCAGCTTTCTGGACAAATCTGTTGTATTCAGTAGATATGTACTCAGTCTTACGCAACCATGAAACATTTGTGTTGTGGTGCCGTGATCTGGTGATAGGAGAACATGTGATAGTGGTTATCAAATGAAGCAAAATGTAGAAAGTGGAACAATTTATCATCATTGAGCAATTCAGTGAGTAAAATAACCAGTATTTTATTACTATTCTAATATAATTTTCTGGAAGTAGGTGTGACAAAAGTATGATAACAATTGAAATAAAATATAATTATCATCATCAAGTGCAATGCCAGCTGGCGTAGGCGTTCATAACTCTCCACAGATCTCAGTCCTTGGTTTTCTGGATCAACTCTGCTAATGAAATGCCTCCATCTCAATCCATCCAGCATAATTTCTCTTGGTCTGCCTCTGCCTCTCTTCCCCTCGATCTTTCCAGTTGTCACGATGTTCTCCAATGCTTCTCATCTCATCACATGACCAAAGAAAGCCGTTTGTCTCTGTCTTATATGACTAACTGAATATAATGTTCTAGTTTCATTAGCCTCTTTCAGGCAATCTATGTTAGTTACTTTGGCACTCCAAGGAATTTGCAACATTCGTCTCAGGAACCACATCTCTGTTGCTTCCAAGTTCTTCTTAATTTGTTCATTTACATTCTAAGATTTACTGCCATACAGCAAAACAGATTCTTCTTCTTCTGTGTTCATCCGGAGTTTTTTCCCGGACGTGATTGCGTTGTGCCTGTTTACAGCAGAGCTGTGTTCTTGTGCCGTTAGGCCGACACATCCGACTTCTGCGGGCATTTGTTGACCGGGCTAACCTTCCCGGGGAAAACAGATTCAATATAGCACTTCAGCACTCTCATTCTTACATTCAATGATAATGACATATTGCATAAGATCTCTTCATTTTCTGAAATGCAGCTTTTGCTTGCCCTATTCTGCTCTTAATCTCTGTTGTGCATCTTCCATCTGCTGTTATAAATACCCCTAGGTATTTAAAGTTATCCACTCGGTTAAGAATTTTCTCTTCTATTTCCATTTCATATTATGGTGTCACCTTTTTCTTTGATATCACCATTGTTACTGTTTTCTTGCAATTCAAGGTGAGTCCTTTCTTAACACCCTCTGTTACTACAGACTTCAGGTCCCCAACATAGCGCATAGGCATTTGAACCGTTAAGCCTCTGGTGTGTTTATTCTTCTGGCTACAGTTTGCAGTCACATTTTCCTCATGTTGGACTGGTAGTGCATGGTTCTGTCGCCCAACTACTGAGCGAGTGTGTGGCACGACACAGTCAGCTGTGAAATTTGTGTGAAATACTTTTACATCTGTCCGCTGTTGTTTGTAGCATGAACTGCATGTTCGGAACAATGGCAGCCGACTGTAACTGAACTGACTGGTTTTCCTTTTCAGTTCACGAGTACATTTTTCAGGAGACTCCTGGGCGTCGTTACTGAAGCTATGGAGTTCGTGGTTTGAGCAGCGCTTTCGGTGGGTCGCCCTGCGGAAGGAGACCGAGCCATGTGGGATAAAATCCGGGTCAATGAAGTCTTTCTGATGACTGCCGATTCCATCGATGATGAACTGTATTTTTCGTGGAGGACTTTTGTGTCGGCATTCTGGCAGCGGCATTATGTGTACCTGTGCAGGCTGTTGGCTTGCTGTGACTCCTGTCTGTTCCATTTTTCACACTGGGCAGTGATGAGCATTTGTGTGATATTCACTGGCACAGGAATAGAGAATAATGGTGATGGCCCATTGCCGTGAAGTTGGAACAGCAACTAACTATGGAGGGAGCTGCAGGAAACAGCAAAAGACAGGACGTCTTGGACGAATTGGTTCAGGGTCTATGTTCTGTTGGGGATAAATGACAGAAAAAATAAGTTCTACAATAGCTCATCAATTTGTTTTTAAATATCACCTTTTAGCATCCCCAGGTGCACCGAGATCCTCTTCAAGTAGTCTTTCATCTTCAGGTTCTGGATATGCTGCCAAAGAAAAATGACAATATGACTTGTTAGCGTTTACATATATTTGTATATTTGTGTGCAGGAGCGTGAGAACTGTATACATGTTATGTGCAAATATGTCTGTGTGGATGCTCATATACAAGCTCCACATATTTGCTACCTATTAGCATGAGAATCAGCATCAGACAATATTAAATTGACAAGCACAAATAAGAAGACCATCATCAGTTAGATGTACACTTCAAGTAACTGCTTGTGTAAATGTGTACTATTATTTTCTTTGGGAATATTCTAAGAATGAACAGTATAACACAGGATATTAACTTATCAATCAATAAAATACCAATTATACCACAATGAAACTAAAATTAATCACAGCAATCTATTAGATTAGACTAACATAACCGGGAAGGTTAACCCGGTCAACAAATGCCCGCAGAAGTCGGATGTGTCAGCCTAACGGCACAAGAACACAGCTCTGCTGTAAACAGGCACAACACAATCATGTCCGTAAAAAAAACTCCGGATGAACGCAGAAGAAGACTAACATAAATATCAATAATTCTTTCCACATCTGGCATTCCTTGATATTTGTAATAACATTTTAAATCATGATACTAGTCCCTGGAGGACCTGACATCAACAATATAAGATAAGCAGATTATACTATTCTGATTGCAGACAACAAGATCATTTAGTGGATGTGGTTATTGTACATAGTGAGCAATTACAGTTGGAATTAAATTGAAAGAAAACAGAAATTATAGTTGTCTCCAAGAGGAAAGAAATAACACAATGTAACATTGTAGTAAATGGAAACATTCTTAACAAGGTGATTTGATACAACTATATTGAAACAGTCACATCTAACAGAAGATGCCTTGTAGAGATTGGAACAAAATCGCTGTGGCAGAAATAGTTTAACAATTTCACAAGCATTGGTTTGCACTCACAGAAGTAGAAGTTGCATTGGTTTGCACTCACAGAAGTAGAAGTTAGAAGATAATCTCTCTAATCTCTACTTCTTTCTATCTTCTACGCCTTTTTGTGCCAATCAATACTTGTGAATTTCTTTATGTGTTATCTTAGTGGTCTCAAGGGTATATATTATTTATATTTGTTGGCAAAAGCAGCCTTTGGAAAGATGGACAACATGCTCACCAATAAAAAATTAATTCCACAGAGAAATGAGACAAAAAAGTTTTCAAGTACTATACAGAACCTATGTTATCCGTTTGTGAAACAAGCTTAGAAACAACAAATAGTGAAAACATGGTTTCTTAGAAAATTTCAAAAAATAGCAAGGATGAACAAAAAGCAAATGAGGCAGTCCCTCAAGAAACAGATAAAAACTGCACACTGTAAGGAGAAATAAAGTTGACAACTTAAAGACAACTGGTAAACATGATACAAAAAGAATAAACAAACAATTTTCAAAGGGTCACAAATCGGGCACATAGGCCCGTCTTACAATCAGCTCTTCCAGTCACTTATCTTTCATAAATAAATTATCTATTGTGCATGTTACATTCACATTGGAAAAAAAAAAACTGTCAATTGAATGTTGTGAACATAATGCATATTACCATGTTATGAGACAGGCAGGCAGACACACATACACGTGCACATGCATAAACACATATATACATACATCATTTACATAAACTCTCATAGTTATGCACCCGCTCAATAACACACAAATACACACTCCCTCGCATACACATATGCTCACTCACAATCACAAATTCACTAACAAACATTCACCCATACATACATGCTCTCTCTCTTTCTCTCAAAGGTAATGCAAACAAATAAATACAAGGATAAGTAACTAGGTCAACAAATGCCTGAAGAAGTCAGATGTGTCGGCTGAATAGAGCAAATATCGCAGCTCTTCAGTGCTCAGGCACAACGCAATTACGTCTAAAATAACATTCCGGAAAAACACAGAAGAAGAAGAAATACAAGAATGACTTGGCCACATAACATAATTAGAACATTAATACAAGCCTTATCCGAGACTGGTGATCTTGTGAGATAGCCAACCATGACCGCCCATGATTATTGGTATGGCATAGAATGATAATTTACTTGGTATAATTTACATTTCCTGAATGGAAATCCTACCACCTTTTGTACAAGATACCATGTAAATTGCAAACAACATTTAAAGATTGCAACAACCGCACACCCAACCACTCACATACTGACAAATTATGGTGTTGTTACCATTGGGATCAATCTTGTACGTGTCTGGATTGATGAGGTCAATCGTAACACCAAGATCGTGTTCAGTTAGTAGATCAAACTTAAATACCCTCTCCAAAGACGTCGGCTTGTATGTGAAAAATCTGTTGTACAAGCAAACAAGTAATACATTAAAAAAAACAACAACAATCAACTGAAGCTCTAGCAATATGAACAATTTTCCTAGGTAGACATTGCAGTCAAAGAAAAAAATGTGCAATCAATCAGGTGCCGTCTCCACAATGAAGGTTGGCTGCAATGGATCTCCAACGCTGTCTGTCTCTTGACTTGATTGTACTTTCTGTCAGGCTGCTGTTCGTCCATCTCTTGATGTTATCTTGTATCGTTGTCTACCTCTTGCTTGCTTGCCTTCAACTTTACACTTCAGTATGGTTTTTATAAGAGTGTTACATCTTTTTAACGTGGCTGAAATATTTCACTTGCCCATTTTTTATTTCTCTCATAAACTATTTTCATTCCCAATTTTACAAGAATCTCTGAATTTGATTGTTTTTATTTCCATGAATATACAACATATTCTTCTGTATAGCCACAACTCCAAGGCCTCTATTCGACTTTCTTATTGCTTCCACGCTATATAATAGTGTCGAATATACATAACATATAGCAATTCTAATTTTTAATGCATTGTTAATCTCTTAAGTTTTCAGCAATGATTTCTTGTTGAAGACATTTTTGGCCATTTCTTTTATTATATCTGTGTCACTTCTGCCATCATAATTTATTACATGTCCAAGACAAAAGACACTTGTTACTCATTCTTGTTGCTACCCCTTTACTGTGATGTTAATTGACAACTTCTCCTTTTTCCTGCCAATTATCACATTTAAAAAAAAATATCTAAGCCACATTTTGCTGTCATGTGATAGTGACTTCCTTTCCTTTTTTTTTTTTTTTTTTTTGGTGCTATCGCTCGCTTTGACCTCAAGCATAATTCATACATATTATTTATAGTAGTGATGGACTGAATTTTGCGTGTGAATTAGCTTTCCCTATTAACAGTGTCCCTCGCCATCAGGCGAACCCACTCCGACTTCAGAGGTACTTGTAATTTACGTCCTCAAGTCAAGGACGACAGGTCAACATTTTAGTCCAGCTGTCCGGTGTAAGGGTTGAACCGCCAACCTTGGCATCAGCACACCGGATGTTTAAGAACACGCATTCTTACCCATTCGGCCATGCGGACTTGCTTCCTTTCCTTTAAAACAAAGGAAATATAAAGGACCCTTTTTTACATGCCTGGAGGCATATTAGGTAAATGATGGTAGTCCGACATTGTTACAGATCAACTGGCTATCAAGCAGCGATGACATCAATGTCACGGCAGCCGCCTTTACTTCCCAAGGCATTTCCTGGTATCCATGCTAGGTTGGGTTAGCCTGGAAGCCCAAGGCAAATTTTACAAATCCACCTCAATGCAAATTTGAACCTATGACCACCAGGCAAGCAAGATAGCCACGGCAGCTTCCATACCGAATGTGCAGGCTGCAAAATAACACATTGGTCTTCGTAGCCAATGATAGAATTCTTGTCATTCCAAGTAGGAACCACATCTCTGTTGCCTCCAGTTTCTTTCTACCTTTCATTTTAGCTTTCAGTAGCAGCAGTAGTATATAAAATCTGACTACTTGTTTTCTAACTACCATAGACAGGGATAAGTTACATCAAATATTCTTCATCTGGTGGAACGCTGCCTTTGATTGGAAATGCATGTTATCTTGGATTATGCATGTTATTTCTGTGTTAATTTTTCAATCTATTGCCATCTTTGTTCTTAGATAATTGAATCTCTCTAAGATAAGAAACTGGTGCCTGCGCAAGGATAAACCTAAAGAAAGTTTTTGATAAAATCTGGAAAGAAGGTCTGATGAAGAAATTGTGAAACTCTAAAGCGAATGGAAGACAGAATACTCGCAGAACAGAAGAGCTTGAGTACAGACAAACACAACAGCAAGAAAGTTCTACAGTGTCATGGTGTCCTCCAAGACAAAAGTCCTGTCCCCTACACTTTTCCTAATATTTATCAATTACTTTACTGCCAAAATACCACATCAGTGGCCATTAGATTGCTACAAAGAGCTGTAGTTACATTAGCTGCATGGTTAAATAGATGTGTCACATAAACACTGACAAGTGCAGGACTACTCTGTATACCCTTTCCCCTAAGGAATACCTATATACATTGCTGAAAATGTTTTAATGTATTAATAGTATTATTTACGAGCACAAACCTGTTTGGCTCAAAAGGGTAGGTTATGAACTTTGGGTCAAATGGAATATCTGGTAATGTATTGTTGTACCTGACTCTGCAGACAAGCTCAGATCTGTGGATCAAAGTCAACATTACATTTTAAAAAACATTCTAAATCTACATAAGTTTTAAAGTTTCAAACATATATGTTGTTGATCTCAGTGCTGCTAAGATGTCTATTCTTGGTAGCCCCATGCCATTTTTATTAATGCAAGTCCACTGAAGCTGTTTCATACACCCACAGAGTGCATGACTAAATGCTGGTGATGACTGAAGTAGCCTTTCCCTGGCATTTTTGTTTGTTTTGGGCACTCGCTCACTTTGAATTCAAGCAAAGTCCATACCCAAGACTTCTAGTAGTGCTGGACTGAATTTTGGGTGTGGATTAGCTTTCCCTATTAACAGGGTCCCTCGCCATTAGGCAAACCCACTCAGACTTCAGAGGTACTTGTAATTTAGTCCCCAAATCAAGGATATAGGTCAACATTTTAATCCAACTGTCCAGAATAGGGGTTGAACCCCTTACTTCGGCATCAGCACACCGGATATTTAAGAATACACGTTCTTATCCATTCGGCCATGCTGGCCTACTTCCCTGGCATTAGAAAGTGATGGTTTCATAACTGGCCACCTTTAAATACCAACGGTTCTTGAAAACAAAGTCCAGTCCTATGTTGGGATCGAGAACAGTACCTTCTAAGCCTAAGGCAGATACTACCTTTTAGCCAACACTTTCTCCATTTCCCATTTATACCAAGTTCATGCAATGTTCTGAGGAGGTATTGATGTTTTACTTAATTAAACATTTTTAAATACATATATATATATATATATCAGTAATTAGTAGCTGTTCTAATTTCACAGCAACGGGTCATCCCCATTATGCTCCGTTCCTGTCCAGTGAATATCACACACGCTCCTCACTGCCCCATGTGAAAAGTGGAACATACAGGAGTTTCGACAAACCAACAGCCCGGACAGGTATACTATGCATAATGAGACCGCCAGAATGCCAACACAAATGTCCTCCACAAAAAATATGGTTCATCGACGATGGAAGCAGCAATCACTAGAAAACTAGCAGCCACACATTATGCATAAGGTAACTTAGTTAGTTCTGCGACAGGCCGGCCACCATTATTCCGAACATGCAGATCACGCTACAAACAACCACTTACAGATGTTAAAGCATTCCACACAAATTTCACAGTGTCGCTCCACGCACTCAACTCAGTAGCATAGCGGCGGAGCCATGCACTACGTGTTCAACATGAGGAAAATGTGTATGCAAACTGTAGCCGCAAGCATAAACACACAAGAGGCCGTATCCATTCAAATGCCTATCCTCCATGTTGGGGACCGGAAATGGTCGTATTTCTTTTTCTTCTTCTTCTGCGTTCATCCAGATTTTTTTCCGGACGTGACTGCGTTGTGCCTGTTTACAGCAGAGCTGCGTTCTTGCGCCATTAGGCAGACACATCCAATTTCTGCGGTCATTTGTTGACCAGGTTAACCTTCCCGGGGGTATTTCTTTTTCAACCCTTTCTATTATAATGCAAAAGAGTAGCTTGGTAACATGATTTATTAAAGTAACTGTCCTAAGTGATTTGCATTATCTGTTCCTAGTTTTTTTTTTTTTTTTAAAGTTCTGTGAGAAACACTGATATGAGATTTGATGCCATCTCTCAACATTCACCATGGGAGGGATGAGGTCAGATGAGATTTGATGCCATCTCTCAACATTCACCATGGGAGGGATGAGGTCAGATGAGATTTGATGCCATCTCTCAACATTCACCATGGGAGGGATGAGGTCAGATGAGAAATGATGTCATCTCTCAACATTCACTATGGGAGGGAAAGAATGACCACCTATTCCTCCATGCACTCAGGCCTACGAAATGTGATGGTCCTAAAACTCCACATACCCACAGTCAGTCCCTGCTATGAGACTTGTTTTGTTTGTTATTATGCCTTAATGTATTCACTGTGGTGTCATCACCAAGGTTTATATGTTGTTTTTTTCTTCTTGTTTGCTAATGAAGGCTAGCCACCTCAATGTCCTGTTTTCCGTAACTTATTTAGTAAAGTTGCCCTACACTAGATTTACAAAAAAAAAAATGTTTAAATCTCTACTGCAGTTTTAACCAATATCATGAATACTTTGATGAACTTTTTAATAGACAAGTCCCAAAATACTATCCTGATATCCAGCCTGAAAGACGTATGGCTGGATATCAGCTGTGAAAAACCATATTTAAAAAAAAATTAATTAGAAAAGCTATTAAACTCCTGCAGGTTGGGAAAGCTGCTGCTGTAGATGGTATCACAGCAGAAACTATCAAAGCCAACTAAATTGCTGTACACATTATTTAGCATATTATTGGAGACTGAAGACATACCAGCAGACTGCAGAGAAGAATATATGGTGAAACTGACAAAGAAAGGAGGCCTACAGGAATGTGGTAACTATAAAGCAATAATATTACTATTTAGACCAATTATGCGATCCTAAACAGGAAACCGGAAACCGTACCTGCCCAGAAGGATCCATTGGATCACCAAACATGGCTATGAAATGGCCCTGCATGCTTCCGACATCATTCATTCATATATCACGTCACAATAACAAACACCATCTTAATTTCTGCAGAATAGGTCAGTCTAATATTTTATGCATAGCAATTGGTTGAATTTTTTTTTTTTGCATTCACTCACTTTGAACTCAAGGCCTCGACCATGCCACATGGCCAAGCCATCCAGGTATTTACTTCTAGGTTTCCCCTTGGTCTCTTCCCTTCGATCTTGCCAGTTGTCACCAAGTTCTCCAAGTCATTTCTTCTCATAACATGTTCAAAAAAATTTTGACTGTCTATGTTTAATGACTCTAATCAGTTTATGAACCTTTATTTGTTTCTTGAATCTTGAAGGACTTGTTCATTGGTTTTTCTGTCTGTCTATGGTATTCTTTGCCTTTTCCTCACAAACCACATTTCCACAGCCATCAAATGTTTTTCAGCTTGACTGCTCATTGTCCACATTTCACATCCATACAAAAGTACAGGTTCTATGTAGCACTTCAACAATCTTTTTCTCATTTCAATTGATATCTTCTTACTGATCAGTATGTTTTTCATCTTGCAGAAGGCTACCTTTGCGATGGCAATTCTTGTTTTAATCTCTTCAAGGCATCTCCCGTAAGATATTATGACTGTTCCGAGACAACTATACTGATTCACTTGCTTAAGAATATGTCCATTTACTCGTATATCACATTGTGGTATTTCCTTCTTCCCAGTGACGGCCATAATCTGTGTCTTCTTACTACTCAATTCTAACCCTAGTTGTTCACTGTGCAACAACCGCATCTACTAAATGTTGCAGATCCTGTTCATTGTCTGCAATCAAGACCGTATCATCTGCATATCTAATGTTATTGATGTATCGTCCCCCAATGTTGTTTACTTCCATATCTTCTATATTTCTGAAAATATTTTCACTGTACAGGGAAAAAAGATCTAGAGACATTACACATCCCTGTCTCACACCTCTTTTAATAGGCTGATATTAACCTACATCAATTCTGATGGCAGCTTGTTTCCAATATATGTTTTTTACAAGTCTAAGGTCTTTTCTGTCAATTTGTAGATCTTCAAGCATCCTTATCATGTCGACATGTCTCACTTGATCGAAAGCCTGTGTGTAGTCAATAAAGCAAAGATATAGATCTTTGTTTACTTCTATAGAACATTCAATTACTGTTCTCAGTATATACACAGCATTTACTGTACCCTTGCCTTCTACAAACCCTACAAAAATTGTTCTTCTATTTCGGGTTGCATTTTCTTCCTAACTCTTTGCATGATAATTCTCAGCAAAATCACTTTTTAAATGTTACTGTTGTATTACTTTGATTATGTTTTTCAAATAGGGTATTTACTCATGAGTACACCACGGCTACATAGGCCTTGAAAAATTAAATCCAGCGGTACCTCAATGAAGCTTGTATGTTAATTCTCAGCAGAGATATTGGGACACAGAGGAGAGTTGCACAGTTGTGGAACCCTGAAAAAGTTTTTGTTCAAGATCCTGACACTCAAATGTGAATATCTCCGCTTAGAATTGACATACAGACATCATTTAGGTACCGTTGAATTTGGTTTTTCAAGGCCTATCTATTTGTGGTGGTCTCATTAATAAAAATACCCAATTTGAAACTCATGATCAAACCCACTACATACCACTATGTATGAATTGGTACTAAATATTTTTTTTAAATGGTACTCACCTAAAATTTCCTCATTGAATACCTACACCACTGTAGAATAATTTTAAACACTTATGGTTAAAACAACAACAACCATGAAGTCCCTTTTGACATTTGTAATAGGTTGGCTATCAACTGGTGACATGTTTTTTGGTCCGGATATCACCATGAATGGATATAGATGAACACGATCCTCTTTATTCCCAATACACAAAACCATGGGGACACGAGGTCAAAATCCTCATGGGCACTTTCTGTATCACTAAAGTCATTATCTGACAGTCCTGAACTGACAAAATCGCTACTATCAGAGCTAGTCAATGCTAGCATGTCTTCGGGTTCAAAGCTGGTCATTTTAAATATTTTAAAAATTCACAAAAAACTGGGTTACTTCGGAAAGAAAGCACAAAATAATATCTACTTGTTTAAATCACGCTAACCAAACGGCCATTTGCAGCTAAAATGGCTGAGGATTGCAAAGAAGCATTTGATTGGTCTGTACTATTAAAAGCAAACCAATCAAAGCAGTTCTTACAAAGGGGTCGAAGGAATCGGCCAATCCGGGTTTTTCACTATGACCGTGTGGTGACGTCAGGGCCGATTTTTTGGCCGAGCCGGAGTAAAAGGGTTAAACAATAATAACAAATGTAACCACCAGTTTTAGTAAAACAGTCAACTTTGCAACCACCCTAATAAATGATAAAAGTGTTTTAAACTTCAAAGTTTTGGTGGATGCCATCAGCGGATAGCTGCAGTCTCAGCAAACTAACGCAAGTATTGATTGCGTTAGTTGTGTAAAAAGTATGCAAAACGCATTTCAATTTTTTAAACCTCATGACCAGAGTTCACAAGACTAGACAGTGACATAAAATGGGCAAGACATGGTCTTTTTTAACTGGCTAGCTGCACAGAATTGTCTATAATTTTCTTCTCCACCCACTGTTATGTATTCAGTTATTTGATTATCTAATTATGATATATTGGTGGTTTAACATTCGCTTCATGAACTTACTTATTTTCCCAGGAACTGACACTGTGACAGTAATAATAAAAGATAATAAGACTGTTAGTAGCCATTTTGATTCAATGTCGTGATCGGGCATTTGCGGGTGAGATCACGTGATCCGGCGGCCATGTTTCTTGCTTCCAAAAATTTGACCCAATTCCTAATGTGTTCACATTTTTTCTGAAATTCCGAAAATCGCCGGATTTTGACGAGCTATAAATAGGCCAGTATTGAGAACCATGCGGTCTAGTTTCACGCACATGTGCTCTGAAAGCTTTTAGTTGATAACTATTATTGCTGTGTAATTTTCAAAGTGTTGAGGTAAGTTCCCGTATGTACAGACTTGCTAAAGTCATCAGTAGTTTAATATTAGTAATAATTGAATTCTCCACCCACTTCTATATCTCTGTGTAAAATTTCATTACTTGAAACTATTTTGGGTATTTACAGTAGCTGTTTGAAGTGGATCACGTCAGCCGGTCTCAAGCGAAAAAATTGGCAGCCATTTTGCCTTTTCTGAGATAGGACTTTTCTTTGTTTACACTGGTTGTTTATTGAACAGTTCGTTGCTAAAGTCATCAGTAGATTAATATAAGTAATAATTGAATTCTCTACCCTCTTCTATATCTCTGTGTAAAGTTGCATTACTTGAAACGATTGCGGGTATTTACAGTAGGTGTTTGAAGTGGATCACGTCAGCCAGTCAAAAGTGAAAAAATCGGCCGCCATTTTTTATGCCCGTTTTTTATTGAAAAATGCATTGCTAAAGTCACCAGTAGTTTAATATTAGTAATAATTGAATTCTCCATCCACTTCTATATCTCTGTGTAAAATTTCATTACTTGAAACTATTTTGGGTATTTACAATTACAATAGCTGTTTGAAGTGGGTCACATCAGCCAGTCTCCAAGTGTAAACAAAATTGGCAGCCATCTTGCCTCTTTTTCTGAGATATGACTTTTCTTTGTTTACACTGGTTGTTTATTCAACAGTTCGTTGCTGAAGTCACCAGTAGATTAACATTAGTAGTAACTGAATTCTTTACCCACTTTTATATCTCTGTGTAAAATGTCATTATTTGAAATGATTGCTGGGATTTACAGTAGCTGGTTGAAGTGGATCACGTCTGACAGCGTCAGCCCTCTAAATTTTAAATCTAATCTAAAGTAACTATTTAAGTTTTAACTAACTACTAAGTCTATTTTCATGCCACTGACTGAAATTATATTGTAGAACAATTTTCTCTCTCTCCCCCCCCCCCCCCCCCCCCCCCCCCCCCCCCCCCCCACAGTTCTGTCTGAAGTTCATAATGGAGAAGAAAACTGCAAGTGACATGAGTCAACGCTACAGATGAAGACGGACAGACAGATGAAGACAGACCGAAGAGCCAGAGTCCCTTGGGATGCCGTGCTGCAGAACTTGCTCATAAAATTTCCAAACTCAGGTAATTATCACCATCATCACGATCACAGTGCACTTTTACCTATTACCATCACAATTCATTCATCCATTCAGTAGCATGTCCTTTGCAGAACCTCACTCCTTTAACAACCTTCTGGAAACCCTCTCGATCATAAGCAAGATGCCCCGCGTCCAATACACCCATCTGGAGATCATCCGCCACATCCTGCACCCAACTTCTCTTTGGCCTTCCTCTCTTCCCAGGCATATACCCCTCCATTATTGTTCTCTCCAAACTTTCGTGACGTTTCTTCGTTTTTTTTGCAGAAATTATGTTTACTGCATATAATTTTAAAAAAAACAATCCTTTTCATGTTTGCAGTATATAAAGCACATGTACATGCCTGTAACACAATTGAATTTTTGAATGTTTTGCAGATACAAGGATGGCTCTGGAGATCCAGGTGGATTCACAGCCTTTTTGAAGAAGAAGAATATCAAACTTGGCATCATCCAGAGATATGTCGGCAACAGACTGAACATCCTGTTTAGTATGGCAGCTGTGATTTACCATCATAGGGACACCCTTCGAGAGTTTGTGAACATCAAAGACAAGTATCTGTGCAAGGTGATCTGTTTATTCTTCTATTTATTCTGCTATTTATTCTGTTTGTTGATGAAGGCCGATGATAGTCGCCGCAATGCCCTTATATTGTTTGTAATTCTCTTCTGTAAAGCTGCATTACTTTGTGTTATTTTATATTGTTTAAATTTGCACAGCTTTACCCCAGTTCCACTAATTTTATTCATATTTTACAGGAGATAAAGAAAGGTTTGACAGACCCAAGTGTCGTACTCCACTTGCAAGTCCTTGGGCTGTTCTCACACTTCCTCACCGGACCATGGATGCAGAGGTTTTACGGAGACAGAGACAAAACAGAACATTTCAATGCAGTAAGTATTTTCATGTTTTAAAACACATGTTCTTTAGATGCAGTCTTGTATATTATATTATTGCTAAAACAAACAAATATGTTAGTAGTTATATAATAGCAAACAGATAACATTCTTTTAGAAATGAATGAAATGAAATATTTTCTTTCCACTTACCTTTAGGTTATTCCATGAAAACTTGATAAAATAATCCACAACGAATCACAAACGAAGGTGAAAGCACTTATTATACCCACCAAATATTAATATAAAGCAATTGGGTAAGATGTTTTTAGTTTTACAAGATTGTTTCCACTTACCTTTAGGTTATTCCATGAATACTTGATAAAATAATCCAAATCGAATCACAAACGAAGGTGAAAGCACTTATTATACCCACCAAATATTAATATAAAGCAATTGGGTAAGATGTTTTTAGTTTTACTAGATATATATGATTACAAAATTGTTTTTGTTAAAAATATGTTTCTGTAACATTCATTTCACACAGGTAAAGGAGACGGAAATCTGTTTACAAGGCTTACGAGATTTGGAGACGTCACCGGACGGTTTTAATTACAAAGAACAGGACGCGTTTCGGGGCAGTATGAATGTGGAGCCTGATTTAAGGGAAGTGAACACTGATGTCAAAGATAGGTTTACTGCAGTTGTTAAGAATTTAGCGACTGCCTTCATAAAAACTCTTTCTCAACAGCTGAAACCTTATCGGGTAGGGCCCTTGTCCAATCCACCCGAGGAACTTGTTGCGAATACTGCTTCTGCCCCGCTGAATAACATGCATGCTGAAAGAACCTTGGGCATGTGTGATTCAGCACTGCGAAGAGCCCCGAATGCCACCCTGGGATTTATTGATGGTAAAGTGAAAGGTGTGCAGAACCAAACGTTAGATTAACTAATAGTTTTTTTTCTTTTTGTTTTTCAGGTTGGCAGGACGGTATTGTAATAATTGTTAATCAATCAATCAATCAATCATATATGCCATTTTGAATTTTAATTAGTAATAAATTTTCAAAATCATAACGTGGTCTTTTGATTTGTTTTATCAAACTGAAGAGGGGAGAATGCATAAATTTTTTTTTTTTTTTTTGTGCTTGCTCACTTTGAACTCGAGCGTAGTCTGCACACATGACTTCTAGTGCACTGAACTGTATGTTGCATGTGGATTAGCTTCCCCTATTGCCAGTGTCCCTCGCTATCAGGCGAACCCACTCCAACTTCGGAAATAACATAATTGATGTTTCAAGGTTCGTTAACAAAGTTTAAATTTTTAAAATTAATTATTAATTAATTAATTGGCAGCCATTTTGAAATTAAATTAGTAACACAACATATTTACAACATCACAACATGGCCTTTTTATTTGTTTGATAAAATTGAAGGGAAAAATATTCATAATTGGCATTTTAAGGTTCGTTAGCTAAGTTTAATCATTATTAAATCATTAATTAGCGGCCATTTTGAATTTTAATGAGTCGATATTGCATAACATCAAAAATTTTCTACCTAGGCAGTTAGGCCTCGCCATTCCGAACAAGACAATATATAGTTGCTATGGGGTTTTCTCAAAACTAAAGAAGTTATAGCAGTTTTAAACACATTGTAAACAATTGTTGTTTCTGGGCAGCAAGTAAAATCAGTCAGATTAGTATTTTCCTATATTTTCCATATTATGACATAATTTGACACACAAATCTGGATATCTCGGCTTAGAATCAACGTACAGACTTGAATGAGGTACCGTTGGAAAGCATTTTTCAAGCCTTATTCAACTGTCCAGCTTTAATCAATGCCAAACCAAATTTTAAATTGTCATCAAAGTACCTACTGTTAGTGTTTTTGTTTTGCATTTCAGCCAAAAGGGTTCACTTGTTTGCTTTATCTTATTTATTTCTATAATATGCACCTGTCGAGATGCAGCGAAATTACCAGGCAATAAAACTGTGCAATCCAATGTTTGTGTCTTCTTTGTTCAAATTTAGAAAGGGAAAACAAACCAAAATATTCTAAATTGATTTGATCTAAAAAAAAAAGTAAAAAAGATTTGCTGATTTGTAAAATAAGTACCTTTTCTCGCCAGGGCGCAACCTCTTGTCACGCTCATCTCTCCTCCCAGTTTGTACGGTTGGAGGCATTTCTTGGGCGTAAAACTGTAATTTGATAGGTAAAATCAACTGAAATAATTATAAAGTAAGGGTCAGACGTTAATGTTCGACTCCATTAACACAGTCGCCATATTGAATGATTATAGCAATTTGCCAGTATTTTTGTTGACATTTGAAAACCAAATAGTTCATATAAAATTAGCAAATACTATGATTATAACTCTATTAGGCCGCATATATTTCCTTTAAAATTAAATATTTACACACACAAAAGCTTTCTTTTGAATCACTTAACATAGTTTTATGTGCTTTTAAGTAAAAGTATTAATGATATAATTATTTTTTTTTTCATTTAGCTTCTCGTGTGGAATAGTTAGGACAAGCTGTTCCGTAATCTGTAAGTTTGGCTTTTTTTTCGCATATCCTTTTACGGGACATCGCTGCCAACATCAGCATCTTTCAGCTGATTGTTTGGCTACCAGGTAAACTTATGAAGATATGAAAGTATTGAAAGTTTACATACAATAAAATAAAACATTGCTTGGAATTATATACGATTGTTGAATTGTTTGTGTTCAACGTAATTTGAAGGCTGCTTTACAAGCTCTGCTTGTATTTACTGCGTTACAAGCTTCGCAGTTACAGACGCTGTCGCTTAAAAGTCGACTTCATTGCACCGGGTTTTTATATCCCATATGGCTCGGTCTCTTTCCACAGCACGGAAAGCGTCGCACAAAGCACGAGCTCCGTAGCTTTTAGCGACGACCCACGGGAGTCTCCGAAACATTTAACTCGTAAACCGAAGGACGCGGCCCGGAATCGAACCCTTCCTCCTTCGGCTCACAAGTCAAACGTCAAACGGCTTGACCACTTCGCCACAGAGACTCACGCTGTGAATTAATTTAAATTTTAAAATTTTAAAGTTAAATATTATCTAGTTTCAACTGTCTCATCTCATCTCATCATGTTCCTCTTGTACCTTGCGGTGTCGAGGTGAAGTTGTTGTTTGTCCATCAAGAATGATGATGGCCATTCATTTCATCCAGTGGGGTTGAAAGTATGGAGCCCCCCCCCCCCCATAGGGCTTGGGCCCCACGGTGGGAAACACTGCCATAGAGGCATATTTGGCAATTTTTAGCCGTGTACAACTTTTTTTTTTTTTCTGCCCGTCAGTTTCCCCAGCACTGTAGCACTCAGGACAAATCTACAGGTGCTCAGTCAGCTTGTGAAACCCACCACAACAACACAACACATGATGAGGCATGTGATAATGCTAGCTGCAAGGAATGACAAGCACATGTTATGAGGATTACAAATGGGATATCTTCCTTCAATTTTGCATAAACGCCATGGTTGATACCAACCATTATCGATGCATTATCGGTTCCAATTGCAGCCAAATTCTTCAAGTTTAAATGTTTACTGACCAAAAGTTTCTTTAGTGCCTGAACTATACTTTCTGCATCACACTCTTCCAAGTGAACTAGTCCAAGAAATGTAGAAACTACTTTGTCTTTGCTGTTGCTATAATATATAACATACACCATGCACTATCAAGAAATGTCATTCGATTCGTCTAATAATAAAATATATTTGTTTGTAGAAATGTCATTGATCAAATCTTCTTCAAAGTGCGAAAACATAGTACTTCTAATCATATTTGTACACTTGCTGCGGTGCACTTTTACGTCCATTATTTAGCACTTTACTGTCAGAAAGAGTGTTTTAAAACAAATCAATCAAATGGTCACAGTTCACGATTGCACAATGACAAGTTAAAAATAATGCGACAGATCCTTCAACTTTTGATGATTCATTACTCTGTGTAGTTCTGAAAACAGATGTCAACGGTGGCATATCCCTAAATGGCACAGCATTTTTATGTTTTTTAGTCTGCATGTTTCTTCAGGTCTTGTATTTTCGCTTTCATTTCGCGCTTGCAGTACATACAACGAGCCTTAGTCACATCTCCATGAATTGACATCACCCAATCTTTAATTATGTCATCCTGCAGCCACTCTTTCCGAAATTTTTGTTCATATTGCTTTACTTTTGGCATGTTGAAAGATTTGTTCAAAGTGGAAGACACATATGAAGGTGCAATAATTCGCAACACGGTGAGTTTACAGTTCAAATAATGTTATTATAATTTATTTTTTAAAAAGTCGCTTAAAGGTCGACAGGGTCGACTTCATCGCACCGGGTTTTATCCCATATGGCTCGGTCTCTTTCCGCAGTGCGGAAAGCGTCGCACAAAGCACGAACTCCGTAGCTTTTAGCGACGACCCACAGGAGTCTCCGAAACATTTAACTCGTAAACCGAAGGGTGCGGCCCGGAATCGAACCCACAACCTTCGGATCACAAGTCAAACGGCTTGACCACTTCGCCACAGAGACTCCCTCTTATAATATTTTATAATTTTATAATTTATGCGCCCTTTTACTCATTACCGGGGGGTTGCCAGATTGTTGAGCGTTGACACAAGTCAGTTCAAAGTTTAAATAATGGCAGTTACCATAATTTACGCGCGTCCAGTCCAAACATAAAATGGGTAAATGCACCGAAAGAAAAGTAATATCTAGAAAGCATTCAAAATATCCGACTCCAAATGGAAAGTATTTAGAATTGCATCCAGTATCCAAACGTCAGGAAACGGTATCCAGACGCCGGCAAAAAACCTCTAGATCTGGATATAAAATATCTAGAATGGGAACTATGATGGTTGGGGGCCCTGACAAGGGCCGTAATTTGGGGAGGGAGGGTGCGTTGATTGTGTTTTTTTAGCCGTGTACAATTTCCTTTTATTTTTTTTGTTCTGGCCGCCCGTTTCCCCCAGCACTGTAGCACTCTGGACACATCTACACGTGCTCAGTCTCCATGTGAAACCCGCCACAACAACACAACACGTGTGGCTGGGCTTCTTATTTTTAATTGTCACCCCCCTAAAGATTCTTTATTTTGAGAGAGAAAGACAGTCCTCCGGACAAACCCACAAGTCCTCAGTCTCACGCAAAGACGGACAAGATACATAGCGATCTCTTGTGCATTCAGGAAGATTGCTGAACTTACTGATGCCAATAAATAGGTGGTAAATAGTGTCCACCTCAAATGACCTTGACTTACAGTGAAGGAATCCCAAGGTCATGAAAAAATAGTTCCATGGCGTCATAGCGACCTCTCCTGAACAAGTGCACAATGGCCTCCTTCTTCAGGAGAAAGCCACGCTTGCACCACACAGTCACCATGGGTTTCCTTCTTAATCTGAAAAAGTAGTTCGTGGTGTCAACACATATTCACTTCTTATTCAGGAGGGGCTGACTCCACGCGTTCCTTCTTCACATTAAGAAGCAGTGCATGATGTTTGCGCGACCTCACTCCTGAACAAGTGCACAATGGCCTCCTTATTCAGGGAGAAAGTCATTCTGGCACCACGAGTTTCTTCTTAATCTGAAGAAGTAGTTCGTGGTGTCAACACATATTCACTTCTTATTCAGGAGGGGCTGGCTCCACGCGTTCCTTCTTCACATTAAGAAGCAGTGCATGATGTTTGTGCGAATTCACTTCTGAACAAGTGCACAATGGCCTCCTTATTCAGGGAGAAAGTCACGCTGGCACCACACTGGCGCCGTAAGTTTCGTCTTAATCTGAAGAAGTAGCCACTTATGTGAATGTCAGCGCAACTTCACAGTCCTTCTTCAGGAGGGTGGCCACGCTGGCACCACTCTGGCACCATGTGTTCCTTCTTAATTAAAATTAAGAAGTAGTCCATGGTGTCAGTGTGACTCACTTTATGTCTGAACAAGTGCACAATGGCATCCTTCTTCAGGGAGAAAGCTACACTAACACCCAAGGTGTCAGCGCGACTTAACTCCTGAACAAGTGCACAATGACCTCCTTCTTCAGGGGAAAGCAACCTTGTTCAGATTAAGGAACAGTGTTTGCGTGACGTCACTCCTGAACAAGTGCACAATGGCCTCCTTATTCAGTAGTGAATCCGCGCAAACATCACGGACTATTTCTTCATGGCGGAGGGATACTTCACTCTAAGACAACATCACTTGAGACGGACACCTCTCTTGACCACTGACTGATTGCCACTCCCACCAGGCTAAATAAGTTATCGCACGGACCTAAGAGAGGAGTGTCCAAGTAGCAGATCATTTCCAGAAGTCCGCACTTAACGCGGACCCTCCCAGGGGTGTATATGGACGGGCAAACAGCGCCCTCTTCATAGTATCTTAATAATATTATTAACTAGCTGACCCGGCCCGGCTTCGCCCAGACCCTGGTGGGGAGCATCTCATTTAATTCATATAAGTAGTCATATAAGTTCTCGTTCCCGTTACCGACTATATGTCTGTCTGTCTGTCTGTCTGTCTGTCTGTCTATGTGTCTGTCTGTCTGTCTGTCTGACCCGGCCCGTCTTCGCCCAGACCCTGATCGGGAGAATCTCATTTAATTCATATAAGTAGTCATATAAGTTCCCGTTCCGACTATCTATCTGTCTGTCTGTCTGACCCGGCCCGGCATCGCCCAACTCCTGGTGGGGA